>CM070874.1:154235796-154890796 GCA_036365515.1 Torymus aiolomorphi | reverse complement strand
CTCGATCTTCGATGCGCCATTTTGAATTCTGAAAATCTGAGTTCGAATTCATAATCAGTGAATCAAAATACCCAACATACAATTTTCAGCAAAATCCAGTAATATTTCAAGTTTTGGCAGCCATTTTGTATTTACAAAATCTGATTTCAGATTCCTAATCAGCGAATCCGGAAACCCATAATATACAATTTTTAGGAAATTCCGGTAAAATTTCAATTTTTGGCCGTCATTTTGGGTCTTCCATTTTGAATTTTCAAAATCTGAGTTCAGATTCATAATGAGCGGATCCAGATACGCCTATGTACAATTTTCAGCAAAATCCAATAATATTTGAATATTTGGCCTCCACCTTCGATCAGCCATTCTGAATTCTGAAAATCTGAGTTCAGATTCATAATCAGCGAATATAGAAACCTCCTATATACAATTTTTAGCAAAAGCCAGTATAATTTAAATATTTGGCCGCCATTTTGAATTTTTAGAATCTTAGTTCAGATTCGTCATAATCGAATTCAGAAATCCCGTGTATACAATTTTCAGCAAAATCTAGTAATATTTCAATTTTTGGAAGCCATCTTGGGTCCTCTATGTTGAATTTTCAAAATATGTGTTACGATTCCTAATTACCGAATCCGGAAACCCACTGTAGACAATTTTTAGCAAACTCGAGTAAAATTTCTATTTTTGTTAGATATCTTGGGTCCACCAGACTGAATTTTCAAAACATATGTTCAGATTCATAATCAGCGAAACCAAAAATCCGGTATATACAATTTTCAGCAAAATCCAATAATATTTCAAGATTTGACCACCATCTTCGAATCCGCCATTTTCAATTCTGAAAATCTGAGTTGTGATTCGTAATCAGCGAATCCACATACCCCTTATATACAATTTTCAGCAAATTCCAGTAGTTTTTGAATATTTTGCCTCCATCTTCGATCAGCCATTTTGAATTCTGAAAATCTGAGTTGTGATTCGTAATCAGCGAATCCACATACCCCTTATATACAATTTTCAACAAATTCCAGTAGTTTTTGAATATTTTGCCTCCATCTTCGATCAGCCATTTTGAATTCTAAAAATCTGAGTTGTGATTCGTAATAAGCGAATCCACATACCCCTTATATACAATTTTCAGCAAATTCCAGTAGTTTTTGAATATTTCGCCTCCATCTTCGATCAGCCATTTTGATTTCTGAAAATCTGATTTAGGATTCGTAATCAGCGAATTCAGATAGCCCTTATATACAATTTACAGCAAAATCCAGTAGTTTTAGAATATTTCGCCTCCATCTTCGATCAGTCATTTTGAATTCTGAAAATCTGAGTTGGGATTCGTAATCTGCGAATCCACATATTCCTTATATACAATTTTCAGCAAAATCGACTAAAATTTCAATTTTTGTTAGCGATCTTGCGTCCACCAGTCTGAATTATCAAAATATATGTTCAGATTCCTAATCAGCGAAACCAAAAATCCCGTATTAAGGTAATACAAATTTCAGCAAAATCTAATAATATTTCAATATTTGACCACCATCTTTGAATCCGCCGTTTTGAATTTTCTTAATCTGAGTTCAGATTTGTAATAAGCGACTCCAAAAACTCCTTATATACAATTTTCAACAAAATACAGTAATATTTGAATATGTGGCCGAAAATCTGAGTTGAGATTCGTAATCTAGAAATCCCCTAAATACAATTATTAGCAAAATCCAGTATTATTTAAATATTTTGTCGCCATTTTCAATTTTTAAAATCTATGTTCAGATTCGTAATAATCGTATCCAGAAATCCCGTATATACAATTTTCAGCAAAATTCAGTAATATTTCAATATGCGGCAGACATTTTCGTTCCGCTATTTTGAATTTTCAAAATCTGAGTTCAGATTCCTAATCAGCGAATCTCGATACCCCCTATATACAATTTTCTGCAACATATCTATAAGAGATTAGTTGTAGTGGGCTAGGTGGAGGGGTATGTGGAGGGGTAGGTGGAGGGGTAGGTGGAGGGGGTGTGGAGGGGGTGTGAAGGGGGTGGAGGGGAGTGGAGGGAAGTGGAGTTGGGGTGGAGGGGAGTGGAGAGGGTGGAGGGGAGTGGAGGGGAGTGGAGGTGGGGTGGAGGGGAGTGGAGGGGTGGAGGGGAGTGGAGGGGAGTGGAGGGACAGGCGCCCTTAAAAATAACGTAAAATTTGAAAGAATTTAACGGTAAAAAGTGGAGGGGCGGTGAAGGGGGGTGGAAGGGGTGGGTACCCATTTTTGCCCTTACAACTATATAATATAGGAAGATATATAATACATTTCTCGAAAGGGGTTTATAAAGCCCGTTTTTTTATATATAGGGGTTTATCGAGCCCGATTTTGATTATGCAGCCCGGGCTTCATAATATTTTTCAATATAGGGGTTTATGCGACCGGACCTAGAGTCTATAACCCCAGGCTCCATTATTTCTTTTGTCACTTATAATATATATATATATATATATATATATATATATATTATAAACACTTATCGGGGTTTATGTAGCCCAAGACTGTATATTAGTACCTACAGCTCAGAGTTCCCTATGGCAAGTGACTAAAGAAATAATGGACCCTGGGGTTATAGACTCTAGGTCCGGTCGCATAAACCCCTATATTGAGAAATATTATGAAGCCCGGGCTGCATAATCAAAATCGGGCTCGATAAACCCCTATATATAAAAAAACGGGCTTTATAAACCCCTTTCGAGAAATGTATTATATATATATATATATATATATATATATATATATATATATATATATATATATATATATATATATATATATATACTAGGGGGGTACCCCCCTACTCGCTCCGCTCGTCACCCCCATATAAAATAAATTTAAAAATTTTATATTTTGGAATAAGAGAACAAATAACCCTGACGTTCATTATTTTAAATTATTACACTTATTTTATTACTTCTAAATTATTACTGTAACGGGCTAAAAGCTCTCCTCGGTGCGCTATATCTCAACGCGGACTTACCGATGAACGGCGCAGCAATTGACAGGCGCGAGCACTTGCTCGTGCCAACCCTCGGCGAACAGCGGCCTCGCCGCCTCGTACTGTTGTTCGCCGTCGGCTGCTTTCAGCAGCAGCCGCGCCTTTACGCTCCGTTACAACGCGCGACTTCATCGTCGCGCTCTCTCTCTCGAGCGTGCTGCCCCGGCTACTCAGTATCACGCGAGTACTACGTACTCGCGACCGCGGAGGCCGGCGGTATTCTTCATCGTGCAACCGAATAGGGAATTGAAAGTAGGATGCGTGAAATAATACGCGAGCAAGTAAAAGCAACGAATTATCTTTATAGCCCCTGGAGGCTGTTCACTATGTACACGCGCGGCGCGTACTCTAGGTACGCGCCGATTCGGTAATTACGGCGCGTGCTATTAGTACGCGCCGGTACGGGTGGTGCGCCCGCGCACGCGAAGTACGTGTGTTCTCTACCGCACACGCGTACGCGCAAAAGCGCGGCGCCGACTTCGGCCGATCGCCGCGCACGATCGGCGCTCACGCGCGCATCGGCGGCCTCGCTCGCTCGACCGTGTTCCGCTCTCCGGACATACGTCATCGCGGGGAGAGCGCGCGTCCGCCTGGCCAGGACTTACCTCAGTTGCAGCGAGAAGGCGCGGTTGAACGCGCCCGGCAGTGCTGGCCGCAGCGCGCCGCTAACTCTCTCTCTCTCTCTCTCTCTCTCTCTCTCTCTCTCTCTCTCTCTCTCTCTCTCTCTCTCTCTCTCTCTCCTTCTTCGCTGCTACAGGCCTCGCCTTACTCTCTGTCTCTCGCTTCCTCGAGTAGGCTCGTTCGCGATGCTCTCTCTCTCTCACTCGCTCCCGTGAGTGAGCTCGGCCGCGCTGCTCTCTCTCGCTCTTTCGCTGCCGCGGTCGAGTGTGGCTCTCTCTCCCTCTCCCTCAACCACCGGCGAACGCGGTTCTCGGAGCCGTGCTACGTCTCTCTCTCTCACGCACTACACTGTCGCACCTCTCTCGCTCTCGTGCACCGCACTGCACTCACGACCGCGACTCTCGTGCACGCGGAGACTGTCACGCTCTCCTTCTTTCTCTCTCCTCGCGAGAGCAACTCAGCGCGGATAGAAGGCGGCTCTTCTCCATGGCAGTAAAAGCAATACTGCCGGGCTCTGTCTCTCGCTCTCCTTCCCCCTCGCGCAATGTTGTCGCGAGTTTTCATTTCGGGGCTTATTGTGTGTCGTAGTTGCGCTCGGTACTTTTTGCACAGCTACACGTACGCGCCACTACACACACACACATACGTAAGCCCCTGGAGAAATACGAGGCCAAGCCCGACTCTATTCGCGAATCCTCATACCGAAATCGTCGGCCTTGCCTTCTTCAAGGCCGCGGCATGTTTAGGTTTTCGGGCATCTACCCGTGTATATCTCGTGCGTCGGAGGTCAGCTCGATCCTAGCTCCGTGTTTGCGCACATACACACACACAGACGCGCCTGCCGTTACATTATTTTATTAATTACTTTATAAATATTGAACAATGTTTTAAATTTAACCAATAACTGTGTTGCGTTAATTCGTTTTATATAAACTTTATTAACTATAAAGATTGGTTGAAGAGACGAACAGTTTTCCACGTCACTGGGGGTACTGGTCATGGACGCGTTGGATTGTTATTTGAAGTGGCATCCTTCGCCAATAGCCCTACATTACCACTATACCTAAAATTTTATGAAGTTTTATTAAATATATTTTTATATCATTTATATTACATTTTGAAATTTAGGAAAATAATAAATTAAAAATAAATTGTATGATTTATATTATCTTTAATATACCCTTGAATGTTTTTATAAGCTTTTTATTATTTAGAGCCATATATATTTATTTGTTCTTCTTATATATATTTTTGCTTTTAAACATTATATTGCATACATGAAAGAATTTAATATAATTTATTGTAAATGATTTTAAAATTAATATAATTTTATTTTCCTTAAATTTCAAATATTCCATTTTCATACTTAATAATAATTTACTTCTTAATAATTTTCTTTTATTTCATTGAATTTTTATATTTATTACTTCTATTTAAAATTTACAAAAATATTTATAAAAAAATAATTTTCAAATTTTTTTTTTTTATTTTATTTCACCAAAATTAAATTTACATAGGTAAATCCTATAGAAGTATACGAGATACTTGTACATAGGTTGGCACAATACTTACAAAACTAAATACTTAAATCTAAAAAATAAATATAATAATCTTTAATTTCGCAGTAACAAATTTCTAATTCATATAAAATGTGTACTCGCACATAATAAATTGATAAAAATTTTAATAATTTGTAACATCGTAATTAGATCTCATGAATTTTTTAAATTTAATTTTAATACTATTCTTATTACTAGATAGAGTTTTATACTCATTTGGAAGATCATTGAAAGCGTGTATGGCTGCCACATAGCTTCTCTTATCGCTGACAGCTTTGTTCATTGTCGGTAATTGAATTGTTTTGTACCTAGTGTTTGTCGCTGTTTTTATAAATATTTCCTTCAGAGTTTAGTAATGATATAATAAACAAGTATACTTATAGACTTGGTTAATACTTAAAGGATTGTTATCGCCTAGAAATTTTCTATTTATTAATTTAATAATTCTATCCTGTATTTTTGTACTAGGCGTATAAGGGTTTTACCTGCTGCACCCCAGCAATTATCCCATAGTTTATGAGACTATCTATTTTTATTTTGTTTATGGTAGAAAGCATAGTAAACCATTAGAAGGGTTTTGGTATTCATTTTATTTCTAATTTTAGCAAAAATAAATGTGAGATATTTGTTTTTTTTTAATGATATGTATATTCCATGTATATTCCATTTCATATTATAATCAAAATATACACCTAAATATTTAACGCACTCGACTCGTTTAATTGGTTGATTTTTAGTCTTAATAGATAGATCTTTGGGCACACTGTTACAGTAGAGACCAAAGGTCATATATACAGTTTTATTTACATTCAGTGATAATTTATTACAAGCGAGCCAATCAGCAACATATTCAAGATATTTGTTCATTTTGTCTTGTGCTGACGTCCACGTGCTGTCACTTGATATGACAACAGTGTCATCAGCATATGACATTATGGTCTCTTTTGGCATATCTTCCAGTAGATCATTTACATATAGTATAAATAGTAGAGGACCTAAAATAGTTCCTTGCGGAATACCAGTTGTAATTAATTTATAAGGGCGTATGTATTCATTAATTTTAACATTTTGCAATCTATCTGAAAGATAGCTAGTTAATAGCTTTAGAGTGTTACCTCTTATTCCATATCTATCAAGTTTTTCTAATAAGATTTTATGGTTCACCGTATCAAAAGCCTTTGCCAAATCCAAAAAGGCAGCGATTATTGGTATACTCTTGTCTAGATTAGAATAGATTATGTTTGTGAGATAGCTTAAAGCGTCAGTAGTTCCCCTGTTTTTAACAAAACCATATTGTTTATCAGAAATTATGTTACATGCCCTTAAGAAGGCATATAATCGATTATATATAATTTTTTCAAAGATCTTACCAATGTTTGAAATAAGCGAAATAGGTCTGTAGTTGGAGGCACATGACCTGTCTCCAGCTTTAAATATGGGAACCACTTCTGCAGTTTTTAATACCCGAAGCCGTTTGGAATTAACAATGCATAAATTGAAAATATATTTTAAAGGTAGCGATATATAAATAGAGATCGTTTTTAAGGTCTTACTATTAATGCCATCTACCCCTCCTGTTTTGTCTTTCATTTCACTGATTATTTTATTAAGGGGTCTGTCTAGTAGCTCGCGTCGAAAAAAACGCGATTTTCGTGATTATTTCTTGGGATACTGGATAAAGGTAATGATATAAAAGTTATTAAGCTTAGTAAATACACTCTTGAAATACATAAAAAAATTTTTTTCTTTTATTTTATACATGTATTATGACCAAAAACGTCAGCCAAACGCAACACCTCGAAAAGTAGGTAGGTCCGCCTTGTTGATAAAATCTCGGAGCTGTGTTGTCTGAAACAAAAAAATCAAAGTGCTTTAGGTTTGGTATGACAATGGCAATGTCACCTATGAATTTTTTTCAATTATTTTAAAAAATAAAAAAATGGTGAAGAAAAAACAAAAAATTTTCAAAAAACCGGTTTTTTTTCGCCGATTTTTGAAAAAAAATATGGTAAAATTCAAAATTTTTGAAAAAAATTTATAGGGGACATAGCGATAGGTTTGAAGAATATGTGGTTCAAATTTCATAAGGATCGGTCGAGTAGTTTCGAAAATTTCATCAACAAGGCGAGTAAAAGCGTTGTTTCGAGAAAAACGCGTTTAAAGTTTTTTTTACATGAAATTCTTAAAAAAAAATTACTTACACCTAGTCAGCGATGCCTGGACCGTACAAAATTCCTTCAGATTGTTCGAAGAGTTGACTTTCTTCCAATCTTTTCTGTCTCAAAAAAAAAAACGATTTTTCAAAAGTGAGTTACTAGACAGACCCCTTAACTTCGAGCTGATTTGTAGGATTGATAAAGATTGTTTTTGGATTTGTTCGAGGTAATTTGATATTTGCATTAGTAAGACGTTTAATTTTGTTACTTAAATTTAAACCTACATCACAGAAATATATGTTCATGTAATTAGCTATATCACATTTGTTACCTAATTTTTCATTATTTATTGTGAGGCTATTTATACTATTTACCTCTTTTTTTTCTTAGATAAGCTAGAGTTTATAAATTTCCATAGTTTTTGAGGATTGTTACTACAAGATTCCACTTGATCTTTTTCATGTTTAATTTTAGCATCTTTTATGACCTTATCTAATAATTTGACATAGGCCTTGTAGTCACTTTTTAATCTTATATTATCAGTATTGCTTCTCTATAAAGTATACAATGTTTCTTTTGTTTGACAGGATTTCATTATTGCCCTTGTGATCCATTTTTTTCTTGGCACTAGACTTTTATTGTACTGGTTTTTGTTATTGAATGTTGTAGTTTTATCTGTGCATTCCTATATTAGTTCAATCAATTTTTCTACAGCAAGTTCAGGATCTTGTATAGACAATATCTCATTCCAGTTAGTACTATTTGCAATATGTATTAGTTTTCTGTAATTTATAGGTTTCAAATTATGAAAGGTATCAGTTGATAATGTAATATTATCTATATTTACGAGTAGTGTGTAATAATCTGTAATAGGGTTTGTTAGTTTGTAAGATGTAGTCTCAAAAGTGTTAGATTTAATGAATATATTATCAATGCAAGATCCTCTGTTATTATCTCCAGGTCTAGTAATGCCTGTGAAGCATGGAGAATATTCATTTTCTAATAAGTTATTGAGAAATTCTTGATTATTTGTATTATCAGTCGCTTCATTATTCTTAATATTACTATGCAAAATATCTATGTTGAAATCACCAGCAAGAATATGATTTTTTGTATTTTTAATCCTATTAATTTTTAGATATTTCTCAAGATTGTAATTAAATTCGGTTTTTGTCATATTATGACATCTGTACATTGCAGATATTCTTACAAATAAGTTGCTTTCGAGTTTTATTTCAGCGCTTAATATACTTAGCTTACCAATAATTACTATTTCAGTAGCTACAATTAGATTATTTTTTACATACATTACAACGCCATCGTTTTGGTTTATTTTACTTTCATTATAATAAATGTTATATCCTGGTATCTGGTAGTATTGATAATACTCCAAGTTCCAGGTTTCAAAACATATTATGACACTTGGTTTTGTAATAAGATTTTCAATAAGCATTTCAAGTTTAGAAAAGTTTGCATTTAAGCTTATAATATTTACAGATAATATAAGATTGCGGCTATTTTTAATTTTCTTATTAAGACTCTGTGTATCACTTACGCTTATTTCTTTCAAAATAATATTTTCACTATCAAATAGTTCTTGATTTCCGTGATTTGTATCTTTGAAATGAGTTTCTTCATCCATTGTGGTGTGTTGGTGTCGTTTGTCCAGTCTGCTTAGCTACGATGTTCTCGTTCATTAACCTTAGCTTTGACGGTGATAAATTGGACGTCCCCTTTACCGGTGATAAGTTGGAGATCTTCGTTACAATATGTTGGTACTGGTAGTTATTTACTTTACCCATGTGTCTTGGAATAGTGGGTTTGATGATGTAGTCAGTGGCGTCGACTAACTTTTGTATCTTACCTAGCAAAATTTTGCATGCGTGGCTATCCGTTGCTATATGTTCCGTATCATAATGTGTTCCATATTTTCTATTTGTATAGTCACAATTTATGCACTTGTTTTCTTTTTCACCATTACACTTACTTGTTTCATGTTTATCTGCGCACTTAAGACACACATGCTCATTTCTGCATTTTGATGTATTATGCCCATATCTTGCACATTTTCGACAAGGAGCAACGTTTAATACGTCATACACTTTACAATTTTGATACCCCACAAAAATTCTATTGTTATTTTCTTCAATAAAGTGTATGTCACCTGTAACTTCCAAAACGATTGATTGCAATTTACTTTTGTTGTTCATATATGAATGTAGTATGTGGCACTTTTTATCAAAGTTTTTGAAGTTTCTCAAATTGATATCTTCTTCGAGTGCTGAGTCATCCAATTCTAGGATGTTATCTATGCCAGTCACTCTCACTTTAAGGTTTAAAACTTGTTCCTTTTGTACTTCACAGATTACACCTAATTCTCGATTTTTTAATAGATTGAGCGCTGTATTAACATTTTCTTCTTCTAGACAGGATATAATTAGTACATCATTGTTTTTCTTATATATTTTTTAGTCTGTATTGATTTTTCTTGAATTAGACAGCGAGTAACGGCACTCTCCAAATTTTCCATTTTTTCTTCTTTTTTAGTTTTTTTTATAACAATTTTTGGCACACGTTTTGGTTTTGGTTTGGTATTTGTAAGTATTTGTGCATAAGTACTATTAGATATCTGTAGATTACTACCTTTGTAATTTAGTTTTTGTATCAACAGGGTGTTTTTGTCTGTTAATTCTTCGTTAAGCTGCTTGAGAATGGTATTTTTGTCGATCAATTCAGCGTTTAGTTGTTTCAGCAAGGTTGTTTCTATTAATATATTTTGTTCCATGCCATCGTTTTCATCGGCAATACTTTCATTGAGTGCTTTCTGGGTCTCTTCGTGTATTTCTTCTAATAAGTCTTGTCTTACCAAGTTTTTTGCTTCCAGTTTTATTTGTGCAATCATAGTTCTAACCTCTGCTGCCACGAGCACATGGTCAAATTTAGAGGTTAGATCCAATTTTGTGTGCTGATCACAAATTATGAATGCATCACTAATCCTTTTAGCTCCATTTATAGGTTTAAAATATTCCACATGATACGGCGTCTCACATATTATACAAATTAGAGTTTTTGCTTTAGTTTTACTACAGCACTTACTCGTATAAGTTTTGTTAGAGCTCCCGTCGGGAGGCTCCGTTCCGTCCAACGGAGCCATCTTGAATTTTTAATTAAATTTTCTTTAACATATCCTGTAACGTTTTTGTAAGCTATTTATAATATGGAAATATATATTTTTATTTTCTCTGTTATATATATATTTTGCTTATAAACATTATATTGGATACGTGAAAGAAGATAATGTAAAATAATAGAATTAAAAATTAATATAACTTAATACTATTTTTGTGAAATTTCAAATATTTTATACTAAAAAATTGAGTTTAAATTGTATATTGAAAATATTATGTTTGCTTTTGATTTATTTTATTTTTCATATTTCTTAATTAAATTTTGTAAATAATTTAAATCATATTCTATAAGTAAATTATTACAATAGTTATTATACTTATTTTCTTCTTTTTCATGGGTTTCTATTATTTCATTCAATTTGTCTAACTTTGTAGCATCTTTTAAATTATATACTTCTATGTATTTATTTTGTGTTGGATCCCAAATTAACGGTGTTTGTATCATAGTAATATTGTTATTATATTCATTGATATAATTATTTAAATGGATTTCATATTCGTTTTGTTCATTTATATGATTCTGTAACTGTTCGTTTAATTCATCTAATTCTCTTGCGTGTTGTATACTACTCACAATTCAATATACATATTTTGTACAGGATCCCATCTTAATGGACCAGGTTTTGAAACACCTTGTTCAGCCATCTTATATTTTACTAAATAATAGTTAATTACATTAAGAAAAGTAATTTACATTAAATGTATAATTAAAGTAAATTTTAATTATATTATGTAATTAATTATTGTTTTATATTTTTTCTTAAATTATTTTGATCAATTATATTATGTTATTATTCTAACATCGTTAAGAAGATCATAATATTAAAATATCATATGAATATTTTATTGTATATTTATTACATTTTAAAATGTTATTATTTTATTATATTATAATCTTATTATTTAAATTAATTACCTAATATTTCTTTCCAAACAATATTTGTTACTTCAATTTTATTTTTAGATTAATTTTGTGTATATATATATATATATATATATATACCGGGTGTCCCATTTTAAAACCACCAGGCAAATATCTCGAAAACTAAGGGAGATGGAAAAAAACTTTTAATACAAAAGTTGTAGGGTTTCATAGGGGCCCAACTGATCGTGACCTTGGTTATGACCTTGAGGTCAATGATCAAGGTCATTTGAAGGTCAAATCGATTTTTTCAAATGGGAACCCCCACTTTTGACCTCGTAAATGGAAAGAGCAGAAAATTTTACGTTCAGATATGTCCTTGAGTCAAGGTCATGGTCATGGTCATGGTCATGTTTAAAATCAAAATCAATCAACGCATCAAAACATTCCCATAATTAGGCATACGAGACAAATTGTTAAATACAAAAGTTGTAGGGTTTGGAGCGGCCCAACTGATCGTGACCTTGGTTATGATCCTGAGGTCAATGATCAAGGTCATTTGAAGGTCAAATCGATTTTTTCAAATGGGAACCCCTATTTTTGACCTCGTAAATGGAAAGAGCGGAAAATTTTACTATTTTTAATATTATCAATATTTACCAGGGTTAACCACTTATATCAAATAATAACAAAAGTTAATAAGTGTTGACCATCTGTATCCAATAGTGACCGGTAGTATTCAGCATTGATCGGTAATAGTCAATAATTATTACTGTTTACGTCAAATTGTTTTCAAATTGAGCACACTTATATTGGCACAGAAAATTAAACTTTTTCGTTTTAAAATATTGTATAGTATAATAACATATTATTTCTTTTGTGGTGTGTTTTGATAAATAATTGCATTTACAACTAAAAAAGAATGCCTGACTATTCTGCTAATGAAATAGTTGACATTCTTCTTATTTTAGGAGAATGTCGACGAAACTATCGAGAGGCAAGCAGATTGTATCGTGCTCGGTTCCCTCCACGACAACATCCTGATCATACGGTAATACGTGACATTGAACTGCGCGGTCGACAAGGAAACTTCGTTCGAAGAAGGAGGACACTGAATGAACACGATTATGAAAATAATCCTCGCTTTCTTGCTGTTCTAGCCATGGTACATTTAAATGTTCATGTCAGTTTACGCGAAATCGAGTTAACAATGGGTATTCCAAGATCTACGGCCAGTAGATATTTACGATATGCGCGTTACCATCCTTACCACATTACTCTAAATCAAGCTTTAACTGTGGAAGATTATCGACGGAGAATAACATTTTGCCAATGGGCAACACAACAAATTACTGATGATGAAAATTTCTTTAACAATGTTCTCTTTAGCGACGAGGCTACATTTCACAGTACTGGTATGTTCAATCGCCATAATTGCCACTACTGGTCTCCTGTTAATCCTCATTGGATGCGAGAAGTTGATCATCAGCATCGCTGGAATGTAACGGTATGGTGTGGTATTATTAACGGATGTCTGATTGGACCTTATTTTTTTGAAGGTCACGTAACTCAACATACTTATTTACAGTTGCTGAGAGACGAGCTGCCACTCTTTCTAGAAAACGTTGATCTCCATACAAGGGCCAGAATGTGGCTACAACAAGATGGTGCTCCTCCACATTATGCCAGAATTGTCAGAGATTTTCTTAATGAAAGGTTTAACGGTCGATGGATTGGTAGAGGAGGTCCCATAGCATGGCCACCAAGATCTCCAGATCTGACATCTCCAGATTTTTATTTATGGGGCTTCCTAAAAAATACAGTCTACCGCAACAGGCCAACTACAAGAGATGACATGAATCAAAGGATTACACAAATCTGCTTAAGTATTCCACGTCAAGTATTATTAAATACTGTTAGAAACTTTAAAAGGAGAATAGAATGTTGTCAATAAGTAAATGGTGCAACTTTTGAGCATCTTCTTCAGTAAATAGTGACCGAAACACTTGGATCCTATGACTAAATACACATGAACGTGGAATTTTCCAATGAATTTTTAGCTGGCCTGATCATCCCCGACCTTGCCTTAACTGGCCGGGTCATCTCCGACCTTGCCTTAACTGACCGGGTCATCTCCGACCTTGCTTTAACTGGCCGGGTCATCTCCGACCTTGCCTTAACTGGCCGGGTCATCTCCGACCTTGCCTTAACTGGCTGGGTCAACTCCGACCTTGCCTTAACTGGCCGGGTAATCTCCGACCTTGCCTTAGGTGACCGGGTCATCTCCGACTTTGCTCTTAACTGCACGGAAACTGACCATAACTTTGACCATGACCTTGACCCAAGGTCATATCAGAATTTTTCGGTTTTTCTATTTACGAGGTCAAAAGTGAGGGTTGCCGTTAAACAAAATTGATTTAACCTTCAAACGACATCATCCTTGACCTCAAGTTCATGTCAAGGTCACGATCAGTTGGGCCCCTCCAAACACTACAACTTCTGTATTTAACACTCGTATGCGTAATTATGGGAATGTTTGGATGCGTTGATTGATTTTGATTTTAAACATGACCATGACCATGACCATGGCCTTGACTCAAGGACATATCTAAACGTAAAATTTTCCGCTCTTTCCATTTACGAGGTCAAAAGGGGGGGTTTCCATTTGAAAAAATCGATTTGACCTTCAAATGACCTTGATCATTGACCTCAAGGTCATAACCAAGGTTACGATCAGTTGGACCCCTCTGAACCCTACAACTTTTGTATTTAACAATTTGTCTCGCATACCTAATTATGGGAATGTTTTGATGCGTTTATTGATTTTGATTTTAAACATGACCATGACCATGACCATGACCTTGACTCAAGGACATATTTGAACGTAAAATTTTCCGCTCTTTCCATTTACGAGGTCAAAAGTGGGGGTTCCTATTTGAAAAAATCGATTTGACCTTCAAATGAACTTGATCATTGACCTCAAGGTCATAACCAAGGTCACGATCAATTGGGCCCCTCTGAACCCTACAACTTTTGTATTAAAAGTTTTTTTCCATCTCCCTTAGTTTTCGAGATATTTGCCTGGTGGTTTTAAAATGGGACACCCGGTATATATATATACACAAAATGAATCTAAAAATAAAATTGAAGTAACAAATATTGTTTGGAAAGAAATATTAGGTAATTAATTTAAATAATAATATATATATATATATATATATATATATATATACATATACAAAATGAATCTAAAAATAAAATTGAAGTAACAAATATTGTTTGGAAAGAAATATTAGGTAATTAATTTAAATAATAAGATTATAATATAATAAAATAATAACATTTTAAAATGTAATAAATATACAATAAAATATTCATATGATATTTTAATATCATGATCTTCTTAACGATATTAGAATAATAACATAATATAATTGATCAAAATAATTTAAGAAAAAATATAAAACAATAATTAATTACATAATATACTTAAAATTTTCTTTAATTATATATATATATATATATATATATATATATATATATATATATATATATATATATATATATATATATATATTTATATGTATATATATATTGTTTGGATTTTTACATCGTGAAAGTGCTAAGTACAATTGTCCATGGGAAAATAATTGTTTTTTTTTTAAATATTCCTACACCATTAAAACTTTGTCCTTGTGATTTATTAATAGATATAGCAAATACTAATACAATTGGAAATTGTTTTCTATATAAAAAAAATGGTAACGATGATGATTCACAATTATTTAGTGTAATGCGTGGTATAAATACTTTATTTCCTTTATTTTCTCCAGTAGTGATTTCAGCTTCAATATTATATTTATATAAATTTTGTTATTTTTAATCGTGTTCCATTACATAGTCCATCAAAGATGCTAATTAACATAACAATTGCATTTTTTTAAATTTTATTTCATATGAAGGTAAGCTTTCTCGTATATTATTTAACATTTCTATCGGAAAATTTAAATGTATATTTTCATCCGTTTGATCTACTCCTTTATGTGTTGCATAATCTATATTATAATATGTTACCGTTTTATGTTCAATTAAGTTCAATATTTTATTATTTAATATATTTACTTGTCCATTATGTGAACTTAATATTACATTTTTTGAAAAATGATAATTTTTATTAATATTTTTATATATTTCATGACAAACATCATTTGTTTTCCATTTATCTGGAATTTTAAAGTGATCAATTTTTCCTTCTCCAATATCTAATAAAAATGATGCAAAATCATTATCTTGAGTACGAATGTTTATTTTTAAATGGAAAATTTTAAGCAAAGGCCAAAGATAAGAATTTTTTAAAAATCTCGAAAATGTTTACGCCTCAGCGCCCCCTCACCTCCCTCGCGCCCCTTCGCCCCCCCTCGCGCCCATTCGCCCCCATTCGCCCCCTTCTCAGCGCCCCCCCCCCCTCAAAATAACGTAATAATGTGACTGGTTATACGTTTTTTTGAAAGAAATTGTTAGAGGCTTTAAATATTCCTTATTACTGCAATGGTGTACTTCGGCGATGAACACCGAAGTCCGAACACCCGCAAATAAAATAATTATTAATCCTCTATTCCTCTCGCTCACTTCAATCTCACTTACCTTCCAAAAGGAGATTCCGCTGTGACCCCGTCGGCCCGGGCAAGCTACGGTGTTGAAAAGGTTGGGGAAAGGTAATCGCCAAAATAAATACTCAGACAACGATTTAAATCAATTCTTCGTTTATTAAGCTAAAACCCTAATTACAGTTTTCTACATTTGCTCGCGTACGCTCATACTCCGCTCTACGAGGCTACCCTCTTTCGCAAGTTCCCGCCCCGAACGCCAGGCGGTGCAACGACTACCTCACGCGCGGTGCTCAAATCGCCGTCGCGCCCGCAACAACCAGGAGGAAAGCTCCGCGAATCCGATTCCCCAAACGGGCATACTCTTTCTCTCCCTATCTCTCGCTCCCCGTCTCTCGCTCTCTCTCTCTCTCTCTCTCTCTCTCTCGTTCTCTCTCTCGCCACGAATCTGATCACGCCCTCTCGTAATACCAACGTAGCGCGTCTCCCGAAATGACGTACGCGTACTCTCTCTCTCTTACTCTCTCCGGATCTCCACCCGTACGTTCCCGCGGAACCTCCGTACGCGATCCTCTGAAACAACACGCGCGAATCCACTCTCTCCCTTACTCTCCCTCCCTCTCTAACCACGGATGACAAACGCCCGAACTCGAGGAATCGCCGCAGTGCGATTCCCGGAAACACTACACACAAACTTTTTCTCTTTCTCTCTCTCTCCCTCTACGCGGAGTAGGAAACTCCCGCGGCGCGATTCCGAGAATCGCCGCGCGTCCGAATCTCTCTCTCTCCCGCTCTCACCACGGTAGTTGGCGCGCGGATACGAAATACCTCGTCTCGTACTTCTCGAATGTCGAGTTTCTCTCTCTCTCTCTCTCTCTCTCTCTCTCTCTCTCTCTCTCTCTCTCTCTCTCTCTCTCTCTCTCTCTCACTTTCTCTCACAACGGTAGTTAGCGCGCGGATACGAAAACCCCGTCGCGCGCTTCCCGAATGTCGAGCTCCACGCTATCTCTCTCTACTCTCTCTCTTTTTCTCTCGCAAAACACTCTCGCTCTACCCTCCCGCGAGTCTCTCTCTCCACTCTCGATCCGCGTCCTCCTTACCTCGGCGATGAGCTGCTCCTCGGCGCCGACTCTCGATCCTTAGCCTCGTGTCCCGTCTCTCTCCCTCTCTCTCCCAATCGCCTCTCCGTAACCGCCGCTCTCCGCCTTCGGCCGGCCGACACCGCCTCCTCGCTCGCCTTCGTCGCCTCCTCCACGTCCTCGTCGTCGTCTTTCTGTCACCCTCTCTCGCACCGCTCTCACTTTTTCTCCACGCTTCCAAGTTTTTTCTTCTTCCCTCTTCTTTTCCTTTCCCTGCGCGCACTCAACACCAGCTCGTTCGATACTCTCGATCTCCTCGTGGCCGCCAGCAAACCCACCGCTGCGCATGCGCCGCCGTACGTCGTGTTGCGTCAGCCCTGCGTGAGACCTGCTGCCACTGCGGCCCGCAAGGTGCTGCCACCACACTCACCGCCGCTCCCGTGCACACGCGCGCGCAATTCAAACGCGCCTCATTCTCTCACGTTCTCTCTCTCTCTCTCTCTCTCTCTCTCTCTCTCTCTCTCTCTCTCTCTCTCTCTCTCTCTCTCTCTCTCTCTCTCTCTCTCTCTCTCTCTCTCTCTCTCTCTCTCCACTTACCAGTTGACCTGAAGGTCGTTATTCGGTAATCCCGACGACGCTCGCGCTCTCAGGAGGCAGTTCATCCGTTGTAGCCACCGGAAACAAAACAACTCCGCCCGAATTTGCCCTTTTAGTCATTGAGGGGAAGATTTTACCGGCGGCCAGCTTCGACATGACACGCCGCGAGTTAAGCGAGAGGAAGAGGTTCATTGTGACGGAAATACCTCGGCACATTACATGTCCGATATATCTTCCATTTCTTCTAAAATGTCCCCGATAACAAAAGCTTATTGTCCTTTGATAATGTCCAGTTCTTCCGAACAATGATAAAATTTTTAATACTATAAATATTCATTGCTACTGACTATAGATTTATATCCTTCTTAAAGTTTATCCAAAGGAGTTATAGAAGTATCCACAACTTTGATATTATTATAATTTTGTACGTGTAAATATAATACATTATTGTGTTATTCTAAAATGTCCCCGATAACAAAAACTTGTTGTCCTTTGATAGTGTCCATTTCTTCAGAACAATGAGATACTATTATAAGAGTGGTTATATATGGCTATTGGCGAAGGATACCACTTAAAATAACAATCCAACGCGTCAATGAACAGTACCTCCAGAGTAACGTGGAAAACTGTTCGTCTCTTCAACCAACCTTTATAGTTAAATCAATTTTAAAAAAAAAATAAATAAATATACAAATAAATAAATGTCAATATTATTACATAGAACTTGCTATACTCGACAACTCTTCTAATTAATTATATCATGATTTATACCTTAAACAATTGGGGGGAGGGAGGGAAGGAGGGCGCTGAGAAGGGGCTGAGGGAGGCGAGGAGGCGCAAGGAGGGGTGAGGGGGCGCGAGGGGGGGGGCGATGGGGGCGAGGGGGCGCTGAGTCGTAAATATTTTCTTACAACTATGTAATATAGTAAGATATATATATGTGTGTGTATATATATATATATATATTCACATCTGGGACGCATTTTGAGGATTATATAGGTCATATATACCGAATTTTGAGGATTTTGTAGGCATTTTGAGGAGTCTCCTCAAAAGCCCAAAGCACTCGAGAGGCATTTTGAGGATTTTTCAGCGGTTTCCACAATAGTGTGTTAATACATCGATTTCGGAAATTCCGTGATATTTTTCCGTAAAAGCGGGCGCCGCAGGCGTCGTGGTGTTAGTCAATAACCTTAGGGTCATTATTTCTTTAGTCACGCGCTTGTTTATTGGTTGTTTATAACAATGTTTATATTTGTGTCACCACTATTGTACAAATTCTTTATGAAATCCTCAAAATACCGTATAATGATATTTATATATATATATATATATATACACACACACACACACACACACACACGGTGATCCATTTTAATCGCCGCACCCGGACTTCTCGGAACCTAAGCCAGATAGAGAAAAATGGTTCAGACAAAAGTTATAGGGGACAAAGGGGGCCACATAATGGCGCTAACATCTTTGACCTTGAACTTGAGCTTTGAGGTTATTTCAAGGTCAAAGTGGTTTTTTCATATGGAAACACCTAGTTTTGACCCCAGATTCGGAAAGAGCGGGAAATTTTACGTTCAAAATCATATTGAGAAATTTTTTCCAAGGTCATTTCACGGCTAAATCTAGGTCAAACTCAGAAAAGTCCGTTTAAAATCGTTTTTTTTCATGAACCACAGGCTAAGCTGGTTCAAATTGATCGTAGGCTTAATAGAGGAACCCACATGCCGAAAACCCACACACCCCCCAAACCCATACACCCAAAACTTACACATTCTAGTAAACAAAACTCAAACTCGCACATCCTAACCCCATACACTTCATGCCCTCACATGCTGAACTGTTACACCCCGGTCCCACAACAATACCCCACACCCCCCAGTCCCACACATCCCTACCCCACGCATGCTAATCCCATACACCCCAAACCCACACATCCTGAACCCTGAAAAATTTTTCTCAAGGGCAAAATGATTTTTTAACGGAAACTTTAAGATCATTGAAGCTTCTGTTATAAATGTATTAACCTTACTTTTTGCGCTACCCAGAAACAACGACGTGGACGTAGTAAGGATTGTTTTCTTTGGGGTGCTTAATTAAAGGGAGTCCCCTTGCCTCTCACTAGTCGGGGTGCTTGATTATAGTGAGTCCCCTCGCCTCTCACTAATGTAAATAAATTTTTATTCAACCTCGAAGCAAGTGTTCGAAATGCCGACCATTTGCTTCAAGCCACATAGTCAAACGCCTTTGAAAATGGCGAACTGTGTTCTGCAAAGTTTGTCTCGGAATGGGCGCGCATGCTCGACGAATACTATCCTGCATATCTGCTCTTGTAGTGGGCTGTTGCTCAAAAACAGTATTTTTTAAATACCCCCATAAATAGAAATCTGGTGATGTAAGATCGGGTGAGCAAGCAGGCCAGTTAACCGGAACTCCTCGACCAATCCATCTGTTACCATAGTGCTCATTCAAAAAATCCCTTACAATTCTGGCGAAATGTGGTGCTGCGCCGTCCTGCTGGAGCCACATTCTTCGTCGCGTTTCTAAATCAACATCTTCCATCAATCCAGGTAGCTCATCTCTTATTAGCGTCAAATAGGTATGTTGATTTACATTTGCTTCAAAAAAATAAGGGCCAATCAAATATCCATTGATAATCCCGCACCATACCAGAATACTCCAACGTTTTTGATGGTTTACAGTTCTGACCCAATGAGGATTCACATCAGACCAATAATGGCAATTATGCCTATTCAGTTCCCCATCACTGAAATTGTTCCTCATCAGAAAAAAGAACAAAGTTAAAAAAGTCTGAATCATTTTCTATCATTTGTAAAGCCCATTGGCAAAATGCTGTTGGAAATGCTGAAACTGTAGCTCTTGAACCAAAGTAATATGATACGCGTGATGTTGAAGCACCTTCATAATTCTTAAAAAAGTATTTCTTGGAATACCAATTTCCCTTTCGACTCGACGAGTGCTAATGTGTGGGTCAAGATGAATTATTGCAAGGATAGTTACAACTCGATTATCATGTTCATCATACTCATGGCACCTACGTTGGCGAACCATGTGCCCACCACGAGCTCTTTGACTTAAACGTCTGATAGCTCTATCGTCAGGATGTCGTCTGTCAGGATAGCGTTCAGCATAAAGTCTTGCCGCACGACGATAACTATTTTGGCTTGCTCCTAAAACCAAAATCATATCAACGATCTCGTTGGGCGGATAGTCAGCCATTTCAGAGCCAGCTATTAATTACTATTAAGTTTAAATAGTAAAATGGTATCAAAAATATTAATAATTATAAGGCTCGCCCGTATACGGTCGCGCCTAAAAAGGAAAAACGTTGGAAAATTAGGGTAACTTTAATTAGCTAACTTTAATTGCCATAAATACTTCGTTTGTCACACTTTTTTAATTTTAAATTTTAAAATAAAATAATCGTTAAAACATTAAAGGTATTCAATTTAATAATGCATTATTTCTTATCTTAATTGTAAATAAAACTAAAACTTCCTTTTATTTTTTGTTTTATGTAAATAATGTGAATTAGTAGCGTTCGAATTTCAGAAATACTAATTTTGATAATGTAATCATTAAAAACACATCTACGAAGAAAATAGGTTCCGTCAATGGTTCTTTTAAATTTATTTTTCAGGTTCTAGCAGGATAGTAGAGCACCACATTTCACGCTCATAATAACAGCATTTTTTAATAAACACTTTAGTATTAGATAGATTGGTTGAGGAGGTCCGGTGAAATGGCTTGCTTCTTCATCCCATACTTCACCATCAGACTTTTGTTTATGGGGGTATTTGAAAAATGCTATTTTTGAGCAACAACCCACTACAAGAGCAGATATGCAGGATAGGATTCGTCGAGCATGCGCTGCCATTCCGAGACAAACTTTGCAGAACACAGTTCGCCATTTTCAAAGGCGTTTGACTATGTGCCTTGAAGCAAATGGTCGTAATTTCGAACACTTGCTTCGAGGTTAAATAAAAATTTATTTACATTAGTGAGCGGCGAGGGGACTCACTATAATCAAGCACCGCGAGCAGTGAGAGGCAAGGGGACTCACTATAATCAAGCACCCCGAACAGTGAGTGGCAAGGGGACTCGCTTTAATCAAGCACCCCGAACAGTGAGAGGCAAGGGGACTCACTTTAATTAAGCACCCCAAAGGAAACAGTCCTTACTACGTCCACGACGTTGTTTCTGGGTAGCGCAAAAAGTAAGGTTAATACATTGATAACAGAAGCTCAACGATCTTAAAGTTTCCGTTAAAAAATCATTTTGCCCTTGAGAAAAATTTTTCAGGGTTCAGGATGTGTGGGTTTGGGGTGTATGGGATTAGCATGTGTGGGGTAGGGATGTGTGGGACTGGGGAGTGTGGGGTATCGTTGTGGGACCGGGGTGTAACAGTTCAGCATGTGAGGGCATGAAGTGTATGGGGTTAGGATGTGCGAGTTTGAGTTCTGTTTACTAGGATGTGTAAGTTTTGGGTGTGTGGGTTCCTCTATTAAGCCTACGATCAATTTGAACCAGCTTAGCCTGTGGTTCATGGAAAAAAACGATTTTAAACGGACTTTTCTGAGTTTGACCTAGATTTGACCCTGAAATGACCTTGGAAAAAATTTCTCAATATGATTTTGAACGAAAAATTTCCCGCTCTTTCCGAATCCGGGGTCACAACTAGGTGTTTCCATATGAAAAAACCACTTTGACCTTGAAATAACCTCAAAGTTCAAGTTCAAGGTGAAAGACGTTAGCGCCATTATGTGGCCCCCTTTGTCCCCTATAACTTTTGTTTGAACCATTTTTCTCTATCTGGCTTAGGTTCCGAGAAATCCGGGTGCGGCGATTAAAATGGGTCACAGTGTATATATGAGGCGTTTCACGTCAGCCCTCCAGGTGCGGCGCGCGAGCGCGAAATCATGCTGTTTTCAGCTTGTGTTTGAAGAGCTAAGATGTATCTAAAAAAAATAATCCCCAAGTGATTTCGATGTATTTTTTCCTCAGCTTTCCGATGGTGCTATAAGTTTCTCAAAATTTTTCAATTCTAAGTATTTCTTGAATAATATCTCGAAAAAATCAAAAAACCCCTATGTAGAAAAAGGCTATATCCATGTAAAATTTCCTCCTCTTTCGATCTAGCAGGTAAAAAAAATATTAAAAATATAGTTTTAGAGATATAACACGTTTTATGTTTTTTTGAGGTTAGAATTGAAAAATTTTGAGAAACTAATAGCACCATCGGAAAGCTGAGGAAAAATACATCGAAATCACTTGGGGATTATTTTTTTTAGATACATCTTAGCCCTTCAAACACAAGCTGAAAACAGCATGATTTCGCGCTCGCGCGCCGCGCCTGGAGAGCTGACGTGAAACGCCTCATATTTGCTATAGTGTCACTTTGGAGAGAAATTTTTACATATATGGATTCACATTGGTCCCTTTGAAGAGATTTGGCAGTTTGAGGAGAAAAAAGGCAGTTTGAGGAGTTTTGGAAAATACCAATTGGGCACTTTGAGGAGCAGCTATAGTTCTGTCTACTCAGAGAGGGGTTCATTTCTTTAGTCAAGGATATAACTCTGAGATGAAGAAACTCTAGCTTCTCAAACTGCCCACTTTCCATACAATATATATATATATATATATATATATATATATATATATATATATATATATATATATATATATATATATATATATATATATATATATATATATATATATATATATATATATATATATATATATATATATATATAGGACTTCTGAAGTAAATTTAAAAAATAAATTTAATAAAATCTATCAATCATAATTTTACAAACATTGAGAAAATAAATCTATAACAAAATACCAAAAGAAGATATTTTAATTGTATTAAATATCGCCAATCTATCAAATTTGGAAATGTGTTTTAGCTTTTAACGGAGCTCTGGAATACTTTAAATAAAAAAAAAATGCTTATTCGATTACTTTTCATTTGTTCAAGTCGCAACTGGCTCACATAGTTGACTAAAACTTATTGCTGATAAAAGAGACTCGTTTACAACTACTGGCTTCGATTACAACAGTTTATCTGTACATTTTGTCGAAGAAGTAGGACTATAAATCAATTTAATTGAGATTGTCAGCGTCAAAAGAAGAAATGTTATGTGGCTAATTAGAACTATATAGAAGCATTATCAGATTATAAACTTTATTTTCACAAGTACTAATACTAATACTAAAGTTAAATCATCAATATATGTATGGTTGTGGGCCTCACATTGTGGTTTGGCATGAATACCATTATTGTTTTAGTGACTCAGTTATTGTATATTAAATTATGCAAAACTTACATGTTTAAAAAATCTCTCTACCTTCCACCCCGACCTGCTCTCTCTCTCTCTCTCTCTCTCTCTCTCTCTCTCTCTCTCTCTCTCTCTCTCTCTCTCTCTCTCTCTCTCTCTCTCTCTCTCTCTCTCTCTCGACTTACTTTCTCAACAAATGTTTAAGCGCTCTACGAAAAACTTTGGTAATTAAGAGCCTAAATATTTTTTTTAAACAACTAACAAGACATTCTGTATAAAAATAATATATTTATAATAATCTAACAAAAATAAATTATTTCTATTATCTCTCTAAACAACTGTTAAGTCGATTAAAAAAAAAAAATCAACTCCCCCCATCGCTCTCTCTCTCTCTCTCTCGTTTCTTCTTACTCAACAGCTGTATAAGGACTACACTGAAAAAAAAGATTAGTAGTTTCAAGTAAATATTTAGTTGAAACAACTAAATGATTTCATTAAAGCCTGCCAACTAAATATTATATTGAATCAGCTAATTTAGTTATTTAAAATAACAAAATATTTAGTTACATGAACTAAATATTTACTAAAAATAAAGAAATATTTTATGAAGTTAACTACACGATTCATTGTATCAACTAACAGGTTATTTAGATTGATAAAATATTAAATGAATTCTATAAAATATTGTATTGAAATGACTAAATATTTAATTAAAGCAACAAAATAGTTTATAAAATTGACTAAACGATTCATTGCACAAACTAATTAGTTATTAAGAACAACGAAATACTTAATCAATTTGATAAAATATTTTATTCAAATTACAAAACATTTATCTGGAGCAGCAAAATAATTTATGAAATTGACTAAACAATTCATTGCATGAACTAACGGGTTATTAAGAACAATGAAATACTTAATCAATTTGACTAAAGATTTTCCTGAAATTACAAAATATTTATCTGGAGCAACAAAATATTTTATGAAATTGACTAAACGATTCATTGGATGAACTAACAGATTATTAAGATCAATGAAATACTTAATCAATTTGACAAAACATTTTACTAAAATTACTAAGTATTTATCTGGAGCAATAAATAATTTTGTGAAACTGACTAAACGATTCATTGTATTAACTAACAATTTATCTTGTTTGATAAATTATTCAATTATGTTGACTAAATACTTGTTTGTAATTACTAAACATTTAATTAAAACAGTGAAATATTTTATGATACTAACTAACCGCTGCATTAGATTAACGAAATATTTAATAAATATGAATAAATGATTTGTTGAATCAACTAACTGTTTAGTCAATTTTACAAAATATTTTGCTAATTATTTCAAAAAAATTATAAAAATTTTTTTTTAATAATTTTGAAATAAAAGTTTTTTCTTCCTTGTAGCCTTTTCGTACAACCATCCGCATTGAAGTTGGTGATTTTTCCTGAACTCCTGTAACTTAATATGGATTCTGCATAGTTATTATATAGTAATTTTATTAATATTAAATCAAATTATTATTACATATTCGCATTAATTTATATTAATTATCGCTCGCAGTTTCGCATTTACATATTATCTAACAGAAAAAAACGCAGAAAAAATTTTTGACCTAAGGTGGGATCGAACTCGGGACCCTCGGATTACAAGGCTAACGCTCTAACCGCTACGCTACGCAACGCTTGTACCCTACAAAATTTCAATTTTAACTAAGTATAGAGTTGCATGTAAATGTAAAATATCGCGCACATCAATCTAATAATTAATTATATTCTTATAATTAATATAAATTCTTAATTACATTTTAATTAATGATTTATAAACTAAATAATATGTGTGTAACTCATCATTTGTAACTAACGATTTATTTGAAACTATGAAATATTTAGTAAACTTTAATAAAGAAGGCCGTGTGAAGTACCGACACGATCTCTACCTTACCGGCATCAACATTTTAGATTGTAAAACCTGTTAGTTACAGTTACTAAATATCTTGTCGGCTTAATAAAATGTTTGTTTAAAACAAGTAAACATTTAGTAAGAATGACAAAATATTTGGATACAAAGACATTGGCATTTCAAATAATTTATTAGTCAGACCTAACAAACATTTATTTAAGTTGACTAATTGTAACTTAGTAATCGCGAGACAAATTTTTTAACCAATATTTTGTTGGTGTGAGGAAATAGTTTTGTAGATAGAAGTACGCAGTTACTCCTTTTAACAAAGATTTATTTGAAACAAAGAAATATGTAGTCAAATTAACTACATACTTTTTTATTATCATAGTGCTGTTTTAACTAAACATTTAGTTAAATTTAATAGTTATTTATTGTAATCTAAGAAATATTTAGTCAAATCAAGGAAACGTTTGATTGACGAGAGAAGAAAATCGCGAATCATTTTCGTTCAGATCGCAAAACCTGTTAGTTACAGTTGCTAAATATCTTGTCGGCTTAATAAAATGTTTGTTTAAAACAAGTAAACATTTAGTAAGAATGACAACTTATTTGGATACAAAGACATTGGCATTTCAACTAATTTATTAGTCAGAACTAACAAACATTTATTGAAGTTGACTAATTGTAACTTAGAAATCGGGAGAGAAATTTTTTAACCAATATTTTGTTGGGGTAAGGAAATAGTTTTGTAGATAGAAGCACGCAATTACTCCTTTTAATAAAAGATTTATTTGAAACCAAGAAATATGTAGTCAAATTAACTACATTCTTTTAAATTGTCATAGTGCTTGTTTAACTAAGCATTTAGTTAAATCTAATTAATATTTATTGTCGTCTAAGAAATATTTACTCAAATCAAGGAAACGTTTGATTAACGAGGGAAGAAAATTGACGAATCATTTTTGTTCAGATTGCAAAACCTGTTAGTTGCAGTTACTAAATATCCTGTCGGCTTAATAAAATATTTGGTTAAAACAAGTAAACATTTAGTAAGAATGACAACATATTTGGATACAAAGACATTGGCATTTCAACTAATTTATTAGTTAGACCTAACAAACATTTATTTAAGTTGACTAATTGTAACTTAGAAATCGGGAGAGAAATTTTTTAACCAATATTTTGTTGGGGTAAGGAAATAGTTTTGTAGATAGAAACACGCAATTACTCCTTTTAACAAAAGATTTATTTGAAACCAAGAAATATGTAGTCAAATTAACTACATTCTTTTATATTGTCATAGTGCTTATTTAACTAAACATTTAGTTAAATCTAATTAATATTTAGTATCTTCTAAGAAATATTTAGTCAAATCAAGGAAACGTTTGATTGACGAGAGAAGAAAATTATCGAATCACTTTCGTCCAGATTGCAAAACCGGTTAGTTGCAGCTACTAAATATCTTGTCGGTTTAATAAAATGTTTGTTTAAAACAACTAAGTATTTAGTAACAATGATAACATATTTGGACACAAAGACATTGGCATTTCAACTAATTTTTTAATGAGACCTAACAAACATTTATTTAAGTTGACTAATTGTAACTCAGTAATCGCGAGACAAATTTTTTAACCAATATTTTGTTGGAGTGAGGAAATAGTTTTGTAGATAGAAGCACGCAATTACTCCTTTTAACAAAAGATTTATTTGAAACCAAGAAATATGTAGTCAAATTAACTACATTCTTTTATATTTTCATAGTGCTTGTTTAACTAAACATTTAGTTAAATCTAATTAATATTTATTGTCGTCTAAGAAATATTTAGTCAAATCAAGGAAACGTTTGATAGACGAGGGAAGAAAATTGACGAATCATTTTTGTTCAGATTGCAAAACCTGTTAGTTGCAGTTACTAAATATCTTGTCGGTTTAATAAAATGTTTGTTTAAAACAACGAAGTATTTAGTAAGAATGACAACGTATTTGGATACAAAGACACTGGCATTTTAACTAATTTTTTAGTCAGACCGAACAAACATTTATTCAAGTCAACTAATTGTAACTTAATAAGAGTAAGAGAAAGTTTTTAACTAAATTTTGTTTGGGGTAAGGAAATAGTTTTGTAGATTGAAGTACGCAGTTTGTCCTTTTAACAAAAGATTTATTTGAAACCAAGAAATATGTAGTCAAATTAACTACATACTTTTTTATTGTCATAGTGCTTATTTAACTAAACATTTAGTTAAATCTAATTAATATTTAGTATCTTCTAAGAAATATTTAGTCAAATCAAGGAAACGTTTGATTGACGAGAGAAGAAAATTATCGAATCACTTTTGTTCATATTGCAAAACCTGTTAGTTGCAGTTACTAAATATCTTGTCGGTTAAATAAAAGGTTTCTTCAAAACAAGTAAGTATTTAGTAAGAATGACAACATATTTGGATATACAGATATTGGCACTTCAACTAATTTATTTATTTGAATCTATGAAATAGTTAGTAGTAACAAGTAAAGATTTTGTAAATTAGGATTCGATTCTTTAATAAATCCTTTAGCTAGTTGAACAAAATCATGCTGTCGAAGTTACTAAATAAATAGTTGAGTTAACAAAATATTTGTTAAAGGAATGAATGGTTTAGTTAATGCGTCGGAGATATTTCCTTGTTTTTAATTGTTTAAATCAACCAAATATGTAGTTGTTTCAAACAAACATTTATTTGTTTTTAGAGATTGGGTTCATCAATATTTCAGTTATTTGATTTAAGTAAATATTTCGTTAACTCTACCAATTGATTTTGCTAAAAACAATAAACATTTATTTGAAGTTATTTTCTTGTTTCAAGAAAACCTATTTAGTTCTTTCAATGAAACCTTTTAATTGAATCAACCATACCATATTTGAAGTAACTAAATGTTTAATTAAATTTACTAATTATTATTTTAACTAAATAATTTAGTTGATTTTACTCTTTATGTAGTTGTTTCAGAGAAATATTTAGTTGATTTAACTAAAGATAACTTTACTAAATATTTTACTAAATATTTAGTTGAAACAACAAATCTTTTTTTTCAGTGTACAGAAAAATCTTTGAGAAGAGCCTAAATATTTTTTTGAAACAGCCAACAAGACGTTCTGTAGAAGAATAATGTACTAATAACAAACTTTATTTTTGAAAGATCCCGAATGGAAATAATAATCGTAAAACTATGTTACAATCTAGTACACTACTGTAAATTCTCGCACCATTTGGTACGTTTCGGTACGTTTTGATTAAGATTCGGACATTTGTACGGGATCGTACCTAAACGTACCGAATCGTACGGAAATGTATGTCAGGGTACTCGCAGGTACAGCCTCGTACAGAAACCTACGCAGCAACTTACACATAATGAAAAAATTATTTTTTGTCTCAAAAAATTTCTTGCCTAAACGTACATCGAAACGTACCAAAACATGCGGAAACGTACACAAGCATACAAAAACGTTCGGAAACGTACGTCAATGTACGTAAATATACGGTGCTGTAAAGAAAATTATAAGAACTTGTAATATGCTGGAAAATGTATTTGTTTTTCTGTCCTCCGGCCGGAAAGCGCCAACTTCCCAGCCGCTGCGCGAAACAAAGTTGCCGCTTTCCGGCGCCGTCGAGCAGAAAAATAGTATACAGACCTTGGCCAGTAAAAAAGAAAGCCTCAGATCAGATGTTTGTCAACCTCGGCTTCGCCTCGGCCGACAATTACATGTGATCTAAGACATTTCTTATTTTTACTGCCTAGGTGTGTAATATACTATTGTTATTTCAAAAGTTTTTGTAGTATAACATTTTTCTTAAAATATTATATTTTACTATTCCGTACGTTTACGCATGTTATCGCATGTTTCTGTAAGGTCACGTATGTTATTGTACATTGCTTTACGTTTTCGTACAGTTTGATACGTGCCAGTACGTTTCGGGATGTATCCTTACGTTTCGGTACGTTTCGGTGCGTTTCGGTACGTTTCAGTACGTTTCGGTACGTTTCGCTACAAAAATATTTGCATATTGATACACTCATTTGGTATATATAAGTATGTTTTCGTTCATTTTCGTACGTACATGTATGTCACTGTACGTCACCGTACGTTTCCGCAAGTTTACGTACGATTGGATACGATTCGGTACGTTTTGGTACGTTTTCGTATAAAATGTCCGAATCCTAATCAAAACGTACCGAAACGTACTGAATAGTACGGAAACGTACAGAAACATAGCGACACGTAAAGGAACGTGCCTAAACATACGATAATTTACATTGTATACCGTTTATTTTTTCCATTCGGGATCTACAGAATTTTTGTTTTTTGTACTTCAACGATATACTTAGTATAATAATATGGTACTAAAAATCAAAAACATATTTCAGAAGTACAAAGTTGAATCTTATAACGAGAAATTGAGTAATCATCGCTTAACAATATTATAGTTGATGCAATATTTTAATACAGTTCATAATTAATGAATAGCTAGATTTCCGATACACTGCTAAGAAAGCAATTAATTTGTATTTGCATTTACTTGAAAGGCTGTAAAAATGAAGGATATTTAAATGAGCTACCATGGATTAGTAGTTCATTGACTGATTGTTAATGTGCCATTGAAGTTTAATCAAGTAAAAAAGGATACGATAATTTCAGTTGCATTTACAAGCTAGATTCAATCAAAAGCTATTTGTGATTTAAAAAAAAAAAAAAAAAATGAGGCAAAGTGTTGATGCTCAACGGGCTGGTGGAGTTCTAATTGCAGTGTACGACTCAATGAAGGTGAGGCGGCTAGAGATTTCATCAGAGTGTGAGGTGATATTTTTGGAGCTTAAGTTCCTTTCTAGGCTATTTATCATTGCTGCTGCCTATCTGCCTCCTAACTCCAACACGATGCTGTTTGATGACTTCACTAAGTGCCTTGAGGAGATCTTACTATTGAACGCTCGTTATGAATTTATTGTTTGTGGTGACTTCAACTTGGCAGGTGTTAAATGGAAAAATGAACCTCTCTCATATGATTTTCTGGAGTATGCACCTCCAACTCGGCGTGCCAATACAAATTCTATCCAGCAGGCAATGTCTTACTTTAATCTGCACCAATTATATGCTGATCACCCACAGAAGAATTACTCTCTTGACTTGTTGTTTGCCACATGTACATCAGTGAGACTTGCTGACATTAATGAGGACACATATCTGATCATGTCCACGTGCAAGTAACTGATGACCATCACTGTGATAATTTTAAGAGTAGTTATAATTTCACCAATGGTGACTATGTAAATATTGCGAAAGCCATGCAGGACACTGATTGGGTGAATATTCTAAGTGACTCAGACATTGACCAATGCGTGGATCGATTTTATAATCGCATTTATTCAATTATAGACGACTTTGTACCTAAGACTTCCGTTCGTCCGAACACTTTTCCTGCATGGTTTACGCCCGAGTTAAGGCGTCTAGTCAATGATAAAAAGGGAGCCCATGTTCGGTGGAAGCGTTCAGGATTGGTGGCTGATTATATTGAATTAAAGAGGCTACGTGCGGCTTGTATCAGATTATCACAATCATGTTATAGAGCTTATGTCGAAAACGTGGAGTTGAACTCGTCGCGCAATCCTAAGCATTTTTGGGCCTTTGTGAACAAATTGAAGAGCAATAATCGGCTACCATCGAGTATGTTTTTACATGATTGTACTGCATCAAGCAATAAAAAGTTAGCCAAGCTCTTCTCTGATCACTTCGGGTCAGTCTACACGAACATGGTGCTCGATGATATAGAACAAATTGATTGTGAGACTGTGATAGGGGACTTCACTGTGTCGGCGAATGATCTTTATGCTTTGATAAACAACTTAGATGATAGTTTGAAATCGGGACCTGATCCGTCCCTCCGTACTTTATTAAGCGCTGTTTTCCGATTGTGGTACCATTGCTCGCTCTTTTTAATAAATCTATTGGCGTTATGGAAATTAGCCTACTTATATCCTATACATAAGAAGGGTGATAAACAAAAAATTGAAAATTATAGGCCAATATCTATTCTCAGTTGCTTTTCAAAAATGATTGATGAATTAGTTGCTAGACATATTTCCGATTTTGTATTTATTTCGTTCAAAAATCACTAATCTGTTACTTTTTTCAAACTACGTATCACAATGTATCGAAGAGAGTTCTCAAGCTGATGCGCTATATATTGATTTTTCCCAAGCGTTCGACTCTGTTTCGCACTTTAGACTCCTTCAAAAAGTCTGGAATATTGGTATACGTGGAAATTTACATAAGTGGCTACGATCGTACCTAGCTGATCGTACGCAATTTGTGAGAATCATGGACTGTTTGTCTCAACGGATTTTGTGCCCGTCTGGGGTTCCTCAAGGCTCACACCTGAGCTCAATTCTTTTTACAATCTTTATAAATGATCTTACAGACTGCGTTCGTTTCACTCGTTGTTTAATTTATGCGGATGATGTTAAACTTTTCTGTGTAATTAACTCAGTATCGGATGCGCTACGTCTACAGGAAGATCTCAATAACATTTACAAATGGTCCGATGCCAATGGGCTCACTATTAATGCTTCTAAGTGTAATTGCATATCTTTTCATCGCAAAAAGTTCCCACGTTGTTTTGCTACACTCTCAATCAAACTAATGTAAACAGAGTCTATGATATTAAGAATTTAGGGGTCCTTTTTGATTCCGCACTTTCATTTAACCAGCATATTGACGCTATTATTACAAAATCACTTAGGATCCTCGGCTTTTTAAAAAGGACTACACTGGATTTCAGATCAGCCAAATATTTAGTATCCCTATACAAATCCCTCGTACTGCCCACTGTTACCTATGGGTCTGTAGTTTGGTCACCCGTAACTAAGGAAGCATTCAAAAAGCTGGAATCTATCCAGCACAAGCTGTTAAGATATTGCTCGCTGAAAACAAATACCCCGATACCATTCTTTGATCATAATTATCAGCCGTTATTGGAGAATTTCGAGTTAGCAAGCATTAAATCACTTTTTAACTTCTATGATCTTACATGTACCTACAAGATTATTATGGGACATATCGATTGCCGTGATCTGAAGTCGCTATTTACAAACAGAAACATTTCATATCAAATTCGTAATCCTCGACCTATAAAAGAAAATTCACATGCAACCAACTATGCTTTTAACTCTCTTATTGCTAGATTGAGCCGAGTATGGAATTCGCTACCCCAAAATTTACGTTCAATTCAAGCTATTAGAGTATTCAAGTGTTCAATTAGATCTATTTTTTCTGCTGAGTAATTAACTTTAATTAACTATTTACCTAAATTAGCTAAATTAGCTTGTATAATGTTGGTAGATATACAAATTGTTATATTATATTATATACACCATATATGAGAGGTAGAAATTTTATATACTGTTAAATTATGATATATGTAATTAATGCGTTTGCACATGCTACTGTTTCTCACCAAATGTTATTATCATTTGTACCTTGGGCACATAGCCCGTTTATTGATAAAATAAAAATAAAAAAATAAAAAATACTTTTCGTAAAAAAAAAGAAAATATAACTAAAGTTACTCGCACTGCATCCAAGTTCACTTATATATATGAATTATTATGGATGAGCCTTGATTTTCATGTTCCTGCAGAGTTAACATGTTGGTAACAGAGATCTGAAGACAAACTGCATCTGATTCCAGTCGTGTATTTCATTACACTTCTTGTGCATAATAAAATTTTGTGCTAATTAGGGTAAATGTGGGTATTATCGCGGACGCTGCAATTACCACGGATAGACGAATAACGCTCTGCAATTTCATTTTTCATAGTATAATTCGGCATTTAATATTTATTCGATCATACAAAATATTAATTAATATAAGAAATCGTCTTAAAAAGAGAATAAAGCATGATTTGTATGAATATACTACATTATTGTCTGGCCATCCGCGGTAATACCGTCATTTGTATACAAATACGATTGCTGGTATTACTGCGGCATTGGTCCAACGTAACTTCAAAATAGTGAAATCAAGAAGTCTACAATATATATGAGAACATTTGCCAACTGCTATGTTCTAAATGAAATATGATGTAAAAATATACAGATATGTTCATTTTTTCGGTTGTAAAATTATAAATAATATAACAAGCTCAAGGTAAAATTCCGCAGTAATACCCCCGCGGTAATCCAGCATACACACGGTAAAACACCCCCGGAAATTCAATCATACCCGCAGTAATATCAGCCTCGGATCTACTTTTTAGATTGCATTTATTAATTAACTATACGTTTTTTATCATATGTGCGATGGTGTACTTAAGCGACGAATCGCCGAGCCCGAACACCCGCAAATAAAAAACGATTGTTAACCTCCTCCCTCTTCCTGTCGCTTTCTCGCGACACTTACCGTCCAAAAGGAGATTCCGCTGTGATGTCGTACGCCTGGGCGAGCTACGATGCTGAAAAAGGTTGGGAAGGGTATTGCGCTAAATAAATACTCCAAAACACTCGCTCCAGTTAAACTCTCAATTTATTAAGCTAAAAACCCTAACTACAATTAGCTAAAAGGTCTGAGCGCTCACACACACTACGACAATTGCCTCGGCGCCATTTCCCGAAGGCTACGCGCAAATTCACTCTCTCTCTCTCTCTCTCACTCTCTCCAATCTCCACGTTCTAAATCGCCGCGAAAATCATGTGCGCGAACTTAAGGGACCGCCGCAATGCGATTCCCGGGAACGCAACGCGCGAATTCTTTTCCTCTCTCTCTCTCCCCCTCTCCCTCCCTCCCTCGGCGTTAGACGCGCGCACCCTCAAGAAGCATCGCCACGCAATGCTCGGTTGTTAACCGCGACACTCTTTTCTCTCTCTCTCTCTCTCCACCGACGTTAGACGCGCGCACTCTCAACAAGCTTCGCCGCGCGATGCTCGGTTGTTAACCGCGACTCACTTTCTCTCTCTCTCTCTATTCTCTTACTCCACGCGAAATAGTAAAATTCCCGCGACGCGATTCCGAGAATCGCCGCACGTTTGAATCCCGCTCCCTACACTTTCTTGCCGCGCACGAGACTGTGCGGAAAGCGCGCCAGCCAAAACCCGCCGCAGCGCGACTCAAATAATCGCCGCGTCCGTGAACCTCTCTCTCTCTCCACTCTCGCCACACGCCACTCTCCGCTCTCGGGCCCGCTGTCCACGTACCTTCCGTCTCATGATGCCTTGCCCTGGTTGGGGGGGTTGGACCGCCGATCTCCCAGCTGCTTCCTCTCGCTCTCACGATACTCTCTTCCTCTCCACTCGCCGCGGCTCCCTCGTCCTCTCTCTGTCCAGTTCTCTCTCTCCTCGCCACCGCTGCTCGTCGTCGTCACCTCGACCTCTCTCCCTGCTCTCTCTTCTCGTCTTCTTGCGCACACTCGTCACCCGGTTCGTTTTGCCCTTCTCGCGTTCGCTGTCGTCTCGACACTCCCGATTTTCCCGCTCGCGCCGTGCAGCCTCCCTCCGCGCACGCGCAGCAGAACGGCGGGTTGTATCAGCCCGGCACGAGGGGCCTGGTTGCGACTACGCCACTGCCGCCCGCGAGGTGCTGCCATCTCGCACCTCGCTGCTGCACCGCTCACGCGCGCGCGAGATTCAAACTCGCCTCGTGCTCCACTCTACTTCTCTACACTTTCTCTCTCTCTCTCTCTCTCTCTCTCTCTCTCTCTCTCTCTCTCTCTCTCTCTCTCTCTCTCTCTCTGTCTCTCTCCACTTACCTTCTTCTGCACCACGGAGCATTCCGCTATCGTTGTCATCTCTCATGGTCTCGCAAGTTGTCAAAACCCGGGAACAAATAAAGAATATTCCCCCCCGTTAGCTTTCGAATTATTTAATTACCATTCGGCCGTCTGACGCGGTGCGCCGCGAGTCCAGCGAGAAGAAGAGGCATTGGGGCGAAAATACATCGTCACAAACTCCCCCTCCCTAAGGCGGAATACTCCCCGAGATTCCGTTTCCTTAATCTCGTCTGTCTCGCTCCTCTCGCAGCGCTCCGGTCCAAACAGCTTCGCGTATGGAGTTTTTGACTTACCGGGGGGGACTGCACCCCTCGCTTGCTCTCCACCTTGGGCTCTGCCGGGTCGGCCTGGGGTAGCTCTCTCATGCCTCTCCTCCTCTGGTGGCATGGCCGCCCCTACCCTTCCCTCAGTACCAGCCCCGGCTCTCTCTCCACTCTCCACTCTCTCTCCACTCTCTCTCTACTCTCCACTCTTCCCTCTCCCTCTCTACTCTCCACTCTCCTCTCTCCCTCTCTCTCTCTACTCCCTTACCCCCTATTGTCCTCGGGTTCCGGAACAGGGCCCCGGCCAAAAACTCCCAGGAGTACGGCACTCCGGACCTCTAGGGATAGGTCGCGCAGGCGATCCATCAGCTGCAGCGCCTGTGCTACTGGGTAGATCGCCTCCGCTCGCTCCCCCGAACTCTCAGGGCGCCGCTGCTGGGGGCGTCGGTCCCCCGGTCCCGTCTCCCTCGGACTCGGTGGTAGTGGCACCTCCACCACTGACGCCACCGACGGGACCCGTGGCTCCACCCCCGCGGGCTGCCGGCGTGGAGGGGAAACGTTCCTCCTCCGGAGCCCCTCCACTGGCCCGGGGGATGGAACGGCGGCGGCCGCTGTGGCCCGGGCTCCCTGCCAGTGGGAGGCCGAGAGTCGTGGGCCCTCCCGCCCGTATCGCTCTCGGATATAAGTGCGGTGGGCCACCCAGCAGCGGGGACACACCGTCAGGTCCGCACCCCGCCGACCGCAATTGTGGCAATACACACTCGGGGGACGCGGGCACTGGATGCAGGAATGACCCACCCGCCAACAATTATAGCAGGCCTTGGGAGGCGGGTCGAGCGCCGGGTCAGTGGGGATAGGGAGGAGCTCCCCGAACATGATCCCTCGGGTTTTTACGGGTAGCGCTCGCCTCCGGCTTCCCCCCGACCCAGCGCTCGCCCTTGGCCCACTTCTCGGCCTCTCTCTCTCCACCCGCGACGAAGAGGGAGGCCGCAGCGGGGGACCCGGAGGAGGCGACAGTGACCTCGGTGGCGTCGACACCCCCGAGACATAGTCGCCTACCTCCAGGTGCCGCCGCGGGTTATAGGGCCTCGTCTTCTTTTTTCTCCGTCTTCTCCTTCTCTCTCCCAGCTATCGTTCGCCTCTTTCCCCCGACGGCTCCCGGGCGACGCTTGCCCCCACGGGAACAGACGGAACCTCCTCCCGATCCCACTCCATGGGCTCCGGAGAGGCCGTGAGGGTCGGCACTGGCAGGAATCGGAGCCGGTACTCAGCGAGAAATCCCAGGTTCCCTGTACTCCGACTCCTGCTCCTGGCCATCCGGCCCCGGGCGCCCTGGAGGGGACTGATGAGTGGAGGTCCCATTACTTCGCCCGTCACCGCTGGGGGCAGCGCCCCGATCGGCCGCCAAGTAAGCGGCGAGCTCCAGCTCAGCCGCGCGGTTGAGTTGCTCCTCGGGGCTCCCCTCGGCCGTCGGCTCTACCGAGTCGGCTCTAGTCGGCGACAGAGGGGAGTCTCGTTCGGCACCACGGGAGGCGAGCAGCCGCCGGGGAATGGCCCCCCGGAGGCGACACGCCTCCAGCTCGTCGCTCACCCCGACGGCCGTCTCCGCTTCTTCTCTCTCCCTCTCCACCGCCTCTCTCACTCTTCTCTCCACTCTCTCTCTCTCTAGGGACGTTCTCTCCCCTCTCATTCTTTCCATTCTCTCTTTTTCCTGTTCTTCCCATTTCATTCCTTTTAACTCTAGCTCTTTCTCTCTCACTATCCTCTCTTTCTCCCTCTCCTCTTTCTCCACCCTGACTCTCTCCACCCGCTCTGCCTCCAACCGCATTCTTACCTCTCCTTCCCTCTTCCTTCTCTCACTTTCAACTCGCTCACTCTCTCGTCTTTCATTCTCACTCCTTTCTCTCTCCTTCCTCTCATTCTCCTTTCTCTCCTTCTCCCACTCCTCGCTCTCAACTCTTTCTCTCTCTTTCCTCTCATTCTCTCTTCTCTCCTTCTCCCGCTCCTCCCTCTCAACTCTTTCTCTCTCCTTCCTCTCATTCTCCTTTCTCTCATTCTCCCGCACCTCCCTCTCAACTTTTTCTCTCTCCTTCCTCTCATTCTCTCTCCTTTCATGCTCTCTCCTCTCGCTCTCCACTCTTGCTTTCGTTCCCCCTCCTCTAACTCTGAGATCCCCGCACACTCTCCATGAATAACGGCGTTTTTCTCCTTGCCCGTCTTGGCGAAAGGTCTCCAACGCCCCTCTCTCACTCTCCACACTCCTTTACCTAGTTGCGCATCCACATTAAATAACTTGCAGAAATCCATGCCCAGTATAATCTCCTGGTCGAGGTTATGGACCGCCTTCAGGGGAAGAGGCGCCGAGTGATGATCGATTTCAAGCATCACGTTCAACACTCCCATGACTTTGGTAATTCCCCCGGTGACGTTCCGCACCGTCGAGGCGCTTTCCTGTAACCTATCTTGGAATCGTTCGGCCACGCCGGGGCCTACCAGTGATAGCATCGCCCCCGGGTCGAATAAGGCTTTGTAGGAGTGACCACCAAGCTTCACCATGACGAAATGACGATTCTCCCCGTACAATCCTGCGACTGCATCGGGGTCTTCCTCGGACTCCTTCTCTTCACTAATATCCGGTCTCTCTTCTTCCTTTCCTTTCTCCACTTTCTTTTCCTCTTCCCTCTCCCCATCAATCTTCCTGAACTCCTTCGACGGTATCACCTCCACGAGCGTTTCATCTTCTTCAACCTTCTTACCGATCAAATCGTTCATTATCTCCTCTAGCCATCCATCGTCACTAGACTCCTCACCCCACCCCTCTGCTGGCAGATGAACTGGGGGTTCTAAGTCTTGCTGGTTCTCTTCACTCTTCTTCTCTTCCCCCTTCTTTATTTTACTCTTCTTCTCCACTGGTCTCACCTCGCCTCTTACTTCTACTTCTATATGTCCCTCTATCTTCTTCTCTCTCTCTTTCTCTTCTCCACTTTCTCCGTCTCCACCAGACTTCTCGGCCTTCCGCCAGGGTCCCTGGGGAACAAGCACATTTAAGATACCTGTCCCCCAGCCTGCCCATTTCCCAACTTCGCTCGTAAGGAGGCACAGTTGGGACACGTCTTGAAGGTGACATTCGGCGCGTTACCGTTTTGGCAGCTCACTCGTGGAGGCTGAGTAGGCTGATTACGGATGGTGCAGTTTCGCACCGTATGCCCCTTTTGCCTACACCAGAAACAGACCACTTCAGGACAAACGGAAGCCTTATGGCCCACCGCCTGGCAGAGGTTGCAGACCCCCATGAACGGCCTCTCCTCTCCTCCGGTAAGCGGGGCTTGACCAGGTCCAGCTGGACGCCCATAACTGCCTCTTGGAGGATCGGCTCGCGACTCTCCTGAACCCAAATTCTGAGCCGTAGCTCCCCTCCACGGGTCACCTCCATAGCCGCGTCCTGCACCGTAGGGGGGCCTGGGATTTCCCTGACCCCCTTGAACACCAGGTCCACCTTGCACCACTGCCGCGTACGTCTTTGCCTCCTCCTTCTCCATTATCTGCGCATTCGACATCTTCGGCGGCGCCGTCTCCGGCTTCGGCTCTCCGTCACTCGCCTTAGCGGAGGGCTGAACGTTGATTTTGGCCGCCTTCTTCGCCACTTTCGTTTCGCTCAGCTTGGTGGGCTTTGGCGACACGTTCTCATTCTCCACTCCCTTCTCCACGGCTGCCACGGCTTTCTGGCGACCAGTAGTGCCCGTAAACGCTGCTCCGGGCATCCTCATCTTGTCAGCAGGAGGCGGCGGGAGATAGCGACTATCCAATTCCTTCTGCCTCTCCCAACGACGTTCGTACTTCTCCAAATCTTCCATCGTCTCCACAATTTTGTCAGACATCGCCTTCCTGTACTCAGGGAGGATATTCCGGTAGGCTGTTTCCACCAGCTGCCTCTCCGACGGCGGCCGTTTAAACCGAGAGACGATGTAATTGAAATTGGAGAGGTACGGGGCAATCTTCTCGCCCCTAGCCTGCGTCCTTCGTCTCAAATCATCCAACAGATCTTCACGGTCGTATTCTGTGATGAACTGATGTTTGAAAGCCTTGCGGAATCCCAGCCAAGAAGGCGTAGCCAGCTTGATAGTTCTGAACCACCTGCCAGCTCTCTTAGTTAAAATACAGGGCAAGGCATCGAGCAGCTCTCGATCACGTAACCCTGCTCCCTCGCGGCAGTCTTCTAACTGCTCTAAAAACTCCTCGGGATCCTCCTTCTCGTCTCCACTAAATTTGATGCCCCAACTCTTCAATAGCTTGACTGCACGAGCCTTTTGCTCCGCTGCAGGTGTCGCTCTCCACCGTCTTCTCGGCTCCACTTCACCATCATCCTCCGTTTCGCTGAGGTCTCGACGTCTGCGGTGGGCCAGGCTGCTCCTCTCTGAGTTTCCTTCACTCTCACTACTGCTTGATATCGTGATGCTGCGTACTGCGGATTTCCTTTCTCTTGCGAATCTCCCAGTCCGCTTCGGTTCTCGCACTCTCTTATCGAGTGTCCCAGGCCTCTTCGATATGTTTTCCTGACGCTTTTCTATTTCTTCCATATCGCTTAATCGTTCCATGAGGGGAGAATCGATAGGTCTTCGACAAGGACGCCCTGATGCTTTTCTTCTCAATAGTGGCTCGATCCCCTCGTGGTCCGAAGTACAAGTCGGTTGAGGATTCTTTACAGGCCGGTACGTCGTGCCGCTGCCTCCTCTCTCCGAATATGACGAGCGAAGACTCCGTTCCTTCTCCCTTTTCAACTCTATTTCTGGTTCCACGTCACTTGCCTCTCCACTACTCGACTCCACGTCATACATCCGTTGTATCTCGTCCCAATTCTGGCCTGGAGTGTACCACTCCCTTTGGGGCAACCCCTTCTTCCTCACTGGAGTCTCCCTTTGAACAAGAGCTGGCGGTGCTCTGAACGGTGTCTGAGCCGGCAGGGCTGAAGGTGGCAACGGTTCACTAGGCGGTAGCCCCCGATATAAACGAGCCGAATATTCCCATGTCGACGCCACGGGAGGTACAAATCTGCTACTATCGAATGTGGCTGTCACTCTGGGCGCACTCAGAACTGAGACCGAAGTAGTCACGGCCGGTTGTGCCCCCGTCGTCCGCAGGACCAGTCCCGCGCTACTCCTGGCGGCGCTCAGTGAGCTAGTGACAGTCACCGTCACTGGCGTAGGCCCCTCCTGCTGGTGCACCATCACCTCCACCAGCTGCTCTCTTCCTCTCTCCACATCCTCGTCGCTCGCCCGCAGCGAGCCTTCACTACTGGTTCTAGCCCGAGACCGGGCCGCTTCTTTCTTCTTCAAAGTCTTCATCCTTTGAGTTTTCTCCCCTTTCTCCTCGCCTCCCTTCGCATCCACCCCTATAATCTCTTCAATGGCTTCAGACTCTGCCTCGTCGCAGGTGTACCAGGGGACCTCAACCCCCGGCACTTCCTCGGGCAAGATCGCACGCAATAAGCGATCTCGCAAACTCTCCAAGTTACCGCGGCTATTCGCCCTCCGTTCCTCGAGTTCCGCAACCAATTCTGCCGGCTGCAACTGGGCCACAGTTCGGGTCCAGCGCCTGGCCGCACGAGATTGCGCCAACTCCTTCATCCTCACAGCGTGCTCGCCCATGGCTCGCGTCCGCTTCTCCACGACTATTACTCGCTTACGAAAGCCGAGTAGTCCAACTCTCTCTCACTCTTTCCTCCGTCTACACTCCCTCTGACTCCACAAAGCACTTCTGAACGCACGGCCTCTGCCTGTGCGACCAACCAACACGCCAACAACTCTCCACAATAAATATTCAAACTCAAGTACTATATATAATATAAGGGGGAACAAATAATTTAAATATTCAATATATATATTTATTATTCGCACGCTTTACTATCGCTACGCCGCAATTACCGCTAACTCGCCACAACTCTGACGCAACTCTCACACTTACTCTCACTCTATTTCTCTACACTACACGCACTTCCCAACCTTTATCACAGCAGATCTCCCCACAAGGGATGCCAATTTGCGATGGTGTACTTAAGCGACGAATCGCCGAGCCCGAACACCCGCAAATAAAAAACGATTGTTAACCTCCTCCCTCTTCCTCTCGCTTTCTCGCGACACTTACCGTCCAAAAGGAGATTCCGCTGTGATGTCGTACGCCTGGACGAGCTACGATGCTGAAAAAGGCTGGGAAGGGTATTGCGCTAAATAAATACTCCAAAACACTCGCTCCAGTTAAACTCTCAATTTATTAAGCTAAAAACCCTAACTACAATTAGCTAAAAGGTCTGAGCGCTCACACACACTACGAAAATTGCCTCGGCGCCATTTCCCGAAGGCTACGCGCAAATTCACTCTATCTCTCTCTCTCTCTCACTCTCTCCAATCTCCACGTTCTAAATCGCCGCGAAAATCATGTGCGCGAACTTAAGGGATCGCCGCAATGCGATTCCCGGGAACGCCACGCGCGAATTCTTTTCCTCTCTCTCTCTCTCCCCCTCTCCCTCCCTCCCTCGGCGTTAGACGCGCGCACCCTCAAGAAGCATCGCCACGCAATGCTCGGTTGTTAACCGCGACACTCTTTTCTCTCTCTCTCTCTCCACCGACGTTAGACGCGCGCACTCTCAACAAGCTTCGCCGCGCGATGCTCGGTTGTTAACCGCGACTCACTTTCTCTCTCTCTCTCTCTATTCTCTTACTCCACGCGAAATAGTAAAATTCCCGCGACGCGATTCCGAGAATCGCCGCACGTTTGAATCCCGCTCCCTACACTTTCTTGCCGCGCACGAGGCTGCGCGGGAAGCGCGCCAGCCAAAACCCGCCGCAGCGCGACTCAAATAATCGCCGCGTCCGTGAACCTCTCTCTCTCTCTCCACTCTCGCCGCACGCCACTCTCCGCTCTCGGGCCCGCTGTCCACGTACCTTCCGTCTCACGATGCCTTGCCCTGGTTGGGGGGGTTGGACCGCCGATCTCCCAGCTGCTTGCTCTCGCTCTCACGATACTCTCTTCCTCTCCACTCGCCGCGGCTCCCTCGTCCTCTCTCTGTCCAGTTCTCTCTCTCCTCGCCACCGCTGCTCGTCGTCGTCACCTCGACCTCTCTCCCTGCTCTCTCTTCTCTTCTTCTTGCGCACACTCGTCACCCGGTTCGTTTTGCCCTTCTCGCGTTCGCTGTCGTCTCGACACTCCCGATTTTCCCGCTCGCGCCGTGCAGCCTCCCTCCGCGCACGCGCAGCAGAACGGCGGGTTGCATCAGCCCGGCACGAGGGGCCTGGTTGCGACTACGCCACTGCCGCCCGCGAGGTGCTGCCATCTCGCACCTCGCTGCTGCACCGCTCACGCGCGCGCGAGATTCAAACTCGCCTCATGCTCCACTCTACTTCTCTACACTTTCTCTCTCTCTCTCTCTCACTCTCTCTCTCTCTCTCTCTCTCTGTCTCTCTCCACTTACCTTCTTCTGCACCACGGAGCATTCCGCTATCGTTGTCATCTCTCATGGTCTCGCAAGTTGTCAAAACCCGGGAACAAATAAAGAATATTCCCCCCCGTTAGCTTTCGAATTATTTAATTACCATTCGGCTGTCTGACTCGGTGCGCCGCGAGTCCAGCGAGAAGAAGAGGCATTGGGGCGAAAATACATCGTCACATATGATAAGAGTCATTTCTGGTAAGTTAAAGAAGAGTTAAAAAAAGAATTCAACTTAAATCATCGAGGTAAAGCTTTTAATTCGTGTACTATAAGACGCCCGTGCCGAAAAACCGCGGTAATACCCACTTTTACCCTAGTTTGAATTGTAAATTTTGTATGCAGGATGTATATCAGGCTAAATGTATGTTGCTTTGTGTATTATTGAAATAATTTTTATACTTATGACAATCATAAGAAACTTAAGGTGGTGTAATAGTCCTACTTTACCACTAACCCTGTTTTATCGGCGGAACTTGTCAAAATAATTAATATAAATAAAAGGATAATGATTTGCATCTTAAACAAATTCACTTGCCCTGCGTAATCCTCTAATACATCGTTCTACGAAGTTTTGAGACAAAAAAACGACGACACCTTTGTTTATTATTGGAACGAAAATTAACGAAAATTAACCAAATTTCGTTCCAAAAATAAACAAAGGTGTCGTCGTTTTGTTGTCTCAAAACTTCGTATAACGATGTATTAGAGGATTACGCAGGGCAAGTGAATTTGTTTAAGACGCAAATCATTACCCTTTTATTTATATTAATTACTTTTACATGTTCTGCCGTTAAAGGTGTTAGTATTGTGCGACACCCCCTTAAAATTTTATAAATATCCGCAAATTTTAATAATTTTTTTCATGACTGTACAAATGATAATATTGTTAATATAAAACTTTCTACGAAAGTATAAAATAAGGCAAGTATAGACGTTTTTTCTGTATAATCTATAAAAAAACGGCACAATTTGACTAGTCCTTTTATGTCTTCGAATCTCATCTATTCGCAATAAGCACTCTCTACAAATGGTAATAATGTTTTCTGTATAATATCTAAAAATAATAATATTTATGATTTTTTAAAGGAAATCAAATAAATACCAGTGAAAAAGTCTTCTTTGAGTCATTGTATGCTGAACAAATTATATGTAAGTAAATTTAAATTGTTCACTGCAAATCAAACAAACGAAAGTTGTGAAATCAACTATAGATAGTCAAGTAATGCAAACCATTTTCCGAAAAACTGTATGACTATGTTCTCAGAAATGTATTCAAATTTCTTCATTCTTCTATACAAATTAAACACAAGAAAGTACTGAAATCAATTAATTTAAGAACTTTTCGTACCTCGCATGTAAAATTACATTTTCAGCACACGTTGTAACTTCAAAATTAGTCAGCCAGCGGGCATAAAATACTACATAACACCCAAGAGGCCCAATAGCTCACTGTTCGGGATTGAAGTACCCGAAGTGTCCGCCAGATGGCAAGCACCGACGAGCAACCTTCAATGAAAAATACTTCAATGAGTATACATATAGAGGTCTGCGGCAGTCACTATTCAGGTGCTTTATGCACATGCCTTGTTACTTTTCCCCTATACTTTTGCCTATACTTGTTGCGTACATTTGCCTACACTTGCCTTAGTTGCGACTAAGACATATTATTGCCTTTACTTTATTTATTAGAACGTGCTTTCACGTTCAACCTTTCTTTCTGCTCCATCTCTACTCTCGAGTGGGTTGGAACAGAGACTCCAAGAGTCACACTTACTCATTTCTTCTCGTTGACAAACTCAAACAATATAAATAACTCGTACACGTTCATTCGTGCACATTTTTGGTCCTTCGAGCCGGATTGAGTTGTCAACCGAGAGGAATACTTGAAAAGCGATCGGATAAAATTCTGTTATTTAGTTGTTCTCAATTGCCAGAGATTTACGACCTCTGACAAGTAAGGCGATTTCGTTGGAGATTTACGACCTCCTAACGAGACCTCGTGTGACTGATCTTCAGCCTCCGCACTCGCACGGCGGGCGGAGTCATCACATCAACTCATAAAACTCAAGAATCTTTAATATCCAACGTTTTTCAAAATGCCATCACTTTCACTTACGCAAACTATCGAGCGTCAGTACGAATTATTTAAGCGAATTCATAATACGCCCGATAACATCAAGAAAGTTGGTAAAGACAATATCACTCAAGAGCTTCTTGAAGCTAGACTACGGACGCTAGAGAAAAACTGGAACGAATTTCAAGAAAACCACACTATCATTCTATCTCAGAAATTTGAAAGTACTAGCCAAAGTGAATATTTTGTCAACGACTGCTATAGTGCAACAGAAGAAGGTTACATCAATTCAGCTGCCTATATTACCAGATTACTTAGAGGATTTCCTCAACAGAACACTGCGCCTATTGTACAACAAACAGTTCCTACAAGAAAGTTACCCAATATCGAAGTTCCCACTTTTTCCGGGAAATTTACTGACTGGCTAGATTTTAAAGATCTCTTTAAAGCTACCATCATCCAAGATGAAAGACTCACCAATGCCGAGAAATTACAACAATTGAAAACGCATGTTCAAGGGGAAGCAGCTGATATGCTCAAAACAATTCAAATTACAGATCTCAACTTCCCTATTGCCTGGAAAAAGTTGGAAGATCACTATACAAACAAACGTCGACTTGTTGCCATTTATACCAAGACACTACTCGATTTGCCTGCCGTAAGTTCCGATTCTCCATCTCAATTACAATCCCTTCATAATTCAACAACAAATGCAATCTCCGCTTTAGAGCAACTCAAAAGGCCAACCAATCAATGGGATGATCTTCTCGTGCCTATCATTGCTCATAAGCTTGATTTCAAAACCTTATGTGAGTGGGAAAAACAAGTCAGTAAGAGTGCCGATCCTCCTACTTTTGTCCAACTTAGTCTGTTCATCACCCAACCTATTGATTTTTTAGAAACCACCTCCGTGTCTAAGTTAAGTAAATCTAAAACTCCAGAAAACAGATCAATTAGCTCTCATGCTACGTTTACCGACAAGTGTGTCTTTTGTACAGACGCACATTTCATTACTCGTTGCAATGCCTTCAAAGCCAAAACCGCAAATGAGCGTAAAATCTTCGTGGAAAAAAGGAAGTTATGTTTCAATTGTCATGTCTTTGAAGTTCTGAACGTTCATCATGAACGAAAAATCGAATATTCCCAAAATCGGTTTTTTTTATATTATCCGTTAGATATATGCATAAAACCAATAGAAACAGCGATATAAGTTATTTCCGAAGTGATCATCCCCCAAAATCAGCCCCCAAACCACCCTCACAAGACAATACATGATAAAAAAATTTATATTTTAACAGCTTATGAATTTCCTAAAAATTTTAACACGGGAATTTCTTCAAGAGCTTACCAAATACTAATAAAAAAATTGCCGAGACCAAAATCGATCCGGAACCCTTCCTCCGGGGGATGCAAGTGGGGCAAAACGGCTAAAAACACATAAAAAATACCTTTAAAAAATTCTATCTCTAGCGACTACGCGATTCCTAAAAATTTTATCACGGGAATTTCTTCAAGAGCTTACCAAATACTCATAAAAAAATTGCCGAGACCAAAATCGATCCGGAACCCTTCCTTCGGGGGATGCAAGTGGGGTAAAACGGCTAAAAACACATAAAAAATACCTTTAAAAAATTCTATCTCTAGCGACTATGCGATTCCTAAAAATTTGATCACGAGAATTTCTTCAAGAGCTTACCAAATACTCATAAAAAAATTGCCGAGACCAAAATCGATCCGGAACCCTTCCTTCGGGGGATGCAAGCGGGGCAAAACGGCTAAAAAGACATGAAAAATACATATAAAAAATTCTGTCTCTAGCGACTATGCGATTCCTAAAAATTTGATAACGGTAATTTCTTCTAGAGCTAACGAAATACTTATAAAAAAATTGCCGAGACCAAAATCGATCCGGAACCCTTCCATCAGGGGGATGCAAGCGGGGCAAAACGGCTAAAAAGACATGAAAAATACATTTAAAAAAAATTCTGTCTCTAGCGACTATGCGATTCCTAAAAATTTTATCACGGGAATTTCTTCAAGAGCTTACCAAATACTAATAAAAAAATTGCCGAGACCAAAATCGATCCGGAACCCTTCCTCCGGGGGATGCAAGTGGGGCAAAACGGCTAAAAACACATAAAAAATACCTTTAAAAAATTCTATCTCTAGCGACTACGCGATTCCTAAAAATTTTATCACGGGAATTTCTTCAAGAGCTTACCAAATACTCATAAAAAAATTGCCGAGACCAAAATCGATCCGGAACCCTTCCTTCGGGGGATGCAAGTGGGGCAAAACGGCTAAAAACACATAAAAAATACCTTTAGAAAATTCTATCTCTAGCGACTATGCGATTCCTAAAAATTTGATCACGGGAATTTCTTCAAGAGCTTACCAAATACTCATAAAAAAATTGCCGAGACCAAAATCGATCCGGAACCCTTCCTTCGGGGGATGCAAGCGGGGCAAAACGGCTAAAAAGACATGAAAAATACATATAAAAAATTCTGTCTCTAGCGACTATGCGATTCCTAAAAATTTGATAACGGTAATTTCTTCTAGAGCTAACGAAATACTTATAAAAAAATTGCCGAGACCAAAATCGATCCGGAACCCTTCCATCAGGGGGATGCAAGCGGGGCAAAACGGCTAAAAAGACATGAAAAATACATTTAAAAAAAATTCTGTCTCTAGCGACTATGCGATTCCTAAAAATTTTATCACGGGAATTTCTTCAAGAGCTTACCAAATACTCATAAAAAAATTTCCGAGATCAAAATCGATCCGGAACCCTTCCTTCGGGGGATGCAAGCGGGGCAAAACGGCTAAAAAGACATGAAAAATACATATAAAAAATTCTGTCTCTAGCGACTATGCGATTCCTAAAAATTTGATAACGGTAGTTTCTTCTAGAGCTAACGAAATACTTATAAAAAAATTGCCGAGACCAAACTCGATCCGGAACCCTTCCTTCAGGGGGTTGCAAGTGGGGCAAAACGGCTAAAAACACATGAAAAATAACTTTAAAAAATTCTGACTCTAGCGACTATGCGATTCCTAAAAATTTGATAACGGTAATTTCTTCTAGAGCTAACGAAATACTTATAAAAAAATTGCCGAGACCAAAATCGATCCGGAACCCTTCCATCAGGGGGATGCAAGCGGGGCAAAACGGCTAAAAACACATGAGAAAAATACATTTAAAAAGTTCTGTCTCTAGCGACTATGCGATTCCTAAAAATTTGATCACGGAAATTTCTTCGAGAGCTAACGAAATACTTATAAAAAAATTGCCGAGACCAAAATCGATCCGGAATCCTTCCATCAGGGGGATGCAAGCGGGGCAAAACGGCTAAAAAGACATGAAAAATACATTTAAAAAAAATTCTGTCTCCTGCGACTATGCGATTCATAAAAATTTGATAACGGTAGTTGCTTCTAGAGCTAACGAAATACTTATAAAAAAATTGCCGAGACCAAAATCGATCCGGAACAATACCTTCGGGGGATGCAAGTGGGGCAAAACGGCTAAAAACACATGAAAAATACCTTTAAAAAATTCTATCTCTAGCGACTTTGCGATTCCTAAAAATTTGATCTCGGGAATTTCTTCAAGAGCTTATCAAATACTTATAAAAAAATTGCCGAGACCAAAATCGATCCGGAACCCTTCCATCAGGGGGATGCAAGCGGGGCAAAACGGCTAAAAACACATGAAAAATAACTTTAAAAAATTCTGCCTCTAGCGACTATGCGATTCCTAAAAATTTGATCACGGGAATTTCTTCGAGAGCTAACGAAATACTTATAAAAAAATTGCCGAGACCAAAATCGATCCGGAACAATACCTTCGGGGGATGCAAGTGGGGCAAAACGGCTAAAAACACATGAAAAATACGTTTAAAAAATTATGTCTCTGGCGACTATGCGATTCCTAAAAATTTTATCACGGAAATTTCTTCTAGAGCTTACCAAATACTCATAAAAAAATTGCCGAGACCAAAATCGATCCGGAACCCTTCCTTCAGGGGGATGAAAGTGGGGCATAACGGCTAAAAAGACATGAAAAATACATTTAAAAAATTCTGTCTCTAGCGACTATGCGATTCCTAAAAATTTGATAACGGTAATTTCTTCTAGAGCTAACGAAATACTTATAAAAAAATTGTCGAGACCAAAATCGATCCGGAACCCTTCCTTCGGGGGATGCAAGCGGGGCAAAACGGCTAAAAAGACATGAAAAATACATATAAAAAATTCTGTCTCTAGCGACTATGCGATTCCTAAAAATTTGATAAGGGTAATTTCTTCTTGAGCTAACGAAATACTTATAAAAAAATTGCCGAGACCAAAATGGATCCGGAACCCTTCCTTCAGGGGGATGCAAGTGGGGCAAAATGGCTAAAAACACCTGAAAAATAACTTTAAAAAATTATGTCTCTGGCGACTATGCGATTCCTAAAAATTTTATCACGGAAATTTCTTCTAGAGCTTACCAAATACTCATAAAAAAATTGCCGAGACCAAAATCGATCCGGAACCCTTCTTTCGGGGGATGCAGATGGGGCAAAACGGCTAAAAACACATGAGAAAAATACATTTAAAAAATTCTGTCTCTAGCGACTATGCGATTCCTAAAAATTTGATAACGGTAGTTTCTTCTAGAGCTAACGAAATACTTATAAAAAAATTGCCGAGACCAAAATCGATCCGGAACAATACCTTCGGGGGATGCAAGTGGGGCAAAACGGCTAAAAACACATGAAAAATACCTTTAAAAAATTCTATGTCTAGCAACTTTGCGATTCCTAAAAATTTGATCTCGGGAATTTCTTCAAAAGCTTATCAAATACTTATAAAAAAATTGTCGAGACCAAAATCGATCCGGAACCGTTCCATCAGGGGGATGCAAGCGGGGCAAAACGGCTAAGAAGACATGCAAAATACATTTAAAAAAAATTCTGTCTCTAGCGACTATGCGATTGCTAAAAATTTTATCACGGGAATTTCTTCAAGAGCTTACCAAATACTCATAAAAAAATTGCCGAGACCAAAATCGATGCGGAACCCTTCCTTCAGGGGGATGAAAGTGGGGCAAAACGGCTAAAAAGACATGAAAAATACATATAAAAAATTCTGTCTCTAGCGACTATGCGATTCCTAAAAATTTGATAACGGTAATTTCTTCTAGAGCTAACGAAATACTTATAAAAAAATTGCCGAGACCAAAATCGATCCGGAACCCTTCCTTCAGGGGGATGAAAGTGGGGCAAAACGGCTAAAAAGACATGAAAAATACATTTAAAAAATTCTGTCTCTAGCGACTATGCGATTCCTAAAAATTTTATAACGGTAATTTCTTCTAGAGCTTACCAAATACTCATAAAAAAATTGCCGAGACCAAAATCGATCCGGAACCCTTCCTTCGGGGGATGCAAGCGGGACAAAACGGCTAAAAAGACATGAAAAATACATATAAAAAATTCTGTCTCTAGCGACTATGCGATTCCTAAAATTTGATAACGGTAATTTCTTCTAGAGCTAACGAAATACTTATAAAAAAATTGCCGAGACCAAAATCGATCCGAAACCCTTCCTTCAGGGGGATGCAAGCGGGGCAAAACGGCTAAAAAGACATGAAAAATACATTTAAAAAATTCTGTCTCTAGCGACTATGCGATTCCTAAAAATTTGATAACGGTAATTTCTTCTAGAGCTACCGAAATACTTATAAAAAAATTGCCGAGACCAAAATCGATCCGGAACCCTTCCTTCGGGGGATGCAAGCGGGGCAAAACGGCTAAAAAGACATGAAAAATACATATAAAAAATTCTGTCTCTAGCGACTATGCGATTCCTAAAAATTTTATCACGGGAATTTCTTCGAGAGCTAACGAAATACTTATAAAAAAATTGCCGAGACCAAAATCGATCCGGAACCCTTCCTTCAGGGGGATGCAAGCGGGGCAAAACGGCTAAAAAGACATGAAAAATACATTTTAAAAATTCTGTCTCCAGCGACTATGCGATTCCTAAAAATTTTATCACGAGAATTTCTTCAAGAGCTTACCAAATACTCATAAAAAAATTGCCGAGACCAAAATCGATCCGGAACCCTTCCTTCGGGGGATGCAGATGGGGCCAAACGGCTAAAAACACATGAGAAAAATACATTTAAAAAATTCTGTCTCTAGCGACTATGCGATTCCTAAAAATTTGATAACGGTAGTTTCTTCTAGAGCTAACGAAATACTTATAAAAAAATTGCCGAGACCAAAATCGATCCGGAACAATACCTTCGGGGGATGCAAGTGGGGCAAAACGGCTAAAAACACATGAAAAATACCTTTAAAAAATTCTATCTCTAGCGACTTTGCGATTCCTAAAAATTTGATCTCGGGAATTTCTTCAAGAGCTTATCAAATACTTATAAAAAAATTGTCGAGACCAAAATCGATCCGGAACCGTTCCATCAGGGGGATGCAAGCGGGGCAAAACGGCTAAAAAGACATGCAAAATACATTTAAAAAAAATTCTGTCTCTAGCGACTATGCGATTGCTAAAAATTTTATCACGGGAATTTCTTCAAGAGCTTACCAAATACTCATAAAAAAATTGCCGAGACCAAAATCGATCCGGAACCCTTCCTTCGGGGGATGCAAGCGGGGCAAAACGGCTAAAAAGACATGAAAAATACATATAAAAAATTCTGTCTCTAGCGACGATGCGATTCCTAAAAATTTGATAAGGGTAATTTCTTCTTGAGCTAACGAAATACTTATAAAAAAATTGCCGAGACCAAAATCGATCCGGAACCCTTCCTTCAGGGGGATGCAAGTGGGGCAAAACGGCTAAAAACACCTGAAAAATAACTTTAAAAAATTATATCTCTGGCGACTATGCGATTCCTAAAAATTTTATCACGGGAATTTCTTCGAGAGCTTACTAAATACTCATAAAAAAATTGCCGAGACCAAAATCGATCCGGAACCCTTCCTTCAGGGGGATGCAAGCGGGGCAAAACGGCTAAAAACGCATGAGAAAAATACATTTAAAAAATTATATCTCTAGCGACTATTCGATTCCTAAAAATTTGATAACGGTAATTTCTCCTAGAGCTAACGAAATACTTATAAAAAAATTTCCGAGACCAAAATCGATCCGGAACCCTTCCTTCAGGGGGATGCAAGTGGGGCAAAACGGCTAAAACACCTGAAAAATAACTTTAAAAAATTATGTCTCTGGCGACTATGCGATTTCTAAAAATTTTATCACGGAAATTTCTTCTAGAGCTTACCAAATACTCATAAAAAAATTGCCGAGACCAAAATCGATCCGGAACCCTTCCTTCAGGGGGATGCAAGTGGGGCAAAACGGCTAAAAACACCTGAAAAATAACTTTAAAAAATTATGTCTCTGGCGACTATGCGATTCCTAAAAATTTGATCACGGGAATTTCTTCGAGAGCTAACGAAATACTTATAAAAAAATTGCCGAGACCAAAATCGATCCGGAACCCTTCCTTCAGGGGGATGCAAGCGGGGCAAAACGGCTAAAAAGACATGAAAAATACATTTTAAAAATTCTGTCTCCAGCGACTATGCGATTCCTAAAAATTTTATCACGAGAATTTCTTCAAGAGCTTACCAAATACTCATAAAAAAATTGCCGAGACCAAAATCGATCCGGAACCCTTCCTTCGGGGGATGCAGATGGGGCAAAACGGCTAAAAACACATGAGAAAAATACATTTAAAAAATTCTGTCTCTAGCGACTATGCGATTCCTAAAAATTTGATAACGGTAGTTTCTTCTAGAGCTAACGAAATACTTATAAAAAAATTGCCGAGACCAAAATCGATCCGGAAGAATACCTTCGGGGGATGCAAGTGGGGCAAAACGGCTAAAAACACATGAAAAATACCTTTAAAAAATTCTATCTCTAGCGACTTTGCGATTCCTAAAAATTTGATCTCGGGAATTTCTTCAAGAGCTTATCAAATACTTATAAAAAAATTGTCGAGACCAAAATCGATCCGGAACCGTTCCATCAGGGGGATGCAAGCGGGGCAAAACGGCTAAAAAGACATGAAAAATACATTTAAAAAAAATTCTGTCTCTAGCGACTATGCGATTGCTAAAAATTTTATCACGGGAATTTCTTCAAGAGCTTACCAAATACTCATAAAAAAATTGCCGAGACCAAAATCGATCCGGAACCCTTCCTTCGGGGGATGCAAGCGGGACAAAACGGCTAAAAAGACATGAAAAATACATATAAAAAATTCTGTCTCTAGCGACTATGCGATTCCTAAAAATTTGATCACGGGAATTTCTTCAAGAGCTTACCAAATACTCATAAAAAAATTGGGCGGGAATGTGGCACTTTCGGCCAGGTGATGGCGAAAAATACTTTTCTTCATCCCCTAACCGAATGTACGATCTTCCCGGTTCGATTTCGCGCCGGGAAAAGCGACTTTTGTGGTGGCCGCTCTTTGTTGATCGTTGCATGGCAACGTCCACGACAGCGCACGTGTTGTAACCTAAACTATGGTAACCCTTCGAAATGTGTTGACAAGAAAATCATTGGTAAAATCGGAAAATTGAAAAGATATAGGGGTTTTAATTTAATTTTATGTTATTATTAATACATTGAACAATATATTCATTATAACTCTCATGATCAATTATTTTCTTATATTGGATACACACTGTCAGAAAGCTTCTATACATATATATAGACATGATGTTTACACTTTGAGTTTCAAAACATGGTATAGCTATATACTTATATGTGACAGCTATTTAACTTTCATGCTACAATGTAGGAGAGTTCGATACGCGCGCTTCGCGCGCTGATTTTTTTTTTAAGTTACAAAAGAAGCTGCGTAATTAATGAAGGGTTTCTTTTTTATTTACAAGAGATATGTTATTATTCAATTCATTATTTAAGGCTGTATGGGCTATATGTAAAAAATAATTTCAGATCAATAAAGTGTCGTCAGTAGGTCAATAATATGATTATAAATGCCTCTGCCAAATTTGAATATGATTTGCGTGCTAGTTTTCGAGATATTTGAGTTTAAAATTAACGTGGGTTCTTATGGAGATTCTCTGAATATGGCTAGGCTCGTCGTAGTTATTGAAAAAATTAAGTTGAAAAAATAGTGTTTAGTTCTTGTAAATTTGTGTATACGTAAAAGAAAACCTTTATAATCGATTGCAATTGAAATGAATTGCGTTTGCAAGCTAGTAATTAAGGCGATGCGAGACCCCACAGTTACCGACGATTGCAGGGATCCGTTTTTCTCATTCAATTTTGAATTTTGACAAAAAATCTCTCTGACACGTAATAGGTTTGATAGTCAACTATAACGTACCAGAGCGATATTTTCTTAAAATTCAAATTTGAATGAGAAAAACGGGTCCCTGCAATCGTCGGTAACGGCTGGCACTCACATCGCCTTGAAGTAATAGTATAAAAACTGTGTAAATAAGGCGTACAGTGTAATAAGACGTACTCGGCTTCGCCTCGGGCGTCAAAATGGCGCCGACCAGGCAATCCAACATTCTGGCCTTGTATCGTAATATACTATTCTCAGTTATGCACTCTTTTTACATGATTTTATAATTATTCAAGAATATTTAGTTCAATGTATATCCCCTGAGTTTATAAATTTAAGCCAACTTTGACCTTTGGTTGCGCGTTTTCATTGGTCGCCTGTGATATACCGATGAAATCTGTCTTTAAAATCGATTTGCAATTTTCAGCATTTAATGTTGTGAAGGTTCAAAAGACGATGAAAGAAAGAGAAGAAATAAAAATCTGGACATATTTTAATTTTTGTTGTCAGGTAAGTGTAAATAAATTACATATCATTAAATAACTAATCGCAATTTATGGAATCATACAAATTTCATATAAAATACTTAATAGCTAAATGATATATTGCTTTGCGAACGGGTGTTTAATGAATTGTTTAAGTTGATGTAAGGTCATTGTACATTCAAATTTTATTTCCGTCGGAATAACATTGAACCAGGGTTGCAGATTTTGCTCTTCCTGCATCGAAAAGTGCAGAAGTGCAAAGTGTTTTCGGACTTGATCGTAATCAAGTCCGAAAACACTCTGCACTTCCGGACTTTAGGTGCAACAAGTCCGAAAGTTTAATGTATTTTCGGACTTGGTGGCAGACGAGTCCGGAGGTGCAGAGTGTTTTCGGACTTGATTGCTGTCAAGTCAATTTTTTTCAGATTTTTTTCGAGAAGTACAAAGTATAGATGATTTTTGTGTAAATTAAAGCCTTTAGCACGAATCTGAGGATATCCAGGGGGTTTTTCGAGTTGCTGCGCTCATTTTTCAGGTCTCTTTAGGTATGTGACAGCACGCTCATGCGCAGGTGACGATTTTTTCGCATATAAAAGTTTTTAGCGCAAATCGGAGGGTACCCAGGAGGTTTGCACAAGTCTGGCTTGAAAAGTCTGGGCAAAGTCTCGCAGGTCGGACGATCCCAGACTTTTTTCCAGACTTTTTATTTCTTCTATTAAAAGTCTTGGAAAAAATACCCAGACCGGTAAAAAGTCTTGGATAAAGTCTGGGGATTTTTTCCAAGACTTTTAATAGAAGAAATAAAAAGTCTGGCAAAAAGTCTGGGATCGTCCGACCTGCGAGACTTTGCCCAGACTTTTCAAGCCAGACTTGTGCAAGACTTTGCCCAGACTTTTGTTTTTACATTTCAGACTTGATTGCAATCAAGTCCAGAAGTCCGAAGTGTTTCTGAACTTGTTGATGACTTGGTGTCTCAGAAAATTAAGTTCTCACAAGTGTGAGTTTTTGTATTGCTTATTTTTTAATTTCAATTATTTATGCTTATATCGTCGTCCAGTGCAACAAAAAGAGCCTACTTCTAAGTCTCTCCCGAAGAAAAGTCATAGTATGCGTCTAAGGCGTAAACGAGCCAACATTCAGCTATATCGCGAAAAAACCAGTTTTCGCATTCCCAAACGAAGAAAAGCTGGCTTGACTCTTCCCAGAAGAAAAAGAATATTATATTACGCACCTAGGGAGGAAAAAATTTGGTCAGCCCACATCTCGTGTTTGCCCAATTTACACGAGCTGTGGACTGTCCAAGTTTTTTCCTCCCTACGTGCGTAATACACTATTTCCTCCCATCGAGGCCGAAAATACTACATTCCCGTTTTTGTGCAGGGAGGGAATGTGTTATTTTAGGCCCGATGGGACGAAAAGACACTTTTCTCGATGTATCAGCTCCAAATTTATAGACAATTTTAGATGTAATATAGATATGTGTGCAAATTTTCATCAAGATCGTACGATTACTTTTTGAGATATTTGAAATTGAAAATTTTCGTTTTTCACAGAGTCATTTTCTTTGTCGCATGATTAATAGAAAAAAAAATTGGAATAATCGAATTAAAATTTTGTGGAAATCTAGAGTTTGTATATTTATCGTATAAGTTTCTTTAGGCAAAAGAATTATTTCATGATTTTTAGATATATTTAAGTTTAAAACTTTTTAACTTGTTTTTGATAATCGTAATTTATTAATGACGACTCCATGTATCAGCTTGAAATTTATATAGATTGTTTGTTTGCGATATAAGTAATATTTGTGTCAAAATTGATCACGATTATGTGGTTACTTTTTGAGATATTAGATATTTACGAGCCAGGTGAAGCGCGCTTCGCGCGCTCTTCATAGAGTAAATTTGAAAGAAATTTACTCTTTAAATTTTCGCGCTTTTTTCAAGAGAACCGATCAGAAACAGTTTTATCGTGCCTCACCTAATAGGCAATCATTATTTTATATGTGTAAAATTATGGTATTTCTGAAAATGACTTCACATATCGCACAATAACTAGAGTAAAAATTGTTTTAATTCTTTTAAAATTTTGTATAGATGTAGAGTTTGTATATTATTTATTATATAAGTTGTTGGGATAGAAGAATTCCTTTATAAATTTCAGATACTTGAGGTTAAAACTGTTTTTCTTTTCAAATCGTAATTTTTCGGGAACGGCTTTATGTATATTTTACTAGAAAATGGAAATGACGCGCGATAGGTTGTCGTTATTTACTTGCTTTTATTAATTTAATATGTCATTAGGTCCATTATTTAAAAATATTGCTACGAGGTATAATGAAGGTAGGTTAATGAAGTTGTCGATCATTTAAAAAACTTATATTTTTTTATGAATAACTAAAGACAATATTTAATTAAGTAAAATTAAAAGTATTCCCGTATATACATCATAAACTATATAGCTAACATAACATATTTCTTGTAGTTCTACAATTAAAGAATACTATTTATAATTAAAACGAGAGGTTACTTTTTATCACTCGATTTTCTGAAAAATATTGAATGCTACACTATTGATGTTCAAAATTGCGCTAATTCACTATAGGATTCCACCTACGCGTAGATTCTGAAACCATTTGTTATGCCATTCAAATCCACATAAGTGGCGCGCCGGAAATTCAAAATTTTTGAAAACGTGAGATGATGTTTCATTACGAAATTTAAAAAAAAGCACAATAGATCAGTTCAGTTACAATAATAGGCAAATAGAATTGTTAAACATAGATAGTATGTGTGAAAAATTATTAAGAAAAACGAAATAACCGGTATATAAATAAATAAATAACACTTAGTAATTTCGATAGATTCCAACTTCATCAATAATTTTTGGTATCGTACTTGACTTGGAGTTTGTTAATGATTCAAAATACTCTAGTCTTTCCTGGAGATTTATCGATGCTTTCATTACTAGAGCTTGTAGCAGTTCTTCGTTAAATGCAATCACAAGTAAACAATCTCTTAACGTTTCAGTCCACGATCGTGCAGGCCAAAGTAATCGGTGTAAACGAGTGAACTTATTTACACGACAAGTTATGAAAGAATCAATTTCAATCGGATTTAGATTATGCACCTAATTAATACCTTTTAATCTTCATAAATGTATTTAATTAAAATTATCTAATAAATTGGCGCAAGAATTTTAAATTTTGGTATTCAGAATTAAAAATAAATTAAATGAATCAGTAAATTAAGTTTGAGGAAGCCACGTGCCACTGAATTCGCAGCGGTTTTTTTAAGTAATAAACTCCCTTTTTTTTGCTTTAGTGTAGAAATAGTACTTTTCGATATCTGTGCAAGATAGACGATTCTGGGACGAGTGTGAGTTTGTCGCCTGAGCGAAGTGAGCAAATCACGGCAAAATGGAAACTTTTTGCAGGGGGTGTGAAATAGTACATTACGATATGAGTGTGCAAAGTAGGTGATACACCTACACAGTGCATGAGTATCGTATGCTATTTTTCCTATCATCGGGTGCAACGTTCGAGTTGCTGATGCACCTGAACGCGCAAACCACTACCCTTCCACACGCTGAGACAAGTGTGTATAAAAGTAACTGAGCCTGTGGAAATAGTACATTTCGGTACTAGTGCGGAAGAGACGATTCTCGGACTCGTAGGTTACAACCACACGAGTCGAGAATCATCTCCCGCACGTATATCGAAATGTACTATTATAGCACTGCGTGGCATAAATCCGCATTTATATCACGCCTATACGTGACTTAAGTAGTCCATTATTGCACTGTGCTTATCACTCCACTAATGGCACGGATAGGCGTGATATGGCGGATTTATGCAGTCAGTGCTATAAAGTCTAATCAAACAATCACTTGCGTTGTGAGATTGATACATCTAACATATAATAAAAGTAAGTAATACATCTAAAATAATACACGGAAAAAAATACCTTATGAAAAATTAGTGGAATACATGTGTTTGAAGTTCTGAACGTTCATCATGAACGAAAAATCGAATATTCCCAAAATCGGTTTTTTTTATATTATCTGTTAGATATATGCATAAAACCAATAGAAACAGCGATATAAGTTATTTCCGAAGTGATCATCCCCCAAAATCAGCCCCCAAACCACCCTCAAAAGACAATACATGATAAAAAAATTTATATTTTAACAGCTTATGAATTTCCTAAAAATTTTAACACGGGAATTTCTTCAAGAGCTTACCAAATACTAATAAAAAAATTGCCGAGACCAAAATCGATCGGGAACCCTTCCTCCGGGGGATGCAAGTGGGGCAAAACGGCTAAAAACACATAAAAAATACCTTTAAAAAATTCTATCTCTAGCGACTACGCGATTCCTAAAAATTTTATCACGGGAATTTCTTCAAGAGCTTACCAAATACTCATAAAAAAATTGCCGAGACCAAAATAGATCCGGAACCCTTCCTTCGGGGATGCAAGTGGGGCAAAACGGCTAAAAACACATGAAAAATACGTTTAAAAAATTCTATCTCTGGCGACTATGCGATTCCTAAAAATTTGATCACGGGAATTTCTTCAAGAGCTTATCAAATACTTATAAAAAAATTGTCGAGACCAAAATCGATCCGGAACCCTTCCATCAGGGGGATGCAAGCGGGGCAAAACGGCTAAAAAGACATGAAAAATACATTTAAAAAAAATTCTGTCTCCTGCGACTATGCGATTCCTAAAAATTTGATAACGGTAATTTCTTCTAGAGCTAACGATATACTTATAAAAAAATTGCCGAGACCAAAATCGATCCGGAACCCTTCCTTCAGGGGGATGCAAGTGGGGCAAAACGGCTAAAAACACATGAAAAATAACTTTAAAAAATTCTGCCTCTAGCGACTATGCGATTCCTCAAAATTTAATAACGGTAATTTCTTCTAGAGCTAATGAAATACTTATAAAAAAATTGCCGAGACCAAAATCGATCCGGAACCCTTCCTTCAGGGGGATGAAAGTGGGGCAAAACGGCTAAAAAGACATGAAAAATACATTTAAAAAATTCTGTCCCTGGCGACTATGCGATTCCTAAAAATTTGATCACGGAAATTTCTTCGAGAGCTAACGAAATACTTATAAAAAAATTGCCGAGACCAAAATCGATCCGGAACCCTTCCTTCAGGGGGATGCAAGTGGGGCAAAACGGCTAAAAACACATGAAAAATAACTTTCAAAAATTCTGTCTCTAGCGACTATGCGATTCCTAAAAATTTGATAACGGTAATTTCTTCTAGAGCTAACGAAATACTTATAAAAAAATTGCCGAGACCAAAATCGATCCGGAACCCTTCCATCAGGGGGATGCAAGCGGGACAAAACGGCTAAAAACACATGAGAAAAATACATTTAAAAAATTCTGTCTCTAGCGACTATGCGATTCCTAAAAATTTGATCACGGGAATTTCTTCGAGAGCTAACGAAATACTTATAAAAAAATTGCCGAGACCAAAATCGATCCGGAACCCTTCCTCCGGGGGATGCAAGTGGGGCAAAACGGCTAAAAAGACATGAAAAATACATTTAAAAAATTCTGTCCCTGGCGACTATGCGATTCCTAAAAATTTGATCACGGAAATTTCTTCGAGAGCTAACGAAATACTTATAAAAAAATTGCCGAGACCAAAATCGATCCGGAACCCTTCCTTCAGGGGGATGCAAGTGGGGCAAAACGGCTAAAAACACATGAAAAATAACTTTAAAAAATTCTGTCTCTAGCGACTATGCGATTCCTAAAAATTTGATAACGGTAATTTCTTCTAGAGCTAACGAAATACTTATAAAAAAATTGCCGAGACCAAAATCGATCCGGAACCCTTCCATCAGGGGATGCAAGCGGGGCAAAACGGCTAAAAACACATGAGAAAAATACATTTAAAAAATTCTGTCTCTAGCGACTATGCGATTCCTAAAAATTTGATCACGGAAATTTCTTCGAGAGCTAACGAAATACTTATAAAAAAATTGCCGAGACCAAAATCGATCCGGAATCCTTCCATCAGGGGGATGCAAGCGGGGCAAAACGGCTAAAAAGACATGAAAAATACATTTAAAAAAAATTCTGTCTCCTGCGACTATGCGATTCATAAAAATTTGATAACGGTAGTTGCTTCTAGAGCTAACGAAATACTTATAAAAAAATTGCCGAGACCAAAATCGATCCGGAACAATACCTTCGGGGGATGCAAGTGGGGCAAAACGGCTAAAAACACATGAAAAATAACTTTCAAAAATTCTGTCTCTAGCGACTATGCGATTCCTAAAAATTTGATAACGGTAGTTGCTTCTAGAGCTAACGAAATACTTATAAAAAAATTGCCGAGACCAAAATCGATCCGGAACAATACCTTCGGGGGATGCAAGTGGGGCAAAACGGCTAAAAACACATGAAAAATAACTTTCAAAAATTCTGTCTCTAGCGACTATGCGATTCCTAAAAATTTGATAACGGTAGTTGCTTCTAGAGCTAACGAAATACTTATAAAAAAATTGCCGAGACCAAAATCGATCCGGAACCCTTCCTTCAGGGGGATGCAAGTGGGGCAAAACGGCTAAAAACACATGAAAAATAACTTTCAAAAATTCTGTCTCTAGCGACTATGCGATTCCTAAAAATTTGATAACGGTAATTTCTTCTAGAGCTAACGAAATACTTATAAAAAAATTGCCGAGACCAAAATCGATCCGGAACCCTTCCATCAGGGGGATGCAAGCGGGACAAAACGGCTAAAAACACATGAGAAAAATACATTTAAAAAATTCTGTCTCTAGCGACTATGCGATTCCTAAAAATTTGATGACGGGAATTTCTTCGAGAGCTAACGAAATACTTATAAAAAAATTGCCGAGACCAAAATCGATCCGGAACCCTTCCTCCGGGGGATGCAAGTGGGGCAAAACGGCTAAAAAGACATGAAAAATACATTTAAAAAATTCTGTCCCTGGCGACTATGCGATTCCTAAAAATTTGATCACGGAAATTTCTTCGAGAGCTAACGAAATACTTATAAAAAAATTGCCGAGACCAAAATCGATCCGGAACCCTTCCTTCAGGGGGATGCAAGTGGGGCAAAACGGCTAAAAACACATGAAAAATAACTTTAAAAAATTCTGTCTCTAGCGACTATGCGATTCCTAAAAATTTGATAACGGTAATTTCTTCTAGAGCTAACGAAATACTTATAAAAAAATTGCCGAGACCAAAATCGATCCGGAACCCTTCCATCAGGGGGATGCAAGCGGGGCAAAACGGCTAAAAACACATGAGAAAAATACATTTAAAAAATTCTGTCTCTAGCGACTATGCGATTCCTAAAAATTTGATCACGGAAATTTCTTCGAGAGCTAACGAAATACTTATAAAAAAATTGCCGAGACCAAAATCGATCCGGAATCCTTCCATCAGGGGGATGCAAGCGGGGCAAAACGGCTAAAAAGACATGAAAAATACATTTAAAAAAAATTCTGTCTCCTGCGACTATGCGATTCATAAAAATTTGATAACGGTAGTTGCTTCTAGAGCTAACGAAATACTTATAAAAAAATTGCCGAGACCAAAATCGATCCGGAACAATACCTTCGGGGATGCAAGTGGGGCAAAACGGCTAAAGACATATGAAAAATACCTTTAAAAAATTCTATCTCTAGCGACTTTGCGATTCCTAAAAATTTGATCTCGGGAATTTCTTCAAGAGCTTATCAAATACTTATAAAAAAATTGCCGAGACCAAAATCGATCCGGAACCCTTCCATCAGGGGGATGCAAGCGGGGCAAAACGGCTAAAAACACATGAAAAATAACTTTAAAAAATTCTGTCTCTAGCGACTATGCGATTCCTAAAAATTTGATCACGGGAATTTCTTCGAGAGCTAACGAAATACTTATAAAAAAATTGCCGAGACCAAAATCGATCCGGAACAATACCTTCGGGGGTGCAAGTGGGGCAAAACGGCTATAAACACATGAAAAATACCTTTAAAAAATTCTATCTCTAGCGACTATGCGATTTCTAAAAATTTGATCACGGGAATTTCTTCAAGAGCTTAGCAAATACTCATAAAAAAATTGGGCGGGAATGTGGCACTTTCGGCCACTCGCTTTAAAACAATAACTAATCTTAATGTTATTTGTAAAACACGTTAATCACAAAAGTAAATCTTATTTTTAAGATAGAATGAAATGAACTGAAGCTATGGCAGTTTCATATTTAATACAGTTGTAATACTTTACAAATACATTGTTAATTAAAATAAAGTTATAATGGATAAAATCAAATACCAGATTACTTAATATCTAGTAAATATCTATACTAGTAAAAATCTTTAAATTCATTATTTTTAAATAACGTTTAATGATGATTCGTTAAGATTTCTATTATTAAAAATGACAAACAACAGCGGCACAAGTCTGTCATGAAAGTAAGCGGGGTTACGCGACATAAAAAGAGAGATGTTAAAAGAAAGTTTAAAAATTGAGAATATTAAATACTGATATTTTATAACCATCGGAAGAATAAAGCAGTCAGACGGACAAAGAACTAAAATGATGAAAACGCCATTCTCTTTAAATAACTGAATATGACTGAGAAATACAAGAATAAATATTTTAAAATAGTTTAAACCTTATGAAGTAGATACCAGCAGCTTCAAAAAATAATTTAACATTTATCATTATTTTAATGTAAATAATAGTGAAAGTAAGCTTCTTCTAACACAGTACAAGTTTAACACAAATGTACTAAGTTCTTGATGAATATACTTAAAAAATATAATAATTTATTCATTAAAAAGAATAATAGTCTCTAATTTAGATTCAGATATCATACCGGAAAAGGAAGAAAAAACAAAAAGAAACTTCATTAACGTACAGGTAAGATTACAATACTATTTTAATATTTAAAATACAAAAAGTATATAAAACATATTAATTAAACTTATGAGCAATAAACCAGTTAAACATCTGCACAACCTGCCCCAAAAAAGATTTTCTATAAAAACATCTTGTATGTAATCTGGTAAGTTCATTTTATGCTACCATTAAAATCTAAAATAAAGCGAAGATGTAAAGCTATTTTTGTACCGAAAGCACGATTTTCGCATTTTTTTTGAACCTATTAATAGAGCCAAAAGCGACCGCTTGTCGACCAGCGGGCGGTAAAAACTGAAAAGCGCTCGCTGTTCGCCGTAGAGGGTAAAAATCGAAAAGCGCCCGCTGTCGTTTTCGAATGGAGTTTTCAAGATTGTTTAAGAAAATCATCGATACTTTAAAAAAACACAAAAATCTATACTTGCGTTAAAAAAAATATGGTGTGCACCAAGGGCTAAGTGGGTTTTTTTGACCTCGCGTGGTTGCAGTACTCGTCTTCGGTTCGCAAACGCACTTGCCTTCGGCTCGTGCTAGCTCACCTTCGACTCGTACTGCAACTCTACATTCGGTCTAAAAGACCCACCTCCATGTTACTGCCATCGCTTGGATCGTAGAAAAACGACCATAGGCGTCGTCGTTTGTAGGTGTTACGTTGTGACGCTTTCAATCCCCAAATGAGGGATTAAACACAAAAACTTTCGAACGAATATACAATGTACAATTCCATACGGGAGCCATAAGGGCAACTGACATGGTGAAAGGGCTGAAGACTCCCCGGGGGTCAATGGCATACTTTTCTCTCTTAGTACCATATAATATAGAAACCCAGAATGGATAGAGACCCACAATGAAACTATGACGAACTATAGTGGTTTTAACGACCTTCTTAGACAGTTTTGTCCATCACCAGGCTGCGGCCTACGTTGCAGACTAATATGGATTACAGGACTGATTTTCAAGGTTAAACTGAAAATACATCCAGTCTCATTTATGTACACCGCAGGCCATGAGAATAGCAGCAATAAATAATTTAAAAAAAATATTGCACAAATAGTGAAAAGTATTATGGATTTGCGCGCGCGCATATACACACACATACTCACACACATACATATATACTCCGCATACTCCATTTTGGCGCCATCAGTCCCTATATGCATAGCCTCTATACTGTTATCTAAATATTGTCTGCCTGCCCCCACCCGCATTATTCTACAAAATTTTTCATATATTACGTCGGGAGTTTGAAGAAGTGAAAAGGATCAAATTTATACAAAAATATAAATATTTCTTTCACATATGTAAATTTGGCTGCCGCAACACAATTTTTATTAAATTCATAAAATCTCGAGATTTCTAAAATGGGGGGGGGGGGTTAAGAATCACAATGGTCAAAAATTCCGATGGCGAAAATACCGATAGGTAATTTAACGATAGCTAAATCATCGGAATAAGGTTTTAATCGAATAGGAAAAATTCCTACGAGAAAATTACAAATGGTCAAAAGTTCCGAAAATAATTTTGACAATGTTCAAAAGTTTCGAAAATAATTTTGACAGTGATTCATAGTAACGAAAATCAAATGTCGGAAAAGTCGAATAGTTAAAATAAAACCTATCAACGGTTGTATCACAAATGGGTACAAATTCCGTTACAGGACGAAATTCCGAAAACTAATAAAACACTCCTTAAGAGGATGTGCAACCCTAATTTCAATATTTTTTTAAATCAACATTCAAACATTTATTTGGAAAAAGACGGCTGTAAAGCGCTCCGTACACGCAAACACTATATGCAGATATTTTTCTGGAAAATTCTATTGATATTTGCGTGAGTTATGCTCGTTTGAAAAGTAGGTCAATTGTAGATTCTTACTTACCGACAGTACGGTTTTTATTTAATTCAATAAATTCTCATCTCTTTTTGGAAAAAGACGACTGTCAAGCGCTCCGTACACGCAAACACTATATGCAGATTTTTTTCTGGATAATTCACTTGCATCCCCCTGAAGGAAGGGTTCCGAATCGATTTTGGATTCGGCAATTTTTTTATAAGTATTTGGTTAGCTCTCGAAGAAATTCCCGTTATCAAATTTTTAGGAATCGCATAGTCACTAGAGACAGAATTTTTTAAAGGTATTTTTCATGTGTATTTAGCCGTTTTACCCCACTTGCATCCCCCGAAGGAAGGATTCCGGATCGATTTTGGTCTCGGCAATTATTTTATGAGTATTTGGTAAGCTCTAGAAGAAATTCCCGTGATAAAATTTTTAGGAATCGCATAGTCGCCAGAGACAGAATTTTTTAAAGGTATTTTTCATGTGTTTTTAGCCGTTTTGCCCCGCTTGCATCCCCCTGATGGAAGGGTTCCGGATCGATTTTGGTCTCGGCAATTTTTAAATAAGTATTTCGTAAGCTCTCGAAGGAATTACCGCTATAACATTTTTAGGAATCGCATATTCGCGAGAGACAGAATTTTTTAAATGTATTTTTCTCATGTGTTTTTAGCCGTTTTGCCCCGCTTGCATCCCCCTGATGGAAGGGTTCCGGATCGATTTTGGTCTCGGCAATTTTTTTATAAGTATTTCGTTAGCTCTAGAAGAAATTACCGTTATCAAATTTTTAGGAATCGCATAGTCGCTAGAGACAGAATTTTTTAAAGTTATTTTTCATGTGTTTTTAGCCGTTTTGCCCCACTTGCATCCCCCTGAAGGAAGGGTTCCGGATCGATTTTGGTCTCGGCAATTTTTTTATAAGTATTTCGTTAGCTCTCGAAGAAATTTCCGTGATCAAATTTTTAGGAATCGCATAGTCGCCAGAGACAGAATTTTTTAAATGTATTTTTCATGTCTTTTTAGCCGTTTTGCCCCACTTTCATCCCCCTGAAGGAAGGGTTCCGGATCGATTTTGGTCTCGGCAATTTTTTTATAAGTATTTCGTTAGCTCTAGAAGAAATTACCGTTATCAAATTTTTAGGAATCGCAGAGTCGCTAGAGACAGAATTTTTTAAAGGTATTTTTGATGTGTTTTTAGCCGTTTTGCCCCACTTGCATCCCCCGGAGGAAGGGTTCCGGATCGATTTTGGTCTCGGCAATTTTTTTATAAGTATTTCGTAAGCTCTCGAAGAAATTTCCGTGATCAAATTTTTAGGAATCGCATAGTCGCCAGAGACAGAATTTTTTAAATGTATTTTTCATGTCTTTTTAGCCGTTTTGCCCCACTTTCATCCCCCTGAAGGAAGGGTTCCGGATCGATTTTGGTCTCGGCAATTTTTTTATAAGTATTGCGTTAGCTCTAGAAGAAATTACCGTTATCAAATTTTTAGGAATCGCATAGTCGCTAGAGACAGAATTTTTGGAAGTTATTTTTCATGTCTTTCTAGCCGTTTTGCCCCGCTTGCATCCCCCTGAAGGAAGGGTTCCGGATCGATTTTGGTCTCGGCAATTTTTTTTTAAGTATTTCGTTAGCTCTAGAAGAAATTACCGTTATCAAATTTTTAGGAATCGCATAGTCGCTAGAGACAGAATTTTTTATATGTATTTTTCATGTCTTTTTAGCCGTTTTGCCCCGCTTGCATCCCCCGAAGGAAGGGTTCCGGATCGATTTTGGTCTCGGCAATTTTTTTATGAGTATTTGGTAAGCTCTTGAAGAAATTCCCGTGATAAAATTTTTAGGAATCGCATAGTCGCTAGAGACAGAATTTTTTAAATGTATTTTTCATGTCTTTTTAGCCGTTTTGCCCCGCTTGCATCCCCCTGAAGGAAGGGTTCCGGATCGATTTAGGTCTCGGCAATTTTTTTATAAGTATTTCGTTAGCTCCAGAAGAAATTAACGTAATCAAATTTTTAGGAATCGCATAGTCGCGAGAGACAGAATTTTTTAAATGTATTTTTCTCATGTGTTTTTAGCCGTTTTGCCCCGCTTGCATCCTCCTGATGGAAGGGTTCCGCATCGATTTTGGTCTCGGCAATTTTTTTATAAGTATTTGATAAGCTCTGGAAGAAATTCCCGTGATCAAATTTTTAGGAATCGCATAGTCGCTAGAGATAGAATTTTTTAAAGGTATTTTTCATGTGTTTTTAGCCGTTTTGCCCCACTTGCATCCCCCGAAGGTATTGTTCCGGATCGATTTTGGTCTCGGCAATTTTTTTATAAGTATTTCGTTAGCTCTCGAAGAAATTTCCGTAATCAAATTTTTAGGAATCGCATAGTCGCTAGAGACAGAATTTTTTAAATGTATTTTTCTCATGTGTTTTTAGCCGTTTTGCCCCGCTTGCATCCTCCTGATGGAAGGGTTCCGCATCGATTTTGGTCTCGGCAATTTTTTTATAAGTATTTGATAAGCTCTGGAAGAAATTCCCGTGATCAAATTTTTAGGAATCGCATAGTCGCTAGAGATAGAATTTTTTAAATGTATTTTTCTCATGTGTTTTTAGCCGTTTTGTCCCGCTTGCATCCCCCTGATGGAAGGGTTCCGGATCGATTTTGGTCTCGGCAATTTTTTTATAAGTATTTCGTTAGCTCTAGAAGAAATTACCGTTATCAAATTTTTAGGAATCGCATAGTCGCTAAAGACAGAATTTTTGAAAGTTATTTTTCATGTGTTTTTAGCCGTTTTGCCCCACTTGCATCCCCCTGAAGGAAGGGTTCCGGATCGATTTTGGTCTCGGCAATTTTTTTATAAGTATTTCGTTAGCTCTCGAAGAAATTTCCGTGATCAAATTTTTAGGAATCGCATAGTCGCCAGGGACAGAATTTTTTAAATGTATTTTTCATGTCTTTTTAGCCGTTTTGCCCCACTTTCATCCCCCTGAAGGAAGGGTTCCGGATCGATTTTGGTCTCGGCAATTTTTTTACAAGTATTTCATTAGCTCTAGAAGAAATTACCGTTATCAAATTTTTAGGAATCGCATAGTCGCTAGAGGCAGAATTTTTTAAAGTTATTTTTCATGTGTTTTTAGCCGTTTTGCCCCACTTGCATCCCCCTGAAGGAAGGGTTCCGGATCGATTTTGGTCTCGGCAATTTTTTTATAAGTATTTCGTTAGCTCTAGAAGAAATTACCGTTATCAAATTTTTAGGAATCGCATAGTCGCAGGAGACAGAATTTTTTTAAATGTATTTTTCATGTCTTTTTAGCCGTTTTGCCCCGCTTGCATCCCCTGATGGAAGGGTTCCGGATCGATTTTGGTCTCGACAATTTTTTTATAAGTATTTGATAAGCTCTTGAAGAAATTCCCGTGATCAAATTTTTAGGAATCGCATAGTCGCCAGAGATAGAATTTTTTAAACGTATTTTTCATGTGTTTTTAGCCGTTTTGCCCCACTTGCATCCCCCGAAGGAAGGGTTCCGGATCTATTTTGGTCTCGGCAATTTTTTTATGAGTATTTGGTAAGCTCTTGAAGAAATTCCCGTGATAAAATTTTTAGGAATCGCGTAGTCGCTAGAGATAGAATTTTTTAAAGGTATTTTTTATGTGTTTTTAGCCGTTTTGCCCCACTTGCATCCCCCGGAGGAAGGGTTCCCGATCGATTTTGGTCTCGGCAATTTTTTTATTAGTATTTGGTAAGCTCTTGAAGAAATTCCCGTGTTAAAATTTTTAGGAAATTCATAAGCTGTTAAAATATAAATTTTTTTATCATGTATTGTCTTGTGAGGGTGGTTTGGGGGCTGATTTTGGGGGATGATCACTTCGGAAATAACTTATATCGCTGTTTCTATTGGTTTTATGCATATATCTAACAGATAATATAAAAAAAACCGATTTTGGGAATATTCGATATTTCGTTCATGATGAACGTTCAGAACTTCAAACACATCAATTGTCTTGGGTTTCACCCAATCAGTAATTGCCGATCTGACAGAAGATGTATCATATGTAACAAACAACACCATACGCTTCTTCACGAAGATATAAATACAAGTTCTCATGTGTCTGCCACTGAACCAATACATAATCACGTCGCTTTCACTGGTCCCTCTTTTGCTGCCAACACTGACCTGCAACTAAGTTTAGTAGCTCAAAGCTCCGGTGTAGAACCTGTTCTTCTGGCTACCGCGTTGGTGAAACTACGTGGTGCTGATGGCAGAATTCATACTGCTCGAGCTATGATAGATCCTGGATCCCAAAGTTCTTTTGTATCCGAGGTGTTATTAAAGAAGCTTGAACAACCATACTCAGCCACGTCAGTGTCGTTGAGTGGTATTGGAGGTAATTCTCACATTCCTGCTAAGGGCCGAACCACTCTGCAACTTACATCGGCTTTCAACCCTAAAGCACATTTGCAATTAAATGCACTAGTCCTTCCTTTTATTACAAAATACACGCAAAGATGCCATAAACTAAAGAATGCCTGGACCCATTTGAAGGGATTAGAATTAGCTGACGATTTCAGGGAAACACCTGCTGAAATTGACATTTTACTTGGGGCCGACATCTTCCCAGAGATCTTGCTCAACGGACTGGTCAAAGGACCTTCCGGAACTCCAATGGCCCAACGCACAATCTGCGGATGGATTATAAGCGGGCCTATTGCCAAACTCAATACCTCAAAGTCTCCAATTGCAGCATTTCAATCTTAGTTTTCAGATCGGTTTAAATGTCTGCTAAACTAATTCTGTTCGCCCATTGTATGGACGAAAGCGGGCGGTATGTTCGGGATTGAAGTATCCGAAGTGTCCGCCAGATGGCAAGCACCGACGAGCAACCTTCAATGAAAAATACTTCAATGAGTATACATATAGAGGTCTGCGGCAGCCACTATTCAGGTGTTTTATGCACATGCCTTGTTACTTTTCCCCTATACTTTTGCCTATACTTGTTGCGTACATTTGCCTACACTTGTCTTAGTTGCGACTAAGACATATTATTGCCTTTACTTTATTTATTAGAACGTGCTTTCACGTTCAACCTTTCTTTCTGCTCCATCTCTACTCTCGAGTGGGTTGGAACAGAGACTCCAAGAGTCACACTTATTCATTTCTTCTCGTTGACAAACTCTAACAATATAAATAACTCGTACACGTTCATTCGTGCACACTCACACACTCCTACAAAACTTTATAGTACCTACGTACTTTATGCCCGTGTGGGCGAAAATTATTTTAATTATATAATTATAATGCCTTCTTTTTATTTCTAAAATTCATAAGAATTTTTTCAGGTATTTACGAATTTACAAGCTCTTTTCCTTGTATCCGTCCTTTTTAAACGAGAATAAAATAAAAAATTCATATAAATTTATAGCCTGCTCAAAAGTCCTTTACATTTTACCAACTGTTTTATAAACAACATATGTTATATCCTTTTCCCCCGTGTAAATATGATGTAAAATCTCATATGAGAATTTCAAACAGCACATATCTCGTATGAGATCTTATATGTGATGTCATATGCAATTTTATATATTATGGGATCTCATATGAGATCTCATATGATATTTTCACGTGGGTGTGTACTTTCTATTTAAAAACAGAGTGATAGATTCATAGATCAGTAGTTAATATGAGAAGCAACCCATTTATACATTTTATCTGATCTTTAAACATATGAATATTTATATGAAAATGACCATGCCTTACACCTTGAACTGCAAACCGTCGGGCCCGCCAAATATGTACGTGAGATCGGAGGACCACTTCTGCTAGAGCAGCGCTAGACTTCTCTTGTCCTTCCAAGATGCGTAATATTATAGAAAGTTCAAAATTGAGGAGGAATAATGAAAAATAGTGATGTGTTGGTAACTATGTAATTATTTTATATGGGCTTTGACTTTTCGTAAATACCTGAAAAAATTCTTATGAATTTTAGAAATAAAAAGAAGGCTTTATAATTATATAATTAAAATAATTTTCGCCCACACAGGCGTAAAGTACGTAGGTACTATAAAGTTTTGTAGGAGTGTGTGAGCTATTGGGCCCCTTGGGCGTTATGTAGTACTTTATGCCCGCTGGCTGAATAATTTTGAAGTTACAACGTGGGCTTAAAGTATAATTTTACACATGAGGTACGAACAGTTCTTATGGCCGGTACTTGACTACAATTAATTGATTTCAGTACTTTCTTGTGTTTAATTTGTATAGAAGAATGAAGAAATTTGAATACATTTCTGAGAGCATAATCATACAGTTTTTCGGAGAATAGTTTACATTACTTGACTATCGATAATTGATTTCACAACTTCCGTTTGTTTGATTTGCAGTGAACAATTTAAATGTACTTACATATAATTTGTTCAGCATACAATGACTCAAAGAAGACTTTTTCACTGGTATTTATTTGATTTCCTTTAAAAAATCATAAATATTATTATTTTTAGATATTATACAGAAAAAATGTCTATACTTGCCTTATTTTATACTTTCGCAGAAAGTTTTATATTAACAATAATATTATTTGTACAGTCATGAAAAAAATTATTAACATTTGCAGAGATTAATCAAATTTTAAGTTTCTTATGATCGTCATAAGAATAAAAATTATTTCAATAATACACAAAGCAACATACATTTAGCCTGATATACATCCTGTATACAAAATTTACAATTCAAACAAACTAATTGGCACAAAATTTCATTATGCGCAAGAAGTGTAATGAAATACACGACTAGGATCAGATGCAGTTTGTCTTCAGATCTCTGTTACCAACATATTAACTCTGCAGGAACATGAAAATTAAGGCTCATCCATAATAATTCATATATATAAGTGAACTTGGATGCGGTGCGAGTAACTTTAGTTATATTTCCTTTTCTTATATTCTTATAAATGAATAAAGAAATAAATATCTCAAATGTACCTCAGTGCAAAGTTTCATGAAGGCTGATTGATTTCCAATTTAATTCAAGAAAAATCTAAAATTCTTACGCTCTAAAACAAAAGAAAGTAAACCAATTGAAAAAACTTTTTCAGTTGGAGTTCCTCATTTAAAAAAAAATAAGCCATTTTTCATTAAAATCAGTAATATCAGTAAAAAATTGAAAGTTAATAATTTTTTTGAATTTCAAGACTTGGGCACACTTTGTATATAAATTTTAAGTAGGGTAGCTGTCCGTATTAGTGTGCCTATCCATATTTGTATGCCCTATTATGAAAACATATCCTAGAAATGAACGAGTAAAAAAGTATCGCTAAAATATTTTTTTTCATAAAGTATAGTTAATTAAGTTTAAATAGAATTAATTACTTAATTTGTTTTCATTTACTATAACATTAAAAAAGAACTTTCAGAAATATGTTTCACGGCTTGTGGTGTGTCACAGCGTTTCCTCGTCTAAACTTGCTAAGAAATGACATTTTTAAAACTAACATTAAAGAATGTTTCGAAAGGATTTTAATATGGGATACAATTGATTACATCATAAAATAATATTATGTTACATAATAAACCTTAATATAAAGGTTTCCAATTGATTTTAATATTTAATTAATGGTGTCTACTAATAGGGCAGTGAAACATGACTTGTCCAGATTTGTGTGTGCACAAATACAATACGAGCATGCTCGTATCGGTGCTTGAACAGAAAAGTTAGATTAGGTTAGGTTGTCTGCGCACAAACGTTGTTTCATATCACATTGACGACCTTCAGCAGTTTTTACCGTATTGGAATTAATTCACATTCAATGTAAACAAGGGTTAGAAATTGATTATAAATGCACTACAGTTAACAAAATAATTTTGTTGGCAACGATAATATTATCAAGACACACTAATGTGGGGCACACAAACGTGTACACCCACATTAATACAGGGCACACAAAAATGTACTTTGTTGTCTGCTAGGGCACACAAATGCATACAAATTTTTTTTTTTTATATTGTTTGTAACATTCGTAAATATTGATATTTTTCTATAAAAAAAAGTGTTTCGTGTAGATTATTAGTTTTATTATCAAAATAATCTGCCCGGAATCTCTGAGACAGCTTAAATAGTCTATTATTAGGCGACAAAACTGAAGAGTTTCTTAAATCCACACTAATACGGACATCTACCCTATTCTCCCAAAATTTCAGTTTAATTGGTTAATTATTTGAAGAGAAAACTTTGAAAAAGCAACTGACGTGTCTTGGGCATCCCCTTAAAGTTCTTAATTTGGTGTTAGTTTATTTTTCATATATGTTTGCCACTCATAATCTAAAGGTTAAGAAAGAAATACAATTTTTAACTAACAGTCTTCTATTTTTAAGTATAGATAAACAATCTTTTGGAAAAGTTTTGAAATTTTGATGAATATAAAAAATTATTAATGTGAGCTGTTTCCGTTATTAGTCATGCACTATTTTTAGAAAACAATTGTGAAAGGATAACTCAAATCTCAAACTTGCCTTTATTTTGAAAATTTTAATAGTAAAGATTTAAAGATCTGTTTATTTTTTTAATGTTGTCAGGACTTAAATCACATCAAAAATTGTGATGAACAAATGTGAAAATTAAATCAATGACCCAAAGTATTATCTTCTATTGAGGTAATCGCCATGCTACTAGGTCAGTACATTAGATATCGTGAAGAAAACTTAAACGAAAAGTACGATTTGTACTAAATTTGTTTTATTAATCTCAAAACTCAAAAATATATATTTATCGTTACATTACATCATTATACATTATATATTTATCAAAACATTATAGATTTATTAGTTATATTAGTTATATTAGAAAAATATAACACTAGTATGTTTCTTTAGATCATACGTCAGGCCACAAATTTGTTTCTTAATTATACCACATTATATTAAAAAAGAATTGTATGAAGAAGTAGAAAAAGAAATATCAATATGTAAAACAGGGATTAAATCTCTATTTTTTTTTTTTTTTTTTAAATCTTAAAATGTATTTTTATATTAAAGTAATAAATATTAGCACTAAAAATTAGTGTAAGGAAACAATGAAGCAAGATAGAAAATACCTTGTATCAATATAATTGCAGCATCTAAATTATTTCTTAAAAAATTATTTTTTTTTAAATAACCTATCTTTCAACACCCAACATCCTTTATCACAGAATATAGAATTGAAGGTTAAACGAACTTACCTTAAGTGAAATTCGACCAAAATTATAGTAGCTTGTTCGAAAATATTTTACTTGTAGTACCGCAACTTGTTGCCAGTTGCCGCCACTTTTTAGAGCTCTGCGGGTAGAGAAAAGCTTTTTTAGGGCCTTTGCACGCTAAAAGCATAACGCGAAGGAATAAGGAATAAGAGGGCATAAGGTGGACATAAGGGAGAGGCCACAAATGCACCGCGTTGCGCCGCGCCGCGCCGCGCTGCGCCGCGCCGCGCTTGAGCTGTCCGCTTCGATACAACAAGTGAGAAGCGCCTCTATGTTCGTGATCCGTGGTATTCTTGATGATCAAAAAACTAATCTAGATGCAACATAGTCCATGGGCGTTGCTCCATTTCCCATATTGGAGTTCCGGAGTTTTGTGGAAATATGCAATAATTATCCAAGAATTAAACATAAAAATACAGTTAAAATAGTTTATTTTATATGTAAATATATGTTATTATATTACAACATGGCATTCAGGTATTTTCAATTGAGATTATTTCCTTACTATTTAAGTCATCATCACTGCATGGGCTAAAATGTGTGCTCCATTTTGCATTTCATCTTGTATTCAATAAAGTGAGTATTTGTGCTATTTATTTTTTTAGCTAAAGATGGAGGATAGTGGGCTGCCACCGGAGGCAGTCCCTCCCGATATATACTATCGATGTCACAATACGCAAGCGGTTAAAACGGTAGTATGTATATGGTGTTGCAATGTTTTTCATAAAAGTGACTTTAATAGAAAAAAAAATGTAAGATACATAAACAGTGTGTTAGTTGTTTGTGATGAACACGATTTCAACATAACCTCAAATCAAGATCCCACACGTGCTGTGTTACTAAAACTACAAGAAGATCTGCAAACCAAAACTAAAGCGATTGAGAATCTTAGTAAAAACTATAGGAAAATAGAATCAGAGTACAGTAAACTTAAAATCAACTATGAAGGCCTCCTTCAAGAAAACAGAATGCAAGTTGATGAGCTGGATGAGACTACATGCGAAGACAAGGACAGTGATAAAGTAAGTGCACTAATAACAGAAAACCAGCTGCTTAGGGAACTAAATACTGAATTGAAACATAAAAATCTGCTTTTAAACGAAATTCTAACGAAAGAAAAAGAACGACCGAGTAAATACAAGGAAACATATGCAGATATAATGTCAAAAAGATACACATACCACAATCCAAAAAAGTGCCGAAAATTGTAGTGACAAGAAAAGACAAAGAAGAGAAATCGGTGATAAAGGAAAAAGTATTCCACTATCTACTTAAAGAAAAATCAATCCAAACGAAAAAAATTGATATGAAAAGTAAAGATGTAATTTCAATAACATGCATGAACCAGGAAAGTGCCAAGACAGCAAAAAGATTACTAGACGCCAAGCTCAACCACCTCTACAAGGTCGAAGAAGAACAGCTTAGTAAGCCTGTCATAAGAATAACTGGCATCGAAAATGAATTCAAGTCTGATATAAAAGCAATCGAAAATGACATAAACCAAAGAAATTTTTCAAATTTAGATACAAAGGGTAACGTATTACACGTAGCTGGCAATGACAAAAGCAGTAAAGTAACGGTCATCATGCAAATAACGGGTGAAATGCACAAACATATTAAAGAAAATAAAGACAGATTTTTCGTTGGTTATCAGAATTGCAAAGTTTACGATATAATAAATGTGAAACCATGTTATAAGTGTGGTAGATTGGGTCATAATGGCCAAAGGTGTAAGAACAGCCCAACCTGTTTAAAATGTGCGGGAACGCATCTAACAGAAAAGTGCACATCAGAGAAACAGTGCTGCGTCAACTGTAGCTTCTCAAATAAGACATTTGGAAATGACTATAATACTGATCATGTTACCACTGACAGACAAGAATGCAAAATTTTGAATGCTAAGGTAAACAAGGCTATGAACACTACTGAATATATAATAAAACCTGATTTACCGAGATACCTCGGTAAGGTAGATAACTTCAAGAAACGGACGCAAGAGTTAACTAAATCACCAACTACATTACAAACTCAGGTGGGCGGAACTGAATTAATACTGGCAAAACCCAGGCTTGGAAGTTCGTCTTCACTTACATCGATAACAACAAGATCTAGATTCTACTCACAACAAGATCTCAGCCTCAGTTCGCCTACCAAAAATACGCAAGAGGGATCAACAAACTTTTAATTTAAGTGGTACAAACTTTGACAGTGAGATTGAAAATTTTAAAAAAAAGCTCTATTGCAAAAGTGTTAATAGGAAACATGAACTAAAAAATAAACTAAAAAATATATATAATAAACAAATGTATACATATTGTTTTACTTGCGTTAAGTTTTGAGAATTCTATTGACAATATTAAATGTTTAAGGTTTAAATATTTAATACTTAGTATATAGGCTTTAGTGTATAAGTATAGTCTTAAGTATTCATGTACCAGCCCTCGTACAGGTAGTTAATATCTATCTCTGAGGACTTTACTCTATGTAATTTTGTTCTGGTTTATTAAATAAATAAATAAAAAAAAAAAAGAGCAAAATCTTACAGATAATCATTTGATTTATTGACTTAATCTGAATTTTTACAATGTATGAGAGAATGGTCATGGCTTTAGATACTCCTCTTTCTTACTACTCCTCTTTTGGGGTAAAGGTCACATTAACTAGCTAAAAAAGTTAAAGTCGTGGTTGAAGTATAACAAATTTAATCTTCTCTGTAATATTCGCATATATAAAAATAAACTTTTGTTAAACTCTAGATAAGATGAAAAACTCAATGATATTATTTATAACCTGTTACATACTTGTAGTATGAAAGGAAGAAATTTATTGTTTGTGGAAGTTATTACAACGTTATTACTATGATAACAGTTTATAAACAATATCATTAAGTGTTTCATCTTATCTAATGTTTAACAATAGTACTTTTCGATACACTCGTGATAAATATGATTCTAGCTCGAGTGTGAGTTTGTCGCCGCCTGAGCGAAGCGAGGGTGACCATCACACTCGAGCCAGAATCATATTTATCACAAGTATCAAACATTATCTTATGAGACTTTGTACGTTAAGTGACATTTTTGAGCATGCTTGTTTTAGCAAGTGTGTGTAAGAGTGGCATTTTACGTCCAGTGTGTCATAAAGATTTGTTTTTATATATGTGAGTATTACAGAAAAGATTAAATTTGTTATACTTTAACCTCGACTTTAACTTGTTTTAGCTGGATAATGTGACCTTTACCCCAAAAAATCTCTGTATCTGGAACCATAGCCATTTTCTCCTTTCCATTCTCGGCTTTAGGCAATTAATTCTGACAGTCTCATACATTGTTAAAATTCTTAGTAGAAAAGTTAACCAAAACCTTGAAAACACTTTGTTGACAGCTATATTTATTTTTCAGGTGAGTTATTGAGCTCATGTTTGCAATATTACACATAGTTGAAAAGTATGGATTAGACAGAACAAGATATGTGTATTATTTAGCCGAGGAAATGAAGTTTTTAAATGATCATCTAAAGTCTACAACTGTAGAAAATATAAAAAGACCAAGACAAGATGTTGAAGAGCCTGACAAAATAGCATCATGCCAAGATGTTTTGAAATATTCAAAGAAGCAATGTCTCAACAAAGTCGAGCCGAAGGTAATGCCAAAAATGAACCTCAATCAAGAAATTAAGATTCCTGAAGTTTCAAATACATATAAGGCAAAGAAAGCAGAAATAGAATATTTAGAAACAGACACTCGAAAATTAATTGATGAAGCTGCAAAACAAATGGAAGAAATTACAAAACCTAAGAGTGTAATGAAAAATGAAAGTTGTAACTCTGATATTTACTTAACAGCTGTAAAACAAGCTCTGACAGAGCTACCCCAAGACCTTATATTTGATGCTGTCTGTGGCATATTAGATATTATAGATAATTTTTCTACAGAAAATAAATAATATTGTACGTCAAAATGTTTATGTTTACAATAAATAATCAATGAAAAGAAAACTAAAAATGTAAATAATAAACTTGTAATAAACTTTTATTAAAAAATAAAATTTACAAAATTTTTTTATTTTAAAGAGTAAAATCCGTTCAGTTTTTTCATTGAAAATATCACATCTTTTTAAATATATAAATGTTGCCAAGGGACTGATCCTTCTGGCGAAGAAAAATATTCTGCTAATCTATCCCGTATTAATCTTGGTGTGAATCCTCTTGCTATTGCATGTACTTGTGGTGGATGTCTATTCAACTCGTTTTCTCTATTTCTCATTACGTTCAATTCTTCTGTGTTACGTGTTATTAAGCAATTATGTAAACAAATACAAGCCATTACTATATAATTTATAGTTTGCAAATCAAAAGCCAGAGTCTTCCTTAAAATTAGCCATTTTGAAGATAAAATTCCAAAAGCTCTTTCTACTGTGAAACGAGCTCGACTTAATCGATAATTGAAAATTTTCTCTTCAATTCCCAAAATTAATGATCTTTTAAATGGCTTCATTAAATAAGTGGTAAGTTGAAATATTTCATCGCTAATAAATACATAAGGCATGATCATATTTGTATTTGGCAGAAGTCTTGGCTGTGGTAAATTCAGTTCATTGTTGGAAAGTTTTTTGGCAAATGATGATTCAGAAAATACACTTGAATCAGAGTAAGAACCTGTAAATAAATTGTATAACATTTAAAAAAAATTGAAAGTATAAGTATAGTTATATAAAAACAATAACAATCAATGTTATTTTAACTTACCAAAATCACCGATGGAAAACCATGTGAACCTGGAGTGAGCATCAGTTACAGCCATCAATACAATGCTATTGAATTTTTATAATTAAAAATTTACTACCACCATGGGGTGGACGCTGAATCCGAATATGTTTCCCATCTAATGCACCTATACAATTGGGAAAATTCCACATTCTTTCAAATGCTTCAGCTATTTGAAGCCATTCTGCTTCATTGTCTGGCATTTTTACATACAAGCTTACAAGAACAGTTGCAATAGCCTTACATGTTTCTAAAATTATCTGACCGATGGTTGATTTGCCCACTCTAAAAATGAGTGCGTTACTTTTTAAGCTTCCAGCATGGCCAAGGTAACTGTAATTAAAAAACATTAAAGGATTATTTTATTTATTTCTTTACCATTAATAAGTATATAATACATACTGTAATGTTGCTGCTAGGCGTATTTCAGAGGAAATAGGCGGCCTTCTACCAATCTGTTTTTGCAGGTGTGGCTTCACCAGTTCGTGTAAATCATTGAAATCTTGTACGTCCATTCTAACAAATTGTTTTAATTCTTCTTGGTCATTAAATTGAAGATATCTACATATCAATTCATAGGCACCAAAGTTGTTTCTCATACTAGGATACAAATAAGGCTTTGTCCACCATCTTCTAAGACTTGCTTTTTTCTTTTTTAATTTTTTTATATTCACTATTACTTTAAGTAAAATTTGTAAAAGTTGTAAGTGCTGTCTTTTATTAATAATATCCATGTTGCTGAAGTCTTTTTCAATACTAATGGGAAATGGCAACACATCTTGTTTTTTCTAATCCACAATGTTGTAATGCTGTAATGTTGTAATGTTGTAATATTTAACTGTATTTGAAACTTCTTAGATAATTATTGTAAAATTTCCACAAACTCCGGAACTTCAACATGGGAAATAGAGCAACATCCATGGATTAAGATGTTCCATCTAGATTAGTTTTGTTTATCTTCAAGAATACCACGGATCACGAACATAGAGGCGCTTCTCACTTGTTGTATCGAAACGGACAGCTCAAGTGTGGCGCGGCGCAGCGCGGCGCAACGCGGTGCATTTGTGGCCTCTCCCTAAGGTACTTATGCTCCGCTTATTCCTCTTATGCCCGTGTTGTGTACGCAACGAAACGTGCATAACCTCTTGATTTTTTTGGAGTAAAGTTTCGAAATGAAATAGCTTACTGTAATTATTAATAGACTCTAATTGGTTACAATGTAAAAAGTTGACAAAATAATAAAACTTGAGGGGCTTTTTTATTTTATCATTTCAACGTGCAGAAGTGAGAAAAGTTTTCTTCTTAATCATTTAGTGATTATTTTTATAATAATTTATAGTGTAGACATTTTTGAACAATGGATGAAGAGGTAAATGTTTATTTGCAATTTATTATTAAAAGACTTACTCCAAAACAAGCAATTTAGGGGTTATGCACGATCCGTTGCGTACACAACACGGACATAAGAGGAATAAGCGGAGCATAAGTAGATAAGGGTGATGCGATGTGCTGCGATGTGACGCAGCGCAGTGCGGTGCCGTGCGACGTCGTGCAGCGCGATGTGGTTCACTTTCGTTCCAAAGTCTTATTGGTCTGGAATGAGTTCGTGTGTTGCTCTTCTTTATTATTTCATAGTTATCGGACATGCTCCAAAATTTACGTACTCCAAAATAACCAGTCAGCTTTAAAACGTACCAAAATAATTGTCTAATTATTAAGCATTTTTACTTGCTAGATATTTAAAAAATCTCTAATTGGCAAAAAAATAGTAGGTGATAAATTTCTAGTTATCGTATTTATATAAAATAGTTTTACCACCTTCTTGAAGATTTTTCTTTTTCTTCTAGTACGTTTTATTAACTATTTTAATAGTTAATTCAAGTAAATTTAGCGTTCTTCTCAATGTCTTCAACTTGCTAAAATTTTACATTTTTAAAGAGGTATCGTTTTCATGTCAGGTCCTCATCAATTGTGTAAATATAATCTGAGTACAAAATTATAATAACCAAAAGTATCCCTCAGCACCGCACGGATGTATCTGATTTTTTTTTCTTTCAATACTTAAGAGGTATTCTATTTCTAGCTCCAGAGACGGACGTACCTGACGTGTACATACGTTCACTTTCGTATAGCCATAGAGTACGTAATATTAAGACGTAACAAAACCATTTGTTTTGTACCGTAATAAGACGTAGGAAAATACGTAATTGCCTGGCATGACACAGCGCCGCGCCGCAGGGCGCCGCACTGCGCTGCGCCACATCGCAGCACATCGCATCATCCTTATGTACAATCTCCGTTATGCCCTCTTATTCCTTATTCCTTTGCGTTATGCTTTTAGCGTGCAAAGGCCCGTACCCTTTCCTAACTCATGTAAGGGAGAATCCACAAATGCACTGCGCTCCCCTGCGAAAGTATCTATCCGGACTCCTCCCGTGTATGGTCCGTGTAGAATATTATTCAGATAACGGAGAAAAGATGTTTTTCCGTTACCTTCCGTGAGGAACGGTTATCTGAACAGTTATATTCAAGAGCCGTATGTCTCCGTGCGGCTCAGTCTACGTTATACCATCCGTAAAGCTCAGTCTATATTATACCACAATATTATTCCGTGTCATGAAACAATAACGGATATGATCCCGTGCAGTTCCGTCGCCACTCGAGAGTTCAGGAAATAATTATAGCCGTACAATTCCGTAACAACAAGACAGTCTGGGCAATAATAATACCCGTGAAATTCCGTATATACCACCGTGCGGTTCCGTAGGCACTTGAGAACTTGGAAAATAATTAGAGCCGTGATATTCCGTAAATGTTTCCGTAGAAATCCGTAACACTCGAGAATCGGGAAAACAATCGTAGACCAGCAATTCCGTAAATATTTCCGTGAGAGTCCGTAACCTAACCAAAAAATGGGCAATAACTAAAGCCGTCCCCTTTCGCAGCCACGTGAGAGTCTGGACAATAATTATATCCGGAAAATTCCGTATATGCTGCCGTGCGATTCCGTAGACACTAGATAGATTGGAAAATAATAATAGCCGTGAAATAACGTAAATGCTTCCGTAGACTTTCGTAGCAGTCAAGAGTCGGGGAAACAAACATAGCCGTGCAATTCCATAAATATTTCCGTGCGAGTCCGTAGCCAAACCAAAAAATGGACAATAATTATAGCCGTCCCCTTTCGTAGCCACGTGAGAGTCTGGGCAATAATTATACCCGGGAAATTCCGTATATGCGGCCGTGCTATTCCGTAGCGACTAGATAGATTGGAAAATAATAATAGCCGTGAAATAACGTAAATGCTTCCGTAAACTTTTGTAGCAGTCAAGAGTCGGGAAAACAATCATAGCCGTGCAATTCCGTAAATATTTCCGTGCGAGTCCGTAGCCAAACCAAAAAATGGACAATAATTATAGCCGTCTCCTTTCGTAGCCACGAGAGAGTCTGTGAAATAATTATTCCCGTGAAATTCCGTATATGCTACCGTGCAGTACCGTCGCAACTCGAGAGCTTGGAAAATAATTATAGCCGTGTAATCCCGTAAATGCTACCGTAGACTTTCGTAGCACTCGAGAGTCGGGGAAACAATCATAGACGGACAATTCCGAAAATATTTCCGTATGAGACCGTAGCCACTCCAAAGACTGGGAAATAGTTATAGCCGTGCAATTCCGTGACCAGAAGAGATTCTGGAAAATAATCATTCCCCCGAAATTCCGTAGATACTGCCGTGCGGTTCCGTAGCCACTCGAGAGCTTACAAAATAATTATTGCCGTGAAATCCCGTAAATGTTTCCGGAGAATTCCGTAACACTCGAGAGTCGGGCAAACAATTGTAGACGTGCAATTCCGTAAATATTTCCGTGCGAGTCCGTAGCCAAACCAAAAAATGAACAATAATTATAGCCGTCCCCTTTCGTAGCCACGTGAGAGTCTGGGCAATAATTATACCCGGGAAATTCCGTATATGCTGCCGTGCCGTCCCGTCGCCACTCGAGAGCATGGAAAATAATTATAGCCGTGTAATTCCCTAATGTTTCCGTAAACTTCCGTAGCACTTGACAGTCGGGCAAACAATCATAGATGTGCAATTCCGTAAATATTTCAGTGCGAGACCGTAGCCAAACCAAAAAATGGACAATAATCTGACCAAAGTGTGATGTAGGATTGTCTTTTCTCCTGTTTATTTCCTCTTCATACAGCCGGAGAGATGGTCTGAGAGAAAGTTGAGTTCGTACAAAAAAGAGCAACTGTAAGGACATGCGGCTTGCTCAATGATCTTCTCGTCAAAGAATAGTAGAATGACTTGGTTGGCTGTGACAGGTCTAGATCTGAAGAGACTAAAACACCAGGGAAAGGAGGGGGGAGGGGGGGGGATATTTAAGCAAAACAAAGGCATTCAAACTGGAATGGATGTGATAAAAATAAATTCTATTATACTTTTGAAAATGATTTTATGATCTAGGTTAAAGACAAGTTCCGTTAGATCAATGCCAGCGGGAATATTGTATTTCCTACATTGATTCAGAAATTTGACCCTGTATTGACTCAACAGTAGGCATTCCCAGAGGAGGCGATCTAACGAGTGAACGTCGTCACCGCAATCACACATTTCTTCGACCAAAAAGTTTTTAGAGAAAATGTGAGCGCGAGTGCGACAGTGACCACATCTGAACCTATTTAACAAACGAATAGTGACTCTGTCCAAGTCGTTCAAGCCATAGAACCACGGACGTACGGAGAATTCCTCCGCATGAACCAGGTATCTTCGGCCCTTGGTGGAAGCAACGTATTCCATGATATAATTGCTCATTGCATAAGTCAATTTAATTTTTAAAGACTGAAGGAGGTCAAAGTTAAAGGAAAGCTGAAAATTAGGTCTATCCGGGGAACACCCAATTTTCGCTGCAAGGTCAGCATCGGTGTTACCCGGAATATTGCGGTGGCTCGGGATCCAATAAATGGCGATGTGTTTGTTAAGATTGTTGATAGAGTCTATTAGTCTAGATATGTAGCCAATCATAGGGTGCATAGTAGAATTGAGTCCATTGATAGTTAAAGATTGGGTTAGGGCCTGAGAGTCTGTGAATATAGCAAATGCAGATTGCTGATTATCGTGAATAAATTCCAATGGCTTCCGAAGCGCGAAACATTCACATGAAAACACTGAGAAGTTTTTAGGGAGAGCAAAAGAATATCTAGAGTTAGAGTTTTTGATATAGAAACCCGCTCCGCAAAATATGGAATTTTCGTTTTTAGAACCATCCAAGAAAATCAGGGTGGGAATTTCCCCAAAGGACTCGAATAAAGAAGTTCTGAGGTCGTCAAATTTTTGGGGAGCACTACGTGAATTCAGAATTTTCCCCCTACAAGTATCAATTTGATCATCGATAAATAAGCCTTTGTAGGGGGGTAAAAACGTTGCTAAGTTATAAGTTCTGAGGGAATTAATTGGTGAAATTCTGAGAGTTTTCCAGCAGTCAAAGACAAGGCCGTATCTGCATATTCTTACTTTGCTGCTGGTTTGGGGTAAATAATACTCTATAAATTGAAGTTTTGGGATAAGTAGATTGGAAGAAACCGTTGAGAATCTTAAGAGTAGTTTTTCGGTTAGGTAAACTCTTCTCAATTTCAGCGTAGGGACACCAGCAAGGTGGTGTAAAACGTTATTGGGAGTTGTAATTAGGCATCCCAGACAAATTCTCAGAGCCGCATTTTGAAGAACGGCTAATTTATGATGTATTGTACTTCTGGTGTTGGCAAAGAGATATGAGGCCCAGTCCAGACGAGGGCGGTGGGCGGGCTTTAACAAGTCGGTGGATACGCTGCGCGGGGAACCGTTTACTTTGATTATAAATACCTTGTCGGACGTGCGCTCGAGTACTTCATGTGGACTCGTGTAAGGACGTTGGAGTGGCTTTTTAACCGCAGCGACCTTCAGGATCACGTGCGTGCAGGTGTGCAGATCTTTAAAAAAGAACGCGCGTTTTTTGTGGCGGTGGGTCACTGGTACCGTCTCACGTTCTTTATGTGTTCGCGGAATTCCTCCAGGAATATTTGCGGGTTCGGCGCGAAGTCATCAAATAGAAAAAATTCACCTGGAATCCGCAATGTGGTACCGTAAAGGTACTCCGCTGGGGATGCCTTTGTGTCCATGCGGAAGTTTGTTCGCAAGCCGAGTAGCACAGTTGACAGCTGCCTGACCCAGTTGCGGTCGTTGTGGCACATGATCGCGGCTTTCAGGGTTCGGTGCCACCGCTCAATCATGCCGGTAGCAGTAGAGTGGTAAGCGGTGATCCGTATGCGTTGACACCCGATCAACGATAGGAGGGCGGTGAACAGTTGTGATGCAAACTGTGCTCCTTGGTCGGTTTTAAGGATTCTCGGCGCGCCGAACCGGGAGATCCAGCCGTCATAAAATGGGCGAGCTACAGTTTGAGCCGTGACGTCTTTTAGAGGAATGGTCTCCGTCAAGCGCGAGAACCGGTCTAATAAGGTGAGACAGTACAGGTATCCAGCATAGTTCAACATGGGACCTATGAGGTCCATGTGAACATGTTCGAATCGCCCATCGGGGGCTGTGAATTGGGCAGGGTTAGTGGTAACGTGGCGTGAAATTTTTGATTGCTGACAATCTAAACAATTCTTGCAAAGCATCTGGATTTCGCGATGCATACTTGGCCAGACGTAACGCTGCCTGATAACTTGATCGTTTACCTTGGCGCTGCCATGGGCAGGGTTATGAAATAAATCGAATACGTGTTTCTGGAGGATTGCTGGGATATACGGGTGCAATGCGGGTTCGATCAGGTCGCAGAAAATTCGGTGATGGCCCTCTCCCCTCTCTATGCATTTTATGTTTAGTGAGCATTCAGACGATTCGCGAACTTGCTTGAGCTCTGGATCATCTTTCTGGTGCTCTGAGAGCTCTAGCAGGTCAAACTCTAGGGGTAACCGTATTGATTCTACGCGAGACAAGCAGTCGGCGGCTACATTTTAGATACCCGGGATGTGCTCGATACGTGTGGAGTATTTCGAGATGAAGGAAAGCTGCCAGCGTTGGCGCGGGGATGCCTTATCGAGCCGCTGCTGGAATACGTAAATAAGCGGTTTGTTGTCTGTCACGATCGCGAATTCTCTGCCTTCAAGAAAGTGCTTGAAGGTTTTTACTGTCTCATACCCCGGTCAAAAATATCCAGTTGGGAAATCCAACTGGATTTTCCAAGAGGGAAATCCAGCTGGGGAAGAGTGGATTCCAGCTGGATTTTGGTGGATTTCCCGTCGGATTCCCAGTTGATGATACCAAATATTCCCACCCATTTTTAACTGGATATTTAAGTGGATTCCCACCTAGATATAACAGGATTCCTATGCATTATTAACTGGATTTCCATTGAATAGAAAAGCGAAAGTTAGATGGATTCCCATCTATATTAAACTGGATTTTTACATGGATTTTCGCCGTCACGCTGGGATTCCCATTTATTATTAAGTAGAATTTTGAGTGGATTCCCATTTAATAGAAATGCGAAAGTTAGGTGGATTCCCACAAACATTTAACTGGATTTTTACATGGATTTCCGCCTTCGCCCAGGAATTCCCATTTATTATAAGTGGATTTCCATTTAATCCAGTTAAAAATGGGTGGGAATATTTGATATCATCAACTGGGAATCCGACTGGAAATCCACCAAAATCCAGCTGGAATCCACTCTTCCCCAGCTGGATTTCCCTCTTGGAAAATCCAGTTGGATTTCCCAACTGGATATTTTTGACCGGGACGCCACGGTGAGTTCGCGGTCGTAGGTACTATAACACGTTTGAGCGGCAGAGAATTTCCTTGAGAAAAAGGCCAGGGGTGATCATTTTTTCTCTTGCAATTGTTGGAGTGCGGCTGCCATGTGGTGGTCGGATGCATCGGAAATGACTCGCGTCGGTGCGTCCAGGCAGTGTCTATCCGGACCTCCCGTGTCAAAAATTATGATATTCCGTGTAAAAAACTAGGCAAAAGATAACAATTCCGTAAACGTCCGTGACATTTGGTTATCTTATGCATTCCGTAAAGTTCCGTATACCGTCAACAGCTGTACAATGACCGTACAACACAGTCTATCGGTCTACAATGCAAACTTTCCCGTTAACTTCCTTGTGTCAGCCGTAACATACCGTAGAATACAGCCAGGGAATACTCGCGCCGTGTTTTTCCGTATCTCAGCCGTGAGATTCCGTAGAATATATAGAGCCAGGTAATACTGTCGCCGTGGTTTTCTGTATCTCAGCTGTGACATTCCGTAGAACAAATAGATCCAGGGAATACTCGCGCCATGTGTTTCTGCAACACAGCCGTGATATTCCGTAAAATAAATACAGCCAGGAAATACTCGCGCCGCGGGTTGCCGTATCTCAGCCATGAGATGCCGTAGAATAAATAACGGTAGGGTTATTCGTACTAAATCTACGGAATTTACGTTTCGGAAAGTTACTCAACGTGGATGTTACGCCAGATTCTCAGCTATATTAGAGATACTTACATTTTATTAGTATTCTTATAGACAGTTAAATTGTTTCAAGTATTTTTACCTATAAGCGAAAAATCTGAATCCTTCGTAAAAGCTTAAGGATCTGCACACACTTGATACTGGGGTATGTGCGCACTGAGTAGCTCCACGTGGTCGACCGTTACATGCGTGGTTTTTGAGTGAGAAAGATTGCCGTGTGAGTCGGCCATGCGGCCTTGTGGCCAGCACGTCGTCCAGACGAAGAGAGAGTGTGAAACAGATTTCCGTTTTCCTCTTGGATGAGTCTGTCATCAAAGCGTAAGTCAAATCAGGGTCTCTCTCATTTACATGTGTAAAAGTGAGAGAGACAAAGTCAAAATCTTTAAAATGCAATATCTCTGAGTAAAATAGGCTTAGAGGTTATATCTTGGGCAATTTTATGAGAAATTTTGTCTACTTTTAGTATATAATCAGTGCATATAACTAACTATATTTTTAAATGTTTTTTTTTTTGCGGTTTAGGGCACCTGGTTTTTTGCTCTAAGGCCCCCTTAAGACACAAAAAGGCGTGTCGCGTGACTTAAGGCAGGCAGATCCCTCTGTAAAAAAAAGCTTGTAACGTTACGCTGTATTGCGCGCGCTTCTCATGACGTAGTGTCATGGCGTCGTGTAAAAGAGAGACGGAGATAGGTTGGGCGCGGATAACCAGTGTTGGCGCGCGTAGCGCGCTTAATTCCTTCTAGTACTATAAAAAATTGTACGATACACGTGTCTTATATGACACTTTCGGGCACGGCGTAAGCGCTCTCGCTGTGCTCGAGCGCTAAACTCGCCGTGCCAGAAAGCGCAACTTACTACACTTGAATGGTAATGTACGATAACCTTGCTTTTTAGGTTCAAAAACGCTAAAAATCAATACCTCTTGCCTTCTGTCGATTTATCTAATCTATTTGAATCTCGTCACATCTCTTACTCTCTTTGCACTTTTAGACCCCTTAAAGAAAACACCTCTGCATCCACATTTGGTTTTCACTCTACTATAAAACCGCTTTGATAGATCTTGGAACCTATTACCGAACCGCATTACTCACTTAAATGTTTTATCATCATTTCAGTTTGCGTTGCGTTCTCTCATTCTTAACTATGAATTTATTTGAATGTGTTTTATCTTTTCTGCAAATTTTGTTTATTGCGCCGTGCCATGTGCACCATTATATATATATTTAAAATATTTTTGTATAAAGGGCTTTTTAGCCCGTCTAAATGTTAGTAAATAAACAAATAAACAAGAGTCACAAAAGTATGGCGTGCACCTATGGCTTAGTAGGCCTTTTAATCTCGTGTGTTTGCAGTACTCGGTCTAAATTGAGAGCGTACTACTCCCATTGATCCAGTTGTAAATAATTTTCATGTTTTGGGAGATAATAATTCCTATTTTTGGGATACATTATGTATTTGAATCGTGGGATAAAATCGCTTCCATTTTTGGAAGTGTTTTTTTTACAAAGCGTTGTGAGTTTCAGATCTGAATGTGCGCGGTGCTAATCCTTCTTATAATTTCATGGTGGAAAGGAATTCTCTCCCAAGTCTAGGGAACCGTCATGCCCGGAGCGGTGGAATGCGAGATTCGATTTCTTATCTCTTAGGAGAAAAAGTCAAAATAGATGAATCTTTTTCACTACCTTGATTGGGAAGATTTTATTCCAATATCTTTCGAGTAGGAAGTCTTCTTTAATGGGAGTAAATTACATCTACCTTTGGAGGCTTCACCTTTCCGATTTTAAATAGAACGACTCCAGTAACCCACGGGAACATTTCGAATTTATTTTTTTCCGTGTGGATTGTAAAAATTCTTCGATTACTATGTTTGTACATATTCTCCCACCTGGACTGGCTCAGACGATAGAACATGTGATCATTGCGAGAGACAAAAAGAGGTAAGTACGAACGAACAAACAAACGGACGAACAAGTTCTCGATTGAATATTTTGTTAACATATTAGAATGGTGTGATCCAAGGGAAATTTTGGGTCAATTTAATTTTTTATATTAATAATTTTTCGTTCCTACAAGTCGTCATGGTCATCCTCATCGGATGAAGATAAGAACTGTACGATCTCGGGAAGGTTTTTTCTGGGACCATGGCGGCCCTGATGGCGAACCTCCACGTATTCAGGGACTATCACTCGTAAAGCCTCTGCCCTCTTAAACTGGATAGCCAAATCCACAAAGGTAAATGCCGCAATGCTCCTTCTGCCGAAATGGAATTGTAACAAGTGTATAATAGAGAGAAAGAGATTATAAGTTTTATCTGATACAATACCATTTTCACATCAACAGACCAAGAGAAACCGTTATTCATGCATACACATACATGCAACCAACAGAAATAGCGAAAGAAAGGGAGAGAGAGAGAGGTGTTGGAGTGTAAAGATGGGTGTCTCGGTGTGTATGCGTGCTAGGCGTGTGGATATGGGTGAGCGAGAGCGCAGGCGACGCGCGGATGTGAGGCAGCGAAGAGGGGGGATGAGAAGCGCGGAGAGGAGGCGGATCGGTATAGCGACGGGCTGCAACGCGTTCAGGGAGAGTTGCTTTTTGACTCACGCAGTTGGGCGAGAGCTTCGAGAGACGTAACGGATCGTTCGTTGGGACAAGGCGTTTTTCAATATATTTATCAGCCCTTGAAGCCAGTAAAACAGAATCTCTTGGAGTCTTAGTCATCACTTCAAGTACAAGACGTCAACAACGAACACACGCAATTCTGACAAGCGTATAGACGAGGCCGCGACGACGGGTCGGCGTGGTATGCACGGCCAAAGGGAAGGGATAGAAAGAAACGTCAACCCGAGAGACTCATCCCCGATCTCCGAAGCGCACCATCTTTTCAAGTTCTCGCAGCGTCGAGCAAATGTCACCGCTGACCAGGTACGTTGGTTTTCGAGCGAGTGCGCCGCTGAAATAATCGTGTAGTCTGGGTGTCGTTACGGCTGCACAAGGCGCCGTACGACAAATGGTCCACGTGTCCTGCCCATGCTCCGTACTCATGCGACATGAGCGAGCGGGTGAGACGGCCATCCCCCTTCTGATCCGCACCCAGTGCTCGTGCGACACGAACACACCATTCGCATCTTATACATTTTTGAGCGACTCGTGCGACACGAGCAACTAACGATGAATCTTTCTTGCCGTCTCGAGAACTCGTGCGACACGGAGTTCTGCGGCAAGAATGGCAACGCTATCGTACACGTAATCCCGCCATATTTCATCTCGCCATATTGATCACGCTTGTGCGAATAGCCTCAATTGGATGCGTCTGTATCTAAGGTATCGTGCACGGTCGCGCGTCGGTCCACAAACATCCGCATACGTCCATGTTTCGCGCTGACTAGGTATTTTCATGTGTGCTATCCACCTCAATCTCAATTTGTATCCACGCCAAATGCGATAGTGAATAAGCTGTAAACTCAAATTGTTTTCAATTGTAATTTTTAACAATTAATAATAAAGAGAAGGTTGAGTAATCCTCATCCAATTAATAATTAATAATAAAGAGAATGTTGAGTAATCCTAATCCAATTAATAATTAATAATAAAGAGAATTATTCATTAATCATAATCTGTCAATCAATTCATTGAAATTTAAGGGTTCAAACCTCCCAATATCCTATCCTTGAAATTTAAATTCGCGCCAGAGGTTATGTAGGGTCGCTGTGAATAACGCGTACTAATTCTAAACGAATTGTGCAGGTTTCCCTTGGAGTCTGTGATCACGCCAACAAGAGGAGCGTGAGAATGAGAGGGGGGGGGGGGGAGAAAGAGAGAGAGAAGGAGGGAGAGAAAAAGAGAGCGCATATATATATATACATATGTCACATGCTAGCAATGTTCCCCTCTAGGTGGCGTATCGATAAATTTAGGGGATCTGCTATTCTCACAAGTGGCTGGAGTTCTCTACGATTAGTATATAAGACCCGAGTTCACCATTAACTTGTGCATCGGTAGATCTCTCTCTCTCTCTTCTCTCTCTCTCTCTCTCTCTCGCTCTCTCTGTTCCTCAATATATGTTGCTTGTTTGCATGCGTGCTCTTCTTGGTCTGCCGATGTAAAAATGGTATCTCAATGTATCAGGTAAAGCTCATATCTCTTTCTTTCTGTCATTTAGGTGGTACTTCCACGCCTGAATCAGATAGGACTCCGGCACATTACTTGGCGTTCTTGGAGATTTTTGAGGCACAGGAAGTAGCTTTTGATTTAATCGCCAATGATCTGGATCTCGATTCTGAGCCCTCCTCACCTTCTTCATCCGAGCCCTCCTCATCTTCCTCATCCGAGCTTTCTTCTTCTTCCGTATCTTCTGTATCCGCCAACGACGATCCCAAATAATTAAAAATGATTTAGATAGAAAATGTTACTGACTTAGCAAATTTACTTCACGCCATTGGAATATAGTAACACAATTTTTGGTCTCTTGTGTACATATGAGTACGTGTAATTACAACGAACTACATCAATTATTAAAAGCTAAAAGGGAACTGATCAACGAAAGACATAAGTATGAGCTTAAGAGACAAAAAATTGTGTTACCATATTCCAATGGCGTGAGGTAAATTTGATAAGTCAGTAATATTTTTATTTGAATCATTTTGTTTATTTATTAAATTACAATTTTTTACTCAGCTGTTTCTTCGCTACCAAATCCACTACTCCAACGGTTGGAATCATTGGGATCGTCGTTGTCGGATACAGAAGATACGGAAGAGGAAGAAAGCTCGGATGAGGAAGTTGAGGAGGGCTCGGATGAAGAAGGTGAGGACAGCTTAGAATCGGGATCCAGATCATTGGCGATTAATTCAAAAGCCACTTCCTGTGCCTCAAACATCTCGAAGAACGTCAAGTAATGTGCCGGAGTCCTATCTGATTCAGGAGTGGAACTCCAACCTAAATGACAGAAGAAAAGAGATACGAGCTTTACCTGATACATTGAGATACCATTTTCACATCGGCAGACCAAGAAGAGCAAGAAGAGCACGCATGCAAGCAAGCAACATATATTGAGTAACAGAGAGAGTGAGAGATAGAGAGCGAGAGAGAGATCTGCCGATGCACGTGCTAATGGTTTACTCGTCTCTTATATACTAATCGAAGATTACTCCTGCCACTTGCGAGTTTCCTAGATTCCCTAGATTTGTCGAACCTAGCGGAGAACAATGATAGCATGTGAGATATATATATATATATATATATGGCCAATGGCGAAGCCATGGGTGTGTGTGTGCATGTGTGGCGCAGCGAGCGTGAGCGAGCACAGTGAGCAGGGGGAGAGCGGTTGCCGCGATAGTCAGACTGTTGCAGAGTCCCGGAGAGCACGGACGTGCGTATTTCAATAGAGAGTTTTTTTTGTTCATCGAGAGTTTTTATTGAAGTTTCCTTGCCACCTCACATATCCTCCAACAGGTTATGGGCCAGTGAGCGTGGCAACGCTTCTACCGCGCAAAGTGTTGTGTGTAAAAGTGCCGTGAGGCAGAAGAAAAAGTGAAAGACTCAAGGGCGTGAGAAAGGGGAGCCTTTCTTTTTCAAGCCCGTATGTCAGCGCACGAAGCACCAGGAGCGGAGGTTCGTCAAGGAGAGACGACGGGAGTTGGTGAGAGCGAGTCTGGCAAAGATATGTAAATTAAGTTTTTTGATGGGTGATTACTCGCGGCGTATCGAAAAGCACAAGTGCGCGAGTATTTTAGTGCTAAGCGATAGAATTCGCGGAAGTGGGGGGAAGGTTGAGGGAGTGTGCCGGCAAATTCCCCGAACCGGCATGGACGTGCAACAAGTTCGCGCGGGAACGCGCACGTATGTATGCGCGCGCAGCGAGCCAAAATGGCCGCACCGCAGTGCTCTCGCGTTGCTGCGCCTTCTTCTCCCCGGCGCGCGGTGCGCCATGTTGAGAGAGAGCATGGTGGGCGCGGGCGTCGCGGGGGGAGGAGAGAGGGAGCGCGAGCACGGGAGAGACAACGGCGCGCGGAGTCGAAGAAGGAGCTCGCGCGCAGCCGTGACGCGCATACCGAGAGAGAGCCGATAGGAGCGCGCAGAGAGAGAGAGAGAGACTCGAGCCGCGCGGAGAAGGAGCACGCGGCGCATGCTTCTCGATAGGCGCGCGGCGCTATAGAGTGGGAGAGAGAGAGAGAAACTCGGCAGTTGCGCGATCGAGGAACGCGTGGCGCGAGTGTGTGAGTGATATAGAGAGAGACTATAGTCGCGTAGCGGAGAGGCGCGCACGGTCCTCTGTAGTGCATATATATATATATATATAGGTATATGTGTTGGTACTTTTGGGGTATATATACACCATAGATTGCTACTTTTGGGGACTTTTGTCCTTTTTGGGGACCGGCTTCAAAAATACGATGCATCTATCGCTACTTTTGAGGTCCATAAGGCTTCGTCTGCAATACATCTTAGGTACTTTTCCGGGCTTTTGTTCCGGAATTTCGGTACTAAAAGCGGGCGCCGCAGGCCCCCTGCGAATCACGGTACCCTTAGGGTCATTATTTCTATAGTCAAGTGTATTTGTTCCGATATTCCAATGTAAACTCTCAGAGTAAGAAACTCTAGGACCCCAATAGTACCGATGTATGTGTGTGTGTATATATATATATATATATATATATATATAGCGCCCCTGAAACGCGCCGCAGTGCATGCTAGCTGCGCTACATCAATGCGGGAGGGGGTTGCTAAAATTAATAGACAGATTCAGACCATAGGAGTTAGAGAGAAAGTGTGCACACATGGAGTAAAATCGCGCGTATTTGAGTGTATGACGTCAAAATATAGTCTGAATATTGACTTCTGTTAGAGTGTAAAGTCGTGCTTTTTGATGAGACTTTTGACGAGATTTTTGACAGTAAGAAGGTGCCAGGAGGACGTCACGATTCGAATCGGATTTGACAGTTAGACAGATATAGCTATAAAATTTGACAGTAAGCACGCCTTTGGCAGAAATAAAATGGATCCATATAGAGTCTATATAGACAATGTAGACGAGTAGACAGTAAAAGTCGCGCGCAATTTGAGAGAATATTGTCATGACATTGATGAGACAGTAGACAGTAAAAAGGAGATATGTGTAACCGTGACAGATGAAAATTATTGACTTAAAGATAAAATAAAAATAATTATTTAGAGAGTAAATAAAATTCTGATGTGTCACAATTTCATTTAATTAGATCAGTAATGACAGAAAGTTACACACTTAGAAAATAGACTGCACAGGAGTGTTTTGAATAATAGTTTTTGAGAAATCATAAACTAAAATAAATTTGAATTCTTACAGGTGGATTGGACGAAATCCAAAGGGTGTTTGAGGCAGTGTGGAGAAGACAATAACTCCACAAGGAGCATCAAGGAGAAAAGATTTTTCTCGTCAGGAAGGATGATGGAAAAGTGTATTTGTTTTTCTCGGATAAGAAGTTGATGAGAGTCGATCATTATCTCACTGACCAAGAGTATCAACTGGCCTTTGAGAACTGGATTGATCTAGAAAAGGTGATTCCTTTTGGTGTACCTCAAGCTCCGGAGGGAGGCACAGGAGGAGATGAGGCAGCAAAGGAGTCAGTGACATTGGAGACTGTTCAGAAAATGTTGGAGCAACGGAGATCTGAAATGAAAACAGAGATATTGACCAATATTAAAACGACTCAAGTGGAGTTATTGGAAAGACAAAAGGAGATGAATCAGCAGTTGATGGAAGAGCTGGTAAACAATCTTGGAAAAATGCTCCAAGCAACCATTGGAGGGGTCATGCGTCAGAGTATAGAAAGTCCAAAGATTAAGGAAATAAAAGAACTTCCTGCAGGAGAAAACCAGGAAATACCGAAAGAGGACCAAGATGGTAGAGAGAAAAAGGAGAAAGGGGAAAAGAAGAAACCCAAAATTCTCTCAGATGTGATGTTTATAAACAGCCCGTTTATTTCTAAATCAAAGAGGTTTGTTCCATTGGTGAGGCCAGGGAGAGGTGACCTCGCCTTCACCGAGGAAGAGGCAGAGGCTCTACCAGACATGAACGAGAGTAAGGTGAAGGAGAATGAGGAGCCGGATCCCAGATGGGCTCCCATAATAACTGCCAGCTCACCCAAAGAGCGCGCATCTTCCCCGGAGGATGGGGAGATTGTGGAAACCGAGGAGGATTGGGATCTGCCGGAGGGCGAGAGACCGAAAAGGGTGAGACCGGGAAAAGGGGTAAATGATGCTATTTACAATAATAAAGAAAACAATAAATTGAGAGATAGAGAAATTGCAAAACTTATAGACGAGAAAGTAAATGAGAGAGTAAATTCAATCTTGAAGGAAAAAAGTAGACTCAATGAGAGTACTAATTCCATGATAAATTTGACAGAGAAAATTCAAGTTGAAGTGTCAGAAAAAATTTCTGGCACTAATAGACAGTACAAATTGACAGCAAACTTAAAGTTTGAAATGTTTGAGGACTATTTAAGGTCTGAACTCAAAACAAAGACTAGAGTATGTCTGAGACAAGGAGAATTACACAAATGTCCCTGAAACTAAATTGACAGATGATAAAAATAGAGTCAGGGACATTATAATAAATCACATTGAATTGAAATATTATACTAAAATAGTGGAATTGAGAGAACCACAGGAGATCTTGTGTAAATTAAAGGAGTATAAAAGACTGGAAACGAGAGTGACCAGTGTGTCCGCTAGAAAGGACTTGTATGCTATGAAATTTAATCCTAAAAGAGAGAAAGCTGCAGAATTTTGGGATAAATTTGAGGAGAAAGTAAAGGTGTATGAAAATGTGCCAGAAGCTGGTAAATGACAGAGAAAGAGAAACGAGACATTTTCATGCATGCTGTAGTTGAGTCTGTTCCTGGAGTAGAAGTATTTAACTGTTTGAGCAGACAGACTGCAGGAAAGGACGTGACATATACTGGACTAAAAGATTATCTGTTACAGGTTGAATCAGCTACTGCAACGGCACCGAAGGAGCCGGCAAAGTGTGCCATGATGGCACACGGAGCTTTCAGGGCTGGAAGCAGTCGTGGCAGAAGCCAAGCTAAAGGAGTTAGCCGGCTTGACAGGACGAGGTGTTTCTCCTGTGGCCTGTTTGGACACATCAGTCCGGACTGCCCCTCTCCTGGCGAGCCGGTATGCTATACCTGCAGGTTGCCAGGGCATGTGGCCAAAAATTGCCTGCATGGCAAAAGACAAGCAGAAATGCAGGAATAGAGAAGGCCAGAGGCGCTGGTACTCATACCACCCGAACATATACACATGGCAGAGGTGCTATGCGTGGGCGAGGTGGCAGAGGTCGTAGCGGCGGAGGCCGAACTCAGGCAGGCAGGGCCATGATGGTTGCAGAGGAGCAGAAGGAAGAAGGAGAAGAGAGAGAAGGTAAGAGAATGAAATTTTTAGTTAGCAAGAATAACGATAAATCAAGAAATGCAATATTTAAATTCATAGCTGACTCAGGAGCGACTGAGCATTTATGCAATACGAAATTAATTTTTGAAACGTTAGATGAGAAAGATAACCATGTTATCAAATGCGCTAATAAAGGGGTAGGACTAAACATTGACGGATCAGGAGAAGTAAAAATCAACTCAGTAAGGGGTGGAGAGTTTGTTCTAAATAAGATATTGTATTCTAAGGAGTTGTCGGAGAATGTATTGTCACTCAGACAATTTGTAGATCAGGGGTTGCAAATTTTCCTAGACAATCGGAGGATAAATATCTACGATCCAAAAACTAAAGAGAGAATAATATCTGGGATTTACAAAAGCCCATTTTGGATAGTAAAATTAAAAGTAATCAAAGAGAAAGATGACAGACAAAATCATATTAGTCCTAGTGCATTAGCAGTAGAGAAAAGCACTAAAACAATTTATAACACTAGGAGTAAAAATAAATTGAAATTCGAATCAGTGAATGGAGGAGAATTAGATAAGGAAAATTGTTTAAATGAATTAGATAATAGTAGTTTAGAGAGCAAATTAACTAAAGAATCAGATTTGCTAACGACAGTTAATAATAGAAAATTTCATACTGCAGATAGATGATCAGAAAACGATGATATGGAGCTTAGGGACAAGACGGAAACGGAGTCAAGGTCGTGCGTAGGTTTGAGTAAGACTATGCTGTGGCATTTGAGGTTAGGACATATGTCAAATAAATATTTGAGTGAATTAACGAATATCTACCCTAACTTGCCAAACAAAAGAGAATTCATGAGTGACAGGGACATTGTAGAGTGCGAAACGTGTCTCTTAACCAAAAGCACGAAGTTGCCGTTTGGCAAAATGCGTAATAGGGCGGAAAAACCTCTGCAGATAATTCATGCAGATACGATGGGTCCGATAAGCCCGGTGTCACATCCTAGTGGATTTAAATTTGTAGTTGTCTTTATAGATGATTACTCGAGAACAGCCTTCACTTATCCGATCAGACAAAAATCTAAAGTACCACGGTGTTTGAGAGAATGTACAGTCAGCATGAGAAATGTTATTGGATCAAATGAGAAAATATGTTTCTTAAGATGCGATCAAGGAACAGAATTTACTGGAAAGGAGACCAGAGAAGTTCTCAAAAATATAAATGAAAATGAAACTGCTGGAGCCGAACTGCAGATGGCATGTCCGGGCACACCTGAACACAATGGAGTGGCAGAGAGGTTCAATCGAACACTGGAAACGAAAGTAAGATCAATGATGCATGACTCAGGTTTGCCGTCAAGAATGTGGGACTTGGCGGTCAAAGCAGCTGTGTATACGTACAATAGGACTCCTCATAAATCCATAGAGATGGACACGCCTATGAGAAAGATTGCTCCGAAACACAGACACAACATTGAACAGTTTAAGCGTTTTGGATGTGTTTGTTTTTTTAAAATACCAAGAAATAGCAACACTAAATTTGGAGAGCAAGCATTGAAAGGGTTTCTAGTTGGATATACTTTTACGGGGTACATAATACATGTACCAGAACAAAAGAAGTTATTCGAAAGCAGACATGCCAGGTTCGTCGAAAATAAGGTGTACAAAGATGTATATCCTAAAGGAGAAAATGTTAAAACAGATATAATAGAATTCAGAGAGTCAGAAACATCAGAACAGGAGGAAATTCTGGAGACATCAAAGGTCTTGGAAACAGAGGGAGAGCAGGTGGCTCCAGAAATTAGACAGAAGAGGAGGAGACCTCGGAAAAATTAAGCACTAATGACTTACTCTTTGCATGAAGAGGAGGAATCTTCAGAAGTAAATACTGAGCCAGAGACCCCGGAAAAAGATTTGGCATATCACGCGCTGCTAGCTAGAATTCATGGAGATCCTCAAACATACAGGGAAGCTGTTAACTCTCCAGAGGGAGAAAATTGGAAGAAAGCCATAGAATCTAAACTTAATTCTCTGAAAGAAAAGGGAGTATTTGAAGTGGTTACAAGAAAAAGGTTGCAAACACAAAAGTCAAGTCGAAATGTACTGGATTCGTGATGGATTTTCAGACGGAAATTGGACGAGTCCGGAAACGCTAAATTTAAAGCTAGATTAGTAATTCGTGGGTTTAAAGACAAGAACAATTACGATTTGAGGGAAACTTATGCACCAGTATCGAGGTTGCCCTTGGTAAGATCCTTTTTAGCCATAGCGAATAAGTATAGATTGCATCTGAGACAGCTGGATGTAGAGACAGCTTTTCTTTATGGAGAAATAGACGAGGACATATACATGGAGATTCCAGAGGGAGTTGGAAAAGATAGACAGATCAAGTATGATAATTTGTGGAAATTGTGTAAGTCTTTGTACGGTCTTAAAATCAGTCCCAAAAAGTGGAATGATAAATTTACATAGGAGATAGAGAGTTTAGGATTCAGATCAAACGATTTAGACCCTTGCTTATTTCTGAAATTAACTTCTAAAGGTTATGTAGCTGCCTTGCTGTATGTAGATGACATACTGTTGATGGGACATGATAGTCACGAGATCGAACAGACAGTTAGGAGTTTGAGAGAAATATTTGCTATTAAAGATATGGGACAGCCCAAGGAATTCTTAGGAATTAAAATTGAGAGAGATTTTAACAATCAAATATTAAAATTGAGTCAGGAAAAATTTATTAACAACATGCTTGAAAAGTTTGGATTTGAACAGACTCATCCTGTTTCTACTCCTATGGTAACGAGTCAGGTAAATAACAGAGAGAGGAAAGATCGAGAGGAAGATGAGAAAATTAACTTGACCCTTGTTCCGAATAAGTTGTATAGAGAGGTTGTCGGATCGTTGCTGTACTTAGCAAACTGCACACGACCCGATATATCTTATGCAGTAAATGTACTAAGTAGGCACCAAATAGAGCCTACGATTATTGAATGGAATATGGCTAAGAGAGTGCTACAATACTTATCAGGAACCAAAAATTACACTCTGACCTTTAGAGCAGTATCAGAGGAAATAGTAGAATAATCTGATGCAAGTCTGGCTGTCTGCAAAAACTCACTAACTACTTGTAGTTTTGTGATTAAATTATTTGGAGATTCTGTAGCGTGGAGAACGCATAAACAATCCTGTGTAGCCTTGTCCACATGTCAAGCGGAGTATGTTGCAATGAGCGAGGCTTGTCAAGAATTGATGTCCTTACATAATTCTGTGAAGTTTATACTTAAACAGAACTGGTATTCTCTGACCTTGTACTGTGATAATATGGCAGCTCAGGTTTGTGCGAAAACGAATGGTGGAAACAAACTAAGACACATGGTAGAGAGAAAACATCATTATGTTAAAGAATGTGTCAATAAAAACTATGTTGAAATATATTGGTTAGAATCAAAAGAACAACTAGCCGATATTTTCACAAAAGCATTGGAGAAAAATGTTCATTACAAATTAACATACAGAATACTTAATAAGAAAGAGAATTAATTTTTTTTGTCTTTGTTCACAGGAGAATCTGAAAACTGGGACGACTAGTCACATGAGTGAAGACTGTCAACAGAGATCTCAGTAAAAAGAACGAAGTACCTGCGCGTCTAATCAAAAATGTAATGCGGTAGATATTACTCTAGATTTAAGGCTCCTTGTTGGAGAGGGAGTGAAGGATGTTATATATTATATATATATATATGTCCAACGGCGGAGCCATGGGTGTGAGTGGAAGAGAGTTCTTTTTGTTCATCGAGAGTTTTTATTGAAGTTTCCTTGCCACCTCACATATCCTCCAACAATATATATCTTCCTATATTATATAGTTGTGAGTAAAAGTTTACGACTCAGTCATCCTCGCCCCCCGTAGCCCCTCCTCGCCCCCTCAGCACCCCCTTGCAAAAAGCGTAAAATGTGATTATTTATACGTTATTTTGAATGAATTTGAAGGAGTCGTAGCCCCCCCCCTCGCCGGCTCACCCTCCTCAGCACCCTCTCACATTTTTTCTCAATTTTCATCACTGAAATTTAAGATCATTTGAATCAACAAAGAGCTGAAAACATTAAAAAAATTATTTTTCTATGTCACTGTGGAGGTATTGATACTATACACGTAGTATTTTTATTTTTAAGTGATATCCTTCATCTTTAGCCCAATATAACCAGTTTTCTTCATTTAGATAAATTTTTAGACGAAGTAGATAGGTAGATAAGGATGTACGTTGGTAAGTAGATAAGTAGGTGGTCTTGTATGCATGAATAGCGGTTTCTCTTGGTCTGCTGATGTGAAAATGGTATTGTATCAGATAAAACTTATAATCTCTTTCTCTCTATTATACACTGATTACAATTCCATTTCGGCAGAAGAAGCATTGCCGCATTTACCTCTGTGGATTTGGCTATCCCGTTTACGAGAGCAGAGGCTTTATGAGTGATAGTCCCTGAATACGTGGGAGTTCACCATCAGGGCTGCGCTGGTCCCAGAAAAAACCTTCCCGAGATCGTACAGTTCTCATCTTCATCCGATGACGATGACCATGACGACTTGTAGGAACGAAAAATTATTAATATAAAAAATTAAATTGAGGGAATCAAAATTTCCCTTGGATCACACCATTCTAATATGGTAACAAAATATTCAATCGAGAACTTCTTTGTTCGTTGGTTTGTTCGTTAGTACTTACCTCTTTTTATCTCTCGCAATGAGCACATATTCTATCGTCTGAGCCAGTCCAGGTGGGAGAATATGTGCAAACATAGTAATCGAAGAATTTTTACAACCCACACGGAAAAAATAGATTCGAAATGTTCCCGCGGGTTACTGGAGTCGTTCTATTTAAAATCGGAAAGGTGAAGCCTCCAAAGATAGATGTAATTTACTCCCATTAAAGAAGACTTTCTACTCGAAAGATATTGGAATAAAATTTTCTCAATCAAGGTAGTGAAAAAGATCCACCTATTTTGACATTTTCTCCTAAGAAATAAGAAGTCGAATCTCGCGTTCCTCCGCTCCGGGCATGACGGTTCCCTAGACTTGGGAGAGAATTCCTTTCCATCCTGAAATTATAAGAAGGATCAGCACCGTGCACCTTGAGAGCTGCAACTCACAACGATTTGTAGAAAAACACTTCCAAAAATGGAAGCGATTTCATCCCATAATTCAAAGACATAATGTATCCCAAAAATAGGAATTACTATCTCCCAAACATGAAAATTATTTACAACTGGATCAATGGGAGTAGTACGCTCTCAATTTAGACCGAGTACTGCAAACACACAAGATTAAAAGGCCTACTAAGCCATAGGTGCACGCCATACATTTGTGACTCTTGTTTATTTATTTATTTATTTACTAACATTTAGACGGGCTAAAAAGCCCTTTATACAAAAATATTTTAAATATATATATATATAATGGTGCACATAGCACGGCGCAATAAACAAAATTTGCAGAAAAGATAAAACACATTCAAATAAATTCATAGTTAAGAATGAGAGAACGCAACGCAAATTGAAATGATGATAAAACATTTAAGTGAGTAATGCGGTTCGGTAATAGGTTCCAAGACTTATCAAAGCGGTTTTATAGTAGAGTGTTTTCCTTAAGGGATCTAAAAGTACAAAGAGAGTAAGAGATGTGACGAGATTCAAATAGATTAGATAAATCGACAGAAGGAAACAGGTGTTGATTTTTAGCGTTTTTGAACCTAAAAAGCAAGGCTATCGTACATTACCATTCAAGTGTAGTAAGTTGCGCTTTCTGGCACGGCAGGCTTACGCCGTGCCCGAAAGTGTCATATAAGACACGTGTATCGTACAATTTTTTATAGTACTAGAAGGAATTAAGCGCGCTACGCGCGCCAACACTGGTTATCCGCGCCCAACCTATCTCCGTCTCTCTTTTACACGACGCCATGACACTACATCATGAGAAGCGCGCGCAATACAGCGTAACGTTACAAGCTTTTTTTTACAGAGGGATCTGCCTGCCTTAAGTCACGCGACACGCCTTTTTGTGTCTTAAGGGGGCCTTAGAGCAAAAAACCAGGTGCCCTAAACCGCAAAAAAAAAACATTTAAAAATATAGTTAGTTATATGCACTGATTATATACTAAAAGTAGACAAAATTTCTCATAAAATTGCCCAAGATATAACCTCTAAGCCTATTTTACTCAGAGATATTGCATTTTAAAGATTTTGACTTTGTCTCTCTCACTTTTACACATGTAAATGAGAGAGACCCTGATTTGACTTACGCTTTGATTACAGACTCATCCAAGAGGAAAACGGAAATCTGTCTCACACTCTCTCTTCGTCTGGACGACGTGCTGGCCACAAGGCCGCATGGCCGACTCACACGGCAATCTTTCTCACTCAAAATCCACGCATGTAACGGTTGACCACGTGGAGCTACTCAGTGCGCACATACTCCAGTATCAAGTGTGTGCAGATCCTTAAGCTTTTACGAAGGGTTCACATTTTTCGCTTATAGTTAAAAATACTTGAAACAATTTAACTGTCTACAAGAATACTAATAAAATGTAAGTATCTCTAATATAGCTGAGAATCTGGCGTAACATCCACGTTGAGTAACTTTCCGAAACGTAAATTCCGTAGATTTAGTACGAATAACCCTACCGTTATTTGTTCTACGGCATCTCATGGCTGAGATACGGCAACCCGCGGCGCGAGTATTTCCTGGCTGTATTTATTTTACGGAATATCACGACTGTGTTGCAGAAACACACGGCGCGAGTATTCCCTGGATCTATTTGTTCTACGGAATGTCACAGCTGAGATACAGAAAACCACGGCGACAATATTACCTGGCTCTATTTATTCTACGGAATCTCACGGCTGAGATACGGAAAAACACGGCGCGAGTATTACCCTGGCTGTATTCTACGGTATGTTACGGCTGACACAAGGAACTTAACGGGAAAGTTTGCATTGTAGACCGATAGACTGTGTTGTACGGTCATTGTACGGATGTTAGCGGTATACGGAACTTTACGGAATGCATAAGATAACGAAATGTCACGGACGTTTACGGAATTGTTATATTTTGCCTAGTTTTTTACACGGAATATCTTAATTTTTGTCACGGGAAAGGTCCGGATAAACACTGCCCCTTCGCGAGGTCTTTGCTCAACTAAAAGAGTACTTCCTACGCATAAACCTGGCGAAATGCGAACTCGGGAAAGCGGAAATCACCTTCTTAGGCCACAGTATTAACAATCAGGGATCGCAGCCCACCAAAGAAAGGGTACAGGCAATTATAGAAGCTCCCAAACCCAAAAATGTTCGCGAGTTACGCGAATTCCTAGGCATGATAAATTTTCACAGAACGTTTCTACCCAACACAGCAAAAGTGCAGTCACCCTTAAACGTCTATTTAAACGATTCAAAGAAAAATGACAAAAGGGAGATAGTATGGACTTCTGAGGCGGAAAACGCATTTAACCAAACCAAGACAAACTTGGCCAATTCGACTCTGCTAATCCACCCATCCATGGACGCACCGACGAGAGTCATTTCCGATGCATCCGACCACCACATGGCAGCCGCACTCCAACAATTGCAAGAGATAAAATGATCACCCCTGGCCTTTTTCTCAAGGAAATTCTCTCCCGCTCAAACGCGTTATAGTACCTACGACCGCGAACACACCGCGGCGTATGAGACAGTAAAAACCTTCAAGCACTTTCTTGAAGGCAGAGAATTCGCGATCGTGACAGACAACAAACCGCTTATTTACGCATTCCAGCAGCGGCTCGATAAGGCATCCCCGCGCCAACGCAGGCAGCTTTCCTTCATCTCGCAATACTCTACACGTATCGAGCACATCCCGGGTATCTAAAATGTAGTCGCCGACTGCTTGTCTCGCGTAGAATCAATACGGTTACCCCTAGAGTTTGACCTGCTAGAGCATCAGAAAGATGATCCAGAGCTCAAGCAAATTCGCGAAACGTCTGAATGCTCGCTAAACCTAAAATGCATAGAGTGGGGAGAGGGCCATCACCGAATTTTCTGCGACCTGACCGGATCCGCATTGCGCCCGAATATCCCAGCAACCCTCCGGAAACGCGTATTCGATTTATTTCATAACCCTGTCCATGGCAGCGCCAAGGTAACCGATCAAGTTATCAGACAGCGTTACGTCTGGCTAAGCAAGCATCGCGAAATCCAGATCCTTTGCAAGAATTGTTTAGATTGTCAGCAATCAAAAATTTCACGCTACGTTACCACTAACCCTGACCAATTCACAGCCCCCGATGGGCGATTCGAACATGTTCACATGGACCTCATAGGCCCCATGTTGAACTATGATGGATACCTGTACTGTCTCACCCTAAAAGACCGGTTCTCGCCCTGGATGGAGGCCATTCCGCTAAAAGACGTCACGGCTCAAACTGTAGCTCGCCCATTTTATGACGGCTGGATCTCCCGGTTCGGCGCGGCGGGAATCCTTACAACCGACCAAGGAGCACAGTTTGAATCACAACTATTCACCCCCTGCTATCGTTGATCGGGTGTCAACGCATACGGTTCACCGCTTACCACTCTACTGCTAACGGCATGATTGGGCGGTGGTACCGAACCCTGAAAGCCGTGATCATGTGCAACAATGACCGCAACTGGGTCAGGCAGCTGTCAACTGTGCCACTCGGCTTGCGAACCAACGTCGGCATGGACACAATGTCATCCCCGGCGGAGTACCTTTACGGTACCACATTGCGAATTCCCGGTGAATTTTTTCTGATGACTTCGCGCCGAACCCGCAAATATTCCTGGAGGAATTCCACGAACACATGAAGAACGTGAGACGGTACCAGTGACCCACCGCCACAAAAAACGCGCGTTCTTTTTTAAAGATCTGCACACCTGCACGCACGTGATCCTGAAGGTCGCTGCGGTTAAAAAGCCGCTCGAACGTCCTTACACGAGTCCACATGAAGTACTCGAGCGCACGTCCGACAAGGTATTTATAATCAAAGTAAACGGTTCCCCGCGCAGCGTATCTACCGACTTGTTAAAGCCCGCCCACCGCCCTCGTCTGGACTGGGCCTCATATCTCTTTGCCGACGCTAGAAGTACATTATATCATAAATTAGCCGTTCTTCAAAATGCGGCTCTGAGAATTTGTCTGGGATGCCTAATTACAACTCCCATAAAAGTTTTACACCACCTTTCTGGTGTCCCTACGCTGAAATTGAGAAGAGTTTACCTAACCAAAAACTACTCTTAAGATTCTCAACGGTTTCTTCCAATCTACTTATCCCAAAACTTCAATTTATAGAGTATTATTTACCCAAAACCAGCAGCAAGGTAAGAATAGGCAGATACGGCCTTGTCTTTGACTGCTGGAATACTCTCAGAATTTCACCAATTAATTCCTTGAGAACTTACAACTTAGCAACCTTTTTACCCCCCTACAAAGGCTTATTTATCGATGATCAAATTGATACTTGTTGGGGGAAACTTCTGAATTCACGTAGTGCTCCCCAGAAATTTGACGACCTCAGAACTTCTTTATTCGAGTCCTTTGGGGAAATTCCCACCCTGATTTTCTTGGGTGGTTCTAAAAACGAAAATTCCATATTTTGCGGAGCGGGTTTCTATATCGAAAACTCTAACTCTAGATATTCTTTTGCTCTCCCTAAAAACTTCTCAGTGTTTTCATGTGAATGTTTCGCGCTTTGGAAGCCATTGGAATTTATTCACGATAATCAGCAATCTGTATTTGCTATATTCACAGACTCTCAGGCCCGAACCCAATCTTTAACCATCAATGGATTCAATTCTACTATGCACCCTATGATTGGCTACATACGTAGACTAATAGACTCTATCAACAATCTTAACAAACACATCGCCATTTATTGGATCCCGAGCCACCGCAATATTCCGGGTAACACCGAAGCTGACCTTGCAGCGAAAATTGGGTGTTCCCTGGATAGACCTAATTTTCAGCTTTCCTTTAACTTGGACCTCCTTCAGTCTTTAAAAATTAAATTGAATTATGCAATGAACAATTATATCATGGAATACGTTGCTTCCAGCAAGGACCGAAGATACCTGGTACATGCGGAGGAATTCTCCTTACGTCCGTGGTTCTATGGCTTGAACGACTTGGACAGAGTCACTATTTGTTTATTAATTAGGTTCAGATGTGGTCACTGTCGCACTCGCGCTCACATTTTCTCTAAAAACTTTTTGGTCGAAGAAATGTGTGATTGCGGTGACGACGTTCACTCGTTAGATCACCTCGTGTGGGAATGCCAACTGTTGAGTCAATAGAGGGTCAAATTTCTGAATCAATGTAGAAAATACAATATTCTCGCTGGTATTGATCTAACGGAACTTGTCTTTAACCTAGATAATAAAATCATTTTCAAAAGTATAATAGAATTTATTTTTATCACATCCATTCCAGTTTGAATGCCTTTTGTTTTGCTTAAATATCACTCTCTCCCCCCCTCCTTTCACTGATGTTTTAGTCTCTTCAGATCTAGACCTGTCACAGCCAACCAAGTCATTCTACTATTCTTTGACGAGAAGATCATTGAGCAAGCCGCATGTCCTTACAGTTGCTCTTCTTTGTACGAACTCAACTTTTCCTCAGATCATCTCTCCGGCTGCAGGAAGAGGGAATAAACAGGAGGAAAGACAATCCTACATCACACTTTGGTCAGATTATTGTCCATTTTTTGGTTTGGCTACGGACTCGCATGGAAATATTTACGGAATTGCACGTCTACGATTGTTTGCCCGACTCTCGAGTGTTACGGAATTCTACGGAAACATTTACGGGATTTCACGGTAATAATTATTTTCCAAGCTCTCGAGTGGCTACGGAACCGCACGGCAGTATCTACGAAATTTCGGGGTAATGATTATTTCCCAGAATCTCTTCTGGTCACGGAATTGCACGGCTATAACTATTTCCCAGTCTTTGGAGTGGCTACGGACTCATACGGAAATATTTACGGAATAGTTCGTCTATGATTGTTTCCCCGACTCTCGAGTGCTACGAAAGTCTACGGTAGCATTTACGGGATTACACGGCTATAATTATTTTCCAAGTTCTCGAGTTGCGACGGAACTGCACGGCAGCATATAGGGAGTTTCGCGGGAATAATTATTTCACAGACTCTCTCGTGGCTACGGAATGGGACGGCTATAAATATTGCCCATTTTTTGGTGTGACTACGGACTCACACGGAAATATTTACGGAATTGCACGGCTATGATTGTTTCCCTGACTCTTGACTGCTACGAAAGTCTACGGAAGCATTTACGTTATTTCACGGCTATAATTATTTTCCAATCTATCTAGTGGCTACGGAATCGCACGGCAGCATATACTGAATTTCTCGGGTATAATTATTGCCCAGACTCTCACGTGGCTACGAAAGGGGGCGGCTTTAATTATTGCCCATTTTTTGGTTAGGCTACGGACTCTCACGAAAATATTTACGGAATTGCACGTCTACGATTGTTTCCCCGACTCTCGAGTGTTACGGTATTCTACGGTAACATTTACGGAATATCACGGCTCTAATTATTTTCCAAGTTCTCGAGTCCCTACGGAACCGCCCGGCGGCATATACGGAATTTCACGGGTATTATTATTGCCCAGACTTTCTTGTTGTTACGGAATTGTACGGTTATAATTTTTGCCTGAACTCTCGAGTGGCGACGGAACTGCACAGGAGCATATCCGTAATTGTTTCATGACACGGAATAATACGGCGGTATAATATAGACGGAGCTTCACGGATGGTATAATGTAGACTGGGCCGCACGGAGACATACGGCTGTTGAAGATAACTGTTCAGATAACTGTTCCTCACGGAAGATAACGGAAAAGCATCTTTTATCCGTTATCTGAATAATATTCTACACGGACCATACAAGGGAGGAGTCCGGATAGACACTTTCCAATTAAGGCAGCTCGTCACAATGTTTCAATTGTTTTTCAGATTAGAAAGCAGCTGGTCTATTTTGTTTTTGATCCTGAGAGTATAGGTTTGTTCGCGTGAACTCGATGATTGACGATGAATTTTTTTCCAGTTTGCTCATCTGACATCTGTGACGCTCTCTAGACAATTTCGCGTATACGCACAAAAAATTGCGGTCCATTGTATAAAGGCCATAAAACCAACCCTACTCGCGACTCCTAGTGGTAGCCCTTGCTCTTCCCACATAAGGGCCTTTGCACGCTAAAAGCATAACGCAAAGGAATAAGGAATACGAGGTCATAAGGTGGTACTTAAGCTCCGCTTATTCCTCTTATGCCCGTGTTGTGTACGCAACGGATCGTGCATAACCCCTAAATTGTTTGTTTTGGAGTAAGTTTTTTAATAATAAATTGCAAGTAAACATTTACCTCTTCATCCATTGTTCAAAAATGTCTACACTATAAATTATTATAAAAATAATCACTAAATGATTAAGAAGAAAACTTTTGTCACTTCTGCACGTTGAAATGATAAAATACAAAAGCCCCTCAAGTTTTATTATTTTGTCAACTTTTTACATTGTAACCAATTAGAGTCAATTAATAATTACAGTAAGCTATTTCATTTCGAAAACTTTACTCCAAAAAAATCAAGAGGTTAAGTACGTTTCGTTGCGTACACAACACGGGCATAAGAGGAATAAGCGGAGCATAAGTACCTTATGTCCACCTTATGCCCTCTTATTCCTTATTCCTTCGCGTTATGCTTTCAGCGTGCAAGGGCCCTTATGCTTTTAGCGTGCAAAGGCCCTAAACGCGTGGGTCGGCGTTATGTCTGCGTTCGTTGTGTGGCGCTGGCGCGTACAACAGGACGACAACTTAAAGTAATTTAGTTATTGCCAACATCGACGATGTTCAGACTTACTTACACAGTGCATCGATATCCGAGCAGTGCTTGTCATACTCAATAAATTAAAGAGAAGTTAAATATTTAAGAATATTAAGCGATTTAACTACGTGAACACAGTTTCATGGTTGGATACAGAAGATTCGAACATATTAGATTGATACGAAGACATTGTTTATAAATCATTAAATAAAGAAGTACCGGCAGATCCAAATAAAAACAATGCTAAGGTACCAATGACATCATTTTCTCATAATGATGATATTATTTGTTATTGTTATTATTAGTATTTATTTGTCTGAAATCGTCGATGTTGGCATAACTAAATTTCTGTAAGGGAAAATGTACATAAGCGCTGCGCTACGCTGAGCTACGCCACGCTACGCTGTTGCATTGATTACTTGTAGATCACGTCGCTGATTGGCTAACATTTAAATATTAGCCAATCAGCGACGAGGTCTACAAGTAATCAATGCGGCAGCGTAGCGCAGCGCAGCGTAGCTCAGCGTAGCGCAGCGCTTATGTACATTCTCCCTAAGTTGTCGCCCTGTTGTACGCGCCGGCCACCGAACGCAGACGCAAGCGTTTATGTGGGAAGGGCCACCAAAAGGTGGCGCATAGGCTTTTCCGTACATCTGCGCTTCTATTTATGCCCTGTCTACAACCACCGATTTTTTTTTTGCGCATGCGCAAAAATCACCAAAGAGGGTTAGTGATGTAAGAAGAGCCAATCGTAAAAAAATTAACCCTAAATATTGAGTTTGCGTTGAACACACCTAAAAATCAAAGAATACGAGTTTCTGCTTTCTAAACTGAAACCTAGTCTGGAATGATTTGGTGAATAGTTGAAACATAAATTGCATAAAACAATGCATTTTTTTGTACACAATCGCCATGTGCTAAATAGCTGTAAAAATATATGTAAATTAACATTCAATCTAAACTTGCATTCATTCTATTTACTTACTTTAGCGTTATACACAGTCTTAACTCTGGAGAGGTATTGGTACTCTCCGACTATATTTTGTTATTCTATCTTTAACTAAATTACATAAATACATAAATGCTTGTACATTCATTCTAGTAAAATTCATGAACTCTTCTTCGTCATTCATCTTAAAATATGTAAAAACTCTCTCATAAGCACCATATCCTGTTAAGTAATTATTTCTAATTAATGGTTTGCACCACCATCTTCTGAATTTTTTTTTCGATTTCTTAGTAATTGTATTAATCGAAGGTAATTAATGCTTATTTCCAGTACTTCAACAACCAGATTATGATCATCCATTTTACATTAATTGAAAAATCTTCTTATAATAAAATCTCTAAATCACTAATCTTCTTCCAACACTTGACTCTTTGTTAATGTTAGAAAGCAGAAACTCATGTAGTCATGTTTTGATCTTTTTAGGTGTGTTCAGCGAAAACAATATTTAGGGTTAATTTTTTACAGTTGGCTCTTCATACATCCCTAACCCCCTCTGGTGATTTTTACGCATGCGCCAAAAAAAAATCGGTGGTTGTAGGCAGCCCGTTAGGGGTATCCCGGGTATCTTCGTTGGATTTACCATCTATGTTGTAGATTTTTTTCTTACTCCAAAAATTTGAAAACCCTATAAACATTCACACAGAATAAAAGGGATTCAGACAGATATCAGACATTAGTGTTTTAATTGCACCTAACAAATAATTTAAAATTACATGTGCTCCTAGTTAATTCATAGCTTAATTTTAAATTAAGAAGTAGTGATTAAGCAAAATGGCCTCTGGAGTATTGCGAACTGTTTTTAAAACATCTTTCCACAATCTGCATACTCTCCTATATGAAAATAAAATTTTCCAAAAAGCTTGTCTTTCTTTTTCATTAAAGTAGGTAACCCTTAATTATTTGTTATCTTTTCATTTGTAATTGACATTAGTTCGTTACATAATACTATAATAACCTAAAAAGAATACTTATCATTTTAAGTATAAAAAAGAATACTTTTTGCATGGGAATATATAAGCATTCATAGGGGTAGTGTCAATTTTAGGGGGGTGGGGGGGGAGGGGTCCAAAGTTTTGACGATTCACTATAAAATCGAGCCAACTAGTGACTTTTATAAATTCGTATTTTCGAATGTAATAATTTACCTACTGTTCAAAATATCGAATTTCAAACTACAGAACTTTAATGTAGATGTTGCTAGTTTCTAATGATTTATTTGGAAATATATTTATTTCCTTATTAAAATTATGTAGTTTGAAATTCGATATTTTGGACAGTAGGTAAATTGTTATATTCGAAAATACGTTTTTCGTCATTTAAAATTTCAGACTTATGTACAATCGACAATGACTTATGTCGAATTTATAAAAATTGTTAGTTGGCTAGATTTTATAGTGAATCGTCGAAACTTTGGATCCCCCCTATTTAATTTGATTAAACATACTCAAACCATAAACTGTTGGTGCAGTTTGCTTAAATTAATGTTTGATATAGGCGTTCAGCTTCAACTTGGTATCCTGACAAAGATTATATTGACGAATTTACTGGACCTACATGGATTACTAACGAATCATCTCCAAAATGGAAGTTTCCACCTTATGTTAAAGAACAATTACCTCCACCAAAAACTATTAAGAATATGAAGGTTAACTTTGGTCCTCAACATCCAGCAGCTCATGGTGTTTTAAGACTTGTACTAGAGTTAGATGGTGAATTAGTTGTTAATGCTGATCCACATATTGGACTACTTCATAGAGGCACAGAAAAACTTGTTGAATACAAAACTTATACACAAGCACTTCCCTATTTTGACCGCTTAGATTATGTTTCCATGATGTGCAATGAACAATGTTTTTCTTTAGCAATAGAAAAGCTTCTCAATATTGAAGTTCCATTGCGTGCAAAATATATTCGTAGTGAGTATTAATTATGACATTAACCTCTATATGAACTTTAAACTGAATATTAAGTATTTTTTAATTATATTTTTCTTATTTTAGCTTTGTATGCTGAATTAACACGTATTTTAAATCACATCATGGGTATTGGTACACATGCCTTAGATATCGGTGCTCTTACCCCATTCTTTTGGTTATTTGAAGAACGAGAAAAGCTCATGGAATTTTATGAACGTGCAAGTGGTGCACGTATGCATTCAGCTTATATAAGACCTGGTGGTGTTGCTCTAGATCTTCCACTTGGTCTTATGGATGATATATATGACTGGGCTTCAAAATATGCAGAAAGAATCGATGAAGTTGAAGATGTATTATCAGAAAATAGGATTTGGATTCAACGTACTAAAGATATAGGCATTGTAAGTGCAGAAGATGCTTTAAATTATGGTTTTAGTGGAGTCATGGTTCGAGGATCTGGTATAAAATGGGACATCAGAAAATCTGAACCATATGATGCATATGATCTTGTAGAATTCGATGTTCCTATTGGAAAAAATGGAGATTGTTATGATAGGTAATTTATTTATATAATTTATTTCAACAAACCTTATTTATTTGAAAATGTTTAAAGAATAAGTAAATGTTTTCAGAATATTCCTGAAATCTGACTTATTTATATCTAAGATATATTTTCTTACAAAATTAGAAAAAAAAAGTAGCTAAATTTTCTATTTGTCTTAAAAAAATTACTATATTTTGTAGTATAGTGCTGAGACATAGTTATATTAAAATTTAATATTTAATAGTAGATTTTAAAACTCATAATTACTAAAAAGAGATTTGTGTTTTCATTTTTTAGTTTTATGTATGATTATTAACAGATGTTGATATTCCTTTTTGTAGTCCAATCATTCAACACAATAATAATTATTTTGACCACAAATTTCAAATACAGAAGTCACTGGAACAACAATTGGGTAGGGCTTAATTTAGTCTGATTCTATTTGTATGACAAATGATAAAATTAACTAAAATTTTTTGTACAAATAAGGAAATCTGCAAATTTTAATAAATTTTGTTGCACAAATAGGAAATAATCACAAGAGTATAGAAAAAAACTATATTACCAACTATATAAGCGTAATATATAATGCACCCTATATAGCATTGAATATTGCCTCAATATTGCTTTGACATTTTCTCCATTTTCACGAATATTCCCTTAAGAGTGTAGTATGGCAGTTGTTTATTGTCAAATAACTTTTATACCACTCTAACCTCAAAATCACAACTTTGGTATGATTTTTCGGCGCTCGTGGTATAAAATACCGTTCGAAACTAGTGCGTAAGTCGATTATTTAACTGGTGTGACTTTTATTAATCTAAATAATCGACTTATGTGTTTGAAATTCCGGACGTTCACAGTGAACGAAAAAACTAAAATCTGCGATTTACATTATAACTGGTTTAAAACCATAAAACAGGGTAGGAATGGACCAAAAACCGTGTAAAAACTAATTTTGCACTTCGCCACCCCCATAAACCACCCCCAAAACCAACCTTACAGACAAGTCAATTTTCCCATAGCGACACACACGAAAACTAAAATTCCCAGAGTCGCAATAACTTCGCTAGGAAAAATTTTGCGACTGGTACTTGAAGAAAAGGTCCCACGCGACCTAAAAAAAAATTATGAACGAAATAGCTTTTCCGGAAAAGCCCCCCCAGGGCGATATACAGTGTTGAAAACGGGAAAAAAATTCCCAGAGCCGCAATTAAGTCGTTCGGAAAAATGTTAAGACCGTTTCTTGTAGACCAAGTCCCCACATGCTTAGAAAAAAATCATGAACGAAATAGGTTTTCAGGAAAAGCCCCCCCAAGGCGATATACTGTGTCTTAAACACGAAAAAAAAATCCCAAAGCCGCAATTACGTCGTTCGGAAAAATGTTTCGACGGTTTCTTCGAGATAACGTTTCCAAATGCTTACAAAAAAATCATGAACGAAATAGCTTTCCCGGAAAAGCCCACCCAGGGCGATAAACAGTGTCGAAAACTGGAAAAAAAATTCCCAGAGCCGCAATTACGTCGTTCGGAAAAATGTTTCGATGGTTTCTTGTAGATAACCTTTCCAAATGCTTAGAAAAAAATTATGAACGAAATAGCTTTTCCTGAAAAGCCCCCCCCAGGGCGAAATACAGTGTTGAAAACGGGAAAAAAAATTCCCAGAGCCGCAATTACGTCGTTCGGAAAAATGTTTTGACGGATTCTTGTAGACCAAGTTCCCACATGCTTAGACAAAAATCATGAACGAAATAGCTTTTCCAGGAAAGCCCACCCAGGGCGATATACAGTGTCGAAAACGGGAACAAAAATTCCCAGAGCCGCAATTACGCCGTTCGCAAAAAAAATATGAATGAAATAGCTTTTCCGGAAAAGACCCCCCAGGGCGATATACTGTGTCTTAAACATGAAAAAAAAATCCCAGAGCCGCAATTAAGTCGTTCGGAAAAATGTTAAGACGGTTTCTTGTAGAAAAGTCCCCACATGCTTAGAAAAAAATCATGAACGAAATAGCTTTTCCGGACAAGCCCCCCCTGGGCGAAATACAGTGTCTTAAATGTGAAAAAAAAATCCCAGAACCGCAATTAAGTCGTTCGGAAAAATGTTAAGACGGTTTCTTGTAGAATAAGTCCCCAAAGGCTTAGAAAAAAATTATAAACGAAATAGCTTTTCCGGAAAAGCCCCCCAAAGGCGATATACTGTGTCTTAAACATGAAAAAAAATTCCCAGAGCCGCAATTACGTCGTTCGGAAAAATGTTTTGACGGATTCTTGTAGACCAAGTCGCCACATGCTTAGACAAAAATCATGAACGAAATAGCTTTTCCGGGAAAGCCCACCCAGGGCGATATACAGTGTCGAAAACGGGAAAAAACAATTCCCAGAGCCGCAATTACGTCGTTCGCAAAAATGTTTCGAAGGTTTCTTGTAGATAACGTTTCCAAATGCTTAGAAAAAAATTATGAATGAAATAGCTTTTCCGGAAAAGCCCCCCCAGGGCGATATACTGTGTCTTAAACATGAAAAAAAATTCCCAGAGCCGCAATTACGTCGTTCGCAAAAATGTTTCGACGGTTTCTTGTAGATAACGTTTCCAAATGCTTAGAAAAATATTATGAACGAAATAGCTTTTCCGGAAAAGCCCCCCCAGGGCGATATACTGTGTCTTAAACATGAAAAAAAATTCCCAGAGCCGCAATTACGTCGTTGGGAAAAATGTTAAGACGGTTTCTTGTAGAACAAGTCCCCACATGCTTAGAAAAAAATTATGAACGAAATAGCTTTTCCGGACCCCCCCCCCCCCCAGGGTTATATACTGTGTCTTAAACGTGAAAAAAAAATCCCAGAACCGCAATTAAGTCGTTCGGAAAAATGTTAAGACGGTTCCTTGTAGATCAAGTCCCCAAAGGCTTAGAAAAATATTATAGACGAAATAACTTTTCCGGAAAAGCCCCCCCAAGGCGATATACTGTGTCTTAAACATGAAAAAAAATTCCCAGAGCCGCAATTACGTCGTTCGGAAAAATGTTTTGACGGATTCTTCTAGATAACGTTTCCAAATGCTTAGAAAAAAATCATGAACGAAATAGCTTTCCCGGAAAAGCCCACCCAGGGCGATATACTGTGTCTTAAACATGAAAAAAAAATCCCAGAACCGCAATTAAGTCGTTCGGAAAAATGTTAAGACGGTTTCTTGTAGAAAAGTCCCCACATGCTTAGAAAAAAATTATGAACGTAATAGCTTTCCTGTAACCCCCTCCCCCCCAGGGCGATATACTGTGTCTTAAACGTGAAAAAAAATCCCAGAACCGCAATTAAGTCGTTCGGAAAAATGTTAAGACGGTTTCTTGTAGATCAAGTCCCCAAAGGCTTAGAAAAAAATTATAAACGAAATAGCTTCTCCGGAAAAGCCCCCCCAAGGCGATATACTGTGTCTTAAACATGAAAAAAAAATTCCCAGAGCCGCAATTACGTCGTTCGGAAAAATGTTTTGACGGTTTCTTGTAGATAACGTTTCCAAATGCTTAGAAAAAAATTATGAACGAAATAGCTTTTCTGGAAAAGCCCCCCCAGTGCGATATACAGTGTTGAAAACGGGAAAAAAAATTCCCAGTCGCAATTACGTCGTTCGGAAAAACGTTTCGACGGTTTCTTGTAAATAACGTTCCCAAATGCTTAGAAAAAAATTATGAACGAAATAGCTTTTCCAGAAAAGCCCCCGCAGGGCGATATACTATACCTTAAACATGAAAAAAAAATCCCAGAACCGCAATTAAGTCGTTCGGAAAAATGTTAAGACGGTTTCTTGTAGAACAAGTCCCCACATGCTTAGAAAAAGATTATGAACGAAATAGCTTTTCCGGACCCCCCCCCCCCCCCGAGGCGTTATACTGTGTCTTAAACGTGAAAAAAAAATCCCAGAACCGCAATTAAGTCGTTCGGAAAAATGTTAAGACGGTTTCTTGTAGATCAAGTCCCCAAAGGCTTAGAAAAAAATTATAAACGAAATAGCTTTTCCGGAAAAGTCCCCCCAAGGCGATATACTGTGTCTTAAATATGAAAAAAAAATTCCCAGAGCCGCAATTACGTCGTTCGGAAAAATGTTTTGACGGATTCTTGTAGACGAAGTCCCCCCATGCTTAGACAAAAATCATGGACGAAATAGCTTTTCAGGAAAAACCCCCCCAGGGCGATATACTATGCCTTAAACATGAAAAAAAATTACCAGAGCCGCAATTACGTCGTTCGGAAAAATGTTTTGACGGATTCTTGTAGACCAAGTCCCCAAAGGCTTAGAAAAAAATTATAAATGAAATAGCTTCACCGGAAAAGCTCCCCCAAGGCGATATACTGTGTCTTAAACCTGAAAAACAATTCCCAGAGCCGCAATTACGTCGTTCGGAAAAATGTTTTGACGGTTTCTTGTAGATCAAGTCCCCAAAGGCTTAGAAAAAAATCATGAACGAAATAGCTTTTCTGGGAAAGCCTACCCAGGGCGATATACTGTGTCTTAAACGTGAAAAAAACTCCCAGAACCGCAATTAAGTCGTTCGGAAAAATGTTCAGACGGTTTCTTGTAGACCAAGTCCCCACATGCTTAGACAAAAATCATGAACGAAATAGCTTTTCCGGAAAAGCCCCCCCAAGGCGATACACTGTGTCTTAAACATGAAAAAAAATTCCCAGAACCGCAATTAAGTCGTTCGGAAAAATGTCAAGACGGTTTCTTGTAGACCCCCCACATGCTTAGACAAAAATCATGAACGAAATAGCTTTTCCGGAAAAGCCCCCCAGGGCGATATACAGTGTTGAAAACGGGAAATAAATTCCAGAACCGCAATTACGTCGTTCGGGAAAATGTTGAGACGGTTTCTTGTAGAACAAGTCCCCACTTGCTTAGAAGAAAATTAGGAACGATATAGCTTTTCCGGAAAAGCCCACCCAGGGCGATATACAGTGTCGAAAACGGGAAAAAAAAAGTCTAGAGCCGCAATTAAGTCGTTCGGAAAAATGTTTCGACGGTTCTTCTACATAACGTTTCCAAATGCTTAGAAAAAAATCATGAACGAAATAGCTTTCCCGGAAAAGCCCACCCAGGGCGATACACAGTGTTGAAAACGGGAAAAAAAATTCCCAGAGCCGCAATTACGTCGTTTGGAAAAATGTTTCGACGGTTTCTTGTAGATCAAGTCCCCAAAGGCTTTGAAAAAATTATAAACGAAATAGCTTTTCCGGGAAGCCCACCCAGGGCGATATACGGTGTCGAAAACGGGAAAAAAATTCCCAGAGCCGCAATTACCTCGTTCGCAAAAATGTTTCGACGGTTTCTTGTAGATAACGTTTCCAAATGCTTAGAAAATATTATCGACGAAATAGCTTTTCCGGAAAAGCTCCCCCAGGGCGATATACTGTGTCTTAAACATGAAAAAAAATTCCCAGAGCCGCAATTACGTCGTTCGGACAAATGTTTTGACGGTTTCTTCTAGACCAAGTCCCCACATGCTTAGAAAAAATCAGGAACGAAATAGCTTTCCCGGAAAAGCGCCCCCAGGGCGTTATACAGTGTTGAAAACGGGAAAAAAATTCCCAGAACCGCAATTAAGTCGTTCCGAAAAATGTTAAGACGGTTTCTTGTAGAACAAGTCCCCACATGCTTAGAAAAAAATCATGAAGGAAATAGCTTTTCCAGAAAAGCCCCCCCAAGGCGTTATACTGTGTCTTAAACACAAAAAAAAAAATTGCCAGAGCCGCAATTACGTCGTTCGGAAAAATGTTTCCATGGTTTCTTGTAGATCAAGTCCCCAAATTCATAGAAACAAATTATGAACGAAATAGCTTTTCCGGAAAAGCCCCCCCAGGGCGATATACAGTGTCAAAAACGGGAGAAATAATTCCCAGAGCCGCATGACGTCGTTCGGAAAAATATTTCGACGGTTTCTTGTAGCTAACGTTTCCATATGCTTAGAAAAAAATTATGAACGGAATAGCTTTTCCGGAAAAGCCCTCCCAGGGCGATATACTGTGGCTTAAACATGAAAAAAAATTCCCAGAGCCGCAATTAAGTCGTTCGAAAAAATGTTTCGACGGTTTCCTGTAGATAACGTTTCCAGATGCTTAGAAAAAAATGAAAAAAAATTCCCAGAGCCACAATTAAGTCGTTCAGAAAAATGTTAAGACGGTTTCTTGTAGATAACGTTTCCAAATGCTTAGAAAAAAATCATGAACGAAATAGCTTTTCCGGAAAAGCCCCCCCGGGGCGATATACAGTGTCAAAAACGGGAGAAAAAATTCCCAGAGCCGCATGACGTCGTTCGGAAAAATATTTCGACGGTTTCTTGTAGCTAACGTTTCCATATGCTTAGAAAAAAATTATGAACGGAATAGCTTTTCCGGAAAAGCCCTCCCAGGGCGATATACTGTGGCTTAAACATGAAAAAAAATTCCCAGAGCCGCAATTAAGTCGTTCGAAAAAATGTTTCGACGGTTTCCTGTAGATAACTTTTCCAGATGCTTAGAAAAAAATGAAAAAAAATTCCCAGAGCCACAATTAAGTCGTTCAGAAAAATGTTAAGACGGTTTCTTGTAGATAACGTTTCCAAATGCTTAGAAAAAAATCATGAACGAAATAGCTTTTACGGAAAAGCCCCCCCGGGGCGATATACAGTGTCGAAACGGGAAAATAAATTCCGAGAGCCGCAATTAAGTCGTTCGGAAAAATGTTAAGACGGTTTGTTGTAGATCAAGTCCCCAAATGCTTAGAAAAAAATCATGAACGAAATAGCTTTTCCGGAAAAGCCCTCCCCCCCAGGGCGATATACAGTGTTGAAAACGGGATAATAAATTCCTAGAGCCGCAATTACGTCGTTCGGAAAAATGTTTCGACGGTTTCTTGTAGACCATGTCCCCACATGCTTAGAAAAAAATCATGACCGAAATAGCTTTCCCGGAAAAGCCCCCCCAGGGCGATATACAGTGTCGAAGACTGGAAAATAAATTCCCAGAGCTGCAGTTACGTCGTTCGGAAAAATGTTTCGACGGTTTCTTGTAAATACAGTCCCCAAATGCTTAGAAAAAAATTATGTACGAAATCGCTTTTCCGGAAAATCCCCCCCAGGGTGATGTACTGTGTCTTAAACCCACTTTTGAATCTCTGAATAACATGTATTTTATAGAGAACGTTGAGATGAATTGTCCCAATGAGATATCGCAAGAAAGAAATTGACTGCATATCGTTTCTTAACCGCAAAGTCTCTACCTGCTGGAGTAGGTACAAAGTGGTTCGGCCAGCACAGCATGCGAGATTCGGCTGGGCCCCAATATACGAGTTCCGCTAGAAACCAGCCAGGGAGCCCCGACTTGTGTACCTGTCCCTATTTGTGTGCTCTGTTATTTAAACGCGTCCGAGAACGCTTCACAGAAATAAGCTGATACGAAGACAGCATTGAAATAATTTTCTTTAAAAAATTAATCTATTTAGCTTTTATAAGATTAAAGTGTCACATTTGTTTAGTCAGTACTAAGATTGCAATAATGCTTTAAAAAGTACAACATGTGGTTTGGAAAGATTCATTACTTTTTCTTATTCGAAGTTGCTAAGAAACAACAATATTTTTATAAGAAAAGATAATGTATAATAGTAATTTGAAGTGTAAAAAGTAAAAAGTGGTTACATGTTATAAAACTACTTTCACACTTACACAATAACCATTTATAACAAATTTCAAGATATTTCTCGTATTTTAAATGATTTTGTCCAGTAATACCGCACGCAATCAGCATTTGTGCGTGCCGATAGAGCTTAAACATAACGTTTGTTAGGTTATACGTGGCTCAAAAGTGATTGTACAAACTACGTTTTTTCGTATAGAAATATTTCATCACGTTATAGAAAAGAGTGTTATAACCTTCTTTTTATTATATTATACTTTTACTGGCAATAGATTTTGGAAGTGAATTCAAAATTAACGTCAAAAAGAAGGCAATTGCATAAGAAGCCGATGCAAAATATATCAATGAACTTCCAAATCGTAGCACCGGTAAATTAATATATTTTTGTAATAAATATGTGAAACGCTAATATATTATCATAATTTGTATATTTATAGGTTTGATTATATTGAAAATGATATTTCGTATGATGATAAAGTACACTAATCGGGAGCACAGAAACGTGTACAAGCACATTAATTGGGGGCATACAATTGCGTTCATCGCCGTCTCTTGGGGCACACAAATGTAAGCAAAAATGATTTTTTTTACTTTTAATATAACTTTCGATAGAGTTGATAATTTGTAGAAAAAAATATTTCCGTATTTAGATTAAAATGAAACTATCAATATGTATTAATTTCACATTCGTGCATTGTTAAATGAGTTCAACAAATCGCGACAAACCGGGAAGCTTCCTTAAACGCTAATCGAAACAACTACCCTTTGCGCTTTTTTCAACTCTCTCATAATCATATGCTGAGTCTCTTGGAAAAAAAAACAAAGAACATATATCGATAGATTTTCCCCCTCTTTCCAGTGGTGCTATTGTTTATTCTCTGAAATGCTTTTATGCGTTCAGAAACTTGAGTTGAAAGTTCTGGCCGATTTTTCTAAAAGAATACTATTTTTTTTTTAAATAAATTTTTTCATTTGAAAGTACAAGTTTTCATCCTCAAAACCCAAAAATTTCAAGTTGGAGAAATGAAGGGTTCATAAATAATAACATTTAAAAGACGGCGTCGAGTCGCCGCGCGTGCTTTGTGCGCTACGCCGGAGCGCGCTGTTACCGACGTATTTCACTATTTCGTTGTTTCGTACTTAATAAATATCATATAATAAATGTTTTAATCTTTTTTTATTATAAGTCAATACTTTGTGTTCCATCTTTTGCAATTTTTTGTTAATTTACTAATATCTTGTATCTGAATTTAATTGAATAGGTCTTGTCTCAAATTTAGATTTCTTTACTTTTGGATAGGTGACTATACTTCTAAACTTTCCGACCCTGAGAATTGTTATAGTTCAAGTCTCTTAACGTGTGCTGACAGTTTAATAGAATTAAATAATAGAGTTACAGGAACTCTATTTGCTGATTTTAACCTTTGTTTTAATTTTAATTCATCGTTTCTAATTCATCATTTGAAGACATCTTTTTTCTCTTTTATATAAACTTAAAACTCATACTTTTATTTTCGATCAGTGAAGTTCATATTTATAAACCTTGAGGGAGTACTTATCCAGAGAAGAATTTTTAAATTCTCTTTTAGGTTTCTTGGAAAAGTACGTCTTTTTTACCAAGAAGCAGCAAAATCATTTCACTGCAACACTAATCAGTGTAGTTTGGCAGCAGTGGTCCTTTATTATAGAGAATTAAATTTTAAAACTTAAAAAAGCATGATACTTTTTGTGACAATTTATCTCGTGCTGCCGTAGCAGTTTATCTAAAAAATTATAATCAATTACCCTAATAAAAAACTCTCTTGATTTCGCCAAAAAAAGTATTTGTTTCACTGATGGAACTGGGCAATACTATAAAAACAAATACGACTTCCATAATCTTTTTCATCATTTTGAAGATTTTTCTGTTGAAGCAGAGCAGCGCTTTCACGCAACCGCGTACGGAAAAATGCATGAGAATTGATTGTGCCGCTTCTTGATCAATAGGGACGAACTTTTCCAAGAAACCCAGAGAAGTTAAAAATTTTCTTTTGGATAAAAACTCCCTCAAGGTTTGTGAATATGAAGATCACTGTTTGAAAATAAAGGAATTAGTTTTAAGTTTATATAAAAGAGAAAAATGATGTATATGATCAAAACTGAAACAAAGGTTAAAATCAGCAAAAAAAGTTCCTGTAACTCTATCATTTCATTTTATTAACCTTTAGACTGCCGACCTGGCTCATATATGAGCCAGCTATGACCTTGAAAACTCGTTTCGACATATTAGATATTTATATAAATAAATTTTACCTTTTAAAAATATTCATTTTTAACGTAAAAATGTCGGCAGTCTAAAGGTTAAACTGTTGCAACGCGCCGCCGTCTTTTTAATTTAATTACTTATGAACCCTTCATTTCTCCAACTTGAAATTTTGGGGTTTTGAAACTGAAGACTTGAACTTTCGAATGAAAAAAGTTCAAAGAAAAAAATATGTTATTCTTTTAGAAAAATCGGTCCGATCTTTCAACTCAAGTTTTTGACCTAAAAAAAGCATTACGGAGAATAAACAATAGCATAGCTGGAAAGAGGAGGAAAAATGTATCTATATATGTTCACTGTTTTTTCCGAGAGACTTATCATATGATTGCGAGGGAGTTGAACAGAGCGCATTTTACGCGAAAAAGGCTCTGCTCGCGCCCGCTGGCTGGTTTCTGGCGGACGCTTCGATATGCACTATAAGTGTACCGATCAGCACGAAGTGCCTCCCAGCTCGCGAGTCGTCTGCGCCCGAATACGCGCTATGAGTGTACTGATCGGCGCGGAGTGGGGGAATTGGGAGAAAGACGGGCTCGGCCAACGCAGCACGCGAGAGCTAGCTGCGCTCGAATATATATATACAAACAGCAAGCTGCCGGAGGGGTCAGGGGAGCGGAGCCTGGGGCCGTGTGCTGCGACCTCGGCGGTAATGTTGTCATATGAGCGTGCGCGTGCTGACTGTCGCTTTGACACTCGGGAGCCGTTTTTCAGTTTCTAGCGATTCTACCTGGCCCAGGAGCTGGAAATTTTTTCGCTTCTATCTCCCCATTTGTGCAATTGGATAAAATAACCATCGCTTTTTATAGAGTTTGATTCGTAAACCCTAAATTTCGAGGTTACAATTTAAAAAAAATTGCTTTTTAAAAACCTTGATTTTAATGCATTTCTTTAAACCAAAGCTTAATTTAAACAAATATAAACAATCTATTGCGATCAAAATAATTGTTTCTTCAAAATTCAGTCAACTATAAGATTTAAATGTTGCATTTGACATCTACGAAGAACCAGTATTCAAAGAGTTATAAATTTTTTAAATATTAATTTTCAGTATTTAAAATATTTTTATTATAGTCAAAAAATTAAACATTCAGTAGAGATAATTTTTTGTAGTTGCTTACCGTTTACCATCTAAAAAGAGATGTGCAAAGCGAATATTACTTTGTATTATAAATAATTCACGTTGATATGCGAGTAAATCTCAGGAACTCTTAACTTATTGGGAATTCCAAAGTTTAAGCAGTCAAATGAACTAAAGCTCAAAATTTTTGCCCTTCAATAAAAAATAAAAAAACAATTATAAATAATGGTAATGAATCAGCTGCGTACACAAAATTAAAAAAAGGTCGAAAAATCAGTCATATTTTATGTTATTATTGTGCTTTGCCAATCGATATATTTATGTATATAGGAACAGGAACACACTTACGATCGTTGCACAATTTGTTTAGCTTATGTGTGTGCCAAAATCTTTAATTTGAGCCCAGATACGTCGATGTACTATGAAAATTAGCCCATATAAAAGATTTATTCACCATACCCTGTCCGAAAGTCCATTTTTCTCCCGACTCAAAAACGCGAGTATGATATTTTGGCCAGGGTATGGTATGGTAATAGTATATCTACTATTCTCAAATTTATTTTCCTCTTATGTCTCGAAAAAAATGAAAAAAAATTTAGGGGTACGCTCATGGGTCAAGTTTTAATTGTTCTTTTAGCTTTTCTGAACATAAAAAGAAATATGTACAAGCTCAATTTAACGGTATTATTTTTTGGCGATACTTTCAAGTCAATTTTGGATTGAAAAAAAATTCAGGACGAAAATGTCACCTTTTTTTCTAAACGATGAAACTTGAAAAAGTGATTTCATTTTGAAGACACATCTACAGGACAAGTTTTTCCTGTTCTTTAAGCCTTTCTGAATGTGAAAAAAAATTATTTACAAGCCCGGTGATTGAATGGTATATTTTTTTGGCGCTACTTTTAAATCTAAAAATTAAGGAAAATTTGGTCTTTATTCTAAACTACAACTATTATAAATACTGGCATCTGCGTATTTGATCTTTGAATAGATAAGAATCTACACTGAAATTATTACTTTAAAAGTTTCTGTTTTCTAAGAAGTAATCGTTATTACAATTATATGTGAAAATATAAAATATCAATCTTCTTTCAAACATCACATCAGTTTTACGTATTTCTTATTATTGCTAAATAAAAAATTAAATGGAATGACTAATGTTCTTTATTGACTTAGTTATTTCAATTATAATATGCATTGAATTTGTTGTGTAATTATAAATAAATCGATTGGCAAGGCACATTAATAACATAAAAAATGACTGATTTTTCGACCTTTTTTTAATTTTCTGTACGCAGCTGATTCTTTACCATTATTTATAATTGTTTTTTTATTTTTTATTTTTTATTGAAAGGCAAAAATTTTGAGCTTAAACTTTGGAATTCCCAATAAGTTAAGAGTTCCTGAGATTTACTCGCATATTAATGTGAATTATTTATAATACAAAGTAATATTCACTATGCACATCTCTTTTTAGATGGTAAACGGTAAGCAACTGTAAAAAATTATTTCTACTCGATGTTTAATTTTTTGACTATAATAAAAATCTCTTAAATACTGAAAATTAATATTTGAAAAATTTATAACACTTTGAATACTGGTTCTTTGTAGATGTCGAATGCAACATTTAAATCTTATAATTGACTGAATTTTGAAGAAACAATTATTCTGGTCGCAATAGATTGTTTATATTTGTTTAAATTAAGTTTTGGTTTAAAGAAATGCATTAAAATCAAGGTTTTTAAAAAGCAATTTTGTTAAATTGTAACCTCGACATTTAGGGTCTACGAATCAAACTCTATAAAAAGCGATGGTTATTTTATCCAATTGCATAAATGGGGAGACAGAAGCGAACAAATTTCCAACTCCTGGGCCAGGTAGAATCGCTAGAAACTGAAAAACGGCTTCCGAGTGTCAAAGCTACAGTCAGCACGCGCACGCCCATATGATAACATTGCCGCCGAGGTCGCAGCACACGGCCCCAGGCTCCGCTCCCCTGTCCGCTCCGGCAGCTAGCGGTTTGCATATATATATTCGAGCGCAGCTAGCTCTCGCGTGCTGCGCTGGCCGAGCCCGTCTTTCTCCCAATTCCCCCACTCCGCGCCGACCAGTACACTCACAGCGCGTATTCGGGCGCAGTCGACTCGCGAGCTGCGAGGCACTTCGTGCTTTTCGGTACACTTACAATGCATATCGAAGCGTCCACCAGAAATCAGCCAGCGGGCGCGAGCCGAGCCTTTTTCGCGTAAAATGCGCTCTGTTCAACTCGCTCGCAATCATATGATAAGTCTTTCGGAAAAAAACAGTGAACATATATTGATAAATTTTTCCTCCTCTTTTCAGTTATGCTATTGTTTATTCTCCGTAATGCTTGTTTAGGTCAAAAACTTGAGTGAAAGGTCGGACCGATTTTTCTAAAAGAATAACATGTTTTTTTTTTTTTTGAACTTTTTTCATTCGAAAGTACAAGTCTTCAGTTTCAAAACCCCAAAATTTCAAGTTAGAGAAATGAAGGGTTCATAAATAATTAAATTAAAAAGACGGCGGCTCGTTGCAACAGTTTAACCTATAGACTGCCGGCATTTTTACGTTAAAAATGAATATTTTTAGAAGGTAAGATTTATTTATATAAATGTCTAATATGTCGAAACGAGTTTTCAAGGTCACAGCTGGATCATATATGAGTCAGGTCGGCAGTCTAAAGGTTAATAAAATTAAATGATAGAGTTACAGGAACTTTTTTTGCTGATTTTAACCTTCGTTTCAGTTTTGATCATATACATCATTTTTCTCTTTTATATAAACTTAAAACTAATTCTTCTATTTTCAAACAGTGATCTTCATATTCACAAACCTTGAGGGAGTTTTTATCCAAAAGAATATTTTTAACTTCTCTGGGTTTCTTGGAAAAGTTCGTTCCTATTGATCAAGAAGCGGCACAATCAATTCTCATGCATTTTTCCGTACGCGGTTGCGTGAAAGCGCTGCTCTGCTTCAACAGAGAAATCTTCAAAATGATGAAAAAGATTATGGAAGTGGTATTTGTTTTTATAGTATTGCCTAGTTCCATCAGTGAAACAAATACCTTTTTTGGCGAAATCAAGAGAGTTTTTTATTGGGGTAATTGATTATAATTTTTTAGATAAACTGTTACGGCAGCACGATATAAATTGTCTCAAAAAAGTATCATGCTTTTTTAAGTTTTAAAATTTAATTCTCTATAATAAAAGACCAATGCTGCCAAACTACACTGATTAGTGTTGCAGTAAAATGATTTTACCGGTTCTTGGTAAAAAAGACGTACTTTTCCAAGAAAGCTAAAAGAGAATTTATAAATTCTTCTCTGGATGAGTAGTCCCTTAATGTTTATAAATATGAACTTCACTGTTTGAAAATAAAAGTATGAGTTTTAAGTTTATATAAAGAGAAAAAATATGTCTTGAAATGATGAATTAGAAACGATGAATTAAAATTAAAACAAAGGTTAAAATCAGCAAAAAGAGTTCCTGTAACTCTATTATTTAATTCTATTAAACTGTTAGCACACGTTAAGAGGCTTGAACTATAACAATTCTGAGGGTCGGAAAATTTAGAAGTATACTCACCTATCCAAAAAGTAAAGAGATCTAAATTTGAGACAAGACCTATTCAATTAAATTCAGATACAAGATATTAGTAAATTAACAAAAAATTGCAAAAGATGGAACACAAAGTATTGACTTATAATAAAAAAAGATTAAAAAATTTATTATATGATATTTATTAAGTACGAAACATCGAAATAGTGAAATACGTCGGCAACAGCGCGCTCCGGCGTAGCGCACAAAGCACGCGCGGCGACTCGCCGCCGTCATTTAAATGTTATTACTTATGAACTCTTCATTTCTGCAACTTGAAATTTTTGGGATTCGAAGATGGAAACTTGTACTTTCGAATGAAAAAATTTATTTAAAAAAAAATAGTATAGTTTAAGAAAAATCGACCAGAACTTTCAACTCAAATTTCTGATCGCATAAAAGCATTTCAGAGAATAAACAATGGCACCACTGGAAAGAGGGGGAAAATCTATCGATATATGTTCTTTGTTTTTTTTTCCAAAAGAACTCAGCATATGATTATGAGAGAGTTGAAAAAAGCCCAAGGGTAGTTGTTCCGATTAGCGTTTAAGGAAGCTTCCCGGTTTGTCGCGATTTGTTGAACTCATTTAACAATGCACGAATGTGAAATTAATACATATTGATAGTTTAATTTTAATCTAAAACGGGAATATTTTTTTCTACAAAATATCAACTCTATCGAAAGTTATAATAAAAGTAAAAAAAATCATTTTTGCCGACATTTGTGTGCCCCAGGAGACGGCGATGAACGCAATTGTATTCCCCCAATTCATGTGCTTGTACACGTTTGTGTGCTCCCGATTAGTGTACTTTATCATCATAAGAAATATCATTTTCAATATAATCAAACCTATAAATATACAAATTATGATAATATATTAGCGTTTCACATATTTATTACAAAAATATATTAATTTACCGGTGCTACGATTTGGAAGTTCATTGATATATTTTGCATCGGCTTCATATGCAATTTTCTTCTTTTTGACGTTAATTTTGAATTCACTTCCAAAATCTATTGCCAGTAAAAGTATAATTTAATAAAAAGAAGGTTATAACAGTCTTTTCTATAACGTGATGAAATATTTCTACACGAAAAAACATAGTTTGTACAATCACTTTTGAGCCACGTATAACCTAACAAACGTTATGTTTATGCTCTATCGGCACGCACAAATGCTGATTGCGTGCGGTATTACTGGACAAAGTCATTTAAAATACCAGTAATATCTTGAAATTTGTTATAAATAGTTATTGTGTAAGTGTGAAAGTAATTTTATAACATGTAACAACTTTTTACTTTTTATACTTCAAATTACTATTATACATTATCTTTTCTTATAAAAATATTGTTGTTTCTTAGCACCTTCAAATAAGAAAAAGTAATGAATCTTTCCAAATCACATGTTGTACTTTTTAAAGCATTATTGCAATCTTAGTACTGACTAAAAAAATTTGACACTTAAATCTTATAAAAGCTAAATAGATTAATTTTTGAAAGAAAATTATTTCAATGCTGTCTTCGTATCAGCTTATTTGTATGACACGTTCTCGGACGCGTTTAAATAACAGAGCACACAAATAGGGACAGGTACACAAATCAGGACTCGCTGGCTGGTATCTAGCGGAACTAGTATATTGGGGCCCAGCCGAATTTCGCAAGCTGTGCTGGCCGAGCCGCTTTGTACCTACTCTAGCTGGTAGAGACGTTGAGGTTAAAAAACGATATGCAGTCATTTTCTTTCTTGCGATATCTCATTGGGCAGTTCATCTCAACGTTCTCTATAAAATACATGTTATTCAGAGATTCAAAAGTGGGTTTAAGACACAGTACATCACCCAGGGGGGGGGGGGGGGGGGGTTCCGGAAAAGCGATTTCCTACATAATTTTTTTCTAAGCATTTCGGGACTGTATCTACAAGAAATCGTCGTAACATTTTTCCGAGCGACGTCATTGCGGCTCTGGGAATTTTTTGTCGTCTTTAAGACACAGTATATCGTCTTGGGTGGGCTTTTCCGGAAAAGCTATTTTGTTCATGATTTTTTTCTAATCATTTGGGGACTTGGTCTACAAGAAACCGTCTTAACATTTTTCCGAACGACTTAATTGCGGCTCTGGGAATTTTTTTTCATGTTTAAGACACAGTATATCGCCCTGGGGGGGCCTTTTCCGGAAAAGCTATTTCGTTCATAATTTTTTTCTAAGCATTTGGGGACTTGATCTACTAGAAACCATCGAAACATTTTTCCGAACGATGTAATTGCGGCTCTGGGAATTTTTATTCGTGTTTAAGACACAGTGTATCGCGCTGGGGGGGCTTTTCCGGGAAAGCTGTTTCTTTCATAATTTTTTTCTAAGCATTTTGTAACGTTATCTACAAGAAACCGTCTTAACATTTTTCCGAACGACTTAATTGCGGCTCTGGGAATTTTTTTTTATGCTTAAGACACAGTGTATCGCCTTGGGGGGGTTTTCCGGAAAAGCTATTTCGTTCATGATTTTTTCTAAGCATGTGGGGACTTGGTCTACAAGAAACCGTCTTAACATTTTTCCGAACGACTTAATTGAGGCTCTGGGAATTTCTTTTCATGTTACAGACACAGTATATCGCCCTGGGGGGGCTTTTCCGGGAAAGCTGTTTCTTTCATAATTTTTTTCTAAGCATTTGGGGACTTGATCTACACGAAACCGTCTTAACATTTTTCCGAACGACTTAATTGCGGCTCTGGGAATTTTTTTTTATGCTTAAGATACAGTATATCGCCCTGGGAGGGCTTTTCCGGAAAACCTATTTCGTTCATAATTTTTTTCTAAGCATTTCGAAACGTTATCTACATGAAACCGTCGAAACATTTTTCAAACGACGTAATTGCTGCTCTGTGAAATTTTTTTCATGTTTAAGACACAGTATATCGCTCTAGGGGGGCTTTTCCGGAAAAGCTATTTGGTTCATAATTTTTTTCTAAGCATTTGGAAACGTTATCTACTAGAAACCATCAAAACATTTTTCTGAACGACGGAATTGCGTTTCTGGGAATTTTTTTTTCCCGTTTTCGACACAGTCTATCGCCCTGGGGGGGCTTTTCCGGAAAAGCTATTTCGTTCATAATTTTTTTCTAAGTATTTGGGAATGTTGTCTACAAGAAACCGTCGAAACATTTTTCCGAACGACGTAATTGCGGCTCTGGGAATTTTGTTTTCCCATTTTCAACACTGTATATCGCCCTGGGGGGGCTTTTCCGGGAAAGCTATTTGGTTCATGATTTTTTTCTAAGCATTTTGAAACGTTATCTACAAGAAACCGTCTCAACATTTTTCGAACGACCTAATTGCGGCTCTAGGAATTTTTTTTCATGTTTAAGACACAGTATATCGCTCTGGGGGGGGGGGGGGCTTTTCCGGAAAAGCTATTTCGTTCATAATTTTTTTCTAAGCATTTGGAAATGTCGTCTACAAGAAACTGTCAAAACATTTTTCCGAACGACTTAATTGCTGTTCTGGGAATTTTTTTTCGTGTTTAAGACACAGTATATCGCCCTGGGGGGGCTTTTCCGGAAAAGCTATTTCGTTCATAATTTTTTTCTAAGCGTTTTGAAACATTTTCTACAAGAAACCGTCTCAAGATTTTTCGAACGACGTAATTGCGGCTCTGGGAATTTTTTTTCATGTTTAAGACACAGTATATCGCGCTGGGGGGGCTTTTCCGGAAAATCTATTTCGTTCATAATTTTTTCTAAGCATTTGGAAACGTTATCTACAAGAAACCGTCGAAACATTTTTCCGAACGACGTAGTTGCGGCTCTGGGAATTTTGTTTTCCCGTTTTCAACACTGTATATCGCCCTGGGGGGGGCTTTTCCGGGAAAGCTATTTGGTTCATGATTTTTTTCTAACCATTTCTAAACGTTATCTACAAGAAACCGTTTCAACATTTTTCGAACGACCTAATTGCGGCTCTAGGAATTTTTTTTCATGTTTAAGACACAGTATATCGCTCTGGGGGGGGGGGGGGTTTCCGGAAAAGCTATTTCGTTCATAATTTTTTTCTAATCATTTGGGAACGTCGTCTACAAGAAACCGTTGAAACATTTTTCCGAACGACGTAATTGCGGCTCTGGGAATTTTTTTTTCCTCGTTTTCGACACAGTATAACGCCCTGGGGGACTTTTCCGGAAAAGCTATTTCGTTCATAATTTTTTTCTAAGCATTTGGGAATGTCGTCTACAAGAAACCGTCGAAACATTTTTCGAACGACGTAATTTGCGGCTCTGGGAATTTTTTTTTCCCGTTTTCGACACAGTATATCGCCCTGGGGGCTTTTCCGGAAAAGCTATTTCGTTCATGATTTTTTTCTAAGCATGTGAGGACTTTCTCTATAAGAAACTGTCAAAACATTTTTCCGAACGACTTAATTGCTGTTCTGGGAATTTTTTTTCGTGTTTAAGACACAGTATATCGACCTGGGGGGGCTTTTCCGGAAAAGCTATTTCGTTCATAATTTTTTTCTAAGCATTTTGAAACGTTTTCTACAAGAAACCGTCTCAAGATTTTTGAAAGATGTAATTGCGGCTCTGGGAATTTTTTTTCATGTTTAAGACACAGTATATCGCCCTGGGGGGGCTTTTCCGGAAAATCTATTTCGTTCATAATTTTTTCTAAGCATTTGGAAACGTTATCTACAAGAAACCGTCGAAACATTTTTCCGAACGACGTAATTGCGGCTCTGGGAATTTTTTTTTCCCGTTTTCGACACTGTATATCGCCCTGGGGGGGCTTTTCCGGAAAAGCTATTTCGTTCATGATTTTTTTCTAAGTATGTGGGGACTTGGTCTACAGCAAACCGTCAAAACATTTTTCCGAACGACGTAATTGCGTCTCTGGGAATATTTTTTCATGTTTATGACACAGTATATCGCCCTGGGGGGGCTTTTCCGGTAAAGCTATTTCGTTCATAATTTTTTTCTAAGCATTTGGAAACGTTATCTACAAGAAACCGTCGAAACATTTTTGCGAACGACGTAATTGTGGCTCTGGGAATTTTTTTTCCCGTTTTCGACACTGTATATCGCCGTGAAGGGGTTTTCCGGAAAAGTGATTTTCTTCATAATTTTTTTTTAGGTCGTATGAGACCTTTCCTTCAAATACCAGTCGCAAAATTTTTCCTAGCGAAGTTATTGCGACTATGGGAATTTTAGTTTTCGTGTGTGTCGCTGTGGGAAAATTGACTCGTCTGTAAGGGTGGTTTTGGGGGTGGTTTATGGGGACGGCGAAGTGCTAAATTAGTTTTTACCCGGTTTTTGGTCCATTCCTACCCTTTTTTATTGTTTTAAACCGATTATAATGTAAATCGCAAATTTTAGTTTTTTCGTTCAACTTTGAATGTTCGGAATTTCAAACACATTCGACTTCCCCACCCGTGTCGAAATGTACTGAAGTTACACAGCCATGGCTCAATACAAATCTGCTTAAATTTGGAGCTAAATATGATTTACATGTTATACAATATTAGATTTTAATTTTCTTCTTTGAAAAATAACAGGATTATAATTCATAATTACTATAGGCAGATGCTATTTGTACGACAGATTGCTGTTTTACGATAATTTGTCGTACAAATAAGGAAATTGCAGGTTTTAATAAAAAAAGTTTATCATGCAAACAAGGATAAGGCGTTATTAAGTCATTAAAACTAATTTTTCCATATTAATTAGGCTTGAAATCGATATTTCATACGCTACTATCCGAATTCTAACCTGTAAATGCATGTGACAATTGCTTTGCTAGGGAATTTTGACGTAGTAAGTTGCAACACCGCTTCATAGCCTACTTCAGGGTGCTACTGATTTACGCATGCGGATCTATGGGAATTGGGAGTGTCTATACACTGGGGACGCATCATGGAGCGCGTCGAGATGCGCGTTCAAACTCGCGACCCCCTCCCAGCCAACGAAAATTGTCCAAATGAAATAAAAAAAATACCAAAAGATAGGATTTAAATTGCTCCTTCCAAAAATATTTATTATGAAAACTGCTCCCTTTTAATTATTGTAAAAAAAAATAAAATAATTTAATCATTTTTGCATCTTTAATTAACTCGATCTTGCTTAATCAAACTGCTCTCAATAAAATAAAAATAGCAGTAATCTGCTCCTAATCAATATTAAATTTCTCCACCATCAGATTTTTTATAAACATTCAACTTTTCAAGATAAAAAATAAAAAGCGTTTCATATGGCTGACCTCCTTTCGGCTTTCTTCCAACTTTTTTAGTTTTTCCAAGTGCGTTAAGACAATTGTCTAAAGAAATAATATCCCTGTTAGTGTAAAAATTATAAATATCGACATTCAGTGGGATATTATTTCTTTAGTCACATATTTCATCGTTAAAGATATAAATAAATTACCAATTTATTTAATTTTTTTTTTGCAATAATTAAAAGGGAGCAGTTTCCATAACAAATATTTTTGGAAGGAGCAGTTTAAATCCTATCTTTTGGTATATTTATTTGTTGGATTTTGGCAATTTTCATCGGCTGGAAGGGGGGTGGTGTTCAAACTGCGTGTACCCGACCAATCACAGCTTGAATCGAGCGGAATCGAGTAGAACGAAGGAGTATCTAGTCCGCTGGAGTCAGTGCACCTCTACATGGAATCTGGCGTTCTCGAGAATTGCAGTCTAACTCGATGAGAGTGAGAAGGATAGCGCACATTTGAAAATTGTCTGTCTTTGTTGCTCTTACAAGGTTAGGTATGACAGTCCGCCATTCGCGCCCACCCACCCACCCGCATGAAATCGCAAAGCCTCGGCAAATTGACGGCACAACGACGACATGCTTGCCGCACGCGTGACGACCAGGTACCCCGGCTTTTGACCGTCATATGCCGAGCACGTGTCAGAGCAATACATATGCGACACGGAATGAGCATACGTGCCGCCCCTGTGCCGAAGCTCCACTTCGCCAAAATGACGGCACGGCGTGCGGGCACGGTCGTGCCGACATTATGCCGACATTATGTACGGGTGACGGCAACGTGACGGCACAACTGCAGCATACGTGCCCGATACGCGTGACCAAACAATGCTCGGCACGTGCTGCTATTTAGGGCATAATGATAACAAGGTGGCAGCACGATGGTGGCAAAATGCTGGCACGCATGCGACATGTGCTACAGCAGTGTGCCGTCCAGATGCATACGCTCTGTGACCGCACGTTGACGGCACGCGTGACAAAGCACGGATGCTCTCAACGTGCCGACATAATGCCGTCATTTTTGCAATATCCCAGATAACAAGGTGGCAGCACGATGGCGGCAAAATGCTGGCACGTATGCGACATGCGCGACAGCAGTGTGCCGTCCAGATTCATCCGCTCTGTGACCGCACGTTGACGGCACGCGTGACAAAGCACGGATGCTCTCAACGTGCCGACATAATGCCGTCATTTTTGCAATACATTCATAAATTTCGAATAGGAATAATGCTCGCACGTTGGCAACACGCTGCTGACACGCATGTTATGGCACGCATGCTGTCAAAATGCTTGCATATAGAAATCCTAGATGCTCTCTATATATTTTTTTAATTTCTGCTTATAATAAATGAAATAATTAAATTTATAAACGAATTTATATAAATAATTTTTTTATTTAACTAAATAACAATACAGAACGTATAAATAACATACAAATATACAATACATATAAAATTACTTATATACATTAAGGTCATGTGAAGTACCGACACGATTCCTACCTTATCGGTACCTGAATTTAATTTTTTTATCGTATTTAAACAAAAATTAAAAAAAAAGCGTTCTTTCAATTAAATTTAAAAATGATTCCATCCATTAGATTTTTGCAATACCGTAATTGAAATTAGTAGTAACTTTTAATGGCCGTGGTTCTCACCTGATACGCCGATATGCCATATATTTGAAATTAGTAATCAATCAGAACAAAGCCTCAAACATTTCAAAATCGATTTTGGAAAAATCTAGTAGATGGAATCCTTTGAAATTTTAATAGGGTGTACTTAATGGCATTCCGAAGGCGTGAAAATCAACGGTTTTTTCTAAAATTTTTGTTTAAGTATACGATAAAAAAAAATTCAAGTGCTGGTATTTCACATGGCCTCAAAAACAAAAAATTAAAACATTACATTAGAAAAATTATACAATTAAATATATAGAAATAAATATAAATATTAAACTGTTGATTATAGAAAAAAAAAACTAAATAACTGTTGGCTTTATCTCAATTTCCAAATTTTTAAATAATTAATTTCCGTGTGTTCTTCAGCTTTCATCCGTTTTCGTCTGATGTTATTGGATATCAACTATTATCTGCATTAATTTGTTTCCGTTAGGGAAGATCAATAATTGGTACTCACTGTAAATTAAAATTAATATATATTAGGTAGTGGATAATACAAATAATTCAATAAAAGAAACGAAAATTTGAGGAATAAAGTCTTCATGTAAAAATAAAAATTTACCTTATTATTCAATCTTTTAATAGTATTTCACTATATAATCTTAGTTCCATGAAGACGAACCCGTGTAAAAGCTCCATACCTTGATCGCATCCTCTAATTCACGTATCTGTAACATAAGGAATCGTGATTTGATACCTATTTATACAGTTGTAAAACGAAAACGGAAAAACCATCATAAAAAATCACTAACCACGAGAGTGTCAGGAATCCGGATCACGGATTCGGCTCAAACTTTAGGATATGTTTTTGAACGTAGAAACATAAAGAAAGCTGCAATATTAGACCCTAACGATAAAAAAAACTCGTGTTGTGAACATTATTTGCCTTTTTATTGAAAAGAATCTTTTTAAAAAAGTCCCTTCTTAAAACCGTAAGCATTTAATCTTGCAAAGTCTTAAATACAATTTCAAGTAGAGAAAATAAAACTAGAGAAAACGATCTTGAATTTGCTTTCTTCGGAATTGAAAAATATTGATTCGTTTCAAAGTTATGAAAGTTTAAAATTGAGCAACAAAAATGCACCAAAATAAGCATGAATTCAAACAGCGAATTTTTGGCATTTATCAGTGCATTTTTATTGCTTAAATTTAAACGTTTATAACTTTGGAACGAATCAATATTTTTCAATCCCAAAAAAGCAAATGAAAGATTGTTTTCACTAGTTTCATTTTCTTCTTGAAATAGTTTTTAAGATTTTGCTAAAGTAAATGGTTACTGTTTGAAAAAGAGGCTTTTTTAAAAGATTATTTCAAAATAAAGAAAATAATGTCCATAATTTGAGCTTTTGGAGCGTTAGGATCTAACATGGCAGCTTTCTGCATGTTTGTACGTCCAAAAATATATCCTAAAGTTTGAGCCGAATCCGTGATCCGGATTCCTGACACTCTCCTGGTAAGCCTTCTCTAAGAAAAAATAAAAAAAAATTAGAGAGTGAAGCTAATTTTAATTGTTAACAATAATAGCTTTCAATTATAAATGCATCGATATCATTGTTTTTCGATAGATTATTATTAATTATTTTGAAAATTATTTACAAAATATACTTATCGTGGGAAGGCTATTATCGAGGGTGGTGGTGACGGTGATCTTTCCGTGCATCATCTAGCGTGGCGAATGACTTGATGACATTCAACTCGCCGATAACGACTATACTTAGCTTGCGCACGATCTCCGAGTGTCAATTTCTTGCCCGGTGGTGGTTGAGTTGAAGTCCAACTCTGTTTTGTCGCCTCCGTCATCCTTAATTTCTGATGTTCTGAAAATATAAAAATGATTAGCTATGTTACTTGAACTGATTATGAGCATTGATTAACTACTTACAAATAGTCTATTAATATTATTCACTTGTAACATATCGTATATTTTACATCTGAAAGTTATAACTAACGTTGCCTGCCACAATATCTTGGAATCCTGTAACATTATTTTTTAAGTTAGGTCAGAAAGGGCCCCGACCTCGCCCTGTGTGAGACACATCCAGCTATTGTTGCCCCTCCAACGCTTGCTTTAGTTTTTTTTTTTTCAAATACAATGAATTTCTAATAAAATTTAAATTTACTACAAAATAGATTCATAATATATATCTAAACTTTAAAAATACTTACGAAAAAATAAGCAAACGTTATTTTTTATATGACAAACATACATTTATACTTTAACAAATAACGTTAAAAGAATTTTCAAATTAAATTATGACAAAAATAATTATATTAAAAACTACACATGAACAAATTATAATGTATGTTTTTCATATAAAAAATCCTGAAGAAAAAGAAAATTATTTTAGTGGATCCTTAGCCTGTAAGTACTCATAAACGGCATAGGTCAGAAAGGGCCCCGACCTCACCCTAACTGTGCGAGGCACATCCAGCTATTGTTGCCCCTCCAACGCTTGCTTTAGTTTTTCTTTAAAAAACAATTAATTTTTACTAAAATTTTAATTTACTATAAAACAAATTCAAAGCGTATCTATACTTAAAAAAAAGAACTTACAAAAAACTAAAACATACGTTACTTTTTGTACTAAAAACATACATTTGTACTATAAAAATAATAAAGAGTTTTTTAATTAAATTATGATAAAAATAAACAATTATTATAATGTATGTTTTTAATTAAAAAAATCCTGAAAAAAAAGGAAATTAGTACTTATATATGCTTATTAGCTTTCAAATATTCGTAAACGGCGAACTCATCTTCATGCATACAATCCACTCGACCATCCTCTCCGTCGTTGTCCTCGTACTCTCTGCCGCTGCCGCTGTCGTTGCCGTCCACGTACTCTCCATCGTTGCCGCCGTTATTGTCGCCGTCGTTACCATCTTTGTAGTCTCCGTCGTTGTTGTCGCCGTCGTTGCCATCTTTGTAGTCTCCGTCGTTGTTGTCGCCGTCGTTGTTGTCACCGTCGTTGCCGTCCTCGTACTCCCCGTCGTTGCCGTCCTCGTACTCCCCGTCGTTGCCGTCCCCGTAATCTCCGCCGTTGTTATCGCCGTTATCGTCTCCGTAGTTGTCGCCGTAGTCGCTGCCTTCTGTGTCGGAGTTGGTATCGGGATAGTCTTCGCCCCCGTTGCCATTGTCACCAGCCTCGTAGTCCTCTCCACCGCTGGCACTTCGAAGACGTCTACGCTTTGGCCTGTGGTCATCTTCGTCTTCAACACGCTCGCATTTGCGGCGCAGACGCTCCTTTGCGCTTTTCAAGGCCTTTGTCATAACCCAAGAAAATTCGGCATTATTGGGTTTAGTCAATAATGTCGAATTTTGAGCCATGGCATCTAAAAAAAACAAAATTGTTTTTATGAGTATAGATAATTTTTTTAATGAGATATCTGTAAATGTAAAATAGCAAATAGTCATTATTTCTAATTGAACATTCACTATTTGAAAAAGTGATAAGTAGGTCACTTCGGAGTATTAAATATTCACTTTTCACAACAGGAAAAATTTACTTGTTTTTTCACTATATCAATTAGTGGAGTAGGTATTTGAATAGTGACAGAGACAAACGCGTTTTGTAATAGCTATTAAAATTAGTGAATATTGACTATTTTATAAGTAAAAAATATTTTATTAATTCTCTTCACTTTTCGGAGAGGCCACAGTTAGGTCGGAAATAAAGACGGGAGTAAGATAGATTATAATTCTCGCGGGAAGAATCTGCAAATTTACTATCTTGTTGCATGATATACTATTAAATCTGGGTACCTTCACAAGCCCCAACAAAGCGGCAAGATTTAAGTTCGAAAATTCTTTTCGATTTGGACCCTAACCAGGTTATTTTTGGCGAAAGTTCCTCGTTTAAGGCAACGAATTTTTCACGTATTTGGCTGCAGCATCGGTGGGATTGATTCCACCCAAATACGTTAAGTAGTTAACCTGAAATAAAAAAAATAATAATAAAGATAGAATTACACTATGGTTAAATGTAAAGTATCATTTCGTTAAACATATTCTGAGTTCGATATTTTAAATACGGAATTCATAAACTTACATTATGATCAGTTAACTGTAAATAATGTTATTATTATCAAAAATGACTTGATAGAAGCATTTTCAACAATTATTTAACACTATTCAAAATATTCATTCAATCTGTGACACTGATAAACAAATTAATGAATACAAAGAAGGTACAATTAACCTCAAAAAATGAATCAAATCAGCTTCTTGGTGGTACTTATTGTTGATAATTAGGATGAATAGAATTATTTAATTTGAACGCGTATAATCGTTATTTGGTGGAAGTTTATTTATGCAACCTGTTTAATGAAGTATACCAATAAACAAAAATTGAAAAGATTACTCATTTTGACTAGCGTAGCTGGTAGAGAACCTCTTTAAACTTCTTGCGTTTCTTACGACTAATTATTTATATTAGGTATAAAAAAATTAAATTTGTAAAAATACCTTACACATTAATTTCTCAAGAAAAATCAATATCTTATTGATTCTAATTTAGAGCTGACGAATATCACAATTGTTATATATTAACCTAAACTAACAAGTTTTTAGCGAGATTATAGTGAACATAGTAGCTTCCCTAGCAAAAATTTAAAGTGTAAAAAAAATGTAAAAAAGTGTAAAAAAATGTAAAAAAGTGTACAAAAGAGTAAACAAATGTTAAAAACAGTAAAAAAGTGTAAAGAAACATATCAAAATGTAAACAAAATATAAGCAACTGTAAGAAAGAATAAAAAAACTACAAAAATGTGTTGAAAAACTGTAAAAAATATGTAAGAAAGTGCAAAACATGTATAATAAAGTGTTAATAAATGTAAAAAAGTGTAAAAACACTATAATCAAATGTTAATAAGTATTAAAAAACCGCTGCCAATACATTGGCACTTAGCTTCCTCAAAATAATGGATTTATTCATTTTTTTTTTAATTTTTTATAACAATAATTAATTGTATCATACCCAATTTTCTTTATGAATATTCGTAACAAATTAATATATATTTTTCGAAAATTCATTCTTGTTACTCTTTTTCTCGTGCGACAACCCGATATTTTTATAAATCAATTTTTTCAAAATATTATCACATGTTCTATTAGTTTTATTTTAAACCTCAAATATCTTTCGTCGTAATAGTTCGATTTTATTGGACAACGAATTCAGTTTGACGATATAAAAAAAATATATCTCTCCCAAATTTTAGGACTATTGGTTGATTTTCTTAATATTGTTATCGCGTGACAACAAAACTCCTACTTTTTTATAAAACATTGTTTTTTTAAAAAACAAATAAAGATAATCTTTTGAAATTTCAACCAAATATATTCTTCAATGAGTATAATAAGTGGTTAAAACTTGAAGTCGATAAATCAATTATTATTTGAAAAATTTATTAAATAATTTTGAGCACATTTTCGTTAATAATAAATGACAGAGTGAAGATAATTTAAATATTAAAAAAAGAAAATGTACATAATTTAAATACCTGTCAATAAAAATTTATGATGTTAAGTAATAATATCATAGTAGTAACATATTAAACAAGTGGCCGACAACGGTTGCGTTTACCCTATTATTATATTATCATCAACCAAATGCTCATTAATTAAATTTTTTTTTTTTTTCAAATAACTTGTGTATAATATAATAACTGTTTTATACATAAAACACAAATAATACAAATTAAACACAATCATAATCGTTAATATATAGTGAATGTTCTATACAAAAGATTTCGATATTTTGAGTAAAAAATAAAGATAATCTTTTGAAATTTCAACCAAATATATTCTTCAATGAGTATAATAAGTGGTTAAAACTTGATCGCGCTGTAAATTAACCTCAATAAAAAACAAAAGCAAGTGAACAACACGCACGCATAGCACGTGTTATTTCCATTTTTTAGTATAGATATATCCAAAAAATTATGACTTGAAAAGAAGGCTAAATCAGTTTTAACCTCGAATATCTCTGAAATTCATAAACGAATTCTTTTACTCTAAAAACGCATATAATAAATAATATACACTCTACATCTCCGCCAAATTAAAAAAAAATTAAAACAAGTTTTTTCTAGTTATCAGGCGACAAATAAAATAACTTTGTAAAATAGGAAAATTTTGAATATCAAAAAGTAATCGTACGATCTTGATGAAAATTCACATACATAATATCTATATCACATACAAAATTGTCTAGAAATCTGTAGCTGATTCATAGAACCGTTCTCGAGAAATTACGATTTAAAAAAAAGTTTAAAAAATTTTAACCTCAAATATCTCTGAAATTTATGGACCAATTTTTTGCCCAAAGAACTCGACCAAGAGCTATCCAAAATCTACCTCCACAAGGAATTTTGAAGAAATTACGACAATTTTCCCTCCGGAATCGTTGGACATACAAAACTCATTTTTTTCATTTTTCATGTTTTACGTTTTTGTTAATAACCAAAGAACCGTGATAGCTAGAAACGTTTTTTTTAGAAAATATAGGTATTTTAATTCTCTTTTAAATGCTACCTATCCCATTCTGATACATACAGCCGTTCTCGAGAAATTACGATTCGAAAAAGAGGTTACAAAAATTTTAACCTCAAAAATCTCTGAAATTTATGAACCAATCATCTATCCCAAAGAAAGGTGCAGGTGGCAACCAAAAATGTACCTCTACCAGGAATTTTGAAGCGATTAATACAATTTTACTCCCGTAAATTGTCGCCACCTAAAACACGTTTTTTTCATTTTTTAATTTTTTTCTCAAAAACTAACCAACAGAATGGATTCAATTTTATACAGATTATAGCTATTCATAATCTCCATTATCATGATTTTTCTCAAAAAAATTGACCATTTAGTTTGGGAGTTATAAGCATTAAAAAAAAACACGTTTTTGTTAATAACAAAATAACCGCGATAGCTAGAGAAATTTTTTTTTTTAAATATAGGTTTTTTTATACTCTTTCGAACGCTACCCATTCGATTATAAAATTTAAATCCAATCATTAAAAAAAATAAAAAATAAATTTTTCGAAAATGAAAAATTCGACATAAAACAAAAACGAATTAGTTAGTCGTACAAAATTATTTTTTTCCCGAATTCGGAATCAAAAAACAAAAAAAAATGAGATCCGTCCGGTTAAAATCGACCGCGTAGATCCGAAAATAAAGCGGTACACACACACACACACACACACACACACACACACACACACACACACACACACACACACACACACACACACACACACACACACACACACACACACACACACACACACACACACACACACACACACACACACACACACACACACACACACACACACACACACACACACACACACACACACACACACACACACACACACACACACACACACACACATATTTTCTAAAATCATGTGACACAAACTTCTAATACCTTTATTCATGTTTCTAGAGCAATTTAAAGAAAATTAAAATTTTACTGTTACAAAGCTTCCTCTATGAGGAAGCAAAACTATAAGAAAATGTTAATAAATGTGAAGAAGTGTAAAAAACTGTAAAAGAATGTTTGAATTATGAGTATCAAAGAAAGTGATACAAAATATAAAAAAAACTGTAAAATAGTATACAAAAATGTAAAAAATTGTAAAGAAAGTGTAGAAAATGGTTAAAGAATGTAAAAAACGTCCGACATTACAGTGTTTTTTTACATTTTTTTTACACTTTTTTACATTTGTATACACTTTTTTTACATTCTTTTACATTTTTTTTACATTTATCTACATTTATTTACACTTATTTACACTTTAAAATTTTTGCTAGGGTTATTTATAGCTAAGGAATATAACTAATTTATTGCAGCTGAAATAAAAAAGCTGGTTAACTTTGTACTAATTTAAAAATGTTTTGAGCTTCTGTATAATAAGCATAATTGTTATACAAATCAAAATTCAGAAAAAATTTTAAATCGCCAGATTGGGGATACTTTGCAAGATCATTTTATTTTTTTAACTTTAATTTTGACCAATAAGATTAAAAGGTATGGCCGAAAATACTATGAGTGCTAGTAATGGACAACTTTTATCTGCTAGACGTAAGCTCTTTATTTTTCATACATAATGCCGTGCACTATCTGTAAAAAATCTATTACTATCTTTAATCAAATGAAAAATGTTACTTACAACTTCGTCGTACATTTCTTGACTGGCTGAATTGAATGTTGCAAGTTCGCCGACGGTCTTGAAAGGCAAACAGGAGGGAATGTCTACCACTGTGGTGGTTTTCTTCTTTAACAATTTGCTGATCATTGTTTTGTTCTGACTGAAAAATTTTAAATAATTTTTTAAATAAGCATTTGTTACGATTGAGCAGTGGCATATAAATAAATAAATAAATAGAGGACTCGATAAAAAAGGACATCGCATGACGCTTTCGTGACGAATGCTCTTTTCTCTGAGCTCGATGCCCATGCGCGTCTTTCTTCGAGTCGTCCACATGTTACTAGGTAAATTATTTAACGTACTCTACTTTTTTTCCAATCTGTCCATTTGATTTTGCATGTTTCTGTAAATTATATATAAAACGTATTGCATTACACGAGGAGAGATTATTTTTTTAAATTTAAATTCACATACTGCAGTGATTCAAGCACTCATTTTTGGAATGCGGCGGCCTCTAGTTCATTTTGGTCAATGGACAGCTTTTGTGCTTGGCAAGTGTTGTTTGGCGTGATGTTAGTAGAGGAAAGGTTTTTGGAAGAATATATTTGTGCTGGTGTGATGGACTGTTCATTTTTAGATTTGTTAGTAGGGGTAGTTGCTTTAGCTTTGCTGTTAGTAGGGGGAATTGTTTTTGACTTGTTAGTAGGGTTAGTATGAGTGTGAATAAGAGATGCGTGTTTAGTTAATGATTGAGTGCAAGAATAAAGTGATGGTTGGTTTTGAGAAAATGGTTTATTAGTAACGGGTCGTTCGGTGCGAAGGGGTATCTGTTTGGAAGTGATTGATTTTTCGAAAGCATGCTGATTAGAGAGAGGTGGCTGGCTGTTAGGGAATGATTTTTTGTTAGTAATTTTTTATGCATGCTGATTTGAAAGAGATGAGTGGCTGTTAGACAATGATTTGTTGAAAGTGAATGATTTTTGAAAAGCATGCGGATTAGAAGGAGATAAGTGGCTTTTAAGGAATGATTTTTCGGGAGTGGATGTTTGTTTAGAAGGGAATGATTTTTTTAAGGCATGCAGGTTAGATGATGTCTGGAAGTTGAGGGTTGGCTGTTGAATGGTGGACTTTGAATTGAAGGTAATGGGTTTGGTGGCTGGATGAAAACTATTGATTTGATGAGAGGAGCTTCAGAACTATTGCAAGTGGATGTTTTGTTAGGAAGAGGAGTTTTACTGACTGGATTATGTGTGAGTAGTGAAGGAATCCGTTTGAGATCATCCATCACGTTTTTCAAAGCTTTGCCGGATGGAAGTGCCCTTGCGTTGCGCGATTCTGTCTTTACCTGCAATAAAAACACACCCAAGCACAGTGGCATTGCAATGGTGCTTGCATTTTTGGTAGAAATAAGAGATTGAATGTGAGATAAATAATTCTTAGTTCTACCAATAACACCGTGACACCGTATAGTTCCATTCATTTACTTCAAATAAATAACTAATATATTAAATGAAGTTCTATTGCAACTGTACTCAAGTAAAGGTTAACATATCAAGTATATAATAATATATCAAAGTTACATAAATAATAATATTAGTCTAAATTGATATATTCATTTTTTATACCAAAAAATAAAAGTACACTATTCTCATTCCACTATACCCATTTAAAGGATAAGAAAGAAATAAGGAAAATCCTAGTGAATCTCTACAGAATATTCGCATGATAATCTGAATAGTAATCAAGAAACAATCATTTCTTGGCAAATCAAGCTGATATCTCATCTAAGCTAATAAACGACATCGTAAATTATAAACATCCCTACTCAAAAATTCACATGAGATCTCACGAATAACACTAAAATGTACTTCAAGAAATTGTTTGTTACACCTTTATAGCGATTGTATAGACCGTATTCCTTTTATTATTGCTTCTAAAATGCAGAAAAAGTACATTTAAAGTTAATTTTTTGATAAAAACTGTTTTTACGAAAATTTGTTATTAGTCTGCATTTAATGAGTTTTCACGTAATTTCAACTTTTTTTTTTAAGTATACAATAATAATGTATATAATTTTAGAAGGAATTATAATAGAAATATGACCGTTGTAGCTTTTCAAACAAACAATTCGACGCCTCCCGTTCATATTATTCTAACTCGTGGAAGAGTATAACATAATTCTAACTTGACATTAGGAACAATAGAAAACCATTTAAAAATCATAACACAACATTCTAACTCAAACAAGTACACAAGATAATTCCAACTCGAGATAATATGATTCTAACTCGAAACTCTGCACATTCAAATTCCAATTCGGGAGAGTACAATATAATTCCTATTCAAACTATCACCGTGCGATATGTGAACTCGCGGGGCAAAGCAATATAAATCTAATTCATATAATATTGGATAATTAAGATAAATAAATATTTAAATAATAATTATTCAATTTAAAATCTATCCTTCCTCGAGCAGAAAGTTTTGAACAAATATTTCAAATTAAATGCAAACTTCATACCTAAATAAATATTCGGCGAGTTAAAGAGTATTGGCCCGCAAAGAACATTAATTTGAAGAAAAATTAAGTAATAAAACCTAGACAGGTGCACGGAAAAAATTTCCTAGAGTGACTGCTGCAGCGCTAGGACTGACTATAGAATATCACGCATATGTAACTGCACCAATCTGACGCAACAGCTACGGAAATCGGTCAGTGTTAGGGTTCCTAAAACTCGCTTTCTGACACATTTAATCTACCTTTATTCTGAGCGGTGATTTTCTTTTATATAAGCAAAACCACGTATGGAAAACTCGTCTATTTGAGAGCGCGAGTTATGGACGATATAAGCTACGCCGATTTTGAGCAGTGTTTTCGCTGTTTATGCAATGCACGTTTGAACAGCTCGTCTTTGAGAGCGCGACTCCTGGCATGTTTGGGCAACCTTCACTTTGGAGCAATGTTTTCGCTTTATAAAATCAGAAGCACGTTTTGGAGAGCCTGCTTCCTGGAACGTTTAAATTACCTTTATTTTCAGCGTTGACTTTCTTTTATATAAGCATAAGGACGCGTGCGAAGCTCGTCTTCGAGAGCTCGCTTTCTGACACATTTAATCTACCTTTATTCTGAGCGGTGATTTTCTTTTATATAAGTAAAAGCACGCGTAGAAAACTCGTCTACGAGAGCGCGAGTCCTGGACGATATAAGCTACGCCGATTTTGAGCAGTCTTTTCGCTGTGTGGCGACAGTGCCAAGCTGGCAGGGAAGCCCGTTCTCGACATAAGCAGCAATTAAATCCACGAGAAGTCTTCTTAGGCGACGTGACAACGTCGAGCCGCCCTCCCCCCCAGCTGTGGTCGCGCGAGAGGCGAAATCGGCAGTTCCGCCGACTCGCTTCCTTCTTCTTGCTCCGACAATCTTACTGTGCACATGTGCTCGGCACACGCCGAGCCTCCTAGTCTATTTCAATAAAGTTATAGTTCTGCTAATCCGTGAGTGTCACTTCACGACCTGTGCTCCGCCATCGTAATCCTTCCGAGAGGCACCTGTTATTCTACACGCCTCGAATAACTAAACTAGTGACTCCGAAAGGAGGAGCAGCACACACGGGTGACCCTCCTGCAAAACCGGAAAGACCACGGAGCTTCGCTCACACGAAGCTCGCGGCCGAGGCCGGCGCACCGCCGAAGGCGACGACGCGGAACGAACAGCAGCATACAGCTCGAATCGTAGTCGAACACGGCGCAAACGCAAGACGCTGCACGGCCCGTGCCCCTATCGCGCCTCCACCGGGATACCCAGTGACAATGCTTCTGCGGGAAACACCTAAGCTTACCTCTGATCCAGGCGGCAGAAGTGAACGTCAGATCCATCGAAAACCGCCTGCACGTGTGCGATGCACGCACAAAGCTAGGACTTCTCATAGACACCGGTTCGATAGTGTCTCTCCTACCGAAGTCAGCAGTCCAAGAAGAGCATCAGAGACAACCACTCACTCTAAATGTAGCCAACCAGTCTCTCATCAACACGTACGGATCAATAGACCTCGTTCTTAACCTTGGACTTCGAAAGGACTTCAACTGCAGTTTCACGATCGCAGACGTCCCTCATGGCACTCTTAGCACAGATTTTGTTGTCAAGTACGGCTTGCTCCCGGATCTCCGACCCGCTTGCCTCATCGACTCTCTCACTGGTGTCTCAGCCCGAGGAACGATCGACGCATCCCCTCCACACTCAATCTCGTCAATCAGGCCGTTCGACAACCTCGGCAGTGCCACAGCCTAAAAGTACAAGGATCTTCTCAAGGAGTTCGAAGACCTCTTCGACCTGCAGCAGCCCCGTCCAACCTCTAGGACTACCAGTCACACACACCATAACCACCCAGGCCCATCAGTCGTCGAGTGCTACCGGCGCCTTACCGGTGACCGCCTCTCCGCAGCCAAATAAGTCTTTACAGAACTTCTCGATAAGGGTATCATCAGGCCTTCTAACAGCCAGTGGGCCAGCCCGCTACACCTGATACCTAAAAAGGACGATTCCTGTCGCGTCACCGGCGACTACCGCCGTCTCAATGCCTGCACTGTTCCAGATAGGTACCCGCTACCAATAATCGAGGGCTTCAGGAGAGCAAAGGTAACGTTTTCTCCACAATCGATCTCCAAAAAGCATTCTACCAGATATCCATCGCCGAAAAAAACATCGAGAAGACGGCTGTGACCACGCCGTTCAATCTCTTTGAATTCCTCGGCACGTCTCTCAGATTACGCAACGCCGCGCAATCCATGCAGCGCACTATGGACCACGTGCTACGGAAACTTCCGTTTGCCAAGGATGACTTCTTTGTAGCGTCGACGAATCACGACGAGCATCTCCAACACCTTCGCCAGCTCTTCGTGACGCTGCGCGAAGCCAAGCTGAGAATCAACAGGAAGAAGTGCACATTCGACACACCTCAGACACTATACCTAGGTTTCCTGATCTCCAAGAACGGCATCCAGCCGCCTCTCGAGCGGATAAAAGCCATACAAGCCTACTCAAAGCCACTTAGAGCCTCCGATCTAAAAAGATTTCTTGGCATCATTAATTTTTATAGACAATGCATCCCTCACGCAGCTGAACTCCAGGCGCCACTGCACGATCTCATCAAAGGTCTCAATAGGAAAGCAAGGATCAAGTGGACGCCGGAAGCAGAGCAGGCTTTCCATCGCTGCAAAGACAGCCTCGTTGACGTAGTCTACACCAATTTCCTCATCCCCAACGCGCCCCTCGTGCTCAGAACTGACGCCTCAAATATGGCGCTAGGAGCAGCGTTGGACCAGCTGCAACCAGAGGAAATTTAGCGTCCGCTAGGACTATTCTCCAAAAACCTCAACTATATCCAGAAACGCTACAACACGTACGACCGCGAGCTACTAGCTATCTACGAGGTCGTGAAGCACTTCGAGAGAATCTTCGAGGGCCGCCAATTCACCATTTACATGGATCACAAACCGCTTGTGTACGCCCCGGACCAGCGGGCGGAAAAAGCATCACCACGACAAGCATGCCACCTCGAGTATATTCTGCAATTCAACGTGAAGTTCTACGCTCGAGGAGTCGACAACATCGTCGCGGACGCGCTGTATCGACCATCCGACGTCAAACGTCATCAGCAACAGCACCAGCCCTCCAGCAAGGATCAGCAACAGTACCAGCCCTACAGCAGAGATCTTCAGCAACACCAGCCCCTCAACAGAAACCATCACCATGCCATCTACGCTCGACGCCGCCACCATTGCCGAAGCTCAGGCCGCCGACGACGAACTGCCCGACCTTCACGCCAGTTCCAGCCTGCAACTCGAAAGCGTCGCTTCGTATATTCTCTACGCCTCGAACAACTAAAGCTGTATAAAGGCCAAAGCACGTTTGAACAGCTCGTATTTGAGAGCGCGACCCCTGGCATGTTTAGGTAACCTTCATTTTGGAGCAATGTTTTCGCTTTATAAAAGCAGAAGCACGCGTATGAAGCTCGTTTTAGAGAGCCTGCTTCCTGGCACGTTTAAACTACCTTGATTTTGAGTTGTGATTTTCTTGTATATAAGCATAAGCACGCGTGCGAAGCTCGTTTCAAGAACGCGCTTCCTAGCATGTTTGAGCTACCTTCATTTTGAATTAGGGTTTTCGCTTTACTATAGCAGAAGCACGTGTGTAGAGTCAACTTGAAGCGCTTGCGTAATAAAATTATTGGTCATCGCCAACACCGCTGCATATTTGAAAATTTATCTTATGTAGTCCCACTTTTCCAAGTCAACAATGTGGCTACAACTGAGTCAAAAATAAAGTTCTATATGCAATACGGGAGTAAAGTCGATGGTTCCGCGGGTGGGTTTTATACTGACCAAGCGAAACGAGCTTGTTAGATAGTATGCTATTTTATATGATATTATAACCGGACGCTATTTCTGACCTTTCGAATAATGCAATAACTTTCGAAGAAACAAAAACATATACTTTGCAGAAAAGCTCTACCTTATGGGTGTGAAATGTGTGAAGAATATATACTAGCCACTACATAGTATCCTTCGATAAAATCTACCGCTGATGTTTCTGACCAATAAGGCATTCTAAAACATTTATTTTTCACATCTTCCAATTGAATCAAAGAATTTTCTGATGATAACGCAGTACACAGGAAAACTTCTACAGATGATGAAGAGCAACAACCGAGATCAAACAAATCTTCTACACTAGTGAAATATTTAACGAGAAGATTGCAAGTTCCGTTTGAGTTTATTAATATTTTGAACTACGCAAATGCTGTCATCGTGAAGCATAATAGTATTGCTCTTCTGATAAATAGATATACGACAAGATCCTGTAATAACTGTGGCATATTGTTCATAACGAACTCTTGAAAGAGGTTCTGGCCCTTTAACATGCTTTTCTATGAATTTCAAAGAAGTATCGGTACGTTTCGGTAAATTCACCTGAACACCTTCTGCAGTTCTGTTGGCAATTTGCTGTAAATGTTGACTTGGTTTCTTGCATAGTTTTCTGAAGTAAGTCATATTATTTTCAAATATAAATGCTGAATCAGAATCTAAATTTCCAAATGATCGAACGTCACTGGCAAAGTGCAATAATCCATGAATATTGTATGACATAAATTCAATACCGTAAACATCTTGAGCCCTGGTTACAAAAATTTCTATGAGTTTTTCGGCAGTTGAAATTGATTCAGGAGTATTAAATGGTTCAATAAGTATTCGCATTGCTGTGTGAAGTAAAAGAAAATGCATGCATACAGCCGGATCAAATAAACCACAAAATATATCAGGACCACTATACAGAAGAAGTTGACGAAACTCAGTGGCTTTATATTTACCATGCTTAGTGACCTCAACAGGTTGTCTGGCAAATTCCTGAGGACAAAAATTTGCTACTACTTCTAAACAACCAGTTAATATTTTTACATAGTCAGATGGAAGTTTAGCAGTGTTGCTATATTTGCCATCGATCGTTGCCTGTAGAATTTTCTCCATGGTACCGAGACAAACGAGATGCATATATTCAAATACTGTTTGTGAAACAAAATCCATGGGAAGACGATCAATGGAACACTCTTTGTCGTTATGATGCTCAACGTCCACTCTCATGTCGTATTCTTCTCTTGTGCGAAGTTGAAAAGTTGTATCTACAAAGGCTATCACTCCGGGACGAATATATTCTCCTCTTATCCAGCATCGAGAACAAGGAACTAATGAACTGTGTCCTAAATGACCTAATACAAATGCTCGAGCTGGGGCGTCTGCGATGAAACATCGTAGTACAATAGGTATTGAGTTACCATTAAATTCAATACCATCTTGTAAAGTCAAAAGAACTTCATCAACAAAGAACTTCATAAAATCAGTGGCATTCGTTGGCTTACCTGTGCCCTTATACACTCCTACAACTTCGGCAGCACTTTTATGAATATTGGCAACTTTAATTTGAATTGGCCACATCACAATTTTACTCTTTTTACCGAAAGATATACCATCAGTGTTGAAATCTATTTGGAGAATATCAGGAATCATAGAAGAAGGAGTAGATTGCAAAATACGACTCAATCCACTTTGGAAACCTAAATGAAGATATTCACTTCCGGCAACTTCCATTATAGAAGTTGGATATTGAGGAGTATTTAAAACAGCTCGAGCAGTGATACGAATATTTTCAAAGCAGTGGTGAGTACTAAGAGCCTGCAATACGGCTTCTGATTGTTTGTGAGTCATATTCGTAGTAGCGAAGGCAGAATTAAGTTTCATTTCCATATGTTTAACATCATCTACGTCTTCGTCTTCAGATATATAAGAAGATTGTACGTCGTCATTGGTTGGTATGTATTCAGTTGAGAAAGGACAATGAAAGGAAGAATAAGAATTTATGGACATTTCCTCATCTTGCTCCATAGAAACATCACTTGGAAAATTGGAAAGGTTAATTTCCATCGAGTCATTGCAATGATTTACTGCAGGGGTATTTCCATTGAGAACCGATTCACTGACGCATTCATTTTTAGAATTAGAATTTAGAACATCCGTACGAGCGACAGTAACAAGACGATGCATGCGAGCTCTATAATCATATGAGCAGCGGTCTAAAGTTTTTCGAGTGCGAATCTGCTTTAATCTATACATCACTAAATATAATCGATATAAAAATAAAAACAAAAAACGCAAATTAACTGCAGACTATCTATCAGAATTAGCTAATAACTAATATAGACTATTATTAAATGGGAATAAAATCATACAATTAGCGATAAAAGGTATGCATAAAATATAAACTGTTACAATCAAATTTGATATTAGCCAAAAATAATAAAATAATAGTGCAAACCATATACTTGCATTAATAATATTTCATCATACCTGTAAATAATAGAAAATAATTCGGAATATAATATAAATATAAATAATAATTATAATAGAAAATTTTTTTAAATTAAAATAAATTTTTTTAAATTAAAATAAATTTTTTTAAAATGATTGTATTTTTCATGAAATGATAATGAACTAAAGAAATGAGAAAGTAACACGGTAATTTAATATAGAAATAGGATGGGAACATTTTTGTAAGGTATCGTAAAATTAAATTTGGTGATGTATTGTTAGGCGCATGCGCGCGATTGCACCCTACTGAAAAAGCTCAGGTGATTATCAGCTGATAATCAGGTGAAAATCATGCGAGAACCTCGTCTGATTATCAGCTTATTTTCACCTGAAAATTACGTTAATATTTTCATTTATTATTAATTATTATTATTAATTATTATTTATTATTATTATCATTCACAGGAATCACATTCTCTTTTTTTTTTAAGTAAGGGAATAGCGAAACGTAAAAACGGAAATAGAGAAGCATATTTCTGAAAATAGAGGAATTTTAAAAGAGACTGAAAATAACATTCAAGCTTTCCAGGATTAGCAAAATTTTACGAATATGAAAAAGTTATGTTAAAAGTTCATTCAAATCAAAACTAATCAGTTAAGCTAAAAATTACTAATTGATAAAAATAATGAAGTTAAAGTTAAATTAAAAAGTTAGAAGTTAATTATAACAAAAAATAAAATCATACCTTATACATTACTAATCCCAGGACAGCAAGTCCAAATATTAAAAATGGTTTTAACAATAAAAACAGTATCCACAAACCCCACTAATCCAAAGGCAACAAGTCGAAATCTAACTAAATGCTTGGGCAATAAACCAAAAGCTCTTAAATCCTACTAAACTAACCAGGGGCGTACTGAACATATAACTGTATTACATATAACTGTATTACATAGAATATAGTATCTATACGTACAAGCTAGCTGGCGGTAAAAATAAAAAACTCTATTCTAAATAGCCGGGGGAGGCAAGTTCCAAGAATAGTATCAACATGAAAACGCAGGAGGCGGTTAAACTTTAAATAAAATAAAAAACTGTAGTCCTAACTAGTCGGGGGCGGCGAGGTCCACGAAAATAAGGAAGTTACGTAGACGTGCGACATTAAGTGTGACAATTATTTGAAAAATTGTTAAACCCAGGTAACCGGAGGATGCAAGGTCCCCGAAAATAAGGGAGTTATGTTGACGTGCGACAGTAAGCGAGAGGATTATTTTAAAATGTCTGCACAATTGAGTAACTGCTTCTTTTACATGGAACTCTTGTCCCCTGACTATTTGTGTTTAAGAATTAATTAAATGATCGTGTTGCTCACTGTCGCACGTCTGTACGTAACTCCCTTATATGCGTAGGCTTTGCATCTCTCAGCTACTTGGGTTTGCACGTCTACGTCACCTCCTATTGGCGTGGACCGTGCATCACCCGACGAGTGAACCTTGCATCCTTCAACTATTTGGGTTTAACAATTATAAATAATAATGATAATTAATAATAAATGAAAATGAGCTGATAGTCACCTGATAATCAGGTGATTATCAGATGACTGACAGGTAATTTTTTACCTGAAAATCGTGTTGATATTTTTATTTGTTATTCATTATTCTTATGATTTATTATTCTTAATCTTAAATTTTTTATATTTAATTTTTCATTCCTAAATTATGACTATTATGATTCAAATAGTACATTACGATACGGGTGTGAAAGGTGATTATTTACCTCATGAGACGCTTTTGGCACGAGCGAAGAGAGTGAGAAAAGTCGAATGCGGTAAAAATCACCTTACGGACCGGTATATAAGGTGATAAAACGCAGTGAATAGAAAACAAAATCGAGCACCTATTTCAAAGAATGAATAGCACGGTCGACTCCTAGGTTTCTTCTATACTTGCCTTCGGAGCGCTCCGAGCTCCTTGATAGAATAAAATCATTTGATTTTTTGTTTAAAAAATATATGTAATTATCTTATCATTTAAACTAATTAAAACTAAATCATAGTGAAAAATAGTGTTCATAACCTCAAAAACGAAATAATACGCGCAAAGTGCGTTTGAATTTTACCAGTTATTTAAAAAAGTCATAAACCCAATTGGCCAAGAAACGCGAGGTCCACTTAATAAAAGGGAGTTACGCAGATGTGCGACAGTCAGTCGAATATTTAAAAAAATCTGCTCAAATGCCTCTTTGTCCGTTGGCATCGCGTTCCCCGGCTATTTGGGTTTAAGACTTCTTTTAAATAATCGATTTGCTTTCTATAGCACGCCTGCGTAACTATACCTTTATTTTGCGTAGATCTCGCCGCCCCAACTATTTTGATTTAAGACTTTTTGAATTAATCGACTAGCTTACTGTCTCACGCCTGCGAAAATCATTTTTTTTCGCGTGGACTTCGCGCATCCCGGCTATTTATTTTTTTTTTTTTAATTTTCGACTCGCTTACGGTCACACGTCTGTAAATACCTTTTTCTTTGCGTACACTTGTAAAAAAAATTGGCGTGGCAACATGAAAATCAATCCGGAACCTTTGGCTTCGGGGGTGTAAAAGGGTTAAAACAGCGTAAAATACGCGAAAAATGTCGGAAATATAAGGGAATTGCGTAGACATGCAACAGTAAGTAACACGATTATTTAAATAATTTTTAAACGCAAGTAGCCGGGGGGATATAAGGCCCACGCTTCTAAGGGAGTCACGTAGACATGCAACAGTTAGTAAGACGGTTATTTAAATAATTTGTAAACCCAAGTAGCTGGGGAATATGAGGCCGACGCATATAAAGAAGTCACGTAGACATGCAATAGTAAGCAAGACGATTATTTAAATAATTTTTAAAGCCAAGACGCCGGGGAATATGTGGTCCACACGTATAATGGGTCTGAAGTTTGCAACGTTGGAGTCCAACAAAATACTCACGTTTATACTAAATAATATTAATTTGACGTGTAGATTTAGTATTTTATAGTATAAAATAACTTGAAAACAAAGATTTAGATAAAATTTCCGTTGTTTAATAACTTTAATCAATCATAAAAAATGTTGCATCCAACGATGCAAACTTCAGACCCATCGCATATAAGGGAATTACGTAGACGTGTAACAGTAAGCAAGACGATTATTTAAATAATCTTTAAGCCCAAGTAGCCGGGGGATATGATGTTCAGGCATATAAGAGAATTACGTAGATTTGCAACAGTAAGGAATGACGATTTGTCAATGGATTAACTCATATTAATAAATTTTATATAAGGGAGTCATGAAAAAATAAGCAAAACGTTTATTTAAATAATTTTTAAACCCAAGTAGCCGGGAAACGCAAGGTCCACGCATATTAGGGAATTACTTAGACATGCAACAATAAGCAAGACAATTTTTTAAACAATTTTTAAACCCAAATAGGTGGGGGATATGAAGTCCACGCATATAAGGGAGCCATGTAGACATGAAAAAATAAGCAAAACAATTATTTAAATAATTTTTAAACCCAAGTAGCCGGGTGACGCGAGGTCCATGCATATTAGTGAATTTATACGTAGACGTGCAACAATAAGCAAGACAATTATTTAAACAATTTTTAAACCCAAGTAGGCGGGGGCTTACACGTCTACGTAATTCCCTTATATGCGATGGGTCTGAAGTTTGCATCGTTGGAATGCAACATTTTTTACGATTGATTAAAGTTATTAAACAACGGAAATTTTATCTAAATCTTTGTTTTCAAGTTATTTTATACTATAAAAAACTAAATCAACACGTCAAATTAATATTATTTAGTATAAACGTGAAGTAAAATGAATTATGGTTTCTATTTTGTTGGACTCGAACGTTGCAAACTTCAGACCCATTATATGCGTGGACCACATATCCCCCGGCATCTTGGCTTTAAAAATTATTTAAATAATCGTTTTGCTTATTTTTCATATCTACATGACTCCCTTATATTCCTGGACCTCGAGTCCCCCGGAAAGACAGAGGGTTATATCCATATAGACTTATAGAGATAGAATAAGTATATGCGCCGTACATGGGTCCCGATCAAGCTTTTATAGCTCCAGTCCACCATAAGCCGTAATCGGGGCCTGAATCGGACTTATATGTTTACAAATGTGCACTGCGTTATGGAAACTGAGAGAATCTAAAGTCATACAGCATGATTACATAGTAAATATCAGAAAGAAACATAATGAGTTGATTTTTTTCTTGGATTAACTATTTATAGTAGTTTTTGACTGCTGTCCGAGTACTGTGTCCAAAATTTGTAGTGTCCGACTACTGGGTCCTTTACCTTAGTACCAAATTTTATCTTTCTTTAACTGCAGTATCGATACATACACAATATTAGCTTAAAAGTTTAGGATTGAATAAATTAAAAATAAAAGAACAAAAAAGAATTAACCCCGTGCGGTCGAACTTTAGATATAATAATAGATAAGAAAAAAATTAATTAAAAATTATTCAATATTCCGAATTCAGTTGTAAAATCATAAATGTATGTATTTATGGAATACTGCAATAATAAAAACAAGAATCTTTCAAAATAAATTCCAATTTTAAATATCAAACGAAATATTATCTTCGGAGTTGCGTGGTTACCAACTTTACCGGTAATTTTTACATGCATACTTCGTTATTGTGTGTATATAGTGAAGCAGACATTTTCTATTAAAGTAAAAGAGATGTTCATGTATCTAACATATGACTTAAATTAAAGGAAAATCTTTTATACATAGTGAAAATAATTCAAGAAAAACCACTCACTTTCTATCAGATAAGTATACTCATATAAATTAAAGTAATTACCATGAGTAAATACTCATAAATAGATCATAGATATCTTACTTATAACTCTCTCTCTCTCTCTCTCTCTCTCTCTCTCTCTCTCTCTCTCTCTCTCTCTCTCTCTCTCTCTCTCTCTCTCTCTCTCTCTCTCTCTCTCTCTCTCTCTCTCTCTCTCTCTCTCTCTCTCTCTCTCTCTCTCTCTCTCTCTCTCTCTCTCTCTCTCTCTCTCTCTCTCTCTCTCTCTCTCTCTCTCTCTCTCTCTCTCTCTCTCTCTCGCTCTCTCTCTCTCTCTCTCTCTCTCTCTCTCTCTCTCTCTCTCTCTCTCTCTCTCTCTCTCTCTCTCTCTCTCTCATTAAAACAAAGATAGAGCTATCTGATTCAAGGAAAATAAAAACATCTACTATCTTCTGTCAGAAAGTTTCAGGATAGATCATCCACTCTCCCTCGTTATGATGTAATTATGATTTTATTTCTGAAAAAGTTGTGCATCGCAATAAATGTGATGCTCCTACATATTTCATAATATGCGTAATCAAGTGATCGATTAAAAAATGGTCCTACCAGTGATTTATATTGGCTTGTTTGTTATAAGTTTCAAATGGGATTTTGGATTTTTTAACCTGCTGCAATTTTAGTTTACAATTTATCTTAGTATTTTAAGGCAAAACTACCAATACTTGGCCATCAACAATCCAGTATCAAAAAGTGGCTGCATAGATTCTAGTAACTAACAACGTGTTGTCTGGTTTATATTCCATGAAGATAAATTTTAGATTAAGAAAGATTATGTACTGTATTGTAAGTAAGGGGGCCAAGTATTGGAGTGAAAGTTCTGGACATTAGAATCAGTTTTTTCCTATAGTAGCCAACAACTGGTGCATTGATACTCGTCATCATTTGATTACTTTATTATGGTACAATTATTAAATAATAATATAATTTTTTTGATGATTTAAAGAATAATTTACCACTATACCTATAGTCGTTATTTTAGATTTAGTAGTGTTAATTCTTATACCTCTAATTCTTATACCACCTAACTTTAGGCTCTTAAGATGACCAATGGTTGGTACATTTACCTTAGATCAGCAGCACATAAGCACATACGCTGAGATGTCAAAATTTGAATGTATGCACACTAGGGAGCCAGTTTTTTAAATTAACCTTGATAGAAGAATAGATCTCAATAACAGTTAAATCGTTTTCTGATTTATTTATTTATTTTGCAACATTTATCTGCGATAGACTTATATGGCAACAAGGTAAATAAGAATTTTGAAGCCAATTTTTTCTTAATCGCTTTTCTTGATTTCAGTTATAGAAAATTACTTAACATTCTATTTATATAAAAATAGAATATGAACATTAACTGGGATTAAAAAAACATTGTATATATATATAGTAAGTTAATTCTGCCTCTACCATGTTTTGAAAAATTCCATTGTTATAGGTTATTAAGCATGTATTTAGAAAGGGTAAGAGTACATTTTTTGTAAAATCACATTGCACTTACTAAATTTTAAAAATTCATTTTTTGTATTTCAGGAAGGAGAAAAATTGGGGAACAGATGGCTTAGTCTCTTTTAAATTTTACTAAATGTGTTTTTTATAAAATGTAGTTTTTTAGACTTTGGCATAACTTTGTGAGAGCATCGTTAAAGGATTTAGATACACATGTGTCTGAAGTTCTGAACGTTCATCGTGAACCAAATATCGAAAATTTTCAAATTCGGCTTTTTGATATTATCTCCTAGAGATATGCATAAAACATGTATAAACTGCAAAATAAGTTATTTCCAAAGTGATCATCCCCCCAAATCATCCCTAAAACCACCCCGACTAGACAATACATTACAAAAAAAATTGGTACCATCTGAGTTTATTAATTTAAGACAAATTGTATGGCTTATATTTCTTTCAGATGTTGTTATAGCCTTGCAAAAAAATTGGGGATATGAAATTCGACCCGGAACCTTTCGCTTACGGGGTGCGAAGGGGCTAAAATAGCCGAAAATACGCGAAAAATAAAGTGAAAAAATCATCTCTCGCGAGTTTACAAATTTAAGACAAATTTTATGGCTGATATTTCTTCCAGATGTTGTCGTAGCCTTGCAAAAAAATTGGGGATATGAAATTTCATCCGGAACCTTTCGCTTAGGGGGTGCCAAGGGGCTAAAATAGCCGAAAATACACGAACAATAACGTGAAAAAATCATTTCTGGCGAGTTTATAAATTTAAGACAAATTTTATGGCTGATATTCCTTCCAGATGTTGTCATAGCCTTGCAAAAAAATTGGGGATATGAAATTTCATCCGGAACCTTTCGCTTAGGGGGTGCCAAGGAGCTAAAATAACCGAAAATACACGAAAAATAATGTGAAAAAATCATCTCTCGCGAGTTTATTAATTTAAGACAAATATTATGGCTAATATTTCTTCCAGATGTTGCCATAGCCTTATAAAAGAATTGCGGATATGAAATTTGATCCGAAACCTTTCGCTTAGGGGCTGCAAAGGGTCTAAAATAGCCGAAAATACACGAAAAATAACGTGAAAAAATCATCTCTCGCGAGTTTATTAATTTAAGACAAATTTTATGGCTGATATTTCTTCCAGATGTTGTCATAGCCTTGCAAAAAAATTGGGGATATGAAATTTGATCTGAAACCTTTCGCTTAGGGGGTGCAAAGGGGCTAAAATAGCCGAAAATACACGAAAAATAACGTGAAAAATCATCTATCGTGAGTTTATTAATTTAAGACAAATTTTATGGCTGATATTTCTTCCAGATGTTGCCATAGCCTGGTAAAAAAATTGGCGATAAGAAATTCGATCCGGATCGTGTCGCTTGGGGGGTGCGAAGGGACTAAAATAGCGGAAAATACTCGCAAAACACCGAGAAAAAAATCATCTCTCGCGAGTTTATTAATTTAAGACAAATTTTATGGCTGATATTTCTTCCAGATGTTGTCATAGCCTTGCAGAAAAATTAGGGATATGAAATTCGATCCGGAACCTTTCGCTTAGGGGGTGTAAAGGGGCTAAAATAGCCGAAAATACACGAAAAATAACGTGAAAAAATCATCTCTCGCGAGTTTATTAATTTAAGACAAATTATATGGCTGATGTTTCTTCCAGATGTTGTCATAGCCTTGCAAAAAAATTGGGGATATGAAATTCGATCCGAAACCTTTCGCTTAGGGGTTGCAATGGGGGTAAAATAGCCGAAAATACACGAAAAATAACGTGAAAAAATAATCTCTCGCGAGGTTATTAATTTAACACAAATTTTGTGGCTGATATTTCTTCCAGATGTTGCCATAGCCTTGCAAAAAGCTTGGGGATATGAAATTCGTTCCGGAACCTTTCGCTTAGGGGGTGCAAAGGGGTTAAAATAGCCGAAACACACGAAAAATAATGTGAAAAAATCATCTCTCGCGGGTCTCTAAATTTAATACAAATTTTATGGCTGATATTTCTTCCAGATGTTGCCATAGCGTTGCAAAAAGAATTGGGGATATGAATTTCGGTCCGGTACCTTTTGCTTAGGGGGTGCAAAGGGGCTAAAATAGCCGAAAATACACGAAAAATAACGTGAAAAAATAATCTCTCGCGAGGTTATTAATTTAACACAAATTTTGTGGCTGATATTTCTTCCAGATGTTGCCATAGCCTTGCAAAAAGCTTGGGGATATGAAATTCGTTCCGGAACCTTTCGCTTAGGGGGTGCAAAGGGGCTAAAATAGTCGAAACACACGAAAAATAATGTGAAAAAATTATCTCTTTCGAGTTTATAAATTTAAGACAACTTTTATGGCTGATATTTCTTTCAGATATTGCCATAGCCTTGCAAAAAAATTGGGGATATGGAATTCGATCCGGAACCTTTCGCTTAGGGGTGCAAAGGGGCTAAAATAGCCGAAAATACACGAAAAATAACGTAAAAAAATCATCTCTCGCGAGGTTATTAATTTAACACAAATTTTGTGGCTGATATTTCTTCCAGATGTTGCCATAGCCTTGCAAAAAGCTTGGGGATATGAAATTCGTTCCGGAACCTTTCGCTTAGGGGGTGCAAAGGGGCTAAAATAGTCGAAACACACGAAAAATAATGTGAAAAAATTATCTCTTTCGAGTTTATAAATTTAAGACAACTTTTATGGCTGATATTTCTTTCAGATATTGCCATAGCCTTGCAAAAAGAATTGGGGATATGAATTTCGGTCCGGTACCTTTTGCTTAGGGGGTGCAAAGTGACTAAAATAGCCGAAAATACACGAAAAATAACGTGAAAAAATAATCTCTCGCGAGGTTATTAATTTAACACAAATTTTGTGGCTGATATTTCTTCCAGATGTTGCCATAGCCTTGCAAAAAGCTTGGGGATATGAAATTCGTTCCGGAACCTTTCGCTTAGGGGGTGCAAAGGGGCTAAAATAGCCGAAACACACGAAAAATAATGTGAAAAAATCATCTCTCGCGGGTCTCTAAATTTAATACAAATTTTATGGCTGATATTTCTTCCAGATGTTGCCATAGCGTTGCAAGAAGAATTGGGGATATGAATTTCGGTCCGGTACCTTTTGCTTAGGGGGTGCAAAGGGGCTAAAATAGCCGAAAATACACGAAAAATAACGTGAAAAAATAATCTCTCGCGAGGTTATTAATTTAACACAAATTTTGTGGCTGATATTTCTTCCAGATGTTGCCATAGCCTTGCAAAAAGCTTGGGGATATGAAATTCGTTCCGGAACCTTTCGCTTAGGGGGTGCAAAGGGGCTAAAATAGTCGAAACACACGAAAAATAATGTGAAAAAATTATCTCTTTCGAGTTTATAAATTTAAGACAACTTTTATGGCTGATATTTCTTTCAGATATTGCCATAGCCTTGCAAAAAAATTGGGGATATGGAATTCGATCCGGAACCTTTCGCTTAGGGGGTGCAAAGGGGCTAAAATAGCCGAAAATACACGAAAAATAACGTAAAAAAATCATCTCTCGCGAGGTTATTAATTTAACACAAATTTTGTGGCTGATATTTCTTCCAGATGTTGCCATAGCCTTGCAAAAAGCTTGGGGATATGAAATTCGTTCCGGAACCTTTCGCTTAGGGGGTGCAAAGGGGCTAAAATAGTCGAAACACACGAAAAATAATGTGAAAAAATTATCTCTTTCGAGTTTATAAATTTAAGACAACTTTTATGGCTGATATTTCTTTCAGATATTGCCATAGCCTTGCAAAAAGAATTGGGGATATGAATTTCGGTCCGGTACCTTTTGCTTATGGGGTGCAAGGGGCTAAAATAGCCGAAAATACACGAAAAATAACGTGAAAAAATAATCTCTCGCGGGTCTCTAAATTTAATACAAATTTTATGGCTGATATTTCTTCCAGATGTTGCCATAGCGTTGCAAAAAGAATTGGGGATATGAATTTCGGTCCGGTACCTTTTGCTTAGGGGGTGCAAAGGGGCTAAAATAGCCGAAAATACACGAAAAATAACGTGAAAAAATAATCTCTCGCGAGGTTATTAATTTAACACAAATTTTGTGGCTGATATTTCTTCCAGATGTTGCCATAGCCTTGCAAAAAGCTTGGGGATATGAAATTCGTTCCGGAACCTTTCGCTTAGGGGGTGCAAAGGGGCTAAAATAGTCGAAACACACGAAAAATAATGTGAAAAAATTATCTCTTTCGAGTTTATAAATTTAAGACAACTTTTATGGCTGATATTTCTTTCAGATATTGCCATAGCCTTGCAAAAAAATTGGGGATATGGAATTCGATCCGGAACCTTTCGCTTAGAGGGTGCAAAGGGGCTAAAATAGCCGAAAATACACGAAAAATAACGTAAAAAAATCATCTCTTTCGAGTTTATAAATTTAAGACAACTTTTATGGCTGATATTTCTTTCAGATATTGCCATAGCCTTGCAAAAAAATTGGGGATATGGAATTCGATCCGGAACCTTTCGCTTAGGGGGTGCAAAGGGGCTAAAATAGCCGAAAATACACGAAAAATAACGTAAAAAAATCATCTCTCGCGAGGTTATTAATTTAACACAAATTTTGTGGCTGATATTTCTTCCAGATGTTGCCATAGCCTTGCAAAAAGCTTGGGGATATGAAATTCGTTCCGGAACCTTTCGCTTAGGGGGTGCAAAGGGGCTAAAATAGTCGAAACACACGAAAAATAATGTGAAAAAATTATCTCTTTCGAGTTTATAAATTTAAGACAACTTTTATGGCTGATATTTCTTTCAGATATTGCCATAGCCTTGCAAAAAGAATTGGGGATATGAATTTCGGTCCGGTACCTTTTGCTTAGGGGGTGCAAAGTGACTAAAATAGTCGAAAATACACGAAAAATAACGTGAAAAAATAATCTCTCGCGAGGTTATTAATTTAACACAAATTTTGTGGCTGATATTTCTTCCAGATGTTGCCATAGCCTTGCAAAAAGCTTGGGGATATGAAATTCGTTCCGGAACCTTTCGCTCAGGGGGTGCAAAGGGGCTAAAATAGCCGAAACACACGAAAAATAATGTGAAAAAATCATCTCTCGCGGGTCTCTAAATTTAATACAAATTTTATGGCTGATATTTCTTCCAGATGTTGCCATAGCGTTGCAAGAAGAATTGGGGATATGAATTTCGGTCCGGTACCTTTTGCTTAGGGGGTGCAAAGGGGCTAAAATAGCCGAAAATACACGAAAAATAACGTGAAAAAATAATCTCTCGCGAGGTTATTAATTTAACACAAATTTTGTGGCTGATATTTCTTCCAGATGTTGCCATAGCCTTGCAAAAAGCTTGGGGATATGAAATTCGTTCCGGAACCTTTCGCTTAGGGGGTGCAAAGGGGCTAAAATAGTCGAAACACACGAAAAATAATGTGAAAAAATTATCTCTTTCGAGTTTATAAATTTAAGACAACTTTTATGGCTGATATTTCTTTCAGATATTGCCATAGCCTTGCAAAAAAATTGGGGATATGGAATTCGATCCGGAACCTTTCGCTTAGGGGGTGAAAAGGGGCTAAAATAGCCGAAAATACACGAAAAATAACGTAAAAAAATCATCTCTCGCGAGGTTATTAATTTAACACAAATTTTGTGGCTGATATTTCTTCCAGATGTTGCCATAGCCTTGCAAAAAGCTTGGGGATATGAAATTCGTTCCGGAACCTTTCGCTTAGGGGGTGCAAAGGGGCTAAAATAGTCGAAACACACGAAAAATAATGTGAAAAAATTATCTCTTTCGAGTTTATAAATTTAAGACAACTTTTATGGCTGATATTTCTTTCAGATATTGCCATAGCCTTGCAAAAAGAATTGGGGATATGAATTTCGGTCCGGTACCTTTTGCTTATGGGGTGCAAAGGGGCTAAAATAGCCGAAAATACACGAAAAATAACGTGAAAAAATAATCTCTCGCGAGGTTATTAATTTAACACAAATTTTGTGGCTGATATTTCTTCCAGATGTTGCCATAGCCTTGCAAAAAGCTTGGGGATATGAAATTCGTTCCGGAACCTTTCGCTTAGGGGGTGCAAAGGGGCTAAAATAGTCGAAACACACGAAAAATAATGTGAAAAAATTATCTCTTTCGAGTTTATAAATTTAAGACAACTTTTATGGCTGATATTTCTTTCAGATATTGCCATAGCCTTGCAAAAAAATTGGGGATATGGAATTCGATCCGGAACCTTTCGCTTAGGGGGTGCAAAGGGGCTAAAATAGCCGAAAATACACGAAAAATAACGTAAAAAAATCATCTCTCGCGAGTTTATTAATTTAAGACAACTTATATGGCTGATATTTCTTTCAGATATTGCCATAGCCTTGTAAAAAAATTGGCGATAAGAAATTCGATCCGGAACGTGTCGCTTGGGGGGTGCAAAGGGACTATAATAGCGCCAAATACTCGCAAAACACCGAGAAAAAAATCATCTCTCGCGAGTTTATTAATTTAAGACAAATTTTATTGCTGATATTTCTTCCAGATGTTGCCATAGCCTTGCAAAAAAATTTGGGTTATGATATTCGATCCGGAACCATTCGCTTAGGGGGTGCAAAGGTGCTAAAATAGCCGAAAATACTCGCAAAACACCGAGAAAAAAATCATCTCTCGCGAGTTTATTAATTTAAGATAAATTTTATGGCTGATATTTCTTCCAGATGTTGCCATAGCCTTGTAGAAAAATCGGCGATAAGAAATTCGACCCGGAACGTGTCGCTTGGGGGTGCAAAGGGACTAAAATAGCGGAAAATACTCGCAAAACACCGAAAAAAAAATCTTCTCTCGCGAGTTTATTAATTTAACACAAAGTTTGTGGCTGAAATTTCTTCCAGATGTTGCCATAGCCTTGCAAAAAAATTGGGGATATGAAATTCGATCCGGAACCTTTCGCTTAGGGGGTGCAAAGGGGCTAAAATAGCCGAAACACACGAAAAATAATGTGAAAAAAATCATCTCTTTCGAGTTTATAAATTTTATACAAGTTTTATGGCTGACATTTCTTCCAGATGTTGTCATATCCTGCAAAAAAATTGGCGATAAGGAATTCTATCCGGAACGTGTCGCTTGTGGGGTGTAAAGGGACTAAAATAGCGGAAAATCCTCGCAAAACACCGAGAAAAAAATCATCTCTCGCGTGTTTATTAATATAAGACAAATTTTATGGCTGATATTTCTTCCAGATGTTGCCATAGCCTTATAGAAAAATTGGCGATAAGAAATTCGATCCGAAACGTGTCGCTTGGGGGGTGCAAAGGGACTAAAATTGCGGAAAATACTCGCAAAACAACGAGAAAAAAATCATCTCTCGCGAGTTTATAAATTTAATACAAATTTTATGGCTGATATTTCTTCCATATGTTGCCATAGCCTTGTAGAAAAATTGGCGATAAGAAATTCGATGCGGAACGTGTCGCTTGGGGGGTGCAAAGGGACTAAAGTAGCGCCAAATACTCGCAAAACACCGAGAAAAAAATAATCTCTCGCGAGTTTATTAATTTAAGACAAATTTTATTGCTGATATTTCTTCCAGATGTTGCCATAGCCTTGCAAAAAAATTGGGGATATGATATTCGATCCGGAACCATTCGCTTAGGGGGTGCAAAGGTGCTAAAATAGCCGAAAATACTCGCAAAACACCGAGAAAAAAATCATCTCTCGCGAGTTTATTAATTTAAGATAAATTTTATTGCTGATATTTCTTCCAGATGTTGCCATAGCCTTGTAGAAAAATTGGCGATAAGAAATTCCATCCGAAACGTGTCGCTTCGGGGGTGCAAAGGGACTAAAATAGCGGAAAATACTCGCAAAACACCAAGAAAAAAATCATCTGTCGCGAGTTTATAAATTTAATACAAATTTTATGGCTGATATTTCTTCCAGATGTTGCCATAGCCTTGTAGAAAAATTGGCGATAAAAAATTCGACCCGGAACCTTTCGCTTAGGGGGTGCAAAGGGGCTAAAATAGCCGAAACACACGAAAAATAATGTGAAAAAATCATCTCTTTCGAGTTTATAAATTTTATACAAGTTTTATGGCTGATATTTCTTCCAGATGTTGCCATAGCCTTGCAAAAAAATTGGGGATATGAAATTTGATCCGGAACGTGTCGCTTGGGGGGTGCAAAGTGACTAAAATAGAGAAAAATACTCGCAAAACACCGAGAAAAAAATCATCTCTCGCGAGTTTATTAATTTAAGACAAATTTTATTGCTGATATTTCTTCCAGATGTTGCCATAGCCTTGCCAAAAAATTGGGGATATGAAATTGGATCCGGCACCTTTCGCTTAGGGGTTGCAAAGGGGCTAAAATAGCCGAAAATACACGAAAAATAACGTGAAAAATACTCTCTCGCGAGTTTATTAATTTAAGACAAATTTTATGGCTGATATTTCGTCCACATGTTGCCATAGCCTTGTAGAAAAATTGGCGATAAGAAATTCGACCCGGAACGTGTCGCTTGGCGGGTGCAAAGGGACTAAAATAGCGGAAAATACTAGCAAAACACCGAGAAAAAAATCATCTCTCGCGAGTTTATTAATTTAATACAAATTTTATGGCTGATATTTCTTCCAGATGTTGTCATAGCCTCGCAAAAAAAATTGGCGATATGAAATTCGATCCGGAACGTGTCGCTTAGGGGGTGCAAAGGTGCTAAAATAACCGAAAATACACGAAAAAAAACCTGAAAAAATCATCTCGCGAGTTTATTTATTTAAGACAAAGTTTATGGCTGATCTTTCTTCTAGATGTTGTCGTAGCCTTACAAAAAAATTGGGGATATGTAATTCGATCCGGAACCTTTCGCTTAGGGGGTGCAAAGGGGCTAAAATAGCCGAAAATACACGAAAAATAACGTAAAAAAATCGTCTCTCGCGAGTTTATTAATTTAAGACAACTTTTATGGCTGATATTTCTTCCCGATGTTGCCATAGCCTTGTAAAAAAATTGGCGATAAGAAATTCGATCCGGAACTTGTCGCTTGGGGGGTGCAAAGGGACTAAAATAGCGCCAAATACTCGGAAAACACCGAGAAAAAAATCATCTCTCACGAGTTTATTAATTTAAGACAAATTTTATTGCTGATATTTCTTCCAGATGTTGTCATAGCCTTGCAAAAAAATTGGCGATATGGAATTCGATCCGGAACCTTTCGCTTAGGGGGTGCAAAGGGGCTAAAATAGCCGAAAATACTCGCAAAACACCGAGTAAAAAATCATCTCTCGCGAGTTTATTAATTTAAGATAAATTTTGTGGCTGATATTTCTTCCAGATGTTGCCATAGCCTTGTAGAACAATTGGCGATAAGAAATTCCATCCGAAACGTGTCGCTTGGGGGGTGCAAAGGGACTAAAATAGCGGAGAATACTCGCAAAACACCAAGAAAAAAATCATCTGTCGCGATTTTATAAATTTAATACAAATTTTATGGCTGATATTTCTTCCAGATGTTGCCATAGCCTTGTAAAAAATTGGCGATATGGAATTCGATCCGGAACCTTTCGCTTAGGGGGTGCAAAGGGGCTAAAATAGCCGAAAATACTCGAAGAACACCGAGTAAAAAATCATCTCTCGCGAGTTTATTAATTTAAGATAAATTTTATGGCTGATATTTCTTCCAGATGTTGCCATAGCCTTGTAGAACAATTGGCGATAAGAAATTCCATCCGAAACGTGTCGCTTGGGGGGTGCAAAGGGACTAAAATAGCGGAAAATACTCGCATAACACCGAGAAAAAAATCTTCTCTCGCGAGTTTATTAATTTAAGACAAATTTTATGGCTGATATTTCTTCCAGATGTTTTCATAACCTGCAAAAAAATTGGCGATAAGGAATTCAATCCGGAACGTGTCGCTTCTGGGGTGTAAAGGGACTAAAATAGCGGAAAATACTCGCAAAACACCGAGAAAAAAATCATCTCTCGCGAGTTTATTAATTTAAGATAAATTTTATGGCTGATATTTCTTCCAGATGTTGCCATAGCCTTGTAGAAAAATTGGCGATAAGAAATTACATCCGAAACGTGTCGCTTGGGGGGTGCAAAGGGACGAAAATAGCGGATAATACTCGCAAAACACCAAGAAAAAAATCATCTGTCGCGAGTTTATAAATTTAATACAAATTTTGTGGCTGATATTTCTTCCAGATGTTGCCATAGCCTTGCAAAAAAATTGGGGATATGATATACGATCCGGAACCTTTCGCTTAGGGGGTGCAAAGGTGCTAAAATAGCCGAAAATACTCGCAAAACACCGAGAAAAAAATCATCTCTCTCGAGTTTATTAATTTAAGATAAATTTTATGGCTGTTATTTCTTCCAGATGTTGCCATAGCCTTGTAGAAAAATTGGCGATAAGAAATTACATCCGAAACGTGTCGCTTGGGGGGTGCAAAGGGACGAAAATAGCGGAAAATACTCGCAAAACACCAAGAAAAAAATCATCTGTCGCGAGTTTATAAATTTAATACAAATTTTGTGGCTGATATTTCCTCCAGATGTTGTCATAGCCTCGCAAAAAAAATTGGCGATATGAAATTCGATCCGGAACGTGTCGCTTTGGGGGTGCAAAGGGACTATAATAGCGGAAAATACTCGCAAAACACCGAAAAAAAAATCATCTCTCGCGAGTTTATTAATTTAAGACAAATTTTATGGTTGATATTTCTTCCAGATTTTACCATAGCCTTGCCAAAAAATTGGGGATGAAATTCGATCCGGAACCTTTCGCTTAGGGGGTGCAAAGGGGCTAAAATAACCGAAAATACACGAAAAAAAACCTGAAAAAATCATCTCGCGAGTTTATTTATTTGAGACAAAGTTTATGGCTGATCTTTTTTCCAGATGTTGTCGTAGCCTTGCCAAAAAATTGGCGATAAGGAATTCAACCCAGAACGTGTCGGTTGGCGGGTGCAAAGGGACCAAAATAGCGGAAAATACTCGCAAAACACCGAGAAAAAATCATCTCTCGCGAGTTTATTAATTTAAGACAAATTTTATGGCTGATATTTCTTCCAGATTGGTTCATAGCCTCACAAAAAAAATTGGCGATATGAAATTCGATCCGGAACGTGTCGCTTGGGGGGTGCAAAGGGACTATAATAGCGGAAAATACTCGCAAAACACCGAGAAAAAAATCATCTCTCGCGAGTTTATTAATTTAAGTCAAATTTTATGGCTGATATTTCTTCCAGATTTTACCATAGCCTTGCCAAAAAATTGGGGATGAAATTCGATCGGGAACCTTTCGCTTAGGGGGTGCAAAGGGGCTAAAATAACCGAAAATACACGAAAAAAAAAACTGAAAAAATCATCTCGCGAGTTTATTTATTTAAGACAAAGTTTATGGCTGATCTTTTTTCCAGATGTTGTCGGAGCCTTGCAAAAAAATTGGGGATATGGAATTCGATCCGGAACCTTTCGCTTAGGGGGTGCAAAGGGGCTAAAATAGCCGAAAATACACGAAAAATAACATAAAAAAAACATCTCTCGCGAGTTTATTAATTTAAGACAATTTTTATGGCTGATATTTCTTCCAGATGTTGCCATAGCCTTGTAGAAAAATTGGCGATAAGAAATTCCATCCGAAACGTGTCGCTTGGGGGGTGCAAAGGGACGAAAATAGCGGAAAATACTCGCAAAACACCAAGAAAAAAATCATCTGTCGCGAGTTTATAAATTTAATACAAATTTTGTGGCTGATATTTCTTCCAGATGTTGTTATAGCCTCGCAAAAAAAAGTGGCGATATGCAATTCGATCCGGAACGTGTCGCTTGGGGGGTGCAAAGGGACTATAATAGCGGAAAATACTCGCAAAACACCGAAAAAAAAATCATCTCTCGCGAGTTTATTAATTTAAGACAAATTTTATGGTTGATATTTCTTCCAGATTTTACCATAGCCTTGCCAAAAAATTGGGGATGTAATTCGATCCGGAACCTTTCGCTTAGGGGGTGCAAAGGGGCTAAAATAACCGAAAATACACGAAAAAAAACCTGAAAAAATCATCTCGCGAGTTTATCTATTTGAGACAAAGTTTATGGCTGATCTTTTTTCCAGATGTTGTCGTAGCCTTGCAAAAAAATTGAAGATAAGAAATTCGATCCGGGACGTGTCGCTTGGGGGGTGCAAAGGGACTAAAATAGCGCCAAATACTCGCAAAACACCGAAAAAAAAATCATCTCTCGCGAGTTTATTAATTTAAGACAAATTTTATGGTTGATATTTCTTCCAGATTTTACCATAGCCTTGCCAAAAAATTGGGGATGAAATTCGATCCGGAACCTTTCGCTTAGGGGGTGCAAAGGGGCTAAAATAACCGAAAATACACGAAAAAAAACCTGAAAAAATCATCTCGCGAGTTTATTTATTTGAGACAAAGTTTATGGCTGATCTTTTTTCCAGATGTTGTCGTAGCCTTGCAAAAAAATTGGCGATAAGGAATTCGACCCAGAACGTGTCGCTTGGCGGGTGCAAAGGGACTAAAATAGCGGAAAATACTCGCAAAACACCGAGAAAAAAATCATCTCTCGCGAGTTTATTAATTTAAGACAAATTTTATGGCTGATATTTCTTCCAGATGTTGCCATAGCCTTGTAGAAAAAATGGCGATAAGAAATTCGATCCGGAACGTGTCGCTTGGAAGGTGCAAACGGACTAAAATAGCTGAAAATACACGAATTATAACGTGAAAAAATCATCTCTCGCGCGTTTATTAATTTAAGACAATTTTTATGGCTGATATTTCTTCCAGATGTTGCTATAGCCTTGTAGAAAAAATGGCGATAAGAAATTCGATCCGGAACGTGTCGCTTGGAAGGTGCAAACGGACTAAAATAGCTGAAAATACACGAATTATAACGTGAAAAAATCATCTCTCGCGCGTTTATTAATTTAAGACAAATTTTATGGCTGATATTTCTTCCAGATGTTGCCATAGCCTTGCAAAAAAATTGGGGATATGAAATTTGATCCGGAACCTTTCGCTTAGGGGGTGCAACGGGGCTAAAATAGCCGAAAATACACGAAAAATAACGTGAAATCATCATCTCTCGCGAGCTTATTAATTTAAGACAAATTTTATGGCTGATATTACTAAATAACCAATCCCTCTCAGTGTGGATAGCATCATTCCCCGCATACGCGCGCGTAAATCTCTCTATTTAATTACAAGAAATAACCAATCCCTAAAAGTGGTAATCACATAATTATCCGCACTCGTGCAGGTAAAAATCTTATTGATTGCAAGAAATAACCAATCCCTGAAAGTTTGGATCGCATCATTACCCGTACGCATATGCGTTAGACTAGAATTTTAAATTTAAAAAATAACCAATCGCTCTCTGTATGGATAGCATAATAACTCGCATGTGATTGCGTTATACTAACATTTTTAATATGCTGGCCAAATCCATGAGCACTGCGCGCGCTCTATGTACTTTTTTTATTAAACACGTAAAGAATAATTTATTCCTTATAAGCTGGAAATATTTTTCTTTTAATTTTGATTCATATTTAATAATTGATATAATACTGTTATACTCTTAATGGATACAAAATTTTGAGGCTAGAAACTATAAGCTTATTAGAATATTCTTTTTTTCGTGAAGTATTAAATAAAGAATACAATCTGAACATAATATTGACATAATTTATTCTAATATTAACATAATTAATCCTTCTAAGTTTAAAACATTGCTTATTGTTTTGAATTTTACCGTGCAATTGAATAACTAATCATATTGTGTTTTGAAACACTTTTCTACTTCTGACCATCACTTTAACAAATAATTAAAACGTTATTTATTGTATTAAGCTGCAACCAACATTAATATGATTATTATTTATATAATACTTTTCACTTTAATTATTTTCATTCCCATAAATGTTCCAATAAATAATACCTAATTATCAAATGAAAATCCATATTTAATTTTAAATCCCCGAACCTTTTATCTAAGAGCCAATCACAATTCACATCAAATCTATAGAGATTTCACTTCTTCCGGCCATCACTTTTTTAAGAAGGGAAAAAATAACCAATCCCTGACAGTGTGGATCTCATAATTACCCACATGCATACGCGTTCGTTATAGAATTTAAAATTTAAAAAATAGCCAATCCCTCAGTGTGGATAGCATAATTAGCCGCACAGGCGTACGTAAATCTCTCTTCTTAATTACAAGAAATAACCAATCCCTAAAAATGTAGATTCTATAATTACACGCACTCGTGCAGGTAAAACTATTTTTGACTGCAAGAAATAACCAATGCCTCAAAGTGTGGATCGCATAATTACCCGCACGCATATGCGTTAGACCAGAATTTGAATTTAAAAAATAACCAATCCCTCTCTGTCTATAAATCGAACACGCGCGCATAAATCTCTCTTTCTAATTACAAGAAATAACCAATCCCTAAAATTGTGGGTCCTATAATTACCCGCAGTCGTGCAGGTAAAACTCTTTTTGATTGCAAGAAATAACCAGTCTCTTAAAGTATGGATCGTATAATTACCCGCACTCGTGCAAGTATAATTCTTCTTGATTGCAAGAAATAAACAATCACTATAAGTGTGGATTCCATAATTACCCGTACGTGAGGAGGTAAACCTCGTTTCGATTGCAAGAAATAAACAATCCCTCAAAGTGTGGATGGCATCATTACCCGCGCGCATATGCGTTGGACTAGAATTTTAAAATTAAAAAATAACCAATCCCTCTCTGTCTGGATAGCATAATTACCCGTACACGCATGCGTAAATCTCTATTTTTAATTACAAGAAATAACCAGTCCCTTAAAGTGTGGATGGTATAAATACCCACAGTCGTGCTGGTAAAACTCTTCTTGATTGCAAGAAATAACCAATCCGAACAAAGTGTGGATCGGACAATTAAACGCACTCGTGCAGGTAAAACTCTTTGAGTACAAGAAATAACCAATCTCTCACAGTGTGGATCGCATAATTACCCGCACGCATACGCATTAGACTTGCATTTTTTATTTAAAAAATAACTAATCCCTTCTAGTCTGCATAGCATAATTACCAGCACATGCGCGCGTAAATCGCTTTAATTACAAGAAAAAACCAATCGCTATAAGTGTGGTTTCCATAATTATCCGCACGCGTGCAGCTAACTCTCGTTTTGATTGCAAGAAGTAACCAATCCCTCAAGGTGTGGATCGCATCATTACCCGCACGCATATGCGTTAGGCTAGAATTTTAAATTTGAAAAATAACCAATCCCTCTCTGTCTGTATAGCATAATTACCCATACACGCACGCGTGAATCTCTCTTCTTAATTACAAGAAATAACCAATCTCTTAAAGTGTAGATCTCATAATTACCCACAAACATACGCTTTAAATTCGAATTTTAATTTCAAAAATAACCGATCCCTCTCAGTGTCGATCGCATCATTACCCGCACGCATATGCGTTAGGCTAGAATTTTAAATTTGAAAAATAACCAATCCCTCTCTGTCTGTATAGCATAATTACCCGTGCAAGCGCGCGTAATCTCTCTTTTTAAATACAAGAAATAACCAATCCCTAAAAGTGTGGATCGCATAATTACCCGCACGCATACGCGTTAGACTAGCATTTTTAATTTAAAAAATATCTAATCCCTCCCAGTGTGCATAGCATAATTATCAGCACACGCGCGCGTAAATCTCTTTAATTACAAGAAATAACCAATCACTATAAGTGTGGTTTCCATAATTACCCGCACGCGTGCAGCTAACTCTCGTTTTGATTGCAAGAAGTAACCAATCCCTCAAGTGTGGATCGCATCATTACCCGCACGCATATGCGTTAGGCTAGAATTTTAAATTTGAAAAATAACCAATCCCTCTCTGTCTGTATAGCATAATTACCCATACACGCACGCGTGAATCTCTCTTCTTAATTACAAGAAATAACCAATCTCTTAAAGTGTAGATCTCATAATTACCCACAAACATACGCTTTAAATTCGAATTTTAATTTCAAAAATAACCGATCCCTCTCAGTGTCGATCGCATCATTACCCGCACGCATATGCGTTAGGCTAGAATTTTAAATTTGAAAAATAACCAATCCCTCTCTGTCTGTATAGCATAATTACCCGTGCAAGCGCGCGTAATCTCTCTTTTTAAATACAAGAAATAACCAATCCCTAAAAGTGTGGATCGCATAATTACCCGCACGCATACGCGTTAGACTAGCATTTTTAATTTAAAAAATATCTAATCCCTCCCAGTGTGCATAGCATAATTATCAGCACACGCGCGCGTAAATCTCTTTAATTACAAGAAATAACCAATCACTATAAGTGTGGTTTCCATAATTACCCGCACGCGTGCAGCTAACTCTCGTTTTGATTGCAAGAAATAACCAATTCCTAAAAATTAGAATCGCATAATAACCCGCACTTGTGCAGGTAAAAATCGTTTTAATTGCAAAAATAACCAATCACTCAAAATGTGAATCGCATCATTATCCGCACGCATATGCGTTAGACTAGAATTTTAAATTTAAAAAATAACCAATCCTCCTGAACGTGGATAGCATAATTACCCACACACGCGCGTGTAAATCTCTCTTTTTAATTACAAGAAATAACCAATCCCTTGAAGTGTAGATCTTATAATTACCCGCAAGCATACGCGTTAAATTAGAATTTTAATTTAAAAAATAACCAATCCCCCTCTCAGTCTGGATAGCGTAATATCTCGCACGCATGTGCGTAAAACTCTCTCTTTAATTACCAGAAGTAAACAGTCCCTAAAAGCGTTAATCGCATAATTACCCTCAATCGTGCAGGTAAAACTCTTCTTGATTGCAAGAAATAACCAATCCCTCAAAGTGTGGATCGCACAATTAACCGCACTCGTGCAGATAAAACTCTTTTTGATTGCAAGAAATAATCAGTCCTCACAGTGTGGATCGCATAATTACCCGCACGCATACGCGTTAGACTAGAATTTTTAATTTAAAGAATAACCAATCTCTCCTAGTGTGCATAGCATAATTACCAGCACACGCGCGCGTAAATCTCTTTAATTACAAGAAATAACCAATCACTATAAGTGTGGATTCCATAATTACCCGCACGCGTGCAGGTAAACCTCGTTTTGATTGCAAGAAATAACCAGTCAAAATGTAGATCGCATAATTGCCCGCAAGCATACGCGTTGTAATAGAATTTTATATTTGAAAAATAACCAATTCCTCAAAGAGTGGATTGCATACTTTTGTACAAAAAAACGTCAGGTATAGAGAGGAAAAGCATGGAGTGTGGAAAATAATCACACATAAAAAAACACATTAACAATACTATTACTATTCTGAGTATTTTTATGACTCTCGTCATCGCAAGATCTGTTAGTTTTAATACTAGTACTACTATCAGTAGTATTATAAGTAGAAAAACCAACAGTTTTAGTATTAGTACTATTACAACTATCAGCAGTACTAATACTAGCAGTTACATTTTTACTACTTTCGCCGAGATTCGATTCATTACTAATGGCAACATTTTCTCTACTCTCAGAATGAAAGACTTTTACATTGACATTCTCCTTATCTACGTTTTTCAAAGCATCTTTTAGTAATTGCTGATGAGCATTATAATAATCTAAACTCCACCTTTTATCACAAATACTTTTATCAAATAAAGGCAGACTTTCTTTTGATCTAATAAATAGTACATGACAGCAAGGTAAGCGCATTGATTTAAATTCCGTACAAGAACACACTACAGCCGAACATATTTTTTCCCGTGTTTTTGACATTAGACTGTATTGACCGTCCTTAAGTTTGACACAAATGTCTTCTTTAACATGAGTTATTGTTCCATACTCATTTGCGACGTAATTATAAGCATAAGGTGTTAAGTACTTTTTATATTCAATTAAATTGTTATATAACGACAATCTACGAATTGCAATATTTGTATATGCCGCTACTTGGTTTTTTTCATCGTCACTCAAACATATATATATGCGAAAAAATCTTGAACGAATTGTACAAAAGTTTTCGATTTCCCTACATATCTTTTGACATTACGATTCAGTGATTCGAATCTGTTGTTCGTACCATTATTGAAATTGGCTTCACATACCAAGTAATACACCCATTCAGCTGTGTACGGTTCCCAATTCTTAACGAAATACTCAATAACTGGTGCTGGAGCGACTGATTGGAATTGACAACGTATGTAATCATATTTCTCTTGACACTTACTGTAGACCAATTGACGAAACAATTCCAAGCACTTATCTCGTACTGCCGATTCCAATTTTAGTTTCACAACAGCATTTCGGAACGCCTGCTGTGCATGAAATGTACAAATGTACATCGGGACATCGAAAATGTCTTTAACAACTTTTCGTATGGTTTGATCCTTATCGCCCATAAATGAACGAATGCGATGAGATACATCAGAATGGTGCATTTTGAAATTTTGAAGAAACCATCTCATGACAATCTCGTTCTCCTGAGCTACGATGCAGACAGCGACAATCTCAGTCATTCCGTTCCCGTCTTCGCACACTATTAAACAACGACATAACCCAGTTTAAGTATGTTATAAATACTGTCAATTAAAAGAAACTCTGGCCAGGCCCGTAATGTTTGTTTCATTGATGGTGTATAAAAGTACAGTGCTTTGAACTGGTCTGCCTCAGTTAATATTTCATAGATGGCACCTACAAATGTAACGTATATGTATAAATTAGTAAATACAAGATGATGAAAAAGAAGGAACTAGTACTTTTCGTACCTAGGCCATAAATTTTAACGGCCACGGTGCGAACAATATTTTTCGATATAGTATCCGTAAAGTTCGACTTTACGGACAGTTTTTGGGCCGTAAAGTGCTATTTTATTTTACGTCCGTAAAGAAGAACTTTACGGATACTATATCGAAACAAATTATACAACATTGAAATACCTTTATCATCCAATATTTTGCGAACATCGGCAAAATTATTAGTTTTTGTGTCAAGTTTCAATTTTTGATCAATATTATGCAAGTCTTTTAATACCATATTGAAACCTTTCTCTTTCACTGATTGCAGAATTTTATATTTTTCGCAGCCCAGCTGCAGACTACTTTCAACAAACACTTCAGTATCCTTATTGCATTTTCTTAGAACCGGGACCGTGAAAGACAAATTCTGTAACATAAAATTTTTTTAAATTATTTCTAAAAACATAAATAATAAAAATATATGTATATACTAACATTCAAATGCGAGTGCCCAACATGCTCGAAGTGGCAATAAGACGTGTTCAAACAATAGTACTTTTCATCCTTTGATAATGTGAATGAAACTTTGGCCGGGAAATCTCGTTTGTGTGTCCTGAAAAGCGAAAAGAAAATGTTAATGAGAATCCAGAATTAATTAATGTATTAATATATAATAATTCCATAGCGTATATTATTCATTACATTAAAAATATAACTGAAACTCGTTTTTAACTCAGTTATTTTCATATTGAATTAATATAAAAGGAGTACTCCGCTCTACATTAAAATTTTTTTTTTTTGTTGCTTAACTGACTTTGACATTTGATTCTGTGAGGATCTTTTATTTTTATAAAACATGATTAGAAAAGGGAGATACGGGGATTGTACTAACAAGGAGATGATCAGGGATGCGGGTCCTGGATTTGGCTAAAACTGTAAGAGATTCTTATTTTTGAGAAATAATGAGATACGTGTCTCAGGGTTTTTGTGAATGGGCCTTTTTTCCGAGACTCAAACTATTTTATGTCTAAAATGAACAATTTTCGATAAAAATGAGGTTTCTTTCTTTAATAATAGCTTTTTGAATATTTCGGTCATATAAATGAGCTAAAAAGTTTATAAAAGAAGGCAAAAAAGCTTTAATTTAAGCTGTGTTTCATAAAAAAATGTCGATTTTTAAAAAGTTATAGGCTATTTAAAATAGAGTATGAAAATCACGAAAAATTTCTCATTTTTTTCAAGCATTTAACGGGTGGTATTTTAAGCTATCTTCTTACATTATTTTTGATAGCCTATAACTTCTTTAAAAATCGACATTTTTGAATGAAACACAGCTTAAATTAAAGCTTTTTTTTTCCTTCTTTTATAAACTTTTTAGCTCATTTATATGACCAAAATATTCAAAAAGCTATTACTAAAGAAAGAAACCTCATTTTTATCGAAATTGTTCATTTTAGACATAAAATAGCTTGAGTCTCCGAAAAAAGGCCCATTCACAAAAATCCCGAGACACGTGTCTCATTATTTATCATAAAAAAGTATCTCCTGCAGTTTTAGCCAAATCCAGGACCCGCACCCCTGATCATCTCCTTGTAAGCTATAAACACACACAGTGTGTACATTTATTAGCGTTAAACGCATCATTGAGCCTCTCGTTTACAGGGACTAAAACCATGTACTGAAATGTGTACTGTTGTTTATGAAAATAATTCACAGTGCATACTTACGTAATAAATACGTAATAAAGTGCAAAGTAAAATATATTATAAGATACTTTAATATATATTGCTTATCTCGTACAAAATTGAATATATAGAAAAACTGTAAGAAATAATGTTATATTCACTTTTACAAAGTAACTAATATCCACAAAATTTACATCAAGGCAAACGGTATCATTTCTTGATTTCGAAAGAAAAAGAATATTAAATGCTATAACTGTACAAGAAAAAAATTACAAAATAATAATGTACTGACAGTAGACGACTCGGTTTAGTTTCTTGATCACTAACGGCACTACATATCAGTCGCGATAAGCATAACCTGAAGGAGTCCTTAATTTTATTCCTACATATTGTACGACTTACGATACGTAAATAACACTTCATAATTGCGTTTGTCTTTAGCGTTTTTTCAAATTTTAAGTAAACGATAATCAAGAGCAACTATTTACATTGAATTGCCCTTTATTTATGAACTAAATCATGAAGCTTTCAAAACTTTACTTCAAAAGTTTAATTGAAAATCGTTATACTATAAGAATGATAATATGAAAAATTATCAACAATTTATCACATTCTTATTTTACATAATTATCGAAAATATTTTTGTTTCTCACAAAATATATAAAAGTGTAACGCAAATAAATAAATAAATTTTTTTTTCCAATGTATTAGTGTTTGAGTAAGCCTTAATTATATGTGAGTAAACATGCTGCGGGTGTTAAAATAAATTTAAGTCACACACAGAAGTAAATTGAAAATAGAAACTAATTCACAAAAGTCACTTCTTAAATAAATTACAAATTTTGTTGAAAATTAACATAAATTGAAAAAGGAGTTTAAATTACACTGAGGTTAATGATTTGTATTTGAGTAGTGTGTCCGCAATTCCAAACTATGAGTGCACATTAATAATGGAGTAGTAATCTCTTACTAGAGACAACCAACCTGTGAGTTTTGAGTCTGTCTGCAACTGAAATGAGATTGTCCGTTGATAGTCGCTTGAGTATTTCCTGACACTCCCTCCTGGGCTCACACACAATGAAGCTGTTAAAATGAGCACTGGCAAACAATTATAATTGAATTGCTGCCTTGAGTTTTTCTAATTCACACATGTTCACTTTTACACTGGCCGCCGGTGCCAACACGTGGTTGGCAACATAACCTCTAGTATTGTGAGAGATTTTACCTTGCAATAGAGTCGATTGTACTAATCGTCCTTGCACCTTGAGTATTGCGTGAGTGAAGGGTGATGCGAGTTTCCAGTGAGAGATTGGATCAACTCACCACAGGCTCTACTCAATCGGTATCTCTCAACGGATTTCACTGGCTCAAATCGACACTGGATCAACTCACCACAGGCTCTACTCAGTGTCGATTTGAGCCAGTGAAATCCGTTGAGAGATACCGATGAGATTTTCAGGTGCGCAGTGGAGAGAGATGCTCCTCGTGGCACGGCTGAAGAAAAGAGAGTGAGGCCGTGACCTATTTCCTTCTTCTTGGTCTTGGCGATTCACTTCGCGAATCAAATCACAATCTCTCTCACATTTGCATGTGAGAGAGCGAGAGAGACCGAAACAGCGCGAATTCACCTTGTGAATCAGTGTAGTGTCTCGGCTGTTCCGCCGAGAGGCCGCGAGGTGCTGCCGCGCCGTGGCAGTGCCGTGAGTCGTACCGAGCTGAGCATAACCGCGGGAATTCAAATTACTGAATTCCCAAACATTCCGCCCGCCATCAACCGCCAGGTTGATTTAAATTCCGATTGGCACTGGCAAGATGGCGAGTTTTGCAATTGGGCGGGTGAGTTGAGTGGTGGCCGTCTTTATTGTTACAACTCTGGTGAGATTGTCAGTTCCAGGATGAAGTTGAGTGACTCTTGCGAGTGGCCATTTGCTTGGGGGTGAGTGTTCATCCGTGAGTAGTACCATGGAACCCACTTTTATCTCATGAGAGGGATGATGCCATTTTGAAATTGATTGAAGGCGTTGAAGGTATTGAGTTGACCAATGCTTCCAAAATTGCTGAGTGATCCGTTGAATGAGTTGCCATTTGGAAAGCCTTGATTCCTTGAAGGTGAGTAAGCTTGGTTCAGGCACTGAGTTCAATGCCTTGCCGATGAGAAAGTGTCCGGGTGTGAGTGCATTTATGTCTTCTGGGTCTTCACTGAGTGGTTCTAGCGGCCTTGAGTTGAGTAATGCTTCTATTTGAGTGAGCAAGGTAGCTGAAGCTTCAAAGGTGAGTTGAGTGTCCCCAATGGTCCGTCGCAGGTGAAATTTGACTGATTTCACTACTGCTTCCCACTTGCCTCCCATATGAGGTGCAGCAAGTGGGTTGAATATCCATTGGGTTCCCTCGTTAGCTAGTGAGTTGTACAAGATTGAGTTTTCATGTTGGTGTTGAGAAAATAGAGTCTTCAGTTCCCTTGCTGCTCCGATGAAGTTCGTTCCACAGTCTGAGTATAGTTTGGAGGGTATCCCTCTCCTTGAGGTGAACCGTCTGTATGCCGCTAAGAATCCGTCCGTTGAGTAGTCACTGACCAGTTCTAGGTGAACAGCTGACGTTGAGAAGCACACAAAGATACAAATCCAGCCCTTGTATGTTTTGGATCCACGACCTTTCCATGAGTTAATGGTGATTGGCCCGGCGTAATCGATCCCAGTGTGAGTGAAAGGTGGTGATGGGGTGACCCTGGCCATGGGTAATTGCCCCATGAGTTGCTGAGCCCGTTGAGCCCGATACCTTGCACAAGTCACACACTTTAAAATATGTGACTTGACCGGTGCTCTGCCTTCGATTATCCAAAATTCCTGCCGAGTGTGTGCCAGAGTGAGTTGAGCGCCACCGTGCAGAGTTGAGAGATGAGCGTTCCGAATGATCAGTGTGGTGAGTTGACTGCTCCGTGGTATAATTGCTGGGTGTTTTGAGTGATGATCGAGTTGAGTTTTTTGAAGCCGCCCTCCTACTCGAACAATTCCTGTTGAGTCTATGTAGGCAGTCAATCGGTTGACTACATGGTTTCTTGGCACTTGAGAATTTTTCAGCATAACAAGTTCTGATTGTAAGTGAACCTGCTGAATGTTCTTGACCCAGAAGAGTTTTGCCCTTTTGAGTAAATCAGTCGTGAGTTTCGATTCATGGTGAGTTTTTCCTTTAGCCTTAAATCGATCACATGCGAGCATTACCCATCCAGTTATTCTTAAGAGTTGAGTGAGTGATGAGTAATGATCGATGATGTCCCACAATTTGCTTGAGTTTGACTTGGCTGCGGTGAGTGTGACCTTAGCCCTTATTTCTGGAAGGTTGGTTTCTTGGATAGAGGTTGCTTGAGAAGGCCAAGCTGATTCTTCCTGGCAGAGCCAACTTGGTCCATGCCACCATAAGTAATGCTCTCTGAGTTGTGAAGTGAGTAACCCGCGCGAGGCACAATCCGCTGGATTGTCTGCTCCAGGCACATGTCTCCATTGTGCTGTTGGAATGAGTTCTTGAATTAAGGCAACTCTATTTCCAACAAAGTCCTTCCATTTTGAGGGGTGTGAGCGTATCCATGTGAGTGCTACCTTAGCATCTGTCCACAGATGAATGTGTGAAATTGGCAATCGTGAGTTTTCCAAAATGTGTTTTGCCAACTTAGTGAGTAAAACTGCCGCTCCCAATTCCAATCGTGGGATTGGCAGTCGTTTGAGTGGTGCCACCTTTGATTTAGAGATGAGAAATGATGATGTTGAGTGAGAGTTTGGTGTTGTAGATTTAATGTAAAGAACTGCAGCCATTGCTTGTTGTGAAGCATCCGAGAAGCCATGAAGTTCTACAATTGAGTTTTCCTGAATTCCTAACCACCTGGGTAAGGCGATTGTCTTCAGGTGAGTGAGATCTTCTCGGATGTGCAGCCATTTCTTCACGATTGAGTTTGGCAGAGATTCGTCCCAAGACAGCTTGTGTAGCCACAGTTCTTGCAGGAGGATTTTTGATGTGATTATAACCGGTGATATAATTCCAATGGGATCGTATAATTGAGATACTTCAGAAAGTATAATCCGTTTTGTTATCATTTCCTGGTGAGGTGGCAGCGTTGTTCTGAAGGTGAGTTTGTCCGATTGTGGGAGCCATTTCATCCCGAGTATATTTGTAGCGCAATCATCTAAAGGCACAGCTTCTTCAGCTGGAGGCTCTTTGAGGAATTCCTTGAGGAAGCCAGATGAGTTTGAGTTCCATTTCGCTAATGGAAAACCGCCCGCCTTGCATAGTGCGGTTAACTGCTTGGCCTTTTCAATGAGAAGTTCCTTTGATGCAGCTCCACCGAAGATGTCATCCACATACCTTCCAAATAGAAGTGAGTCTATGGCAAGTGGATATTTGTCTCCTTCATCCTTTACCAGCTGAAGAAGAGTCCGAATTGCTAAGTAAGGAGCTGCTCGTGTTCCGTAGGTGACTGTCGTCAAGTGGAAGTGAGTGAGTTGACCCGTTTCATCTACCCATAAAATGCGTTGTAGATTCCAATCTTGAGGGTGAACCTTGATCTGACGATACATTTTTGTAATGTCAGTTGAGAAGACAAATGGTTGAGTTCGAATCCAGATGAGAACATCCACAATGTTAGGTGAGAGGTTAGGTCCAGTATGCATGATGTCATTGAGTGATTTTCCATTTGTTGTGAGTGCTGAACCATTGAAGACTGCTCTGAGTTTTGTCGTTGAACTATCTTCTCGTAATACTCCATGGTGAGGAAGATAGTAAGATGGTTTGGCAGATATGTCCTGTGGAGGGATCCGCACCATGTGGCCCAATTTGCAGTATTCATCCATGAAAGCGTAGTACCTTTCCTTGTAGATGCTTTCTTGATTGCATTTTATGAGTATTCTCTTGAGGCACGCTTGAGCTTTTCCGAATGAGTTTCCAAGTACGTCTGCAGAGTCGGTGAGAGGTAATCTGACTTGGTATCGTCCATGAGTATTTCTTGTATGAGTCTCAGCAAAGTGTTGTTCACACAATGCGTCTTCCTGGTTGAGTTTGACTGCAGACGTTGATGGTGGCTCTTCTTGAACCCAAAAGCGGGTTAGTAGTTTCTGCAAGTCTTCAGTGTTGAGTGGGGCCGTTGTATGATGTACTACCTTGTGTTGCACAGCTGAGTTTGATGGACCTATTAGCAGCCAGCCGAAAATTGATAATTGTGCGATCGGTTCAATCACACTTCTCCTTATGAGATTAGGTTTGATGATTTGGCCGTAATAGTCCGCTCCGATAAGTACATCTACTGGTTGAGGTTTCCAAAATGTCGGATCAGCCAAGTTGAGTTTCTCTGTATGTTGCCACTGACGTTGCTCACATTCTTCTGCTGGTAATAGTGTTGAGACTTGGCGTATAATGTGAGCTGTGATCCGAATGGTGAGATTTTTGTAGATGGTGCGTAAGGTGAGTTGAGCCTTTCCGAGAGTTTGAGTTGAGTGACACGATGCTTGGACTTCCAGTCTTCCTCCAAACTGCTAACCTCGAACACAATAGTATGGTATGATTCATGAATTGACTTGTGAAACGCTGACTTGAAGTAATCGTTGTCTGCGAAGGCTGCTGGACAACTTGCTTCAATGACAGCATGATCCTTTTTATATAAGGAGTATAGCTCCTCAGCATCCTGCTTCCAAGCCAGTATCACTGGAAGAGTGGCAGTTTCCTTCCTGATCCTAATATATGATATTATCCTTTCCAATGAGTCGAGCCGCAGGTACTGAGAATTCACCTTACATAGAAATGAAGCTGGAATTGACCCTGGAGATCTTGAACGAGTTTTGACATGGGTGTCAACCACAGTGAGTTCAGGCATAGTGAGTAGGCGGCTGCCAGTCTGCTTAACTGCCCCCTTTGCTGCAGCTGTGGTGGCTGGAGTCGCTTGATCCTTTTTATTAATAGCATCCTCTTGTTCAGAAATGACAGCGCCTGCTTGTTCCAATTCCTTGAGTTCATCCTTGTTTGAGTGTGCCATGATGATAACCTGTGAGTAAATTCCATAATGAGTGTTTATTCACTGGCTCGAGTCACACCACAGCATGTAAATCCGGCTCGAAGGACCAAAATGTTTGAGTAAGCCTTAATTATATGTGAGTAAACATGCTGCGGGTGTTAAAATAAATTTAAGTCACACACAGAAGTAAATTGAAAATAGAAACTATATTCACAAAAGTCACTTCTTAAATAAATTACAAATTTTGTTGAAAATTAACATAAATTGAAAAAGGAGTTTAAATTACACTGAGGTTAATGATTTGTATTTGAGTAGTGTGTCCGCAATTCCAAACTATGAGTGCACATTAATAATGGAGTAGTAATCTCTTACTAGAGACAACCAACCTGTGAGTTTTGAGTCTGTCTGCAACTGAAATGCGATTGTCCGTTGATAGTCGCTTGAGTATTTCCTGACACTCCCTCCTGGGCTCACACACAATGAAGCTGTTAAAATGAGCACTGGCAAACAATTATAATTGTATTGCTGCCTTGAGTTTTTCTAATTCACACATGTTTACTTTTACACTGGCCGCCGGTGCCAACACGTGGTTGGCAACATAACCTCTAGTATTGTGAGAGATTTTACCTTGCAATAGAGTCGATTGTACTAATCGTCCTTGCACCTTGAGTATTGCGTGAGTGAAGGGTGATGCGAGTTTCCAGTGAGAGATTGAGTAGAGCCTTTGGTGAGTTGATCCAGTGTCGATTTGAGCCAGTGAAATCCGTTGAGAGATACCGATGAGATTTTCAGGTGCGCAGTGGAGAGAGATGCTCCTCGTGGCACGGCTGAAGAAAAGAGAGCGAGGCCGTGACCTATTTCCTTCTTCTTGGTCTTGGCGATTCACTTCGCGAATCAAATCACAATCTCTCTCACATTTGCATGTGAGAGAGCGAGAGAGACCGAAACAGCGCGAATTCACCTTGTGAATCAGTGTAGTGTCTCGGCTGTTCCGCCGAGAGGCCGCGAGGTGCTGCCGCGCCGTAGCAGTGCCGTGAGTCGTACCGAGCTGAGCATAACCGCGGGAATTCAAATTACTGAATTCCCAAACAATTAGAAAAATGAACAACATAATACGTAAATTTTTAATATAACGAATTCAGTGAAATCATTATTTTAAATCTTGCGTTACGTAATGGGTAGTTTTACTTTGATAATAATTATAATATATAAGAAAAGAAAGACAAATTAGTTAAATTTTTGGGAAAAAAATTATACTTCTTTTTACATTCGACCTGACTGATATATGAATAATTATTTAGTGTTAGTTCATTAATGGAACTTCTCTTATGAAGTATATCTTGATAATAAACGAAAAATAAAAAAAATGCACTGATTTTGACTAGTTAAGGAGGTTGGCTACAGAAATGAAGATGGTTACATCATTCCAAAAACTTAATATTGTCGTTATTCGATTCATTTCCTATAAGTGTGCGAAATTTCAGATTTTTTGTCAACTCTGTTATCGAATAATTCAACGTTCAGCTCTTATACAAGGGTTCTTATGGAAGTAAAAACACGAGACACTTAGGATTCGATTCTTTAAAAAAGGTAACAACGAACCATAAAACTATTGGCAATGTAGAAAATATACAGGCAAATGTGTATACGAAATCCGAAAACGACGTACAACACCGATTCTAAGTACTACGGCAGAACGTAAACAAACGATCGAATTCGTCGGCTGCAAGAGGGGGTGCGCGGTGCGAGGGAACTCCTTGCCCCTGCCCCGCGCGAGCTGCGGTAGCCAACCTCCTTAAGTACTGAACTCCCTTAAAAAAAAAAACAATAACTCACTTCGATTCTCGCTTGCCACTACTTTCGCTCATCCTCTTTTGTCCAAAATAACATTGAAAAGTAACGTAGCGATACTAAACCTATGTACTATGTACTGTATTAAATCATTTGCAGACTTTCTTGTACCATTTCGAAGAGTTTGTTTACTTTCGGCATCTCTTCTTCGGAAGATCTCATTGTGGGATAATGAAATCTTGTGCATGAATGCATTCAGATTATCTTCCGAGGTTAGTCGGGCTTTCTCCAAAAGTTGACGCAAAGTAGAAGGGTTGTCTTTCTCCGACATTCTTCAATATATTAATATTTTAAGATCAATAAATGTACGCGAAACATTGCTATAAGAATTAATTTCACTTGTTCTCACACACATAACATTATAATATATTCGAAACAAATAAAATATTAAACCGTTACAATATACCAAAATTCTTGAAAATATTTACTTTGCGTCCACCGATCCAGGAAATCTGCCAGCACGATAATCCCCAAAAAACCTGCTGTGTGCGTGTGCGCGGCCCGCGTTCAATTGCTTATTTCGCGCGCTGGCAGCCGGGAATTGCGTTGCGAGTCGATGTCGCACATCAATTTCGATCGATGTAAAAACGAGAATAAATAAGCGCTCGCACGGAAGAGTTTTCTTCTTAGAACTTGAAGTACCGTGCCCGAAAAACTCGCGTGTTTATATACATTGCAAAACCGTTGACTGTGTCCTTCGAGCACAACAACAATACACATACGCATAAGGTGTATAAACGCGCGATCGCGAGGGGCAGACAAGGCGTGACACGCTGCGACGACAACACTTTTGTCTGATCTCCGTGCTCTCCGCAATTTTAGCATTGACTTACGCGCGAAACATGTCAAGACTCTCCCCCGTTAATTAACTGGAATTTACCGAACAGCAAACAGCGTAACATATACCCTCTTCTTGCCCTGATTCTAAAACGTGTTTGTACGGGTTTGTCCGTTTGTCCGGAAATTTTTACTCAAAAAAATGAGTTTTATATTTTGATATTAAAAAACATATTGATAGTTAGATACTTACATTTATCGAAGGAAAAGGCACCAGCCATAAATGAACATACACCATAAATGAACAGCTCACTGCAGCACAGACCTTGGGTGTTCAGTGTTCACTTTTCGGCGATTCGAAAGCTTCTGATGAAAAGGAAACTACTCGCGGCGCGTCGTTACGTGAAAACATCGAAGGTGGCGCTCGCGAGTCGCAAAATTCGTCGTGATATGTCGAGTTGTGCTTTGCCGTGCCGTGCCTTGCTGTTTCCGTGCTGACTGTGCTTTTGCCGTAGTGAGTATGGATTACCTATGAAACTACGCCGTTGATTGGCCAATACTTAAACATTCGCCAATCAGCGACATTAGTTCTATAAGTAATCCACGCGTAGAAGCACACAGCACGGCAAAGCACAGCACAGCACGGGCAAGGCAAGGCACAGTACGACACAGCTTTTATGTACATTGTCCCTCACGAGCAATAGATTAGTGGTGCTACAGTTTCTAGATAGATAACGACGTCTAGCAATACTGTAGAAAAAAAGTATAAAGGAATAAGGACATGAAAATATAATTTGTTATATACAATTAAATGTTTTTTAAAAAACTAAAATGTGTGATACAAATGTTAAAAAAGTGATTACCGGAAGATATAAAACCTGTATAGATTTGATTTGTGATTGGCTCTTTGATAAAAGGCGCGAAAATTTAAAATCAAATATGCACTAATTATAAATCCTCAATTGCATTACTCGCTCGGCATATTCTCTTATAAATAAAAAATTATGTTTTAATTGTGAAATTAAAAATAAAACTAAAATAAATAAAGAATTCGAATGAAAAGTAAAAGAAATTCTTTAAAATAAATTATGTCAATATTATGTTCAAATTTTATTCTATATTTAATACTTCATGAAAAAAAATTCAAATAGCATACAATTTCTAACCACAAAATTTAGTATTACTTAAGAATAAATGTACTACACTATTATATCAATTATTAAAGATGCATTAAAATTCAAAGAAAAAGATTTTCGGCTTATAACGAATACATTCTTTTTAGCATGTTCAGTAAAAATAAAGTACATAGAACGCGCGCAGCACGCATGGATTTCGCTAGTAAATAGAAAAATTTTAATGTACACCCAACTGTATGAATTATTTTTCACTTTTTTAATACAATGTTAATAAGTATTAAAAAACTGTAAGAAAATGTTAATAACTGTGAAGAAGTGTAAAAAACTGTAAAAGAATTTTTGAATTATGAGTATCATAGAAAGTGCTACAAAATATATAAAAACTGTAAGATAGTGTACAAAAATGTACAAAAATGTAAAAAAGTGTAAAGAAAGTGTAGAAAAGGGTAAAAGAATGTAAAAAACGTCCGAAATCCAGTTGTTTTTTACACTTTTTTTACACTTTTTTACGTATGTTTACACTTTTTTACATGTGTTTACACTTTTTTACATTTTTTTTACATTTATCTACATTTATTTACATTTAAAATTTTTGCTACGGAATCTAAAGAAATAACCATCTCTCTCTGTGTACAAAGCATAATTACCCAACTCGCGCGCAAGGTGGTGCGATACCCACGCTATTACCCAAAATTGGGTTCCCGTTTTTCTCATTTAATTTTTAACTTTAAGAAAAAAACGCGTTGATACGTTGTAGTACTTTATTAAACTTAAAACGTGTCAAAGAGTTTTTTTCAAAAAGTTTAAAATTGAAGGAGAAAAAGGGGAAGCCAAAATTGAGTAATAGTGCGGGTATCACATCACCTTAAAGAATTAACCATCCCTCTCAGTATGGATCGCATAATTATCCGCTCATGTACACGTAAAACTCGGTTTATAATGTAAAAAATTATCCATGCCTCGCAGTGTGGATCGCATAATTATCCGCACTTGTACACGGAATACTCGATTTCTAATATACAGAAATAACCGTCCCTCTCAGTATGGATTGCATAATTACCCTCACTCGTGCGCTTGAAACTAGCTTTTTATTTCAAAAAACTAACATTCCCTCTCAGCGTGGATCTAATAAATATCGCACGCATGCGTGTAAAACTCGCTTTTTATTTTAAAAAATAACCATCCCTCTCAGAAGTCAGCGTGGATCTAATAAGTATACCGCACGCATGCACGTAAAACTCGCTTTTCAATTTACAAAACTAGACATCCCTCTTAGTGTTGATCAGATAATAATACAAATCACGGGTTACAAATCTCTTGTTCCTTTGTATCTGACTTATAACTAATATATATAGATATAGTAATCCATGTTATTGTTTGTATCTGTGCCTCACTGAATCTGTAACTCAGAGCTGTGTGAAGGGCCGTACGACCCGCAAAGAAAGACGCGACACGCGAGAGTATTGAAGTAAGAACATGAAGTCAGCTACTATAGTAGTAGACAGCACGGCAACTTGCTTAGCAAAATTCCCTAGCCTCAATTTACCCCACCGAGTAGTATAATTCTGTCGTACAAATAGAACTGCCGATTACTATATCATGAAGTAAGTTACAAGCGTTTAAGAATATGTTAAAATACAAATGTAAAAACTTGCATATATATATATATATATATATATATATATATATATAGGTCGTTCCTGTACTTTTTTTAAAATGTGTGCGCGGGGGGGTCGTCGATTTTGTCGACGATTTTTTTTTATGAAAGTATGTACTACATATAAAAAAATAGCTTGTGCAAAATTTCAGCCCCTTATCTCATTCCTAATTCCTGCTGGAATTTTTTTAAACCCTGATTTTGACCTGTTTTTAGCCAGTTTTCAAAAAATTCTAAAAGGCTGAAATTTTAACAAAATGAGGTCGGTGAGGTCTCATTTTTTTTGTCTTTCTTCAAATTTTAAGAAAAAAAAATACACTGATATGAAATGATGATTTAGGTTTTATTGGCGATCTGTGATATGGCCATTGCATTTCATCATTTTTAGATCATCTTTAAACCTCTATATCTCGTAACTGGTTCCACATTTTTGAGCTCACTAGGTCTCATTTTTTTTGCCTCAACTAGGCCTTTAATTTCTTTTTTTGAGGACCTAAATTGATTGAATAGACTTCAAGATACAGCCTTTTGAAGTTGACGTTTTTATCAAAAATCGCGAAAATCAACCGTGTTCATGGTCACAGTGTCAACCGAATTTTAATTAAAAATCATTAGCAAAAGTATTTTTCATTAGAATATGATGTTATCTAACTATACTCTTTTCCTATCATAGGAAAAAGTCAAAAAATAATTTTTTGTCGAGCATTATAATATCTAATTTTTCGATACCTAAAATAATCAAAAATGGCTGTCTACTGACATGAATTCTACCATCTTATAATTATTTTTGACACGTATATGTAACATAGATACAAAGGTGGTTCCTAGACTTTTAAAATCCGTAGTCGCTGATTTTTCTAGGACCACTAGAGCCAAAGTTATAGCCGTTTTTATAAAAAAATATTTTTCAAGTGGTAAAATTAGAGCTTGTGAAATATAGGAAAAGTTTTATTTACAAGATCAACCATAAGTTTGGCATAATTGTCCTAAAAAAAGTGCTGAGGCTGTATATTTTGAAGATCTTAGGCCGTGTCTACACTATGCGAGAAGCACGTGCGATCAGCCCAAGCGATGCGAGCAAGCAATGCGTGTTGGACAAAATATTTAAAATACTTAAAATGATAAATAATATCATTTCACTACGATATTATTAACGATATTATTTATCGCTAAATATAGATCTACTAACTGATCTACTACGATTGTTCGGGATTGAAGTATCCAAAGTGCCCGCTAGATGGCAAGCGTCCGATGCGCTTCCACTATGAAAAACATCACCCAGCGGGCTTAAATAGAGTCCTGCGGCGCCTAGTCGCTACGTGCTTTATGCACATTCCTTTTACCTTACCATTTTCCGTTTTACCTATACAATGCCTTATTGCCTGTTTACTCGTACGCATAAGCGTTCATACCTTTTTCTGCAATCAACTTTCACTTTCGAGTAGAGTTGGTTGCATAGACTCTTGAAGTCTAATTTTCCCGTTTATTTCTTCTCGCTGACAAACCCTAATAATATAAACTCACGTTTACGTTCAATCGTATACAACGATATTATTTATCATTTTAAGTATTTCAAGTACTTTGTGCAAAACGTATGGCTTGTCGCATGCGCGCACCGGTTGCGCTTCTCGCATACCTAGTATAGACATGGTCTTAAATGCAGGTTTTCTATAGTTTTACGTGCGTTATACGTATAAGCTCATGTTAAATGAAACATACATAGATAGTTTCATTTAACCTGTGTTGACGTAAGTTAATAGATGACAGACATCCATTTTTCTGTGCGAGACACCCGTGAACCCGTCATCCGTTACACGACACACGGCACGGAATGTCCTTAAACAATGAGTACAAGTTACAATAAAAAATGAAATGAATATTTCTAAGTAGAATTGTGAAGGTAGTTGAGCAGAACTATTACCAAGTATATCAGTATTGGTTTGGTTGAGTTTTATAAATTGTACAATTGTGTTTTGTAAGTGTTATCTTCTCAGGAATTGAAAGAAAATGATGTGCTATATTGGTGAATTGCATGAGGATGATAAATGTCATTTAGAGCATTACACAAGAAATAAATCTCTTAATCTAATTAGTAATCTTAGTAATGAATTAAAGCTGTATTTATCATTTAGGATTAAAAATTTTGATATTAATGTAGAAAATAAATTTATTTGCGACCATCATCTTCATAAATATGATACTCGATATACAAGTAGACAAAGGCAGTGTTGCAATTGTTTTAATAATCATTCAAAATCCATTGAGAATAATTTAGTAATGATTAGTGCTGATAAATGTGATAAATTTCGTAACATTTGTAATATAAATTTAGATCCAGGTAATAAGTACTGTAAAAACTGTGAGTTCAAAATTACATCAATAATAACAAAAAATGCAGAAAAAGATGAAAACACTGGGAATGATGGTTTAAACGTAAATAATAATGAGCAGCTTTCTTCAAGTAGTCAAGTGTCTTCAAGTAGCCAAGTGTGTACATCAGAAAGTTCAGAAGATATATTATTGAGCCAAGGATTTCAACGTTTAAATAAAATGCTCGATGGATTTGATGAACCTCCTCTTAAACGAGAGAAACTTAGTGATTATCGCTTGGAAAATAAAACATACAGTGTTTTAGAATCAATGAATACGAAATTTTGTACAAAAGTTAATAAAACATTGAATCTTAATTTGCCAACTCAATGCAATCTTAAACAGCTACAAGAGTATAGTATGTCATTTCACGGAATGATTGGAAACATAATTAAGTGTTATAATGAAGAAACTAATTTTGGTAAAAAAATATCGTTATTGACATTACTTCCAAATCATTGGAAATTTGAACAAGCAAAACATTATTTCCAATGTTCACGTTATATGGTTAATAAAGCAAAAGAACTTAAAATTACTGTAGGTAAGTTAAAAAATGGGTTGTAATAAATTCTTAATATCTTGATTATAGACATAGTGTAAACACCCTGCTAAAAATGTCTGATTAGATCCGATTACAGAAAGATTTAATAAGATTAATATGGAAATCTTAACACGAAATTTTCCGATATATTCGTATTACTACCATTTAAACGTATTAAAATATATTATCGCTTGTATCGTATATGCTATTTATATCGGATCTAATCGATGTCAATCAGTAAATCGGATTAAATCGATTTTAATGTATTTGATAGTATGTAATCGGAAAATTTCGTGTTAAGATTTCCGTATTAATCCTATTGAAACTTTCTGTGACGGCCATATAATCGGATCTGATCTGATCAAAAAATTGAATATAATCAGATTAAATCGGTTCTAATCTGTCTAAAACCTCGATTGAATCCGATTAAATACAATTATCGTGCAATTGTATTTAATCAGATATAATAGGATCAATCCGATTATACCATTAAAAGGTAATTAGTTTGAATATTTTTAAATCGGAATAGGAATTAATAACTCATTTTCCGATTAACAATAATAGGAATGAATTCGATTTAATTGTGTAATCGTGTGTGTGTGTGTGTGTGTGTGTGTGTGTGTGTGTGTGTGTGTGTGTGTGTGTGTGTGTGTGTGTGTGTGTGTGTGTGTGTGTGTGTGTGCATGTGTGCGTGTGTGCGTGCGTGCGTGCGTGCGTGCGTGCGTGCGTGCGTGCGTGCGTGCGCGCGCTTATTTAATAAGAAAAAGCTTTCAACTGAACATATGAATTTTATTATAATTTTTATAAATTAACGCTATTATGAATATAATAAATAAACTTGTAATTATTATTTTGAAAAAGAAACTTGAATGTTCGTAAATTAACTTTATAACAATTGTTAAATAACAATATTTTTCCCTGTTTTAGTTAACATTAATTAGAAAAAGTTAGGACTAGTAACAGTCTTTCGTACAAACAAATAAAATAATATCAATAAAAATGATTTTAATCACTTTCATAATCCATTTTTAATGGATCAATGAAAAGTGGATCCAGTACATCGGGTACAGTATCGGCATTAATCTCTGTTTCTTCTTCTTCATCTACTTCGGTTTTTTCATCCTGATCTTCTTCCTCTTCATATTTTTCACCTTCGCTTTCTTCACCCTGATCTCCCTCTTTATATTTGTCATCTTCGCTTTCTTCACCCTGATCTCCCTCTTTATATTTGTCATCTTCGCTTTCTTCACCCTGATCTCCCTCTTTATATTTGTCATCTTCGCTTTCTTCATTCTCGCTCTCTCCATCTTCTTTTTCTTTATTTGAATATTTCTTATGTTTTTCAATTACAATATCTTCTACTTCACTTACTTTCTCTATTTCTTCAGTTTCTCCTGCTGCTTCTTCCATATGTACTTCATCTTTGTATATTTCATCTTGTTCTATTTTGGCAGGTCTGTGATCTCCTATTCTCTCATTTTGGTCTGTTTCTTCAGGTTCTTCATCTATTCTTTCATTTCCCTCTTCAAATTCTTTGTCTCCTTCTTGTTCGTCTTCGTACATATTCTCATTATTTTCGTGGTCTGAGAGATCTTGTTCCAATTCTCTTTTTTTTGCAGGTTTTTTATAATCAGAAATTTTTTTTGCACAATAATAATTAAATCTGCGGAAATCCAAATCAAAATTATTTACATCAGCTTTTGTTACTGGTGTGTAATGATTTTCCATCCAATATTTATAATATGCTGCAAAAATAAAAATGAATTAGTATGTTTTAATGGGAGTGTGCAAAACAGCAAAATATTACATTTTATATAAATGAAAATACATACTTTCACATGCTGCTAACTTTATCGGATCTAATTTATTACACTCTTCTTTTCCTCTGCCGCATCTTCTACTTTTATACCCTGTTCTGGTACTTGTAAGCAATTCTTATGGTAAAAAAACTGCTGTTGTTAAGTTACCCGCTAGTTGAGCAGGGGTCTTGGAATCATTCAATACGCCCGTATATAATTTCTCCGCGAGCCATACGTCGTGACCTAAATGGTACTGTAATAATAAAGATATTAAATTTTATTTTTTATCAAATGCTATAATATAAAACTATAATATAAAAATGATTTACCCTTCTAACATTATTATCAGTTTTGAATGCAGTACCAGCGAAGTTAGTTCCTGGTGGAATCGTTTTTTGCGCTGCAGCAAGTCTCTCAAAAATTTCTGAAAAATAATATGTCTTATATATATATATATATATATATCTATATATATATATATATATATATATATATATATATATATATATATATATATATATATATATATATATATATATATACAGAGATAGAGAAAGAGAGCGAGAGAGAGAGAGAGAGAGAGAGAGAGAGAGAGAGAGAGAGAGAGAGAGAGAGAGCGAGAGAGAGAGAGAGAGAGCGAGAGAGAGAGAGAGAGCGAGAGCGAGAGAGAGCTATTTTTACCATCTCTTTCCTTCATTTTCTCTATAAGTGTCTCCTGAAATTCTTGGTTCAACTTTTGTAAAGATTTCAATTCAGCATCTGCTTGTAAATATTTTTTTTTATACGTCTCTTTCACTTTTTTCAGCGAGTTATAATTATCTTTCAATTCTTTTAATTCTTTATTTAATTTGGAAATTATTATTTTTGATACATCTAAATCAGTCTCAATTTTTTTCACCTTTTCATTACATTTTGATACTAAATTTACTGCTTCATCTTTTGTTACCTGTAATAACAAATTAAATTAATTAATTAAATAAATTCATTAAACGAATTCAAAACTTTACAGAAATAAATTTCTCTTCAAATAGACTCTTCGAAAACTACTTTGAAACAAATAACTTGTGGTTCGATAGCTGGACAGAATCGTGAACACTTTTATACAGATGCTAACAAATTTTCAATGCTTATTTTAAAAAATGTATTTAAAGAGGCCAGACAAAAAGTAATCTGTTTAGTAAAAATTAAAAGTATCCTTTCATATGTTTAAAAGAAATTTAATTTCAAATTTTGATTAAAAAATAGTTAAAACTACTAATAAATTAATATTATTTACCTTTGGTTTAATAATATTACACTTATTATTATTTGTACTTTTCAGCGGTTGGACATTTGATGTGGATGAAGCCAGAAATTTTGAATGCTGATCCACAACTAATTGTGACTGCCCGTCCTTTCGTTTATTACTAATATCACATAATTTATCACTTTTCTTAATTATGGTCCTTTTAGCCTTTTTTGTAGACGAAACCTGTAATTCAAAATATTTATTTACAAGCTTTTGATAATAGCATATAATTGTAGAAAGTATTAAAACAATACTTAAGATATTCGCTTGTAAATATATTGTGAAGCACACCTTTGATTGAACTTTATCATTTTCAGATATAATGCTATTTTTTATTGAGGAAGTCGGTTTCAGCTTTTCTAACTGCATGCCATTTGTAGTATTAACCTCATCAAATAAGTTTCCTTTTCTTGATACCTGTAAATATAAAATAAATAAATATTAATCATTTTATTTTTTTTTTAAATATTCTCCTGAATAATTATTTAATGTAGATAATTAATTAGAAGTTTACCTCAGACAAGTTGCTAATGTTTTGCACACTTCTAGTTATTCCATTAATGGATTTTAATTTTTTCAATGGTGATTGAAAATCACCTGTTGAAACTAACCCTGAAAAGGCTCTGTTAAGCGGCTTAACCTCTTTAACATTATTACTTTCCACTTTTTTACTTGTATTAGCAGTAGATCCGTCACTTATTGTACTATTAAACTCACTCAGTTTACTCGACTCTATTGAGTTCCGTTCCTGTCAAAATAACAATAGTTTCAAATTAATTAAACAGTTTTAAATAAGCACAAAATTAAAAAAAGTTATTAAATGCTTCATTTTTTTAGATTTTTATATTTTATTTTATATTTTATATTTATATTATATTTTATATTTATATTTTATTTTATATTTTATATTTATATTTTATTTTATATTTTATTATACATTTAAATTTTATTATTTTTATATTTTATTTATATTTTATAATATATTCGTTGGAAATAAATTAGTATAGTACGTAGTTTATATTACCTTAGGCAGCTGGATATTGCTGGTCGTACGAAGCATTTTTGTTGAACTAGTTTTCAATTTTTTTAATCGTAATGATGTTTCTGTTACTAATTCTGAAGATATATTTTTTAATGGCATGAGCCTTTCAGCATTTGTTTCCTTTTTCGTACTTGTATTGACACTAGGCATACTATTGAATTCATTTAGCTTATTATGAATTACATCTTCTAATCTCTGTTTCTATAAAAATAAGAACAGTTTAGAATTTAAAATACAAAACAAAATTGTGCAAATGAGATATAAAATACTATTGCTTCCTTCTAGAAGCTTTGTAAAAAAAAGGTTTTAAAAAGATGTATTAGGAATATTATTTTGCATATTTTTTTTACTTATGTATATATATATAATAAGTATCTATTTTACAATATTTTACTTACTTCGACTTCGGGTGTTAAATTAGCTACAGACTTCGATTTCTTATTTTTCTCATCCGACGAACTAGAACTAGCAGTAACTAATAATTTGCTAGGTACATTAGACAGTCTTTTTGGTTTGCTATTATTATTAACTATTTTTGTATCATCTGTTTGATCTACCAGTTCTTGCCTTGTTTCTGTGAATTAAAAAACATAGTTACAATGCATATGTGATGTATAAAATGCAAATTTTATTTTATTATATATTATACATACTTGCTAATAGTAATACTGTACAACTTAACTCCTTATCGTCTTTCGATTTTGTCTTTATTAAATATTTAATATTTTTATGGTGCGTTCTTATGTTGAAGTTTCGCAAATTTGTAATTGGCATAATCACCTTATTCTTTCCATTTATTTTGCCATTCAATATATTGATGTAAGCAAACATTTTCTTGCAAATTATGTATATAAACTAATCTTAATTTAATAAAAAATAGTGAAATATACATCTATTTATAGATTTTAAAGTTATATTTTCTTCCACAAAAACTATTCCAGTATTAATTATAATGAGCACATGTTGGCCAGAGGTTATGGAATTGCAATTTCACACGAGGACTATAGAGCCGGAAAACTAGGTACGCGGACGATAGGTCGATTATAGGTCGATAGCCTCTGTTCGTCTCGGCGCTTCTGTTCGTCTTTTGTTTTATCGAAAATGAGACATGCGCGTGCCGGCGTGCGCCGTGCTTTAGGGGTAACTGTGTGTGTATATATTATACACACACACACACACACACACACACACACACACACACACACACACACACACACACATACATACGGCACACACACACATACACACAGTTACCCCTAGGCCCTAAAGCACGGCGCACGCCGGCACGCGCATGTCGCATTTTCGATAAAACAAAAGACGAACAGTAGCGCCGAGACGAACAGAGGCTATCAACCTATAATCGTCCTATCGTCCGCGCACTTATAGTTTTCCTGATCTATAGCTAGTCCTCGTGTGAAATTGCAATTCCATAACCTCTGACCAACATGTGCTCATTATAATACTGGAATAGTTTTTGTGGAAGAAAATATAACTTTAAAATCTATAAATTATCCTCCTCGTATTACAACGGCCAACGGACAATACAAATCCAAATACTGCAGCAGGATATGCTTATATGCTTTCCGTGGTTCTTATACCTACTATAATTACTACAATTACAATTACAGGTAAACCAACAGCGCCGTATAATAATTAAGTATAAAAAGAAATAATTATAAATATAAATCATTAGAAATGGCTGACAATAATTATAGTGACAATGACTTAACAAGTACTAGCTGTAGCAGTTCTACTACAAAAACTAAGAAACGAAGGCGATATAAAAAATGTCTACATAAGGACTATGTTGCACATGAAGTATCAATTCAAACACAAAAAAAATATAGCCGTTTATGTACTGCAAAAAAAGCAGAGGAAATATTTTCCAATAATATTGAGCATGATTGTAAGTCTAGAATTCATTAAACAATATGATTTATATTGTTAAGACCTCAAATTCTCTTATATTACATATAATATACACATAATGACAATTCAATTTATTATAATTTCTAATGTAAATGCGTTTGAGGTCTAATAGCATTATAATAGTTATTATTTAGATTAAAAATGTTTAATTTAAAAACTATATGCACCTTCGCAATTTATTTATACAGAATTTTCTGCAGATAATTTAAAGGATCAAAGAAACGTGAATGAAATAGTGTATAATAGTGATCAAGTAGATATTGAATCTCCTTATTTGACTGATGTCCATAATCAAGAGGTAATGAACGACATACAAGCAGAAAATGATTTAGTTGCGCATTTCTCAAATACTGACAATGCTATACATGTATCAGGATCACAATATGAAGACGAAGAAGAAATGGACTCTGTAGATGATAACTACTACCGAGATTACTCTGATGATTCATATTCTAATTGTGATAATACATTTGAGGAGAAATTAGACAATTTAACTGATAGTTTAAGTGATATGGACTGTGATAATGATAATGTTAATGACAAAACTAGTTACTTTGATAACATTATGTTTCCAGCTTCAGAATTGACTATTCGTTCCATAATTCTACTGTGTACAGCCTTTGCATTGCGTTTTCATATATCAGATGAGGCTTTATTAGAATTAGTTAGAATATTGAAATTGTGCGCTGACCCGGAATTTGCTTATTTAAATTTATCTAAATATGTAATGGCTCAATGTTTTCCTTCACAGACTGAAAATATATTTTATCATTATTATTGTATTTACTGTAAAAATAATATTATTTACTCTGTAAATGCTGCAAAAAAACGGAAAAAATGTTTTGTAAATTGTGAAAAATGTGAAAAAGAAAATCGTATTACTTCAGTTTCACAAAATTATTTTGTAATGCTTGATCTGCAATATCAATAACAAGTACTTTTTTCAAATGACAATGTTTTTAGTAACATTCTAGAAAATTTAAAATCAGAGAATGATTCTACTTTTAAAGGAACAATGTATAATAATATTACAAAAGATAATAGTACTAATAACAAAGAAGTCATGTTAACATTTAATTGTAATACTGATGGAGCACCACTAACTAAAAGCGGCAAAAGAAGTTTTTGGCCTCTTCAACTTCTTTTAAATGAGTTGTCGTTTGAACTGAAGTCTCGTTTCGTTCTTTTGGTAGGGTTATTAATGGTTGAAAATGAACCAAATAGCACATTAATGAATTTGTATTTGTCAAAATTTGTAGAGGAAATCAAATGTCTTTTTTATGATGGTATACAGTTAACTCATAAAAGTGTAAAATATTTAGTAAAATTTTGTGTACTTGGTTTCACTGTTGATTCCGTGTGTCGACCGATTTTGCAAAATCGGATTCAGTTTAACGGATATTATGGCTGCAGCTGGTGCTATCAACTATGTAAGTATATTAAAGAAGTTCGTGGAATTCGTTACATTCGTAATCAACCGTGCCCACTAAGAGATCATGCAAGTCATCTGCAAGACATGGTAAAACTGACAGAAAAACATTCTTATAGAGGAGTTAAAGGTCCTTCGGCATTACTTGAACTTCCACGAATTGACATAGTATGGTCTTTTCCATATGAATACATGCACAGTTTACTTCTTGGCGTTGTACTTCAATTACTTAAATTGTGGAAAAAAAGAATGCAAATTTAGAATTGGAAATGAAAATTTAAGTTTAATAGAAGAACAGTATATTAAAATTACACCGATCCAAGAAATACATAGACTCCCACGAAAAGGAATCATCAAAGGTACAACTAAACCTAAAGCTTCCGAACTGAAATCATGGCTACTTTATTTCAGTTTACCACTCTTGAGAAATATTTTGGATACTAAAGCTCTGGAACATTTCACTTTGCTAGTGAAAAGCGCTTTTACTGCTTTAAAGACCGATGTTTCACAATTAGAACTTGATGAATGTGAGAAAGATCTGGTTAAATTTGTATGTCAATTCGAAGATTTATATGGAACTGAAGCCATGACATTCAATATCCATACCTTAATGCACTGCATTCAGTCAATCAGAAAAAGTGGGCCTTTACATTTTAATTCAGCATTTTCAGCTGAAAGTTTCATTTATATTTTAAAACAATACATTAATGGACCGAAAGGTATGGACAGACAAATTGCACGAAAACATTTCCAAAGACTTCTATTTATTTGTAATGCTACAGAATTTGTTAACCGTGCTTCTGAACAAGTCATGACTTTTTGTTCTAATTTATTTACACCAAGAAGATTAACAACGCACTACGAACAAATTGAAAATGTAACATTCTGTGGAAAAGCCATTCTTAAAAACTATGTACAAATTGGTCCTTGTATTTCTTATAAAAAATGTATATATAAAGGAACTGTATACCATAGTAAAAATTATTTCCAAGGAAAGAAAACTGGCGATAGTTATGTTCAATTGGAATCAAGAATATTTTATCGAATAATAGATATTTTAGATTATAATAATAAATGTATGTTATACCTGCAATTGATTAATACATACGTAAATAACCCATTTACTGACGTACAGCATATTAGGCAAATTGAAAAAGAGGATAGGAATTGTTATTATATAAAAAAAATCAGTCTTGTTAAAAATAAAGTAATGATTGTAAAAACAGAAAATTCAAGCTACTTGTGTACACTTACTAATACTTCTGAAATGCAATAAACACAATTAAAAATACAATAGTTATCAAAATCATTATACCCGATTTAGTCCTATTATGGTTAATCGGGAAATTCCTTATTTATAATTACTCCGATTTAAACGCATTAAATCCTATTATATCAAATTCATTAATTTATAAAAGCCGATCTTCAAATCATTACGTACAATTTATTCCTATTACAGTTAATCGGAAATTACCGATTTATTCGTATTTCGATATATGTGGATTACATCCAATAATATCCAATTAAATAAAAACAATTACTAACCCATTAATAGCTTTATTAAATACGATTAAAATATGATAATTATTACAATTGATTTCTTCGAATACAAAAATTAAATAGTATGCCGTATTGAAACCGATTCGGATTAAATTCTATTATATCCAATTTATCAATTAATCTGCAATACTGTATTAAATCCGATTTGAATTAAATCCTATTATATCCAATTCATTAATTTATAAAAGCCGATCTTCAAATCTTTATGTCTGATTTATTCCTATTACAGTTAATCATCAATATCCGTATTTATTCGTATTCCAATATATGTGAATTACATCAAATTATATCCAATTAAAAAGTATTAACTGTAACCCATAAATAATCTTATTAAACAAGATTAAAATTTGGAAACTATTACAACTGATTTCGTCGGATAAAAAAATTAAATAGTATGCCGTATTAAAACCGATTTGAATTAAATACTATTACATCCAATTAATCAATTAACCACAACGCTGTATTGAATCCGATTTGTATTAAATCCCATTATATCCAATTCATGAATTTATAACTGTCAGTTTTCAAATTATTGTATCCTATTTATTCCTATTATAAACAATCGGAAAATGTCTTATTTATTCGTATTCCGATATATGTGGTTTACATCCAATTATATCCAATTAAAAAATATTAATTGTTTACCCATAAATAATCTTATTAAACAAGATTAAAATTTAAAAACTATTACAACCGATTTCGTCGGGTTACAAACATTAAATAGTTTGCCGTATTAAAACCGATTGGGATTAAATCCTATTACATCCAATTTATGAATTAACCGCAACGCTGGATTGAATCCGATTTGCATTAAATCCTATTATATCCAATTCATGAAATTATAACTGTCATTTTTCAAATTATTATATCTTATTTATTCCTATTATAAGTAATCGGAAAATGTCTTATTCATTCTTATTCCTATTTATACTTATTAAAACCGATTACCGAGTAATCGGACGAACCGATTCTTCCTATTATATCCGATTAAAACAAATTAAATGTTAATCCTAAATAATCGGATTAAATAAATTATTTTTAGCAGGGCATATAGAATCGATAATCCTTTATACATTAGGTTACATATATTATATTACACTTGAGAATTATTAATAGAAAATTTTAGTTTAATTTATTAAAATCTATGTAATTTTTGTTCAAGCAACTATAATGATAAAGGGTACCCCTATAAAATATTTAATTTAAAATCCTCATAATTATTTATTTATATTACTCATGTATTATTACTTAAGTATTATTATTTATGTATTACTTACGTATTGCTTACGTATTGCTTAAGTTTTGTTTACGGATTAAGTAAAATAATACATGAATTGTAATTTAAACATTTAAATGAAATCCGATTTAATTAGAAAGAATCTATATTTGAGAAATCTCAATGTTCTCTCTGTTTACAAGCTGTAATCTCATATTTTTTTTTAAATTTTTTAACATTGAGGAACGGGAGAAAAACATAATTTCCAAAAAATGCGATTTTTAGGCCTTACTGGTATAAGGAGGGGAGATAGGTCCCCGGAAAAATCGTAGAAAATTCTTTTTTTAGTATACTTCTATGAAATCACTGTCATTTTTCGCTTTCATTAATGGTGGCATTTTGCTATCTTAACATGGGGTACCCTTCGTTATTTATTATTAGATAAAAAATAATAAAGTAATTATTGGATTTTAAAAGAACTATTAAAATTAATATAAAAAAAAAATAAAAAAAATAAATTAATTCTAAACTATTTCTTTTCTTCCAATATAACAAGTCATAGTAATTAAAATAGAATAAACATTGAGCTAAATTTTATCGTCTTGATAATCGTTAAATTAAAAAAAATAATATTGTTATTATGATTTTATTTTGTGATTAAGTATACACTATTTGAAATTAATTTCAAAATATATTTTTCCAGATGTCTTAGGAACTATTAAGCGTAAAGTGTACAGCATTCATTCTAATGAAGTTAGAGAATCTGTAACTCAGTATTATAGAGATGAAAACAATAGTAGAATATGTAGCGGCATTAAAGATTGCATCAGTGTTAAAAATTCTATTACTAATATCACAGAGAAGTTACAAAAAAGACTGTTGATGTATGATTTGAAGGATCTATACAACAATTGGGTGGAAGAAGAATATGAACAGCATTCTAAAGATCAGCGCAAACCAGGTTTCAGTATATTTGCTTCTTTAAGGCCAAAAGAATGTATTAGTGCTGGAGCACCTGGTACACATACAATTTGTGTATGTCCTATACACCAAAATGTCAAATTAAAATTGTCTGCCATCAACAAAAATTTAGCCTACCGAGTAATTTTAAATGATTGTGTTTGTTCAACAGATTGGAGCGATTGTATGCTACATCTTTGTGAAAACGGTAAAGCAGAAATTCTGAAAATATTGGAATCAAGCTCCTGCGAAGATGTTTCAGAGATTGAATATCATAATTGGGTAAATAATGCTGAATCACAATCTAATAATAGAGTCAGTCTTATTATGGTAAAAGAACCTACAAGAAATTTTATTATAAATTTAGCCAATGACTTATGGGAGTTAACAAAGCATCATTATGTGACTGAAATGCAAAAATGTTATTTAAAACATTGCAAAACAATTATTACTCCAGATACATGTATTATACTTCAAGATTTTGCTGAAAATTTCTTATTTGTTTGTCAAGACTCGATCCAAGCATTTTATTTTAATAATACACAAGCAACTGTATACCCGTTTGTAGTGTATTATAAAGAAGACAATAACGACAAATTACAAACCTTATCTGTATGTGTTATTAGTGATTGTTTAAAACATGATGCTTGTGCAGTTAACACTTTTCAAGGGCAACTCATTGCACTTCTAAAACGAGATTTTCCGTTTAGTGAGAATGTACATTATATGTCAGATGGAACACCTACCCAATACAAAAACAAGTAAGAGTACTTTTATTGTAGTATATTAATACGTATTATATGAACAAAATAGACACCTTTAGATTTTTGTTCATTAAATGACCTGAACAAATTTAATTTTAATTATTAAGAATATGTCAAAGTAATATTCTGAAAGTATATTTAATTTGTGTGAAAAACTATTTTGAGACCCAGAACATCAAAATCCATAAAGATCCTGGACCTGCAGGTTACACCCGAGTTAAAATTTTACATTATGTAGAAAACAGCTTTAAAGATAAAATTACTAAAACAGTTCTTTATTTTTTCTGTATATCAAATTTAAAAAAGCAACAACTTCTACGATGCAAGTTCAAATAATTTGTATTATTATGCACACAATATTAAACAGATTTATTTTATTTTTTATAATTTTTACCTTCAAGATAGTATTTATTTACTGTAGGAACAATTTCATTAATATCTGCCCTCATGAGGAGGATTTTGGCTTAAAAGTTAAGTCGCACAACTTTTTTTCTACTAGCCATGGGAAAAGTCCGTGTGATGAATGTGGAGCAGTGGTTAAACGAACAGTACGCAGGGCATCCTTACAAAGAACATCAGAAAAACCAATTTTAAATCCAAAAGACATGTATGATTACGTTAGTGAAAATATTGATGGAATAAGATAAAAATAATATAATTTAGATTTTTTGACTATATTATTTGATTATGTATTTGAATAATAAATCATTATGTGTTATAAAAATATAGAATATTTGGTTTTTAGATCTATTTGGGTGAGTCAAGAAACAATTGAGAAAAGGCGTAAAGTACTAGAATGCCGTTTTTAATTGACCCGAACTATACAGAATACAAGAAAATATCACTGCTTTATACCCATTCATGATTCAACATTAAAAGCAAAACTTACTTCGTTTGATAATGATTATAAAATAGTTAAAATAAAATGAATATTACAAAAAAAATTTTACTTAAATTCTTATTTTCAACATTAATTATCTATAAAGTCTGCGTAGGTAATTTAATCAACCTAAAGCCATTACTATCGGTTGCTCGCGTCGCATGCGCGCATGGCTTGCTCGCATCGCTTGGGCTGATCGCACGTGCTTCTCGCATAGTGTAGACGCGGCCTAAGATCTTCAAAATATGCAGCCTCAGCACTTTTTTTAGGACAATTATGCCAAACTTATGGTTGATCTTGTAAATAAAACTTTTCCTATATTTCACAAGCTCTAATTTTACCACTTGAAAAATATTTTTTTATAAAAACGGCTATAACTTTGGCTCTAGTGGTCCTAGAAAAATCAGCGACTACGGATTTTAAAAGTCTAGGAACCACCTTTGTATCTATGTTACGTATACGTGTCAAAAATAATTATAAGATGGTAGAATTCATGTCAGTAGACAGCCATTTTTGATTATTTTAGGTATCGAAAAATTAGATATTATAATGCTCGACAAAAAATTATTTTTTGACTTTTTCCTATGATAGGAAAAGAGTATAGTTAGATAACATCATATTCTAATGAAAAATACTTTTGTTAATGATTTTTAATTAAAATTCGGTTGACACTGTGACCATGAACACGGTTGATTTTCGCGATTTTTGATAAAAACGTCAACTTCAAAAGGCTGTATCTTGAAGTCTATTCAATCAATTTAGGTCCTCAAAAAAGAAATTAAAGGTCTCGTTGAGACAAAAAAAATGAGACCTAGTGAGCTCAAAAATGTGGAACCAGTTACGAGATATAGAGGTTTAAAGATGATCTAAAAATGATGAAATGCAATGGCCATATCACAGATCGCCAATAAAACCTAAATCATCATTTCATATCAGTGTATTTTTTTTCTTAAAATTTGAAGAAAGACAAAAAAAAATGAGACCTCACCGACCCCATTTTGTTAAAATTTCAGCCTTTTAGAATTTTTTGAAAACTGGCTAAAAACAGGTCAAAATCAGGGTTTAAAAAAATTCCAGCAGGAATTAGGAATTAAGGGGCTGAAATTTTGCACAAGCTATTTTTTTTATATGTACTTTCATAAAAAAAATCGTCGACAAAATCAACGACCCCCCCGCGCACACTTTTTAAAAAAAGTACAGGAACGACCCATATGTATATGGATAGTTCTCGGACAAATTGTGCACAAAAAAATAATTTTTCTCTGCTAACCTTCTAAATGTCTTTATGGTCGAATCCATCGCAAATCGAACAGCCAGAGTATGCCTACCACACCGATCATTTTGGATTCAAGTATTGCTCTTCTTCTCGAAAAATGATTCGACACGGATTTTTTCATTTTTCGATTGCACTAAAGTGACATCTGGTTGGCAATCTCAAAAATTTTTTACAAAATCTTAACTTCAAATTTTATTTTTCATTATCATTTTCAAACAGCTGCCAATTTACGAGTTTTTTAAGTTTTTGAGTAAACTATACGCGATCTTACAGAGATTAGCGCCTTCTTTCATGTCCTGCATGACATTTGCATAAAAATAAAAAAATACATAAGTTATGCAGTTTTTACTAAAAAATGCACTATTTGGAAAAATGCATCTTTTTTAGAAACCCCATGTTTTTTTTTTATGAAAATTTAGATGAAGATAGGGGGTGTTAATACCTACAAAATCGTGTGTCGGATATTGTAGTTTTGTCCATAGAATGAGAAAAAAAATAAAATACAATAAAATTTTATTAATTCAATATAAACGGATATTTGTATATAGGTAAAGCACATGTGTAGCAGTATACAGTATGAGGCAGTGCCCAGTAGTGTATAGAGTTTAAAGAGCGGTGCGTCGACGCGGCGGTGTGGCTGTCTGCGGCGCTGGGGCGCACGTGACAAATTGGGACGGAGCCAGAGAATATAGAATATATTATCATTCAGTATAGAAGGCCAGATCGGCCGTTTTATGTGTTACGCATAAATACATGGTTGCAACTATACAAATCTTTGTAACAAAACGCACGTTTTTTATAGTTGTGTGTGACAGGGACTGGACGAATCTGTCGCATTAATTCACGGAATTCTTCAATAAAGAAATTCGGATCTGGCGTAAAGTCTTCAGGGAGAAAAAACTCACCTGGAAGACGCAAGGGGGTACCGAATAAAAATTCCGCGGGAGACGCATTAGTACCTTTCCGAAGATGGCAACGTAAACCTAATAATACTGTACTCAGCGTACGAGTCCAGTCCTTGGCCACATGACACATAATCGCCGCTTTAAAGGTACGGTGCCAGCGCTCGATGAGGCCATTCGCCGCAGGGTGATACGCAGTAGTGCGAATACGCTCGCAACCTATTAGGGATAAAAGAGCCGTAAATAAGCGCGATTCGAATTGGGAACCCTGATCGGAAGTGATGACCTTTGGCGCACCATAACGAGATACCCAGGTGTCATAAAATGCCCTGGCAACCGTTTGTGCCGACATTTCACGTAGCGGAACCGCCTCAATCCAACGCGAAAAACGATCAATCATGGTGAGCACATACTTAAAACCATTACGATTAGGGAGGGGACCGACTAGATCAATGTGAACATGGTCGAAACGACCATCGGGTGCGACGAATTTATCAGGTACAAGTTTTACATGGCAAGAAATTTTTGGCTGCTGACAGTCTAAACAGGCTTATGAAACATGTTAAACACCGTTTCACGGAGCGATTCAGGGATGTAAGGACGAATGGCTTCACCAGTCATTTCGCAGTATATAGTGGTATGTGCAGGACCCCATTGGATACGTTTCAACGATAACGGATAATCCGGAGACTCGCGAATAGCTTTTAACTGTTCATCAGCTTTCTGCTTCGCGGCTAGATCATTGAGGTCAATCTCTACGGGCAGTCTGATAGACTCAACACGAGAAAGGGAGTCTGCTACCGTATTATCTGCACCTTTAATATATTCTATCTGAGTGGTATATTGAGCGATAAGGGACAACTGACGCGTTTGACGCGGTGAAACCTTATCAGACTTTTGCAAGAAAGCATAAATAAGGGGTTTATAATCTGTCAAGATCTTGAAGTCTCTGCCTTCAAGCAAAAATGACAAGTATTTTACAGCTTCATATATGGCCGTGAGCTCACGGTCATATGCACTGTACTTCCGCTGTGAAGGGGAGAACTTTTTAGAGAAGAAGGCTAAGGGTTCCCAAATTCCGGTGAGGGAAAGCTGTTCAAGGGCAGCACCCATTCCAGAATCGGAAGCATCAGAAACGATGCGTATCTCCGCACCAATGCGGGGGTGAACAAGCAAAGCTGCTGCTGAAAACTGCTCCTTTACACGAATAAAGGCCTCTTTAGCTTCAGGCGTCCACAGAACGGGGCGTTTATCATTTTTGCGAGAATCGGTAAAAAGAGCATTAAGAGGGGCTTAAGAAGTCGCAGCATAAGGCATGTTACGGCGGTAAAAATTTACGGTACCGACAAACCTGCGCAATTCTGCTATTTTTTGAGGTTTAGGATAATTCAGAATGGCTTCAACTCTACTTGGAATGGGGCAAATGCCATTCACAAGATAACCTAAAAATTCTAACTCTTCAGCAGCAAAGGTACATTTTTCGACATTCAAACGAAGATTAAACTTCTTAAGTCGTTCAAAGACCGTGCGAAGATGAGAGTAGTGTTCTTCAATAGAAGATGAAGCAATAAGAATATCGTCAATATAAAGGTATACGAAATCGAGATCACCTAGCGCGCTATTAATGTAACGCTGAAAGGTTTGACTCGCGTTGCGAAGCCCGAAGGTCATGTACATGAATTCGAAAAGGTCGAATGGGGTTATAATGGCCATTTTTGGTATGTCCTCAGGGGCAACAGGAATCTGATTGAACGCTTTATGAAGATCAAGCGCCGAGATTTTCTTACCATAAAGGTTATTAGTACAATCATGAATATGAGCAGTCGGGTATTTATCAGGAACCGTGGCGGCGTTTAAGCGCCTATAATCGCCACAAGGTCTCCAACTGTTATCCTTTTTCAACTCCATATGGAGAGGACTTGCCCAAGGGCTGCTGGAAGGGCGGCAAATTCCTGCCTCAATCCAAGCATCGAATTCGGCTTTCGCCGCTTTCAACTTGTCTGGGGCCTGATTCGACGTCGAGACACACCAAATACGGAGCGGTAGACCAATCAGGAAGCTCCTTTAAAAGGAAAAGCAGTTGTCTCGAGGCCGAGACACATTTAGAATCAGGCCCCTGGAGCAAGTCTACGAGGACGCTCCGAGACAGGGGGACCAGAGGTTATAATGTGATGAAAGAAATCGCTATTTCTAGGGACTGTGAGCTTTGAAACGCCCGTGATCTCCGGAAAATCAGCGAGGATCTTTGCGCACTCTGAGCCGGTAACAACTGCAAAAACAGAGTCAACCGAGACATCTTTTACAACTGCCAGAGTATAGATATTAGTAGACGAGTCAACTAGACGACTTCTTTTAAGGTCAACAAGAAGGCCATAATGAGATAACAGATCAGCACCTATAATGGGATGAGGAATATCCGCGATGCAAAAGCTCCAGCGAATGAGGCGTCGAATGCCCAGATTAAGTGTGAGCAACGATTCGCCATAAGTACTAATCAACGAATTATTCGCTGCGAAAAGCTTGAAGGAGCTGGGCTTCCCGCATGCCTTAGGATTGGTTGGAACGAGCGAAATGTCCGCACCAGTGTCGATAAGGAATGATTTGCCCGAAATACAATCACGTACATGAAGACGTTTAGATAAACGAGTGCCTTCTGAAGACGTCTCCTCAACAGAAGGTTGAGTTAGTTTTTTGGTTGAGGGTTTTTCGCCTGCCACTCGGCATATTTAGAGCACCACTCACGGCACGACAAGGGGTTGTTCGGGTATTTACGGTGCGCAAGACACAAACCGGAAGGATCGCGACTGGAAGAGCGGACGCGTCTACCCTTGTCTTTAGATTGAGAGCGAGATAAATCTTTCGAGGGTCCCGAGATATCATCTACCTTTTCTGCAAGTGTCTCAGGCTTTCGCTCAAGGCGCTTGAAAGCAGCTTCAGCATGAAAAGAATCGGACTTATTTGAAGAAACGGCGCTGACCTGATGGTCAGAATTGCCAGAAGCCTCAGCCAGTTTGTCGGCTACCTCCGCGAGTTTATCGAGATCATCAATGTCCGTAGCGACAAAAATCGAACGGTGATGTGGGGAGAGTTGATCTAGGAAGACAGAGCGAATGATTTTGTCGTCACAGGAGCCAGGATTAAGGCCACGAAGCCGTTGAAGAATTCTCGTAGGCTTACCATCGGTCATCACTTCCCCTTTAAAAGCTTGCGCAGGTTATGTTCAGTCGAGCTAGCAAAGGTCGAAATGAGGCGTTCTTTTACCAGCTTGTATATGTCCGCAGGAGCGGGGTCTTTCTTGATTATGTCCCTAATGGCCGATAAAGCCTCTCCACCGAGTGAAGGGCAAATATAATCTATTTTTGTCAAATTAACCGTGATATTCGAGTTACAAAATGTTGCTTCTACTTGCAAGAACCACAAGTCGGGATCGGTTTGGATAAATGGCGGGATCTTCGGCAAACGCGCGCCTTCAACACGGTTACCTACGTTGCTGGTTAAAAGCTGTTGCACCTGCTGCTGCAGGGCTGCGATCGCCTCATCGTTAGTGGGCATTTTGGCGAAAAAGAATATACGCGAGCCTAAAACCTAATGCGTAAATGATTACCTCTACGTGACTCGAGAGTGCGCGTAGAAGGTAAGGAAAGGTTCGGTTTCTCTGACGAGGGTCGATCGCGAACCTAAATTACCTTACGCCGCTGCGTATTACAAAGTCCTAGTTAATACTCGCAGGTACAAACAGTGGTTTAAAAAGCTAAGCCTATGCTAACACTTAAAATTAGGTATTAAAATTATCAATAGATCGCGTGAAAAGTTAACAAAGACCACTTGCCGCTTAACAAAAAATTTTTTTTTTTTTTAAAGATTTATTAAAGCATGTGACTAGGCAACGCATAAATTTAATAAGATTGAATAAATATAATACGCGTGACTCAAAAGTACTAAAAGGTTTTTCGTGTCACCTTGCGCGAGAGCGAGCTTGAAAACACAATAGCACGCGAGAGTCAAAATGGCCGTCAAGATGGCCGACAAGTTCCTAGAACGCGTGGCCGTTGCGCGTGAATTCCACGAATTCAAACTCTCGCGAGCAACACGCGCCGTGCGACGACAGTTTCCGGAAGGCCGATAGAACGTAAACACTTCTCGGAAATCAGAAAACGCACGCACGCTAATTATCCGCACGTATACCTTGAGGCAATAATTGATGTCTGAAGATTAGCCGCCTCGGAGAAAACTCGACGAGGAGCTACGGCTGCAGCGGCTCACCTCCCGGTGCTCGACGGGTCCGGTAGAAAAGGGGCCGGTGACGGTGGCTTCACGCAAGGCTGCATCTGGAGATCTGCTTCACGTTGCTCAACAGGTGCGTTTGATGCGCCGGTGATGGTGGTTTCACGCAAGTACGCACCTGGAGATTTGCCGTTGATAGCTGCGATGCCTCGGAGAGAACTCGGCGAGACGTAGTGATTGCAGAGCTGTCCTTATAGTTAAGCAGGTTGCAATTTTTACGTGTGTGCGCCGGCGTGCCAGCACGCACGCGACGTAATTCGACGAAGGTCGAAAATTCCAGTATGCGCCGGCGTGCCAGCACGCATACGGATACTTGTCAGAGGTCGAGCGGTTTTAAAAACCACGCGTGTGCGCCGGCGTGCCGGCGCGTATACGACGTGAGTCGACCGAAACAAAGACTGAGATTACGCGTGTGCGCCGGCGTGCCAGCACGCACACGACGTAATTTGACAGCCAGAGGCGAATGCCTGCACGGCTAACTGCCGTTGATGACTACCCTTACGGACTCGAGAGTCACGTAAGAGGTAGTAGAGAGGACGGTGCGCCGTAGGCGACGGCGGTGACGAGAACGCCACGAAGCAGGCTCACGCCTGCCAAAGGAGGAAATGTGTTAGTGACTGATTAGTGTGTTATTATTAGTATGTTAATATTTGACATATTCTCAATAAACAAAATAAACTAGCTTAGGTATTTTTATTTTAAATTACAAAAATAGCATTAACAATATGTAGTAAATATAATATAATAGTCCTTTTATTTCTTCGAATCTCATCTATTCAATAAGCATTCTCTATAAATGGTAATAATTTTTTTCATGACTGTACAATTAATAATATTGTTTATATCAAACTTTCTGCGAAAGTATAAAATAAGGCAAGTATAGACATTTTTTCTGTATAATCTATAAAATAATAATATTTATGATTTTGTAAAAGAAATCAAATAAATACAAATGAAAAAGTCTTTTACTTCTTTGAGTCATTGTATGCTGAACAAATTATATGTAAGTAAGTACATTCAAATTTTGCACTGCAAATCAAACAAACGAAAGTTGTGAAATCAATTATCGATAGTCAAGTAATGCAACGCAATTTCGGAAACTACTGTATGACTGTTCTCAGAAATGTATTCAAATTTGTTCATCTTTCTATACAAATTAAACACAAGAAAGTACTGAAATCAATGTATTCTAGTCAAGTATCCATAAGTTTACTTGACTGACATAATAAAACTTTTAGTACGTTGCGTGTAAAATTACATTTTCCGCCCACGTTGTAACTTCAAAAATATTCATCCCGCGGGCATAAAATACTACTTAATGCCTAACAGGCGCAACAGCTCACATATTCCTACAAAACTTTATAGAACCTAAGCACTTTACGTCTGTGTGGGCGAAAATTATTTTAATTATATATCTATTATATGCCTTTGTTTATTTCTAAAATTCATAAGAATTTTATCAGATATTTACGAAAAAGTCAAAGCCTAAATAAAAAAATTATATAGTTACCATCACATCCCCATTTTTCATTATTCTTTCTCAATTTTGAAATTTCTATAATATTACGCATCTTGGGAGAATAATAGAAGTCTATAGAGCTGCTCTAGCAGAGGTGCAGTCCTCCAATCTCCCATACATACTTGGCGGGCCCAACGCACAGTGGGCCCAAACTTAAAAAAAACGATCAAAATTGCCGCTTCAAGCGAATTTTCAACGAAAAAGAAAATTTTTTTTTTTAAACCGTATCTTTTGGATTGTATTTTATGAAACCGTTTCCCTCGAATAGTTATTATAACTTTTACTATATGAAATCTATAGTTGAAGTGTAGTTGTTATGCTGTCACGATAAATAACACAGGTACGCAAAGGCAAGTGGAATGTAATTTTCACCAAATTCACACTATCTTTATGTATTTTGTCACGTTCAATCCGAATCTAAAGTCTGTTTAGCTGAAGCACCAAAAGAATTTAGAGTAAATCGCAAAAAACAGCTGAAAATCGTAAATATTCGCGAAAATGACAATTGTAGGCAGGAAAATTTCGGACTTATTTGTTTTTTCTTTATTAATAAAGTATGTTTCTTATGTAGTTTCATACGCTCAATCGTGTTCAGATGAACACCCTCAAAAGTTTTATTAAATCACAAAAATAGCTGAAAATCGTGGAAAATTGTTATAATCATATTAAGTAAGTGCAAAAAATAATTATGATATTCATATATGAAATATAGTATGTATCTACGCGTGTGTGCGCAAAGCAAACAATAAATTTCTTTAAACAATCTAATTTATTAAATAATAAATAGCATTAAAGTTCGCGTATACATGAACATTATATGAAGAAACTATATATGCATGTGCATATACGTACATTAATGTATATGTATACTTGATAAAAAAAAAAACTAGAAAACAATGTTCAATAATTTACAGTTACATAAACTATCAACAAAACTGCTGCAGTATTTAATAATTATTCTCCGAATTATAAAGTCTTAGAAGTCTAGTCTTCGCTGTCTACTTCTATATCTATAATTATTAGTAATTTTTTCATTGCCTATGTCAAATTTTTATGATCTTTTTTTGTTACTTTTCTGGTCAAAGTTACGACTGGATCCGAATTTAGAAGCAATCTTTGGAACATGTCAGTATTCGATATTTCTCTAAATATAATAAAATAATAATTATATTAATTTTTTTTTATCGAAAAGACATATAGCATTTTTCATATCTATCTGGACATCTTTCTTGTAAACACTTCCCTGAATTTTTTTATTACTTTGTGATTTGCCTCTTGGGCTTCTTCAGAAATCATTCCTATAGGTACAAAAAATTCTTCTATAATTTGATAACCATGTATCAAAATGATATGCATGGGTGGGGGCATATAATACCAATCGTAATGATGGACATATAATTCAGCTGTTTCTCTACAAAAATCATGAAAGGCTGTTGCATTAATCGTGTAACCGGAATTTATAACAGCCAGGATTACTTTAAACCTTTCCAACAAATCAATGTTGAATCCTAAAACAAATTAAATTATTGACATTGTCACAAGGAAAAATATTTGAAGTGGATTAAATTATCATTAACAGTATGTAATTGGACAAGTATGCAACTGTACCTGTAACTCGAGAAACGATTTCAGTATTATTGAAGAATGTCCTAGCAGTATTGCCATCATTAGTATTCCCAGATCCATGCACTGGCTCATCTACGTAAATTCCCAATTCATTTCGAAGATCATTTTGAATCTGTTTTTTTTTTTTTTAGTAGCAATGGTCAATCCTTTATCTTTTGGCACCTGTATTAAAAAAATATTCATTATAAATAGCTAAAAAAATAAAAGGTTACTTACTGTATCGGTACCTGTAAATTCTGAATTTACAAAGCTTTTTCTTTCAAAAAGATTACTAAATTCTTTAGTTGATTTTCTAATTAAATAATTTATAATAAATACTCACTCTCCATTGTTTTATCTCCATACGATACGATACATGGAGAACTAATTCCATGAATCGGATATAGGCATATAGGATTGAAAATCCGTATTTTAAGGCAGTTGGATCAACTGTTTTATTCACGATCTCTTCAATGTTATTCAGTGTCGATATACTGCTTTTACAAATAAAGCACTTTTGACTTGATGTTTTATTTACAGCATTGCATACCTACATTTTAAAGAATATCCAATAAATAACTATATAAAAAGTAAGAGCTTACGTAATGAATTAATCATTATACAACCTTCCCATCGATCATCGTCAGAAACATTTCAAAACCAACTGAGCAGCCCGAAACTTGGACTTCTCTTAACCCATCTATTTGTTTTCGCAAGTAAGCTTCCTCATCGACAATCTTCTCTGCAGTCTCTTCATCTGTGAAATTGTTATGTACAAAAAGACGTTTTCTCCTTTTAGTGACGTCAGAGGCATAGTTATAGCTTACTTGTGGACGACCTGATATCTTTACTAAGTAAAATATACATCAGTTATAATTAACTATATACATACGTGCGTGTAGTAATTAAGAGTCACGCACCGCGAAAATGATTCCATAACAATAAAACTTTATAAATTATATACCTTTTACAGGAGATTTTTCAGGAGACACTTCAGCTTCACTAATGTCAAAAGAAAACTCACTTTCCACCCAACGTGGATAAAATTCTTCAAAATAATCATAATTTTTTTTATTTTTTGGTAAATTATTCCAATATCTAGTGACGTTATTTAGAAAACTCTTGCGCAGTCTTTCTGTTATCGTATTTCTCACTGTTTCGTTTTTATCTAATTGAAAATTATTTATTATATAAGATAAGACAGCTTCTTTTTTACCTTCAAAACTTGAGTTCTTATTACTTTTCAGTACACACAATAATTCACGATGCTTTATTCGAAAAAGAACCATTGTTATGCGACATACGAGAGGTAATATTATAAAGGAATGAAATATTTAACGCGAAGAGTATTAAGGAATTACAAGTACAAGCCAAAAATGTGAGACGAATCCAAAATACAAAGAAAAATATCAACACGTAAGACTACTCGCAGTGAAAAATAATGTGTTTGTGCAATAAGGGCCTAGTGTTAATGTTATTTAAATGAGACGAAGGTTCTTATTGTACGCAGCCCTTCAATTATAGGCAAGAATTCGCTGTTTCATTTCTAATCCTATCTTTTAAAAGTTATGGCCTTTGTTATGAAGCATTAATACGTCAACCTGATTGGTCTCAAAATTAAGGAACGCATAAGTTTCAATCAATAGTATGGCAACAAAATTCAAGTTTTTTTATAAATTACATTTTCATTTGATTAATAAACGAATTCTTGTTTATTTAAACAAATAATTTCATAAAGTTAAGTATTCCAATTAACATAAACTTTTTTTTTAATAAGTTTCTTTAAAAAATTTATGTTTGTTGAGAATATACATATTATATTGTAGAGCGCGCGACACACGTATATGTACACATGTGTGTCTCCCCACCCCATAACGTGTGAGAGCCGACGGGCGAGCGCGACGCTCCTGCAAACTTGTCGTCAGACCGAGAATGGCCCGCGCCGAGTATAGTCATACTGTATCTTAAATTAAGTCTCTTAAATAAACTCTTTTATTCTATCCAATTTGTGTGTCCTTTATTCAACAATGTTGATTTGATTTATTTTCTAACTTAAAAAAGCCGAATGCATTATAATCTGTGAATACAGTTAGTATAATACGTCTGTTTTTTGTGAAAGAATATTATTTATATAAATTAATAGGAGTAAATAACGATGATTTCATGATTTATATTGCTTCCTTCCTAGGAAGCTTTGTAATAGTAAAATTTTGAACTTTCATAACATTTGTTAAAAACATTTCTTAAACTAATTGCAGCTAAAAAAATTGTTTTTAGAAAATGTCCGGATGAATGTATATGTGTGTGGGGTGTATACGCCAAGATATCAGCTTCTAGCTGATGGATTTTAATCTCTAGAAACTCATTTTATTTGTTTTTTTATCATTCGTGGACAACAATTTTTTTTAGGTTACCAATGTTTCTTTTTGTTTTTTGTTCATAAACTTTTTTTGTTTCATTATATCGACACACGCAGACACACATTCTTAAAAAAATTTTTTCTTTTTTTAAAATGCCTGCCTTTTGCAATATTACGTAAACTTTTTCGGATCTTCAACCGTACTTATTATTAAGTTTGATTTAGCTTGTTAGAACAATAGCTAAACAGAATAAACCTCCAGGTTTGGGAAAGTCTTGTTGGTCAAGGTTTTAAAAAGTTTTGCGAAACTAAACTTTTGCAAAAGTTTAGCCAAGCCCAGCTTTTTTTACGCGGTTTTTAACCGTTTTTGTGATCTAAGCAATATTTGCAGGGTGTATTAGCTAAATACGATTGATTGTATCAAAATTCATAAGAAACATACTTTATTAATACAGAAAAAACAAATGAGTCCGAAATTTTCCTGCCTACAATTGTCATTTTCGCGAATATTTACGATTTTCAGCTGTTTTTTGCGATTTACTCTAAATTCTTTTGGTGCTTCAGCTAAACAGACTTTAGATTCGGATTAAGCGTGACAAAATACATAAAGATAGGGTGAGTTTGGTGAAAATTACATTCCACTTGCCTTTGCGTACCTGTGTTATTCATCGTGACAGCATAACAACTACACTTCAACTATAGATTTCATATAGTAAAAGTTATAATAACTATTCGAGGGAAACGGTTTCATAAAATACAATCCAAAAGATACAATTTAAAAAAAAAAAATTTTTGTTCGTTGAAAATTCGCTTGAAGCGGCAATTTTGATCGTTTTTTTAAAGTTTGGGCCCACTGTGCGATGGTTTGCAGTTTACCGGTGGGCTTTGTAAATGTAGAATACTACATTTTTTAATAAATTCATTAACAATGTTTATACCTATAAGCTCACTATAAATAATTACATTGGCTCTAATTTTTAATTGATATCATTTAAATATAATATATCCCTGCATGTACAGAATCTCATGATTTACCTTCATTACCCAAAATATTTTTCCTTGTGTCTGTCTTTTTTAAGCGGGAATGAGATAAAAAATGCGTATTAATTTATAGTCTACTAAAAAGTGCTTTAGATTTTTTTAACCATTTTGTAAGCCACCTATTTTTTATCCTTTTTCCGCGTGTAAATATCATATGAGATGTCATACGAGTATTTCAGAAATCAGATCTCATATGATATCATATATGTGATGTCATCTGCAATTTTACATATTATGTGATCTCATATATGAGATCTCATATGAAATCTGATGTCCGATATTCTTATATAAGATCTCATATTATATTTCCATGTACGTTTGCACTTTTCTATTTAAACACAGAATGATAGATTCAATACCGATCAGTATGTAATATGTAGAAGCAATCCACTTATACATTTTATCTGCGATCTTTAAACATTAGAATATTTATATGAAAATGACCATGTCTACACCTTAAACTGCAAACCGTCGGGCCCGCCAAGTATGTATGGGAGATTGGAGGACTGCACCCCTGCTAGAGCAGCTCTATAGACTTCTATTATCCTCCCAAGATGCGTAATATTATAGAAATTTCAAAATTGAGAAAGAATAATGAAAAATGGGGATGTGATGGTAACTATATAATTTTTTTATATAGGCTTTGACTTTTTCGTAAATATCTGATAAAATTCTTATGAATTTTAGAAATAAAAAAGGCATTATAATAGTTATATAATTAAAATAATTTTCGCCCACACAGACGTAAAGTGCTTAGGTTCTATAAAGTTTTGTAGGAATATGTCAGCTGTTGCGCCTGTTAGGCGCTAAGTAGTATTTTATGCCCGCGGGATGAATATTTTTGAAGTTACAACGTGGGCGTAAAATGTAATTTTACACGCAAGGTACTAAAAGTTTTATTATTCAGTCAAGTTAACTTATGGGTACTAGACTACAATAAATTGATTTGAGTATTTTCTTGTGTTTGATTTGTATAGAAGGATGAAACAAATTTTAATATATTTCTGGGAACAGTCATACAGGTGTTTCCGAGATTTTTTTGCATTACTTAACTAGCGGTAATTGATTTCACAACTTTCGTTTGTTTGATTTACAAAAAACAATTTGTATGTACTTACATAATTTATATAATTGAAATAATTTTTACCCACACGGACGTAAAGTGCGTAGGTTCCATAAAGTTTTGTAGGAGTACAGGAGCTATTACGCCTCTTGGACGTTAATTAGTACATTATGCCCGCTGGCTGAATATTTTTGAGTAAGTACGAAAAGTTGTATTATGTCAGTCAAGTAAACTTATGGGTACTTGACTTGAATAAGTTGATTTCAGTACTTTCTTGTGTTTAGTTTGTATAGAAAGATGAACAAATTTGAATACATTTATGAGAACAGTCATACAGTAGTTTCCGAAATTGCGTTGCATTACTTGACTATCGATAATTGATTTCACAACTTTCGTTTGTTTGATTTGCAGTGAACAATTTGAATGTACTTACTTACATATAATTTGTTCAGCATACAATGACTCAAAGAAGTAAAAGACTTTTTCACTGGTATTTATTTGATTTCTTTTACAAAATCATAAATATTATTATTTTATAGATTATACAGAAAAAACGTCTATACTTGCCTTATTTTATACTTTCGCAGAAAGTTGTATATTAACAATATTTATTAATTGTACTGTCATGAATTTAATTTAATTTGTATAGAAGAATGAAGAAATTTGAATACATTTTTGAGAACATTATAGTCATACAGTTTTTCGGAGAATGGTTTGCATTACTTGACTATCGATAATTGATTTCACAAGTTTCGTTTGTTTGATTTGCAGTGCACAATTTGAATGTACTTACTTACATATAATTTGTTTAGCTTACAATGACTCAAATAAGTAAAAGACTTTTTCACTGGTATTTATTTGATTTCTTTTACAAAATCATAAATATTATTATTTTATAGATTATACAGAAAAAACGTCTATACTTGCCTTATTATATACTTTCGCAGAAAGTTTGATATAAACAATATTATTAATTGTACAGTCATGAGAAAAATTATTACTATTTATAGAGAATGCTTATTGAATAGATGAGATTCGAAGAAATAAAAGGACTATTATACTTACATATCACAATCACCTTTTTTTAATTTGAAGAATTAACTTTTTAGAATTTGTATTCTAATTCTACTTTTAGTCTAAAATAATCTTACCAGGAGAGTGCACTACCTTCGGATCCTGGAATTGCATCTGCTTGAGCGTAGCACTTCCTCTCACCATAAAAATGAGAAATCCCAAGCCCTAGGATCTGACGCTCAAGGGATTTTTTTGGTAGAGCCGGATAATCTGGAAATTTTTATTAAATTAATTACATGTAATTATACAGATCATAGTGTATCCCTTGAATAATGTTTTAATAATTAAGCACATGTAATTTACACACATAATTTTCAGCATATTTTACAGTAATTCACTCTCACTAGTTGCCATCAAAAAGAAAATAGTATCGAATATTATGGAAAGATTACAAAATTTATGAGTTACGTTCAATTAATGCTTTAAAATATACTGATTTTATTTTCACCATGCTTAATTATTGAACCATCAAAAATTTAATATTAAAATGACTTTTCTATTATGATTCATAATTATTTTACAACTAACATTTATGCCAAAAGAAAAAAAATACATATTTACAATTACACAGGCTAGAATGCTTGATTTGCATTCTAACCTTTAAAATGCATGTATTTATTAATAATATCATCAAAATTTCCATATTATCCGGCTCTACCAAAAAAAAATCTCTTGAGTGTTAGGTCCTAGGGCTTGGGATTTCTCATTTTTATGGTCAGAGGAAGTGCTACGCTCAAGCAGATGCAATTCCAGGACCCGAAGGTAGTGCACTCTCCTGGTTAGTTGTTACTTTCTAATAGCTTTTGTCACATTTTGATAATTATCTCTTGAATCTTGTATACACATCGGAGAATCAAATCAGAATATTTCTATATGTTATTTTCCAGTAGATGACGCTTCACACTTGTAGATTTCCATTTCTTCAGACAGTTGTCTATAATATGCGAAAGCATGTTTTTGTATAGTACCAACATATGGACAAACGAACAAAGGTGATCTTGAAATGTGAATGGACAAAGGTGATCTTGAAAACTTGTATTTACAGAGGCTAAAAAAATGTTTTAGAAAAACCACATTCACAACCTATAAAGTAGAATATATATATTTTTTTAATATTCATTCTCATGTGTGTTAATTTTCTGAATATAATAATATCTTACCATAACTATTTCAGAAGATCTATTTTCTATTTTCTGTAGGTCATGTGTACGAATGGTAAAATGTGTTTACTTGAATAAAAAAATCAGATATCATTGAATAAACATAGACATAGATTAACTTTCGAGACATTAGATAACTCTTATTATAACACCTAACCTAGAATAAACACAATAACTTTATAGTTTTAATAACAAAAATTTATATTGTCATTATACTGTTTTACCTTACTTTATAAGTTTCGATTTTTCTCCACCTCATTATTTATTAGATCAACTATATTATAGCTATATTATAAGTATAAATAAAGTATCCAATCCAATTCAATTCGAAATCAAATTTTAATGACTCCCAGAAATCTTGTATTATCTGTGAAAATAAAAAATTCACACAAAGTATCAATTTTTCAAAAATGATTTTAGCCATTTAACATTTAACCATTAAATACTTATCTAATAAGTTATTTGCCCCGTTGGTACACGTATAGATAAATTCTTCTCATCAGTTGACTTCCTAAGATCTTTGAAGAATATGTATAACTTATCTCAATATTTACATATATATATATATATATATATATATATATATATATATATATATATATATATATATATATATATATATATATATATATATATATATATATATATATATATATATATCTTATATAAACTAAAATAATAAATATATATTATGAATTTTATTTGTGATTCTTCTGAACTTCTGATTTTTCATATACTTATACTGATGTACCATATGTATCGAGAGATGTATATATAAGATTAGGTCGAGTACGTAAACACCGGAAACCGGATGTGGGAAGAAAACGAGTCTGACGACGATGAAACATGGAGAAAATTTCGGAATCGGAAACGAAACATAAATTTTTTTATTGTTCGATATCTCTAATATAAGAGCATATTTTTGCATAAAACTTTTTTTTTATAGATAGTACAACAAAATAGCGCATTGTTTAACTTAAAATTGATTCATTTAGAAGTGATTTGAAAACGTAGTAAATATTTCAAAATCTCGGGCTCTCATTTCAATGTATAAAATAGCGCGGTCGTCCCTCAGGCTTCTTTTACATTCTTGGATACATAACTTGCCTTCGGAGCGCTCCCGCGCTCCTTGATTCCTAACTGTGCCGCTTGTGGTTGGTCATGGCATTCGCGTAGTGCTTTTAATCTAAGTTCCGTCGGTAAGACTAGCTTCCGCGAGTCTAAGTTGTCGATTTCGAGTGAGTCAAGAATTTGATCTTTGTTGTAATAGTAGATTCTCCCTTCATGTACCATCCAATTTTTAAAGAGTTTCGGATGCATTTCTATCGCTTTAATTCTTTTGTCGTACCATGTGTCGTTATTTCGGTGATCGCGTGAAGGCCTTCGGACTCATCCTCAAGCATTCGAGACAATGCATCCGGTACATAGTGGATACTACCTTTACGATGTTGTATACCAAAATCATACTGGGCTAGTTCCATTGCCCATCGCGCAACTCTACTTACGAGTACATCCATCTTAAGCTACTATGGCCCGTGACTACTGTAAAGTGGTAACCTTCTAAGTATTCACGATACTTTTGTATAGCCCAGACTACCGCGAGACATTCCCATTCGGTTACGGTATAATTACATTCAGCTTTATTCAAGTTTCGGCTCGCGTAGGTTATTATGCGCTCGTGCCCGTCTTGTTTTACTACGGGACTTGACCACGCGCTGTTTGACGGTTCTATTATCCCTTCTTCTAGTAATTTATCCATTATTTGGTACATTTCTACCCGCAGTTTAAGGGATAGTACCGTTGTTTAATGGGTTTCGCGCCCTAAACGTCGACCGCATGCTTTGTGAGGTGTGTTAGTCCTAGTTATGGTTTGCCACTAGGTATTAGTTCGTCCAATAGTCTTTATAGTCTGTCTTTTTGCATCTCGCCCCGTTCGCAAATCCCAGCTACCGTTTCGTCGTCTGAGTACGTGCCCTCTTCAACCCCGTCGAAAGACCTACACGTATCGTTCCTTAATTGCCACGTGCGCTCCTTGAAATAAATTGATACGTCAAATAATTCGAGCACGTCCAAGACACAATCGTAGGCTAAAGACTTTACGAGACGAATGGCCATTTCTTTACTCGTACCACAAATGCTAACCGGGACTCTAATTTGCCCTGAAATTCACTCGAGTGGCCCGTAAGCTAAAGTAATAGTTCGCGCGTCAGGTGTCTTGAAAGCCTGGTCTCCGAACCTATTCATGAACTTTGGACCGACGTACATCCTCGACGCGCCAGAGTTCACCAAGATGACTGCAGGTGTCCCCGATACCTCGACATTAATGAAAAATCGCCTATCTCTTACGATGTCTGGCCCTAGAGGGTGGCAAAACTCAACAACATCTCGGAACTTTCCCAGTTCTGCAGTTCCGCCGATGTTGTACTTGCTAGCTGGTTTTGACTCTCGTGTTAAAATTTTCTTCTCATCCTTTGAAGGGGTTTCTCCGGTAGTTCTGATTTCTGTTGCGACGTTTGACTAATTCATTTTTCTGCGAGGTTGATATTTTCCGGTACCGCACTGTTTGTTTCTTCTCCTCAAGATGAATTTTCCTTGTCCGTTTCCATAACTTCAGTTTGGTCTTCAGGATTCGTGTCGCACCAGAAATCTATTAAATTCTCCGCGGGCTTAGTCAACAAAACGTTGTTTTTAACTGGGGACTTTGCTGTATCGGTAGCGAGGCTCTTTGTCTCCTTCTGGCTCCGCTTTCTCAGTTTTCTGAAGGCTTTTCTTCGCGAGGGTCACTCTTCCCTTTTTCGGCCCAGCTGGAGATTTATTTTCTGGGTTGGATTTGGGCCTCTTATTCGATGAGCATTCACGAAACCAGTGACCGAAACTTGGGTAGTTAAAGCATTTTATGTCTGCTTTTGGTCTGCCACCTCGAGGTTTCCACTTTCTCCTCTGTCCCGCCTCACCCCCATCTGGTTTGTTGTCGATGATTATCGGTGCTGTATTGGCGTTGCCTTCCTCCTGACGTTTTTGCGCGTTCCATCTTGATCTTCCGGTACAGGTTAATTTGAATGAGGCTCCTTCGTTCATAACCGAGGCGCTTTTCCAGTTTTGCCTTCCCCTACCCCCCACGATGATTGTTGCGGATTTCTTTGATTCAAACGCGAGTACCGGCAAAAATCATAATTCTTTAGGTGGAGGGGTTTTATATTCTCGTTTCGCCAGCGACGCGGTCTCGAACTTTTTTTCCAAACAATTCAAATCGCGAAACGTCATACCGAGCGTCTATTAATTTTATCTCTATAGGTTGGTTTTAAGTTATTATAGGTCATCGAGACCTGATCCGCGAGCGGCGGTTGCGGATACAGGTACTTTCAAATATGTTGATAATTTGTAACGAAATCAATTATCGGTTCGCTTTCCCCTTGTGTCCGTACTCGCGCTTCATGCGGTACCCGAATCTGAAAATGCTGATCGCCGTAGTGCTCGCGAAAATCCGTGATATAATCATCCCACGATCGCCATTTATGTTTCTCAAGACGCGCCCATTTCGCCGCCATCCCCTCCAGTAAATCAGAAAACGATTCTAACAGATCAGAATCTGGCACTCCCATACCGTTTCTACATTTTTCTATGCGGCATAGAAATTCCTCCGCACTAGAATCCGATCCGCGTTTGAACTTATTTTTCCAGTCTCGAATTATTTTTCTTGGGTATTGTTGAATTATGGTAAATATTATATCTAGACCTAATCACCTAATGTATGATACTAGTGGCGCCACCTATTCGTACTTTGGAAGCGCGGGCTACTCGAGGCGTGCAAGCGCCGTGCGCACAAAATCTCTCTCTCTCTCTCTCTCTCTCTCTTGTCGACCGTCATGTAGTGCAGACGTAGAGCACATGTATCCAACTTATCTTTATTATACTTCTTTATTAATTAACTCCGTCTAACATTCACTTATTTATGATCCACAATACCTCAACATTACAACATGGTAGCCGAAGTTCATGGTTGTCCGGTAATGTATTTTTTTTTCTACGTGTACTTTAGAGTCGCGTAGAGAAAACAAGTGTTAAAAATTAAAAAGTGGAAAATCGAGAAAAATATAAGTCGAAACAAGAAACTGAAGATGTCAAGAAGTGATTTATGAAAAAAGAATCAAAGATTAATGTTGAAAAGTGAATGATGCAGACCGATTAGAATTCCCAGTCGGAGCATGCGGCGGAGCACCAGTACAGAGCACGTGTCGAATTTTGAGGTTAAATACGTTGCAAATGAAAAACGAAGAAAAGTTAAATAACAAAGAAATATTGGTGAATATTAAATTGAGAAATATATTTAGAAAAAGTTTTGTACGAGGAATTAAACAAGTCGTGCTGTTAAATAAAATTATTGAAATAAATTGGAAATCAAGAGAGATAGAAATGGCGAGACAAGCAAAATTTGAAGATATTGTTATACCAATTTTCGATGGAGAAAATTACTCAAGTTGGAAAATTAGATTGATGATGCTGCTGGAGTACAAAGAGCGTAAAGATCCTGCAGGCAGATTAAGAAATAACGACGAAGACGAAGCACAATGGAAGAAAAAGGACTTAAAAGCAAGAACGATTTTAGTGAGTACAATAACAGACAAGCAGTTAGAATACGTAAAAAACTGCACAACTGCTCGTGAGATGATAACGCAGTTCGACAAGATATATTTGACGCAATCCACATCATTACAAATAATATGTAGAGGAAAACTGGAAGAAATCAAACTGAAGAATTATGATCGAGTAGATGAATTTTTTGTGGAATTCGAAAAGGCAGTGAACGAGTTCAAGGCAGCTGGTGGAAATATAGAAGAATCCGAAAAGATGAGATACTTAATTCGAGCATTACCACCAAGCTACAGCTACATTGGAGATTTCATAGACGTCATACCGGAGCAACAAAGAACAGTAGACTATGTCAAATCTAAAATTAAAGAAAAGAACATGTCAAAAAATGAATTTGATAAAAAAGGTAATATGAGTACTTTTACAGCTAAGTTCGAAGGGAAATGCTTTTCTTGTGGAAAAACTGGCCACCGACAAAAGGACTGTTGGAGTCAAAAGGGTCAACAGGGCAACAGGGGTAGAGGTGCCCAACGAGGTCGTCCAAATTATGGACAGAGAGGCAACAGCCGAGGCAGAGTCGCTCAATCTGGCAGAGGGCGAGGCGTAGGTAGACATCCAGATCAACAGAGAGGCGAAGCGTCTAGTGAACAACGCTCAGCAACAACTACAGAAGCAGAGTTAACTGAAGCTTGGATAACACAAGTAGTTAATCCGCAAATTAATCAGGTAACAGGATGCGAATTTAACCAAAACTGTACCGAATTACTATGGTTATTAGACAGTGGGTGCACTGATCACATAATACAAAATGATAAATTTTTTGATAATTATGTAAACTTGAAAGAACCTATAAATGTTAAATTACCGGATGGAAAAATCTTAAAAGCTACGAAAGTAGGCAACATAGAAGTACAGTTCAAAAATTATTATAACGTTTCAAATATTGTTTTAAATAATGTATACTATGTAAACGGAATTAAGCAAAATTTATTAAGTTTATCTCAAATAACTCAAAATTGTACAGTCGTAGCCAGAAATGAAAATGCCAAAATTTATAATAAATATAGAAGGTTATTAGCTATTGCATATAAAAAGGAAAATTTGTACTTTATGAAAAGTCTTGTAAATAAAAGCATACCAAATGAAACATATGTAAATAACGTAAAATTAACTGAAAAAGAGAGATGGCACAGGGCATTAGGCCACGTCAATTTTCAATATCTAAACAAATTAGTGAATGATAAATTAGCAATAGGCTTTCCAAGTAAAATAGAAAATATTGATATGAAATGCGCAAACTGCATTGAGAGTAAAATGTCAAATGTACCATTTAAAAATGATAGATCAAAAACTAGTGAAATTTTGGAATTAATACATACAGATCTAAATGGACCACATAACACTATAGGTTATGGTGGTGAAAAATACTTTCTAACATTCATAGACGATTACAGTAAATGCACTAGAATTTTTGTATTAAAAACAAGTCAGAAACTGCAAGTTGCTTTATAGAATTTGTCAATCAAGTTGAAAACATTTTGAATAAAAGAGTAAAAAAGTTACAATATGACAATGGAAAAGAATATTTAAACAAAGATATTTATGAGTTTATTAAATTCAAAGGGATTCAATTACAACCTTGTCCACCCTACGTCCATGAATTAAATGGCGTAGCGGAAAGATATAATAGGTCAGCTATGGACATAGGTAGGTGTTTGATTAGAGAAGCTAGGATACATAGGAGATACTGGCCGGAGGTAATGAAAACCGCAGCTTACTTAAAAAATAGAACGATTGCTAACACAAAAGAAAACAAGACTCCTTATGAAATATTCTTTGGCAAAAGGCCAAATGTTCAACACTTAAAAATTTACGGTAGTAGAGTTTTTGTAAGAGTCCCAGAAACGTTAAGACAAAGCAAATGGGATAATAAAGCAGAATTAGGCGTTCTAGTAGGATATACCGAAAATGGTTATAGAGTTCTTGTAAATAATAGAGTAATTAATGCTAGACACGTTGAAGTCGTTGAACAACATATTGAATTAATTTGCTTCGAAAAATCTGATGATGAAAAGGATCGTGTAATTGTAAATTTAGAAAATGAAGGGTACGAAAATAATCAATCTCCTTCTACTACGACTCTCGAGTCTGGTAGAGGAGAAGAAATATATAGTGATGATGTTAATAATAATCAAACAAACAACGACAATTGTGAGAATTTTGAAAGTAACGAATCCGAAACTAATAGACAAGATCTAAAATTACCGAGAAAATCTGACAGAAAGAAAAGTCCAGTAAATAGATTTGGAAATCCCGTTTCACACTTTATTTACGTAAATTATGTAGATGTGAATACTCCTAGTACATTCGAGGAGGCGTTAAACTCAAAAGAAAGTCATGAATGGCAAATTGCAATGAATAAAGAGATATCAAGCTTAGTTAAAAATGACACATGGGAAATTGTAGATAGACCTATAGATAAAGAAATAATCGATGTTAAATGGGTTTATAAAAGGAAAAATGATAACACATATAAAGCTAGATTAGTTGTTAGAGGCTTTCAACAGAAAGAATACGTTGAAAATGTTTATTCTCCTGTAGGAAAAATGCAAACATTAAAAATTTTGTTGTCTTATTCTTGTAAAAATAAATTGTTCATAGAACAAATGGACGTAGAAACGGCGTTCTTGAATGGGAATGTGAAATCCGAAGTGTATGTGAATGTACCGAAAGGCTATGAAGTTGAAAAAAACAAAGTTTGTAAACTACGAAAAGCGTTGTACGGACTCAGGGAAAGCCCTCAAGCATGGTATGAATGTTTTAACGAATATGTAAAAAGGTTAAATTTTGAGAGAAGTAAGTATGATTACTGTTTGTATGTGAACAATACAGGCAAAGATCCAATATATATACTAGTCTTTGTAGATGATTTGTTAATTAGTTGCAGACAAAATTAAAATAAATGAAATAAAAGATAATTTAATGCAAAAATTTTCAATGAAAAATCTTGGAAAAATTGGACAATATATAGGAATAGACATAGATTATAGTGAAGATAGAAGTAAGATGACTTTAAGTCAAACTAAATATATTGAATCTTTGGCCAAAAAAATACCATCTGGAGAATGCAAAATTGTATGATACTCCAATGGAAACTAATCTTAAGTTAGATCAAGCTAGCGAAAGCGATGAAACTATAAAGTACAGAAATTTGACAGGAGAATTGTTATATATAAGTACAGGCACTAGGCCAGATATAGCATTCAGCGTAAATTATTTGAGTCGATACCAAAGTTGTTACGACGAAACACACCTTAAATACACTATGAGAATTCTGAAGTATTTAGTCAAAACAAAAGACCTAAAATTAACGTATAATTGTGACCATGAAAGTAGCGAAATATTAGACTGCATGGTAGACTCTGACTATGCAGGCGACAGTGTAGACAGAAAATCAACAACAGGTTTTATAGTAAGATTATTTGGAAATTTAGTTTTTTGGAAAACTTATAAACAGAATACGGTTACAAAATGTTCGACTTTTGCGGAATATACAGCTATGTCGGAAGCAGTGACAGAAGTATTATTTATAAGAAACTTGTTGAGTGAATCGTTTCACGTAAAATTTGAAAACGCCATAAAAATATACGAAGACAACTCAGGTGCAGTAGCAATAGCAAAGTTCGGAAATTTTACCAAAAATTCGAAGCACATTGAAGTACAATATCATTACATTAACGAAAATTACGAAAATGGAATTATAGATATTGTTAAAATTGATTTGTTTAGACAAGAAAAAAATTTGTTAAAAATAGAACAGCGTTAAAATTGATTTAAAATTGTAAACAAAAGTTGAACAAAGAAAATGTAATTATGACAAGAAAATTTTGTAAAGGTCTAGAGTATAAATTTAAGGAGGCGTGTTGAATTATAGTAAATATTATATCTAGACCTAATCACCTAATGTATGATACTAGTGGCGCCACCTATTCGTACTTTGGAGGCGCGGGCTACTCGAGGCGCGCAAGCGCCGTGCGCACTGAATCTCTCTCTCTCTCTCTCTCTCATGTAGTGCAAACGTAGAGCACATGTATCCAACTTATCTTTATTATACTTCTTTATTAATTAACTCCGTCTAACATTCACTTATTTATGATCCACAATACCTCAACATTACAACAGGTATGATAATCACGGCGTCGTGAACGTAGATCGAAACGCGTCTGGAATGTGCGAAAGGTTTTGTTGCGTCCTGAGTGTCGTGGTTTATTTTTATTTCTATTTTTCAGTGAATTTATTTGGGGGCAAGTTGCGTCACGCGTTGGCAGTCTCGCTAAAGAAAAAGGTGGTGTATAGGTTGAGCTCGTGTTTGTACGTAAATGTAGGTCTCGTCTCTGTTTATTCTGTTCTTCATCGATTATTGTCAGTGTTGAGTCTCTGTGTCTATGTGTACGTTCATGTGTAACGGATACCCATTACAGTGGCGCCCAACGTAAATAACCCGCGATCTGAAACTTTTGTTCCGAAACGCCCATCATGCATCACGTCTCGCTCCCCCGAAAATTGACCCTGTGGATGACTGTGTGCATAGGTAAAATTGTCACAGGCAAAGCACCACTTGTCGCCTCTTCCTCCTAGTTGTGTATACGTGTTTACGTGACAAATACTTCAGCATCGCGTGATAGGGTTACTACCGCGTATATCAGTCTGAGAAGGGTCGCCATAGGATGAAAAGCAAAAACGCGCCTATCATGGCCGTGCTTATGAATATAGAAACGTGGGCCGACCCAATGCAGCAATCGTGGTTCGGGTGGTGATCGCGCCGCATCGCTCGCCAGTTATGTTTGCGAATGTGTATCGAGCTTGCGCTTCACGCTGCACCGAGCACATCATTTCTCCACATAAACCAGAGTAGTGCACACAGATAAGTGTAAGTCTCGAGATCGATGGAGTTAATCCCATCTGGCCTCCCGAGACAGGAGAAAATTAAAAGGCGCCTCCTTTACGTATCTTGCGCTCCTAAGGATAGGTCGCATTTGAGGTGGGGGTTATAGCGGAGATCACAGATTCGGCGCTAGTTGACGCATAGTAGAGTCCTGTGATACCGGCATTCCGGGAAATCACGCATTTATTGTCCGGACGAATCGGGTTCAAATCCTGATGCTATCGCCTATTTTTTTCTGTTTCTCCGAAATCTATAATCCCGTTACAGTGGCAATTCAGTTAAAAAAAAACTATGGGTTTTCGTCGCAAAACTGAAAAATCAAATTTCAAAATTCTTTTTTCGTAATCGAAATAATCATTTGTAACGCTACTTTGTTTCTAATAAACCTCTTAACAAACTCTCCTTATTCATCTCCGCAACTTGTATGATATATGCGCGCAAATAAATTTTTCGACATAGGCCAGGTTAAGGAACTTAAAACTTAAAATATATAAGGCAGCAGTAGCGACCATTGTGGCTTTGTATACTTGCCACGGAGGGCTGCTACCGCAGCCCGTGATATAATTTTTGTTCGGACACGTTTTTTTCTCTGAAGGCTTGTGCTATTCACATACAAAAATTAATAGATAAAAAAGACCTCGCTAGGTTGCGATGATGTATATTTATATTTTTGCATTTTCATTACATTTCGTTTTATATCAATTTTAGATATTTAATCGTTGAATATATTTTTTACAGATACTTATGTCGCATAGAGGAGATGAGGCAATCTCTTCGAATCATAGAACAGTGCTTGAACAGGATGCCTAGCGGAGAAGTACGAACAGATGATGCGAAAATAGCACCACCAAGCAGAAGAGAAATGAAAAGTAGTATGGAAGCTTTGATTCATCATTTTAAATTATTTACTCAAGGCTTCCAAATACCCCCCAGTTCTACATACACATGTGTTGAAGCTCCGAAAGGTGAATTTGGCGTTTATTTAGTTAGTGATGGTAGTTCTAGACCGTACAGGTGCAAAATCAAAGCACCTGGATTTGCTCATCTTGCTGCTTTACAAAAAATGGGTCCTGGTCATATGTTAGCTGATATTGTAGCGATCATCGGCACACTTGATGTTGTATTTGGAGAAATAGATCGATAAAATGTTTTACTGATAAGTGTAGAATAAAAATTCATTTTACCATTTTACCAAATAAATAATCGTGTGTGTGTGTGGGGGGGGGGGTGCGTGCGTGTGTGTGTGTGTAGCATCCTCCGTCTCGCCTTCACTCGAGATTATAATGTAGTCATTTCCTAACAGTATTAAATGAACAGAACTTCGGGGTATATCAGACTCATTCCATTCAATTTCATGCAGGCTGCCACAGATCGAATTTTTTTTGCCTGAAAACTATAAGAATGTGTTCTAAATCATATTTACGTAGACACGTGTCTATATTGGACATAACTAGGTGGGTCGTGCCTCCCTGCGCGCTATCGCGTGCCAACACCCTGCTGTCTATTATGTAAAAACTTCGTTTTTACATTATAGGCACTACCGCATTGCTCAAGAGAATCTTGTATTTTCATTAGAGCGAAAATTGCAACACTTCGAATACTTATAAAAACTTAATGTATAATAAAATTATGCACTCTCACCTACATAAATCGATTATGTTTATTTCCTAAGTATATATCTCGAAATAATTTATCACGTTTTTAAACTTCGTAAAAAGTACAGACATTATAACCCGCAGTATGGGAAATTGCGAAGTCGCTTATAGGGTGGGCAAAATGAAAACTCCAACACTCCTGATATGTAATATTAATAAAAAAAAATACAATGGTAAACATTATTCAGTTTTAACTGAATGAAGCGTTCACTACAAGGGAAAACAATCATCGCGGGTTCCTAACTAAAAAAAGTACAGCCTCCCGCATGTACAGGCTCTCGTACTTTGGCACTACAATCTCAATCACGAAAAACAACTCGTAGTGGGCGCACGCATGCGCGCGCGCGCGCACCCACACACACACACGCACACACACACACACACACACACACACACACACACACACACACACACACACACACAGACAGACTAACAGGAGACGAAAATAAGGATAAGGCTCGGCACTACTAAAGCGCTCGGCACTACTAAAGCACTCGGCAATCTGGCTCTTCTTTTTCGTCTCCGCGACCAGCGCCTTGACGTTAACGTCGCGTGTATGAGCAGCCACGCGAAGTAGAATTGCCGCAACCGTGTCGTGCCGGCAGTGATGTCAGTCAAGAGAATTCTCTCGACTCACAACCACAGGTCGATAAGCGTAAAAGTTGGCAGCACTGAGATTAGGCGAGCAGCACGCCGTTCCTATTCGCTATTTCCTTGTTCGCAGATTCGCCCTCAACTTTTCAAAATAAAACGTTGAGGTTAAGTAAAAAAAAAAACCAATTATTATAAAGTAAACACAATTTGCATTCAGACAAGTAAATCAATAACAAAAATTGTTTTATAATAATGATATATAATAACATTTTGAGAATCTGATTCTTTTTAAAATTTTATTTTTTCAGAAGGTCAACAAACAAGAATTGTTTTCATTCATTATTACTTTTAGTTATTTTTGGCAAGTAACCGTTATCTTCTCAAGATATGATTTAGATAAGTATAAAAGCTTTATATAAAAATCACAATAGCCAATTAAAGTTTAAGTATAGTTACTTTGTAAAAACTTTTTTACAGCGCACCAGAATTTATGGATTATTTCATTTATCCACATTGAAGTAACTACAGCTATTGCAAGAAGAAGTCAATATTGTTAATATTTTGAACTCTAAACTTAAATTTAATGAGGCCGAAAGTTCTGGAGAGTAGGAACGTTGAAGGCTTCTTTCTGGACGTAGAGTAGAGCCTGCAATCTGAGTCAAAATCAAGAAGCATCAGGTTATTAAGGTTTCAGAAGGTTAAAAATGGGTGAACAGAACGAAGAGGCCCAATAAAACCTGTTGCGTTTTATGGCTGGACACATACAAGAATGTGCTCTTTGATTTGTCAAAGCAGCCCTGCGGGATAAATTATTTTGAGCAAAGAATACAAAATCTCTTCGAAAAAAAGGAGAGTGCACCTTGTTTGTGCATATTTACCTTGCTTGAAAGGATAGATGTTAAATAGTTTTGATTGTTTTGTTGCAGTTAATAATAAAAAAAGTTTGGGAGAACATTTCAGGAGCCAGTACGTAAATGACAACATCGTGTAAAACATCAATTAAAGACGATGATTAATTTTTTACTGAAAGCCTTCAAACTTTGTGTAGCGTATTGATTGGAAAAAGTTTGCATTTTACCTGTATGTACAACCTGTTCTGGAAATGTATGCGTCCCGAAAGATGATCGTGTAGAGCGCGAAATTCTAAGAAAAAAGTCCCTCTTGCCGTTTTTGCAAAAACGGTTTATTTAAACCGTTAAAGGCGACAAAAAATTAAGTAAACCAACCAATCAGCTTCGACGTCGTCGTGCGCGGCGGAGAAGTGGGCGGAACTCCAGCGCCACGGCTGAAGGAGTGGGGGAGGCGCTTCGGCGCTGGAGGTGGGCCCGCCGGCGTTTATCGATCTATAGATTACTCGGACCCTCTCGATCTTTCTTGCTATGTCTCTATTACTCTATCCCTCGCTTTCTCTCGCTATTACACGGTCCCTCTCGCTCTTTCTCGCTATTACACAGTCCCTCTCTCTCTCGCTATTACACGGCCACACTCGCTCTCTCACGCCATTACTCGGCCCCTCTCGCTCTCTCTCTCGCTATTACACGGCCCCTCTAGCTGATTTTCGCTATCTATTGCCATCACTGGATCCCTCTCACTCACTCTCTCGTTGTCTCTTGCCATCACACGGTCTCTCTCGCTCTCTCTCGCTATTGCACGGCCCCTCTCTCTCTCTCTCTCTCTCTCTCTCTCTCTCTCTCTCTCTCTCTCTCTCTCTTCTCCTTTGCATTTTTTTGAACTCACCATCACTGGCTATGCTTTCGATGCTCCACTTAATTTTCTATTACTTACAGTTGATGAAAATATCTATTGTATAACTTTAGCAAGTAAATAATAAGTCTTACGGTTTCCGTAAGCATTTATAATAATAATAATAATAATAATAATAATAAATTTATTTCGGTAAGTCCAAAAACAGACTACAAGATCATTACATAGTATATATAAATACAAGATACATATGCGCAGTAAAAAAATAGAATACGATCAAAGATGTATAAAAAGAAATAAATAAATAAAATAGCTCTCAGTTTTAAAGATTCTAATTATCACAGCATTTAGTTACTAATTACTACATATTAAAATAATAAATATCACAGATTTTCTCAAATAAGTATATAGTACTTCGTCAGAATAAGTAGACAATGTCAAGTCCGCAGAATGACTAGAGATGTCAGTCTAATTAATCTAAAATAAGTAAATGGTTTTTGAGAGCGCTTTTAAAACGAGACAACGACGGAAGGTACTTAATTTCTGCTGGAAGGGAATTCCACAGATGGACTCCTTGGATCAGGAAGGACCTGCTACCAAACTTGATGTACACCCGTGGAATCTCAAGGTCATAAGTAGACAATGTCAAGTCCGCAGAATGACTAGAGATGTCAGTCTAATTAATCTAAAATAAGTAAATGGTTTTTGAGAGCGCTTTTAAAACGAGACAACGACGGAAGGTACTTAATTTCTGCTGGAAGGGAATTCCACAGATGGACTCCTTGGGTCAGGAAGGATCTGCTACCAAACTTGGTGTACACCCGTAGAATCTCAAGGTCTTCAGTAACTTTTCTTGCCCGGCGCTTGGACTGACGCTTAGTGAACATTAACGAGATAAGACGGACTATGAAAATTGAAAACTTTGTAAAGAAGAGTGCCAGTGAAGTACACTCTTCTTGTATCAGTGCGCATCCAGTTCAAAACGCGTACGGTAAGGAGTTACATGAACATCCCGCCTTAGTCCAAATATATATCTGATACAAGAATTCTGCAATCTTTGAAGTCTAGTTTTCTGTTCGTTTGTGGCGTCAAGTAATATGGTACAACAGTAATCAAGATGTGGGAAGATCAGTGCCTCAATAAGACGCTGGCGAAGTAGCTCGGAAGTGCACGATCGTATAACGCGCAACGTGTATAAGACTCGATACACTTTATTGATAACTTAATTAATGTGTGGTATCCAAGAAAGAGTACGATCGAGCACCACCCCGAGACTTACAACAGTCTCCGAGAAGGGCACAGTGATACCCGGTCCCAGCTCAACCTCTGTCAGTCCCAGTTTATCAACCTTTCCAACTCTAGATTTGGGAGCGAACAAAATAGCTTGTGTTTTACTGGGGTTGAGACAGAGACCAGATCTCGCCGCCCATAGAGACACGTCTTTAGCAGCTCCAGATAGCTTGGCGACTCCTTCCACAACTTGATCCCGTGGTACTTGTATATATATTTGTAAATCGTCGGCATAGAGTGTATGTATGCCGTATGCCATTGCTGTCAAAGAGTTTTTGGACGTCGTTGATGTATAAGCAGAACAACAGGGGGTCCAGCACAGAGCCCTGTGGAACACCCAAATTGGTCGTAACCCACTGAGAGGTTCCCGACTTAGCCACAACTTGTTGTTTCCTACTCCAGAGATAAGAGTGTATCCAATAGAGCACTGAGCGTGAGAACCCCATACTACTCATTTTGTGTAGCAGTTCTGTCGGCGAAATCGTGTCGAAAGCTTTACTGAAATCAAACAACAGCGCAGTCGTTATAACTCGTCTGTCAAAACCCGATCTAATGTCTTCAGTCAATTTCAGTAACGCGGTAGAGGTGCTGTGATGCTTACGAAAGCCAGCCTGCAGCGGATCAAGAATACCTTTGCGGGCAACGAACTCCAGAAGCTGTTCATGCATAAGTTTTTCAAGGACCTTAGAGAGGAGGCTCAGTAACGCGATGGGACGGAAGTCCGATGGCGATGATGGCGCTGATTTCTTCTTCAGTGGGATTAGCTGAGCCTTTTTCCAGGCCTCAGGAAACATACCATTAAGCAGCGTGCAGTTAAATATTTTAACAAGCAAAGATCCCACTGAAGGTAGAGCATTGGCTATAACACCTTGCGGAATATCATCCTCCCCTCGAGCTTGAGAAGAGAAATGGGAAACCGCCAAGACAACATCATTAAAAGAAACATGACTGAAGGAGAACCCATCAGTCGGCGAGGTTTCCAGCACACTCAAGGCATCGTCCAGATTTTCAGTGGAGGAGAACGACACCTGCGCAAAGTGTTTGTTAAGCGCCTCTAAGGAGAAGCCATGGAGGTCATTAGTCGCTTTCGGAAGAAGTCCAAGATTTCGCATTTCAGCCCAGAAGTTCCCCTTGCGGTCAAGGGTTTCAGTAATCTTGTTGCTGATAAAATTGGAGCGCTCACGTGATGTGGCCTCCGAGACTTTCTTGCGCAGCCCGAGAAATTTATCCAGAAAATAAGGATCACGAGGCCGCTTAAACCGTCTTAAGGCAGCATCACGTTTTCGTCGTAAAATAACCAAGTTCGCATCAACCCGAGGGGGTGACGCTTTGTGGGCGTTACAGTCTTTTCAGGTGCAATAATATTAATGGTCTCTGTTAGATTTTCAGTAAGGCAGTGCAGTAATGTGTCTAGATCGGGCAAGCTCGCGTCGAACGGCGACCAGTCACAATCAGCCAACATGGAGTTCAAAACTTCCGCGTTTATCTTATTAAATGATCTGTAGCTGAATGACTCACTAATAGGACTAGGAGTGCTCAGATCAAGAACCACATCAATGATGTTATGCCGATTGTGATAGAGGGCCGGTTGATTCTCAGATGATAGAACTGTGGTGTTTATGTCGATAAAAATTACATCAATCCAGGTACCAGAATGCGTGGCAAAGTGCTTTGGCCCATGCTCCACTACCTTTAACCCCAATTCGCCGACCAGATCAAGGAGGAACCTAGCATCATTCGAGGCGAACAGTGGATTCACGTTAAGATCTCCCATAATGATTTTATTATTATAATTATCACTATGTAGTTTTAAGTCATTTAATAATCGGGTAGAAGTTTTTCTAAATGGTACGTCAGGAGGACTGTAAATAACACTGACAAAAACAGGATTAGACTTTCCAGCTTGAATGGTACCCATGAGGTACTCAGGTATGAGGGGCTTACACTTGACTGTGGAATCCAACTGTGCCAATCTCGTGAATTTATATACATTTTTAATATAAAGAGCAACCCCCCCCCCCCCATCTTGTAAATTCCTGTCCTGCCTGACCAGCGAATAGCCGTCGATAATTAAAAGCTGTTCATCAAGTATAGGGCCAAAACGCGTCTCAGCCACGCCAAAGATGTCATAAGACGGATTGTTCAAGAGGAACTGCCTGATCTCCTCAATGTGTGATTTAAATGTGCACGTATTGAGGAAACCTGCCCTTAGACCCTTCACAGACTTATTAGCTAAAGGAACATCTCCTCCATTTAGTCAGTCTGTTTGATTTGAGGCTGAGGATATTCCTACACTAACGGATTGGTAAGATTTCGCAATAGCGCTGAGATCTGCGGCCGACGCAAATACATGCGCCCTTTCACCATCATTCCACTTGGCCAAGAAAAAGCCCTTCCGGTTCCAGATATATTTAAAACCAAGGCCTTTGGTAACCTTTTTCAAATATTGAAAAATATTAAAAGTATTCATAGTAAGGGCTTCATTTATGTAGATGTTTGTATTGATGATCTTAGAAGGGTCAGCTTGACCAAGGGTTGATAGGTCGAGGTCGCATGTGTTCAATAAATTAACGCTTTTTTCCCGCAATTATTTTTTTCACTGTATCATGAGATCGCATTCTGATAAAAAGTGGAGGGGGCGGGTGTTACTCGTGATATCAGAGCTGCCCCTCTCTTTCCGAATGGCGGCGCGACAGGTTACAATATCCTCAGCCATGACTGTCGGAAGAAGCGGTTTCAAAATAGCAACAGCAGTTTTTGTGTGGTCAAATTCAGAATCATTAATGATGTTAGTTAACACAAGTTCACTGTTGTTATCTGAAGGTAGCTTGAGCTGTGCTTTGGACGCGTGTACAGTTGACGACGAATGTGACTCGATAATACCGACATTAGAATTGAAATTAGTTTTAATTAGTTACACTGTCTGGAGACCTAGTTTCAGATGTTTCAATATTTTTGACAGAGCATTATCTGCATCCTTGAGAGTGCAGATCATTGTCATAGTTAGACAGAATATGTGCCGTAGAGGAGCATAATACTTCAAGGGCATTCAATTTTGTTAACATTTCGTCATTTTTAGAAGAAGTTATAACAATCGCTGTTTTTAGAGCAACACTATTCTCGAGAAGCAGCCTGCAGTCAGCATTTAAGTTGTTTAACAAGATATTCTGTTTTTCCACAGTTTCCTCGAGAGCAGAGACCCTCGTAGCCAACCTCTCGCTGTCCGCAGTGTCAGCACCTGTTAGCACAGCAGAGAGACTGGGAGACGTGAGACTCCGACTCACGAGAGATTTTAAATCGCCAAGCTGTCTCTCGAGCATGTCGAAACGTTGAAACAGAAATTCCAGAGTACTAACCGGGATAAGAACATTTGTTACCCCTGCCAGGTCAGCGATCCGATTCGCCTCCTCTTGCGATGACATCGCTGCAGTAGATAGCCCGGAGAGATTGCCCGTCAGATTGGGTTGTCGTATGGGCGCTTGAAACGTAGCAACCCGCTCGGCAGAAATGGGAGTGTTGTTGTTGTTGTTGGTGACGTTGTTGATGTTGTTGTTGATGGTGTTGCTGGAGTTGTTCATGACATCATCCTTGTTTGTTTGCGATGTGCTGAAGGTTGGGCTTGACGAGTTATTGACCGTTCTAGTTGGAGCCTTCACCGCTGCGACCCGCTTTGCAAGAATAAGCCCCTTCGAGATGACAACCGGGTATGCTGGCGTAGACGATAATAGCGGTGCCTTGGGCAGGTGTTCGAGTGACTTTGTCATGTCCTTGTCCTTCACTGCTTTCTTGATTAATTTAGACTGTGTGCGCTGGAGTTTACACACATTACAGAGGTATACGCGAGCAGTGCCTTCTCGACTGGAGTCATAATTCGACATATGTCGTGATAGTTTTTTTTTGCACTCGGAGCAGGTCCTGATAATTGCATTTTTCCTATCCACTTTTTTACACGCAGCACAAGGTTTAGGAGTCATTTCAGTGTAAAGTGGATAGTTTCTCGAAAGGAAGAAATTCTATTGCCGGTTGACGTGTGGCGAGAAATTCAAATTCGAATATAGCCAGGTCCGTGGTTTGTTTTAATTAGATTGATGTGTGACAAACTATATGGACTGGCTTACGTAATTAGGTGGCGCGAATAAGTTATTGACCTCTGCTCCGATCGTTGGTGTGCTTTTCAGCAGTGCGAAAAGTTTTGTTCGACGATGATCCTGTTCGCCGCCGCTGGATTCCGCCGATGATGATGTGAGATGAGATGAATGATGTACAAAGTGAAGAGCAGTTGAAGTGCAGAGATTTCAGCAGTACTAAGCCGTTCGACGCAGAGTAGAGCAGACCAGAAATTAACGGTTTATCTCGACTTCCAATGATTCTTTACTCATTCACTTACACACACCGACGCAGCACAACCTCGCGCATATTCTGCATAACACTCTTAGATTTTTTTTTTGAGATTTCCGTTCAAAAAAATGAATAAAAGACGGAGCCGTACTATCACACGTCAACACACTTCACGCTACCTGACGGAGACATTTAATAAATTCTTTCCATTTATTCAAGTTTTTAAATTCAGTTTAAAATGTTAGTCTTTAATCTCAGTGTTAAAGGAATAATAAAATGTAAATATTAATATAACAATTTTATTTTCGTTAATATGAGTGGTGACTTATTAATAAAATCACGGTGTTTGATAAAGGAAAAATTAACTTTTCCAGACTTTATTCGTTATATGTTACCTATGCATTGAATGCTGCCGAAATTAAGTTTTTCGCTCTGCTTGAATCTTTTTTATTTCTTGATCAAAGTTTTATATTATGTTGCTTTGTAAGGTTTCAATCTGAACATTGTAGAAATAAGGAATTGAAGAACTAAGAGTTGACAATCGTCAACTGTGTGCCTTTGCTGTCTAATGTACTATTTCGAACCTAAGGAGCATAAATCGACTAATTAATGAATGTTGAGCGGGCGTCAAACGTTCAATTTTTGACCTATGGCGAAAATTGTGCCAGTTTAACAAGTATTAAAAGTCAAATTAAGCTTCCCGGCTCTCAGAAACTTAATTTTTCGTGATTTATAGCAATTTTTTGATTTTTGATATTTTATTTTTCTGAATTTTTACTCTTTAAAACGTTTCTTATTTATGTATCAATAATGAAGTTGGACAAAGATATTCGCGGCAATTTAAAAAAAAAAATTTCTTGTAGGCATCTCTTGATCAAAAATAAAAAAAATTATATGGTTTTTGTAGTAATCAATTCGGTGTCAAAATAGTTATTTTCGATACAAGTGCGAAAAAGTGATTTTATCCTCGTGTGGACGTTTGCGCCCGACCGAAGCGAGGGAGAAAAGGCCACACGAGGATAAAATCACTATCTCACTCGTGTATCGAACACTATTTTTTGACACGACGTGTGAGAAGCTTAATTTAATTTAATTTGCGCACGGAGTGTTAACAAATAATAAACGCAACACGTGCCCAATGTAGGTGTGTTCTGCACGAGTGATTTGTGACCCTCGCTTCGCTCGCGCGACAAAGCTTACCCGTGCAAATAATCTACAGTACTAGTTGCGTAATGTACTATTTTGTATCTAGGGTTTAGAAGCTTACATCCACGTTTGATCGCTGAGCCCGAGGGTCGACGAAGTCGGCTCGAGAGATCTGGGATCACACAAGGGTGTCAAGTATTACGCCCGTGGTCCGAATATTATTTTGTGATGCTGAAGACGTGGAATTGCATTTTTCAAAATTGGTATAAGGCCTAAAATGCGATATTACGTCTACTGCATAGAAAACGATATTTTTTTCAACAAGCCACAGCTTCAATTACAGCTTTTCAGATCTAGTTTTATAATTTTTTTGTTTGTTTTCATAATATAAATATTTACAGAGTTTATCACAATAAAAGAGACATGATTTTTTTAATAAAAAACATATTTCGTGGAGTGAAAAAATGAAGAGTCTATTTCAATGAAACGCTAGAAAATATCGTATCTCAGCTGACCCTATGGTCCTTTCTCGACGAAGCGCATTCAAAAGTTGTATCTTAATCGAGCGCGTGAAAAAGTGTTAACTTGTGCACTCCGTCTTTTATGTTCCGAAAAGAATTAAGTATTTACCCAAAATCTATTTTTAACTTATATTTTTATTTTATATTGCAATAGCTTTCCATGTCGAAAACGAAATCATAACAGAATTTTTTAATCTGCACCGGCTCAAACGTTCGATGAGAAAACAAAGCGCCCTAGTTGTAGAATATTTTTACCACTTCAACAACATAGGACATTCTCATATCCGCTCAGCTGACATACGATAAGATTCTACACTTCGTATGTGACAATTTGAGATACTTAAGACTTCTCATATCTCTAAAAGAAGCGTTAATTGATACAAATGATAAGCACTAAACTTCATTTGAAGGTATCAGCAATTGTATGACAAAGCCTTATTTTTAATCTGTTTTCGAGAGGTCATGGACCGTCCTGGCTAGCTTATGCAAACTTAATTTATTATTGAATACAGCATCCACATAAATAACATCATGATATTTATGTATTTTGAGCTCATAAACTTAAGATAATCTCGATCGTGTAAGATCTAAAGATACCTATTCATTTAACTGACGTGTCTTCAAAAGTACGTAAATAGTACTTTCCAGTACTAGGCCGTAAAGTAACATTTTACGGCTGTGGGACGGACATTATTTTTTGTTATACTTGCTATACGGCCTGTTTTGTGGCAGTGAAGTACGTACTAAATGAGCACATGACAAAAAAATTGATTTTAACACTCCGTGCGCAAAGCTCGATTTCGCACACGCTCGAATAAAAGCATGCACTAAATCAAGCTTGGTACACGTCATATAAAAAAATACGGTTCAATAACTAAGCGGGTAGGAGATTTTAACCTCGTGTGACCTTCTCACCCTCGCTTCGCTCGAGCGCAAACGTCCAAACGAGGATAAAATCACTTTGACGCACAAGACTTGTTGTGACACTTAGTGTCGAAATGTAATATTTTAATGACACGCCTTCCAAGCTTTATTTTTTCTACTGTTTTCATCATATGCAATATTGGAGAAATACCATGTACAATTAAAAATGTTTTAGTAACACTCTTTTTCTAAAGATTGAAAATTAAAAAAAAAAAGAAATACAAAAAAAGATTTTTTTTCAATTTTTAGACATTTATTTCAGAAACGTGTTAGAAAAATTTATAAAAAATAAAATGTAACTATAAACCACCAGCTTTTATTTATATTTAAAAAATTTTAAAATGTTGATTTCTTTAAAAGTTTAGTGTTAAAGTTTAGCGATGAAAAGGTATAAAATACGCTCAAAGCTCGGCCTGCTAATTTGTACGACATGCGTGTTTTAGTATCTTTTTGATGTTTAACTTTAAATGGACAGAATTTTTTGCCATACCCTGGCCGAAAGTACCCCTTTCGCTCGAATGTGGTATTTTCGGCCCGAGTATGGCGAAAAATAGTCGCCTTCAGCTCGGGTGACAATTTCCACAAGGACTGTCCAAGTTATTCCTCCTTGGTGCGCGTAACATTTTTTAATTTTTAAAAAAATAAATAAAATCTGGTTTTTAATAGTTTCATTATATTTATTGCACATTAGTCAGTGCAATTTCTGAGATAAATGAGCACGGAAAAAATAAAACAGTAAAATCAATTGAATTATAGAGAGATTCTACATTTCAAAATGGAAATTCTACTTTTCAAGAATAGGAATTCTACATTTCAAAATGAAAACTCTACTTCAAAAATAGAAATTCTACATTTCAAAATGAAAATTCTACTTTTCAAGAATAGGAATTCTACTTTTTAAGAATGGAGATTCAACATTTCAAAATGGAAATTCTACCGATATTTTTGAAAGTAAAACGAACTTGCCACTTTATAGTCAAATCAACTGTAGGAAATGTAGCATTTACTGATTATTTTTTCCGCGATTAAAAGTTAAGAAAAAGGCCTTTTTTGTATTTTTTTTTTAATCTTCAATCTATGAAAAAAGGGTGTCACAAAGAATAATAAATTAACAAAAAATCAACATAACGCAAATTATGAGCAAACAGAAATAGATATTCTTGTTATAAAGACTTTTATTAAAAAAACACTAGTCCATTACAAATTATTGCTTTGTTTACAATAATTTAAGGTACAATATTTCAGATCGGAATATTTTTTCTGCGACTTCGACTCAATGGTGAAATCTACCTTCAATTTTAAAGGGAAGATTTGCTAATTTTATCAGCACGATGGGGCACCTCCACATTTCACAATTGCTGTGCAAAATAATTTTAATGAGGTATTTCCTGGCAGGTGGATCGAGAGATCAAGCGCTGACTATAAGAAACTAGCATTAATTTGGCGCACTACGCACGCCCTCGCTTCGCTGTTCCTCGGATTCTTTCGAGTTTCGAGATCGATTCGAGATTTCGAGATACCTCGCAAAAACGCTCGAAAACCGAACGAATATCGATCGCTTAATTTATATTAAGGACTTTTTTTTCAAGTTGTAGAGAATATTCTTCTGTTCAAGTTCATTATTGATACATAAATACGTTTCAAAGAGTAAAAATTAGAAAAATAAAATATCATAAGTAAAAAAAAAAATTACTATAAATCAAGAAAAATTTAATTTTCAAGATCCGGGAAGCTAAATTCGATTTTTAATGTTTCTTTAGCAGGCGAAATTTACGCCCTTGGTCTTAAATTAAATGCTTTTTATTCGCTCAAGATACATCAATTATTTGAAATAGCATATCACACAGCAAAAACGTACAGTAGATGATTGTTGTCCTTAACTTCCTCATTTCAGGTATCAAAAAAGCGAGAATCGTGCCACATTAGTAACAACCATCATTTTACGTACTACAACGTTCAAATTGAACTTTACAAATCAACATAAAATAAAACTTTGATTACAAAATAAAAAAGTTTCAAGCAGAGCGAAATATTTTACTTTGGTAGCATTTAATACATTAGGTAACATATCATCATAGTCTGGAAATGTTCATTTTTCCCTTGTCACATACCATGAGTTTTTAAATAAGCGCCACTCATATCAGTGAAAATGAAATAGTTATGCCCTGGTAAAAATGGTCTCTATCGAAAATATCTAAAAAGTTGATAAATAGCTAGTAAAAATAGCTAATTTCTAGGTAGTGGTGAAACGATTTTTTTGGCCATATTCTCTATTTAAGGGAGATAAGCTAACCTTAAAATGTTTTTACCAAATTTTCTCTGTAATTTGATCATGTATTTAAAAGCAAATATTAAAAAAAGATAGCTAACGAAAACGTATATACGAATTATTGAGATTCAATTTATTTGTAGTACTTTTTCAGGAGATACACATGAAAACAACGATTTTTCCGTTTGATTCTGTCTCTCACTCCTCGCCATAATGCAAGCCCTCTTAAGTCTCCCACTTGGCTAACTGGCCAACGTTAATATTTTTTAAATATTCATTAATAAGGTAATGTAAATTTGTGAAGAAAAAATCTATGTATTCTGTCTGTTAAATGGCGAATATTGCCGGAAAAATCGGTTCATTGATGGATAGAAATAGCCAAGAAAAATGTCTAGTTATTGGCGATTATTGGGGAAACTAGCTATTTATTAGGTAAATAATGGAATCCATTTCCACCAGGGTGTTAATACTTATATTTTATTATTCTTAATGATTGTGATTAAATAGTAAAATTTTAAACTAACCTTAAAAACTTGAATACATTGTAAGAATTTATTAAATGCTTGCGGAAACCGTAAGATTATTTTACTTGTTGAAGTTATACAATTGACATTTTCACCATCTCTGAGTAATAGTGAGTGATAGCAAGAAAAAGAGCATGCAAGCGAGTGATAGCAAGAAAGAGCGAGAGAAAGCGAGTGATAGCGAGAAATAGCAAGACGGAGCAAGAACGTGCAAGGGAGAGCGAGAACGGACGAAAGAGTGAAAGGGACGGAGTAATGGCGAGAGATAGCGAGAATGAGCGAGAGGGACCGAGTAATAGTGAGAGAGCTAGAGGGACCGAAAAAGAGCAAGAGGGACTTAGTGATAGCGAGATTGAGCGAGAGGGACCGAATAATAGCGAGAGAGAGCCAGGGGGACCGAAAAAGAGCGAGAGGGACTGGGTGATGGCGAGAGATAGCAAGAATAAGCGAAAGGAGACGAGTAATAACGAGAAAGAGCGAGACAGACCGAGTGGTAGCGGGAGAGAGCGAGAGGGGCCGTGTGATGGCGAGGGCAACGAGAGTGAGAGGTACCAAGAAATGGCGAGAGATAGCAAAAATGAGTGAGAGGGGACGAGAGAGACCGTCTGATGGCGAGAGGCAACGAGAGAGAGTGAGAGCAACCGAGTGATGGCGAGAGATAGCGAGAATGAACGAGAGGGATTGAGTAATAGCGAGAGAGCCAGAGGGACTGGGTGATGGCGGGAGATAGCAAGAATAAGCGAAAGGAGACGAGTAATAACGAGAAAGAGCGAGACAGACCGAGTGGTAGCGGGAGAGAGCGAGAGGGGCCGTGTGATGGCGAGAGATAGCGAGAATATGCGAGGAGCGAGTGTTAGCAAGAGAGAGCGAGAGGGACCGAGTAATAGTGTGAGAGAGTGAGAGGGATCGAGTAATAGCGAGAGAGCGAGAGGGGCCGAGTGGGATCGTGTAATAGCGAGAGAGAGAGAGAGAGAGAGAGCAGGAGGGGCCATGTAATAGCGAGAGAGAGCGGGAGGGGCCATGTAAAAGCGAGAGAGAGCGAGAGGGGCCGAGTAATGGCGTGAGAGAGCGAGAGGGGCCGTGTAATAACGAGAAAGAGCGAGACGGACCGAGTGGTAGCGGGAGAGAGCGAGAGGGGCCGTGTGATGGCGAGGGCAACGAGAGTGAGAGGTACCAAGAAATGGCGATAGATAGCAAAAATGAGTGAGAGGGGACGAGAGAGATCGTCTGATGGCGAGAGGCAACGAGAGAGAGTGAGAGCAACCGAGTGATGGCGAGAGATAGCGAGAATGAACGAGAGGGATCGAGTAATGGCGAGAGATAGCGAGAATATGCGAGGAGTCGAGTAATATCAAGAGAGAGCGAAAGGGACCGAGTGTTAGCAAGAGAGAGTGAGAGGGATCGAGTAATAGTGTGAGAGAGTGAGAGGGATCAAGTAATAGCGAGAGAGCGAGAGGGGCCAAATGGGGCCGTGTAATAGCGAGAGAGCGAGAGGGGCCAAATGGGGCCGTGTAATAGCGAGAGAGAGCGAGAGGGACCATGTAATAGCGAGAGAGAGCGAGAAGGGCCGAGTAATGGCGTGAGAGAGCGAGAGGGGCTGTGTAATAGCGAGAGAGAGCGAGAGGGGCCGTGTAATAGCGAGAGAGAGCGAGAGGGAACGTGTAATAGCGAAAGAGAGCGAGAGGGTGCGTGTGATGGCGGGAGATCAATAAACGCCGGCGGGCCCCCTTCCAGCGGCCGAAGCGCCTCTCCCACTCCTTCGGCCGTGGCGCTGGGGCTCCGCCCAGTTCTCCGCCGCGCGTGCCGACGTCGAAGCTGATTGGTCGGTTTATTTAATTTTCTGTCGCCTTTAACGGCGTAAATAAGCTGTTTTTGCAAAAACGGCAAGAGGGACTTTTTTCTTAGAATTTCGCGCTCTACACGATCATCTTTCGGGACGCATACATTTCCAGATCAGGTTGTATAGTGTAGCAGTGCTTATTTAGTGACTGATTTTGAGTCTCTGATTAGCTGCTTTTTAGGCACAACCGCTTCTCGGGAGAGCCTTATAGTTTCGTCAGGGCAAAAATTGTAACACTTTGTTACGAGTAGAAGCTCCTAGAGCTTAATCGCGCGACCAGAAACGAGCTGTACGTCAGCAGCTCGCAGGGCATCGAACCTCGACTATAGCATCGCGTCAGCAGCATGCGATGTAGAAACTCCCGAAACTCAAGCGCGTGAATGGAAGCGAGCTGCATGTCAGCAGATCGCAGGATGACGAACCTCGAACGACAGCTGCAAGTCAGCAGGGCATCGAACCCAAGAACGGGATGATGAAACTCGGGCGCATCAGATACAGCATCGAAAAGCTGACACGATGGCTCGATTGGTAATCATCGAATTTAGCGATTGACTCCCACCCAAGGACACTTTGATACTGGTATGAATATGGGACAGAGCACGTATGGAGGGAGTTCAAGACCATCCGGGAACGAGAGTTCAAGACCATCCAGAAACGAGCGAGGAAGAACGAACGAGGAAGCTCTACACCAGCGACCTATGAGAGGACGATCGCAAGTCAACCGCGCTGCGACATTTAAACACGTTGGGGATACCTCTCTCTTATTGACGGGAAATAAATATCAATACACATTGTAACAAGGCAAATTGCATGTTACTGAATACGCGCAGATGCAAACGCACGGCGGTCGCGACGAGCGACGACTCGACGCGCAACGTCGTGCACACACACATCTGTGCACACCTTTCCTCCGAATACCCGCGTCCATGCGCACATCTTCCCCAAAGTTTCCCCCACCCTCTCGTGCCGGGCTGACCAGGAAGAGGAGACGTGCAGCAGCTACAGCGAGGAGAGCTGAAGCTGAAACAGCGTGCCTCTTGGCCACGCTCTCCGATGTCGGTGACAGGAGCAGCCGACGCGGGGAGAGAGAGAGAGAGGCACTGTGCCGTAGCGCCGTCGTCCATGGGAGACACCGCACGCGAGCAGCAGGAGTCATGTGGACGGCTCGCTCGCGCTGCGGTGAAGAAGACGGCCGATCGTCGAACTGGAGCGGCAGAGCAACGTGCGCGCACCGGCCGGCATCCATTCTGCCGCCTACCGCCGTGCCGCGTGCAAGCCCCCACTTCTCTCTCGCGAGGACCAGTTTAGCCGCTCCGCGTTTGCCCTGTGCCGGGAAATTGTGCGACTAGCAGTTGTTCTTCGGCTCGCGCCGAGGGTGTGAGGGGTGCCAGCCAGCCGTCGTCGCCGAGGATCCCCTTCTGGTGCCGTTACCGCCGTCTCGTCGGCCGCATCGCCGCGAGGAGAGCGCGCGACAGCCGAGGCTGCCGAGAAAGACTGGGAGAGAGAGAGAGGGAACGAAGAGAGTAAGCTGCAGCAGCATCGCCTGGCCGAGGTTTGTTCCCTGCCTTTCCTTCCAGGTTCCCTCGCGTGTGTGTGTGCGCGTTGTGTCGGGAGTTGCGTGTATTCGAGCTCGCGCAGAAGCTACAGCCCGAGCTGTAGCTGTAGTAGATTAGATAGAGTTTTCTCCGGATTGCGCTAGCCGGCGAAAAGTATTCGGTGCGGTTGACGTGTGCAGCTGGCGCCCATATTGTTGTGTAAATTAACCTAGTTAGTACGCAATAAAGTACTTAGTGATTTTAGCCGTTTGTTGTTGTGATTTGGTAATTACCCGCGAACCTCTGCCTTGATCCCCGGCAGAGCGTTACAACATATAAACCGACTAGTATTTCACTGCATCGCTTCGAGTGCAAACTTGGAGCCCGTGAACCAGAACCATCCACATCCTCGAATACGTCTCACACTTAACATATTAATTTGGTGCTAGGTGTGGGGTTCTCGTTCGGAATACGATTCGGTATCGCGAAGCACGGGTGCTAACAGGAAAAAAAAAGAGACAGGAAGGAAGGATGAGCATAGCAGTAATAACGCTAGTCATCGCCTGTATACAAGGGTAAGCCAATTTCTATTAACCCATTTTTTTAGCAGCTATTCCAAAGTATTCGGAATTGAAAAGGGTACGATCCTTCTTGACAACAAAAAAAAAAAAGAATAAAGCTGAGATCCAGAATCTGCGATTTCCGAAAGAAATCGTCGAAAAACGCGGACAGCCATTGCTAACTCCTGCCCACACGCCGATGTGATAAAGCTGGCACTGCAGCAGCTGGACTACGCACTCCAAGCCGGCTTCGGCATATTTACCGAAGATGAATTGGAGATAACTGCATACTATCGGAAGGAAGTTGAAAAAATGGAGCGCGTCGTAGATGAACGAGAGAGTCGACCGTCTAGCAGGCTCTCGGCAGACTCGATGGAGTTGCAAATAAAGGAAGCGGCCGTAGGTGCGGGAATCAGCGGCATTACGGAGACGCCAGTAAACGAACAGAGAAGTGGAAACGAGATATCGACCCTTTCCCGAGATCGCAGTATACGATACCAGCCAGCGGAATGGAAGCCTATCAAAACAGAACGGCCACCGACACCGCCCATCGGCCAGACGAGATCAGAAGACGTGTACACAGGTCCAGGATTTATGCCATGGGGCTCGCCATATTCGCAAAATTCGCATATACCCGCATACGTACCTCCGCACGCACCAGACCCAACAGCCAGTGCAAGGAGAACAACGGGAGAATACGATGTAAAACCACCACAGGGTTACTCACAGCTGCAGGGGCCCCTTCACGGCCTTTACAATGGGGACTACATCGAGGAATCGGGAAACTATAACAATCGGCGTGACTGGAATCAAGAACCAGCACACACCGCCGAAAGAGCCAGTATGTATCAAGGCCAACCAGGGAATCATCCTTACGGAACAGCAGGGATACCGCCTCCTAGACCCACGGAGTCCTCCTGGGATAGATCCCGAGAATCCGGAGGTAGGGACTCCACATGTACCTTTTCAACCCCCCAGGCGACAAATATGATTCCGCATTTCGAAGGCGAGCCGGAAAAGGTGACAATATTCTGTCGTGTGGTTCGAGATTTATGTAAAGGATTAGGACCAGGAAAAGAGGACTGGCTCAAGAGCAACGTATGTCTGCGACTAAAAGGTCAAGCGCCAAAGGATTTTTTGCCATGTATAGATCGCTTTCAGTCTCTCGACCAATTACTTGAAGCGATATCCAAAAAATACAGCGACAATGAGGATACCGATCAAATAATATGGAAATTAAGAACGATAAAACAACTGGCAGGAGAGAAAGTCACCGACTACGAGCAAAGAGTGACCATACTGTTGAGTAAGCTGCAACGGGCATACGACGTGGACCGCTTGCTATGCAACGTGGAAAAAGACTCTCACAGAAGACGGGGCGAGGCAGAAGCATTAAAGCAATTTCTGTGCGGACTGAAGGTGGACCTTCAACACCTAGTTAACGGCAAACAACCACGGAGCTTGGAGGAAGCCATCACTGAAGCCAGACGAATAGAAAAGGAAATGAGTGCCCGTTTCGATAATCCAGAGGTAAGGAGTCTTACAGCCGGGGCCACAATTAGGCTAACAACTGCCAAAAAAGGCAATCACAGCGAAGATGTATGTTGGAAAAAGGCCAAGGATGCCAAATTTTGTGGGTTTTGCAATATAAAAGGCCATACCCTCCAGGAATGTATGTCAATAAAGAAGGCAGTGCAAAATGGCCAACTACGTAGAAATAAACTCGAGAGTGGGTCAGTGACTACGAGCTCGTCACAAGCGGTTTCAGCGAAATTCAACAAACGATGCGACACACGAAACTCGGGAGGTCAAGGAATCCGAGGCGACGGAGACCGAGATACAGCGGATCGAAACCGATCAGGCTACGACGATCGAAGAAATAGGCGAGAAAGGAGTATCGACCGCGACCAAGGTCACTGAAACAATAATCGCGAAGACCGAGGATCGCGGAGTTTCTGTCATCATCGAAATAATGATAGGAATCGTAGTAAGGATAGAGATCGGAATAACGACCGTGGATACGATAATCGGCGAAAGTACAATCGTAATTACAATAGGGATGACCGATATCGTCGAGACGACGGTAGAAATCGCTACAACAACCGAAGGGATACTGAAGATAGAAGAGAGTCGGGCACTAAAGTTGCAAGTCGAGGTCAACATGATAGCACGGGTCATTTAAACTCCCAGGATGCTCGGCACCAGAGTCCTGCAGGACCGAGCAGCAACTAAAAGAAGAGGCACCAGCCACGCAACGACCACATTATGTTATAAGATTCGCCCAAGCAGGACGTCGACCTCCCATAGTAAATATGAGGAGCCCTACTTTACAAAAGTACTCTACATAAAACAAGAAGCCAGCGTAAATAAGAAGCAACTGGTTTCAATAAATGGCATTACGCCCGGAGAGTGCATAACCCTGGGGAGCGTAAAGGTAGAATTAAATGGACTCCCATGCGAAGCTCACGTAGTCCCCGATAGCTTCCCCATCGACACAGATGGACTATTGGGATGGGATATGATGACAAGACACGGAGTCAAGGTCAACGCCGCTAATAAATGCCTGGAAATGGACAAGTTAGGAATACCCTTCGAAAGGGAGGAAGAATTATTAATTCCCCCACGTACAAGGCAAGTAATTTACGCTCGAGTCCAAAATATGGAAGAAAAGGTCGGGTTTGTATCCCTACAGAACTTAGGACCAAATCTGCTGTTCGGGAATTTTGTGGCCGAAAATAAGGATGGTAAAGCATATGCCCTTTGTTATAATATAAGCGACAAACCCGTAAGAATCGAGGCTCCCGTCGTCCTGTTAGAACCCTGCGAAATAGTACGGGAAAAAGACGAAGTCTTCAATACAGAAGATAGTGAGGGCTACGTGAAGGAATCCGAACACGCTAATATTTTGAGAATAATTTCAGAGGAGGAAGCGGATCGAGCAACAAGGGTTTTTGAGGCACTGGACTCCGATACACTAAAGGATTTAAACGCGGAGGAGATAGCACACATAAAAGATTTAATAAAAGAACGCCCGCAGCTTTTCGGCCTGCCGGGGGAAAATTTAAGGGCCACGCACTTAGTCACACACAAGTTGGTGACTACAACAGAGACTCCTGTCCGAGTAAAGAGACATCGCCATCCCCCTGCAATAAAGGAGGAGATGCAGCGACAAATAACACAATACTTGGATGCTGGAATCATCAGACCTTCAGATAGCCCATACTCATCGATGATGTGGGTAGTCCCTAAGAAAAGTGGTAAGAACGGAGAGAAGAGGTGGCGCATGGTCACTGATTTTCGCCAACTCAACGAAATAAAGTAGGAAATAGTTACCCGCTACCGCTTACGACAGATATTATGGAGGCGGTGGCGTCAGCGAAATATATTACAGCAATTGATTTAAACACAGGATTTTACCAGATTCCTATGGACCCTGAAGACGCGCACAAAACAGCTTTCGCGGGCCCTTATGGTCATTATGAGCACACTCGAATGGGCATAACACTATGGGACGCACCCGCGACCTTCCAATCTCTCATGGATCTCGTTCTAAGTGGACTACAGGGAGTAGAATTGTACGTATATCTGGATGACATTATCGCCTTTGCCACAGACCTGGAGGAGCATGGGAAGAAGTTCAGGCGTTTAATGAAGAGGTTAGACGAAGCCAATCTTACGGTCGAGCCGAGCAAGTGTCAGTTCTTGCAAAGAGAGGCCAGTTTCCTGGGACATATCGCTGGTAACGGAAAAATAAGACCGGACCCCAAGAAGACAGAAGCCATTCGCCACTTCCCCGTCCCGACAAATAAAAAGAAAATTAAGCAGTTCTTAGGACGAGGAGGCTACTATCGTCGGTTCGTAAAGAATTTTGCGAAAATGGCTTGCCCACTCTCTAAACTACTAAGAGATAAAGACGAGCAAGGCAAACAGCCGTTTGTATGCGGGGAAGAACACCAACAGGCGTTTGAAAAACTTAAAGATGATCTCTGCAGTGAACCAGTCTTAATAGCCCCGGATCTATCAAAAGAATTCATCGTCACCACGGATGCTAGTGATTTTGCGCTCGGAGCGATATTAGGTCAAGGTGAGCCAGGGAATGATCACGCCTGTATTTACGCATCTCGATGTCTGCGAGGACCAGAATTACGTTACTTCACCTATGATAGAGAACTCCTTGCCGTGGTATTTGCAAAAGAACAATTTCGTTCCTTTTTATACGGACGAAAATTCACCGTCATTACAGATCATGAAGCGTTGAAGCATTTTCATAACACTAAGAAACCAGATTTGAGATTCAACAGGTTAAAGGCAGAATTATGCGGTTACGAATTCGAGATAATTTATCGGCCAGGACCACGCAACTGTAACGTGGATGCACTTTCCCGGAATCCTATATTGCGTGACGGTGAAGAGAACCCAGATCGACCCAGGGTAGAACTCTACGCATTAGCCGAAAAACAAGAGAAGGAGGACAACTATAACGAATACGATCCACCAGCAAAGATACGTTACGCAACGAGAGCGGCCACGAAAAGGGATCGCAACCAAGGCGAGGATCATGGATCCATGAGCGAAGACAGCCTCCGAAATCCGAAGAAAATACCAAACCAGAACTTATTATCAGATTCGGATGAAAGAGAGGACTCGGAAGAGGAGTCGGGAAAGGAACGGAGAAAGCGTAAGTATACTAAACACGCCGAGCAAAAGACAGGACGGAAATTCCCAGTCTGCGAGAAAATCAGTGGGAGCAACATAGCAAGCAGCGAGCCCATATTGGCCCAGGCAGAAACCAATAAACCACTGCCGTACATGCGAAAAGAACTCAATATGGAAGGAGACATCGGGGCGATAAGTACACCTTTAGCCTCTCATCTAGCGCTTCTCCCTAGAAACCAACATGCCCGGCCCCAGACCCTAAGACAAAAACCCTTATTTGGTGAGACTCCCGCGACTACGGATGGAGAGGAGACAGGGCTGAGTAAAGTTTCGTTAGCCAACCCACAGCAAAAGGAGCAGGAGATGTCTGTCACACCAGGAGGGAGGAAGGGTCCCGAGACAACGATATCAGCAGGGCCGTCACATAAGGGGATCATCTATGAGAAAGGAGAGTTTCTAGCTGTACGAAACACGGACAGCGGATTCTTTCTTTGTCAGACAACTCGCACTATATCTAATACAGAGGAACGTATTCGGATACACTGGCTGACGCAATCAGAGGAAAACGAGCAGGTGTACGCCTTGGACTACCATGATCATGTGGAATTCGCGTGTATAATGACAAATGTCAGGTTAACAAAAATCTCAAAAAATAGATTCCACCTGCCAAAGCAGGAGAAAGATCGGATAATGCAAATATTAAAGGATTCCATCGAAGCGGATAAAAACCCGACGTCGCAGGGGCACAGACAGGACCCCGGTAGCGACCATAGCAACAATGTTGAGAGCCTGGATTCCGAGGCGGGTACCATACGCGCCACGGAGAAGGGATATGAAGCAGCGCCACCTCAGCCGGAACCTAACGCCGAACATATAACAACACCAAGGGTCATAGACACCCAGGACTTCTATATAGGGAACACAATGGTACCGATAGAAAGAGACCATCTAAGTGAGTCCGCAATGGATAAAGTGCGACAATTATTAAATAATACGAGACAAAAGAACACAAAAATAAAGTTCACTGTTGACATGGAGGAAAAAGAGGAAGACGGGCGTTCAGGACTCAGCATAGACGTATGGGAGATAAAGAATCAACCGCAGGCTCCTCCCACACTCACGGAAACTCTTCATGAAAGCATAAACTCGCACAGAAACCTTGAGTCTAATGAAAAGATCCCACGGAAAGAAGAAGGGGGAGATCCGGAGAGAATACAGGAAGGCATAAATTTGGGTCCTATCATTAATGATCGAGAGGAACAGAATCAGTCAAGGCTCGATTTGACGATCGAAGCTGAAATGCCATCCTTTGACAAGTTACACGAGAAAGAAGGCCCGAGTCGTGAATATCCTCCGAGGATGGACTTTTATGATATTAATCCAGCCTGTGAAGGGGATGTAAGTATGAAAAGCGTAGAGAGTAACGGCCCACTAACAAAAGAGATTGATGGACATACTCTTCTAAAAGACCAAAATGATAACATGTTAATGGATCATGAGGATATTCAAGAAGACAATATTGGGTCAGAATCATTTAGTGAAGCCGAATCAGAAGCACTCAGTATAGGGACGGACAATGAGCCGAGTAATCGGCATACTAATATCAGTACGGCTCATCAGGAAATAGAGGTAACAAACCCTCTGGAGGTCCGCGATAGCGACCATCTGGACGCCTTGGCACGAAGATTTTACGTATACACTGAAGAATCGCTATGCGCACAACCCGAGGCATCTCTCACTTGGGATACTAACATACCGAGCTCCCCTAGGGGGAACTGTTTATTTTTCTCGTTAATAAAAATACTAGGGTTGCCCTTGATGCCGCTAGAACTGCGGGAAAAATTACTGGGAAGCCCAGCACTGAGGGACTGTGGCAGCCCTCAGGAAGCAAGTGAGATTTTGTCACCACCCACGGAATTCGCAGATGCCGATTGTGTATACATTTTCGCACAGGAATATGGTAAAAATATATGCGTGCACTATCACGAAGATGTTATAGTAAAATTCTTGCACTATAAAGTAAACGATAATCCCGATTTTTTACATTTACATCTTATTGGATATCATTATACGCCATACCATCCTGCAACCGGGAACTCACTAAATACATTGGACCAACACATGCCGGTCGAGGGTAACAGTAGTGAACAGCTACCTAGTGGGGTATCTACGACACCCGGGATAATGACTCGCTATCTTGTAGCAGAAGCCAGGCCATCGCACATCTCACTCCCGTGGTCTCTAAATAATAGCGACAGTACGACGTTCACGCATGTACAGCAGCTAGACGAACAACCTTTTGGGTATAAAGAAAATCCGGTGTATGTATTAACTGCCGACATTTTTCTGGAGACAGAAGTCCTAGAAGCTCTACTAGAAAGGAAATACATATCGGAGGACGAACTTAGGAGTTCTGAGAGATCCGTAGGGGAGATACATATAACGGAAACAACTAAAGGTAGAATGTTGGGAATATTCGTAAAACTACATGTGGATAGTAAACCCCTACGACCAGACTTGAGACAGTGCGTAAAGACACTAAAACAAATACTAATGAAGTTCGGGGTACGCTCCATAGGAATTATACGAGATTTGAGGATATTATCGATAACAGAATGGAACGTTTTCATTGAACTATGCAATAAAACCTTCCGTGGGATGGAGTTGACGGCGGTATTCTTTAGGAATAACCTGTCCATACCAAAGGTAGAGGATCGTTACAGGATAATCAAAGAATATCATGAATCTACAATTGGTGGTCATAAGGGCATAACGAAGACATATGATAAGCTAGCTCATGAGTATTATTGGAGGAACATGCAGTCTGATGTACGTCAATTCGTACGAGGCTGCCCGGACTGTCAAACCCAGAAGCTCGTCAGAGTTAAAACACGACTGCCGATGATTATCACAGATACATCTTCAAAACCTTTCAGCAAAATCTCCATGGATTTCGTAGGACCGAAAGACCCGACCAAAACAGGTAATCAATATATCTTAACTGTTCAAGATAATTTTAGCAAATACTGCATATTATCGCCAGTAAAGCAGGCCACAGCAGAAGAGGTGACCCGAGTACTGACTAACAAAGTCATCAGTTATTTTGGACCTCCGAGTACGCTTATAACCGATCAAGGATCGCACTTTATGAATAAAACGCTGGAAGAATTTGCTCGGATTTTCAAAATAAATAAGTTCTGTACTACGGAATATCACCCACAGTCGAATGGAGGCATCGAGAGGATGCATCACACCCTCAACGAATATCTAAAGATGTATCTCAAGGAGTTCAAAAACTGGGATGTCTTACTGCTCCTTGCACAACATTCTTATAATGCAACTCTACATGAAGGACTGGGGTACAGCCCACACGAGGTTATATTCGGCGATAGAGCACGAACACCCTCCAGCTTCCCACCCTGTGAAAAACTACCTACATATAACGAGTACATAGCAGACACAACACACTCCCTGGCTCAATTACGGACAATGGCCGCGATGAACTTATCTCAATCTAAATACAAATCTAAATTCTATTATGACCAGAGACAAAACACGAAACATTTCCGGGAAGGAGAGATGGTGTATCTCATGAAGAAACCGCAACATGGAAAAACTGACCAACAGTACGTCGGCCCATGCGAGATCATAGAAATAAATTATGACACCCATAATGCAAAAATACAGAAAGGAGAACAGACGAGAATCGTGCACCTGGATCTTTTGAAGCGTAGTTACGAAATCCCTAGGAAGGATAAATAAACACACGTAGTTAAATAATCATATTAAATTTAAATAAATTTTTGCGACCCCTCAGACGCCGCACAAGCCAAAGACATAGCAATTGGATATGATATTATCACATCATAGAACGTTATACTTTCCCAAAATAAGAGAATTTTTACGAATAATACGGTACTCAGTGGTACCCCGTAAAGAAATATGATTCGGAAGCAAGAAAATATATAACCAGTACAAATTGAATGGACTGACTCTTTTAATAGTAAGTAAATTGAATTGTAATTACAAAGTCGGAGACCATTTAGAGATTTCCCACTATGTAAACTATACAATTGTAGAAAAAGAAAAAAGATATGTTAGAGAATGTAACAGAGAAGCGAAAAATATATAGAAATAAAACATAGAATAAAAATAAGAAAAAAAAGAAGTTTGTATATGTATATGTTAATACATAGAAATGAAACATGGAATCATAATAAAATAGGATAGGAAAAGATATACTAAAATATGGGAACAAAGTAAAAAAAAAAAAAAAAAAAAAAAATAATGAGAGAATAGAACATAGAACGAAAATACAATAGAGAATATATAATCAGATATAGAATGAAAATAAGGTAGAAAAATTAAATATTCTAATACAGCTACTCCAAGTTCCAGCGTTTTCTTTTTACGAACTTTATATTGGCGATTTATTGCTTTCTCAAGGAGGAATCTTTGTAACAGTAAAAATTCGAAGAACTTTCGCACTCCGAAGGAAAAGCCTGCGAGGTTGGCACAGGTCGAGGCCGGGAGCAGCTTCGACCACGTGCATTACGTCCCCGCGCACGACACGCCTGTCAAGAGGAGAAAACATGTATGTTGACACAAAGGAAAAATCTAACAAGCAAACAACCAGAAGACGAAATCGAAATTATAAAGGATGTTACAACTCACACAATTAGAATAATTATGTGACACCGATGCCGGCATCATGTCGGGATGGCCAATGTGGATGATAAATTGGCAGTTGATGTAACGTCCGGAGAAAGACATTGTGATTGCTGACTGACTTCTTCAACTGAAACTAGCAGTCGCGCCGCGCCCTATATATACTAGAAATCAAGCCACTCCGTGGGGGCACTTCGGCAACATCAGCACAAAAGTTGGACGGACAGAGAAAGAGACACATATAAGGCAGAGACACAACACATACATATATTAGAACGCCCTGTAGGAGAATTTAAGAAGGCTCCGGATAAGGGCAGATCCTGCGGTGCCTTTGAATCTGCCTGGATGAGAACCACCTGCGACACTTCCCGCACACTGAATCTCCCACACGGCAATTAGACTCATGGCGCCGGAAATGGTTGGTGCTGATGAGCTTCTTACACGTGGAACACAGCATTTATCCAACTTTAACGTTATCACAGGGGTGAACTGACAAATAATGTCTCTGTAAACCACTAAACGTTACAAAAAGGTTTGAGCAAAGTCTACAAGTGAACACGTCAGTCCTTTTTCCCGGTACATGGCGACGAGCATGAATCCGCGCCACACCAACCGTAGGAGCCACATTGACACAATTCTCCGTTAGGCACTCATGGACGGGTATATGTCGAGAACTAGAGATTTCTCCGAAGCGCCTGTTCCTGACGATAATGTCAATGGCGGTGTCAGGGCACTTACAATAGACTTGCGCCAGCCCACCATTCCACGAGGGCCCACCAACATTCACGGCCTCGGCTAATAACAGTCCAGTGTTGATGACTTGGTGATATACAGCTTCACGCACATACACTGTTGTACCGGGACGCTGACACACCAGTTTGTACGGAATCTCCTTGGCCCGAAGAAAGTTTGGAGAAATCATAATTCTTTTATGATTCACCGGATACGGGCAGAAAGGTTTCCACGAATACACGTTCTTTCCAGCGGCCCTCATGTCACCAAGTATATCCGACAAGGCGTCACACAGGGCGTGAGAATAAGCTGGATTAACGAAGATCCAGATCTTTTCGGCATCCGCTTCGCCCCAATGCACCACATTGAGGGAATCCAGATACCCGTCTTCAGAATGCATCTCCGAAAACGAGAGCCCGCCGGAGAGATAATACGAGGGGACGTTTATCCCCGGAGAAGCAGTAATCGCAGGATTTCTCGCCGGACTGATATGATATGGCGCGTCCTTGAGAAATGAAGGCAGCGCCATTCCATCATTAGAGAAATTCATAGCATATACCGGGCGCTCCCGTCCTGCAGCAATGCTTTCAATCATCGAAGTCACGGCTTGTTCGACAACCAACAAAGATGCAGTCGAGTCAAGTGCCGGTACACCGCTCTGAAACGAAAAGAAATTTTTGATTAATAATTAAAATCAGTACTTTTTGTTTCTCCAATTAACATAAAGGAATTATCATAATAGGGGCAACAATTAAAGAGTTAAGAAGAATACCTTGAATCGAGGAATTAGATCTTGTAGAGTTCCAGTGACAAAACCACTATCCTTATCGTTTAAATAGACTCCTTTGACGCCAGCTCGCCGTAAACGAAGAGACTCAATAGACACCTCAGGTGATGAGACAATTCGATTTAATTGGGTCATTGCCATCTCTCGGGGAATAGACGGTAGTATATTAGGAAACTGAAAAAAAAAATATACATAATAAAACAATATTAGGAAATCGAAATTATATTAATATTATCTTAGTAAATCATTTGAAAAAAAAACCGCTAAGGAAATATTAGGAATACAGGTTTTTCTAGAGGGTATAATTACTTGAATCATATTAATAATTAATATACTACACTTTAAATTAAATAAAAGGTAAATTAAATAAAAGGGTAGTATTCTGTTAAATGTAAATCAACGATTTACGCTCGAGGTTCTAGTTTATCACTACGAAGATTTGTATAAAGCAAGTAAATCTAAGGCTAGGAAAAAAAAGTAATAAGAGTATATATTTAGTAGAAAGAAAATAAGCCTAAACCAAAAAAAAAGCCAAAAGCAAAAGAAATATAATTTTTAAATAGAATAAGCATGGGATCGATTCTGAGGGAAAAATTGAGTGTTTACATTTACAGGGAATACCCTTATGGAATTACATACTAGTAATTAATCGAAATAAATAAATAAATAATAATATTAAAAAACCTACCACGTGTACAAATTTATGTGCGTGAGACCCAATCGGCTCGTGAATAAAATCAAGCATCCTTGATAAACACATATCCTTGTGGATACAAACAAATTCTTGAACCTCACCGCCGTAAAAAATATGTTCAGTTTCACAACTCATTTTGGCACAGTAGCTTTGAAAAGCGAATTATGAATGAACAGCATGCGAGCGTCATCTAGAGACCGCCAGATACTACCACAATTCGCCGCATGTCCGTGTGCTGCAGGCTAACGCAGCACAAGTGGAGCGCCAGATACTACCACAATTGCACTACATGTCCGTGTGCTGCAGGCTAGCGCAGCGCAAGTCGAGCGCCACATACTACCACAACGACAGCGCATACACGTATGATAGGAATAAGTGAATGATATTATGAATTATGGCCACTTTGATATAAATAAAAGAGATTATAATACACATATTAGTTAAGGATTAGGATTTCAATTTAAATCATTACAAGTGTAAAGGTGATCGATTATTGTTCATAGGTAGACAAGAAATTATAATAAATTATGAACAAAATTTTTTAGTAATCATTAATTATTAATTTTTTATGTTAGTGTGGTCGCATTGAAAGTAATCGATTACTTATTAATAATTAAGATGTAACAATAATATAGGTATTGTATCATTATTATTAATTAGAGCGCCGGAAATACATAGAAATCGTTTAAACAATTATCAAAACGTAGCAGAACATTTAAGGAAAAATAACTTAATATAGTAAATACAACATCATTAGTTATCATATAATAACCGTATAAAATAAGAAAATTTATAATCTATGCAATCCAGGAATGTAAAATTTACAGAGTCAATCGCGCCACTCCAAATATATAAGTCAGCTCATTCATGAAATTGAAAGATACGGTACAATGACCACAGGTATAATTCTTAGAAAGAAGGAAGCAGAAAGTAAGCAAAAGCATTTTTTTTGCACTTGCTTCTAGAATCATTGATTTAAATGCATTAAATATTCCATAGCGAGAAAAAAATATAATGTTTCAAAAGATAACAATTACGGAAAGTATAACAACAAAAAATACATATATTAAGTGTCAATTACGACACAATTTATAATTATAATCGCATTGATTAGGTTTAATTTATTTTCAAAATTTATTTAAATTAATATGAAAAAATAGGAATTGACAAATAACAATGAAATGACATGACTTTTACAACAGAACATTTCCGACTTAAAAAAAAAAAAAAAAAAAAAAAAAAAAAAAAAAAAAAAAAAAAAAAAAAATTAAGGGGAGTGCGGATCGAACCCTCTACCCTTATGTTGGTAGACAAGCACCTTGCCGACCGGGATACAAGGTGATTCTTATGAGAAGTGATTTAAAACACATGATATAGAAGACATCATGTAGTTTCAACATAAAGAAATATTAAATACCATAGTTTTTTGCTTTTAAAAGGAAAAAAAATTAATGTTATAAAGAAATACAAATAATTGTTAAAATAAAAGTACATCAAGTAAATAAAATAAACATACAGATAGGATAGTAAATTATAATAATATACATCATAATAGGATAATAAAGGGAATAAATAAACGATGAATGTATCATTACGGTTGAAGTTTTATTATAAATACAGGAATAATTACTTATACAATAAATTAAAACAATAACATGACTGAGACAATGCAAGGCAGGCGTAGTGAATTCACTCCACAGTTATCAATTATTGGCCTAACGGTATTCCCTAAAAAGCAAGGCCACCTCTGTAGACTCGTAGGAGCGAGCACCTTTCAGACCAGATACGCCAAGAAATACCTGTAACATACATAAAAAATATACAGATTAGGATAGCGATATAAATATAAAAAAGAAACGAAGGCATACCACAAACAACGAAGGAACAAACTAAAACAACCATTACATATGTCCAGGAGCAGGGTTCATGAACATTGACACACGGTTGACATACAAAAGATTACACCTTAATGAAGAAAGTAGTTGTATAAAATGGGAATTGGTTCTTATTAAAGGTTATTATATATGGAAACCGGAAAACTTATTACACAAGGATGCATACAGATATGACAAATTCTGCATGCATTTTTATATATAACATGTATATATATATATATATATATATATATATATATATATATATATATATATATATATATATATATATATATATAAAAGAAGGAAAAGATATAGCACAGGACCAGCCACTCACCAAAATAAGCCGGGAGTCTCCATGACACAGCTACATATTATGCAAGACACACAAAATATGATGGCATCTCTGTAGAACATCATGAAAGACGATGGTCCTACACCTCAGTAGCAGGGAAAGACGTCAACTGGGTAACACCAGCAGGCACGTTATCACACTAAAAAAAAAAAACACACAGAAAATTATAAGAGCTTACAAGGCAAAACTAGTGTGTGTGTGTGTGTGTGTGTGTGTGTGTGTGTGTGTGTGTGTGTGTGTGTGTGTGTGTGTGTGTGTGTGTGTGTGTGTGTGTGTGTGTGTGTGTGTGTGTGTATATATATATATATATATATATATATATATATATATATATATATATATATATATATATACATGCGCATATGTATATGCAGATGTTAGGATACGACTTATAGTCCTCATTAGTATACAGATATAGACATATAAATACAGTTATACATGCAAATATAAATAAATTTTCACAAGAAGTATCAAGACGCGTCTTCTCTATTATAAAAACATATACATACACATGCCAACAAATATAATTGCCAGACACGTCTCATAGTCAGCATCTTTATATACGTGCACATGCAAACATATGAAATATTAAGATGCGTCTCACAAGCCTAATTATGCGACATAAGTACACTTATACACAGGTGTATATCATTTAAGCATACATGGTTAACAAGTGTAAGCCCTAGATGCATTTTATAATCTTCACTATTACACATGTATATGTAAAACAATTAACCAAGAAACGCACCATAATTATTACACATGAAGACACCTATGCACAGGTGTATGTATATAAGCATACATACAGCAACAACTATAACTACCAGACGCATGTCACAATCTCAATCCTTATGAATAAAAACATTATACACATGTGTTAAAAAGTACAAAGACCAAGACGCGTCTCATTATTATACACACATAGATATAATTGATTTACAAAACAACAAGCAATCCCATACCAAGACAAGAAATAACGATTACTTGCATTAATAAGGGCAGAACCCGACATCTGCTGAAAGAAAGCCGCAGACAGGATTGAAACATAAAGGGAATAATAAATTAGCATTTAATCATGAACCCTCACACTACTCAACGCATGTGTAGCTAGGAAGCATTATATATACCACAAACAGCTTACCTTGCAAATTACCCATATTTAACAATATCCAGGAAGTAAATATACCAGATCAATTAAAAGAAGGGTAAAGACATCATGGACCGCACCTGAAACTAAACAAGAAAACACAAAGTATCATACTCGAAGGCAAAGAAGTAACTCAAAATTGCAGGTTAAATAATGAGAGAAAGCGAATACAGAACACAAAAAATTCTACTTATCCGACATGAACAGCTGGAGTATTTTAGTAGAAATGAAAGATTTTTTACTCCTACTCTTGAAGGGTTGTTGGTGTCTGCAAACAAGAAAACAACAACAGTCCCCCGAAGAAAAATAGTCCAAGAGCCAAAAGAGCTGTGTTCCCGTGGCCCGCGCACACATGAGGACGCCGAGACCCACGTGCGACAACCGCATCGGCAGGCTCTCGCAATCAAGCACGGTCGTGTTATGATCCCAGTGGCCATAAACTAAAGTCCTTAATATAGAGCGGCAAGCGAATGTAATATTTGATAAATGAAATTCTAGAATGGCCCCAGGGTTTTATATAGGTAGTGGGATCGTCTTCCAATTAAGTACTGTAACGCGTGCGCGAGTTAGGTAATTCGAGATTCGAATTACCCGTGTCGAGCCGGCATGCCCACCGATGGCGCGAGCGCGTGAGCATCGTGACGGGATTAGAACGGTCCCGCGACGCGTAAGATGCCCGTCGCGTACCCGCGAAGCTGCTACGGCTTTATAGGAGTCACGGCAGCCATCTTCGTATCTGCCATCGCGCGTGAAACATCTCCTCCGTGTCTCTCCTGAGTTTACTTGTCCGCGCCGTCCTATCGTTCTTTGTGAGACCCCGCGAGTGTAGTAGAGGCGCCGCATATAGTGTACGAGCGAAAGAGAGACAGAGAGAGAGCGATCCCAAGCAGCGTGAGCCGCACGAGACTGCGAGTGACGAGCCGGCAGCCAGCCCGCCTACCGACCCAATACAGCGAGCAAGAGAGAGAGAGAAAGAGAGCGCAACTGCTGTGCGAGCGACAGGGAGCGAGACAGAGAGTCGAGTGCACCGGCTGCTCCTTCCTAACGTAAGTTTTCTACTCTCCTCTCGCGGGTTTATTGTAAAGGCTCGCACGGAAATCGCCCCGTGCAAGCTTTCTGTGCCGTGTACGTGCGGGTGTGTGTCAGCCCGCCGTACTTTAACACCGCGCGCGACAATAGCAGCTCCGCCGCGCGCCGTATCGTTCGCGCGTTTGAATCTTAACGGTCGCGCGCGAACTAACTCATTTGTTCTAATCAGCACGTGCGTTGTGCTTGTAGTTATTAATGATTTTAATATACTGTGATATCTAGTTACTCGTCGCGTTGTTCATTACAACCTGTCCTTCTCCCGGATACCGCCGCCTCCGCGGGAAAACGACTCCGCCGGTCGTTTTCATATCTGAGCATAGCGGCCGCGCGCTTTACTCTTCGAGCGCGCGCTTTTCACTCAGCGATCCAATTAGTTGGAAAGCGAAGTTCGTGTGCGATCTTCGCGTTGTTTTCGGGATTCCAGGAGCAGATCCCCGGGCAAGTCATTTTACTCTGACACCTGCGGCACGGTGTTCTAGGGCATCGCTGGCCTGTGGCTTGTTGGGATTTTCTCCCACTAGCCATCCTGTTACAACTGGCGCCACAACGTTTTGGGGGTGGAGAAGGGCCCGCGGTGCGTACGTGATACGCGGCGAAGCTTGGCGCGAAGAAGCTCAGCAGCGTAGCTGAGTATAAGCTGCAAAGAAAGGCCCTTCGTGCCGCAGCTCGTAGGCGCGTGTGTGCGTGTGCGTGACACAGCCGTGCGGTTGCGAGAGTGCGGTCGAGAGGTTAGGCAAGCGATAGCCAATAACCCTCGATCCAGAGTGCCGACGAGGAGAGATCTTGATCGCGAAATTTTTGGTACGTGGATAATTGTTTTTAACAATTAAAATTTTTTTTAATAACAATTAATTTTTTTTAACGACAAAATTTTTTTTTAAGAGATAATTAATTTTTTTAATTAATATTTTTCTCGTCTCGAAAATTTTTTTTTCTTCCCCTCTCGTATTTTCGATACGAATTATTCTTTAGTGGACGAAAAATAAAATTTTTTTTCTTTGCTCGTGCTGTTAGTAGAAAAACGAGAGAAAGTCGGCAGGCACTCTCGGAACAAAAAGTTGACTGTGCGCCCGAGTAAAAACTCGAGCGCAAAAATCCCCTCGAACTTTAAAATTGTTTTTTTATTTTTTTAGGTGAAAATTGTATTTATTTTTTGTGTTTTTTGGTGATATTGTCCGTTTTGACACATATATATATCTAAATATTTTCACATACATTTATTTTAAAATTACAAGTGTGAGTAGTTGAGCGTAATTAATTACAAATAGTAATTAATTACAAAAATAGCTTTGGTTCTTTTAGAGCCGCGTACGGGAAACCCTCGTGCGTTATCGAGGTTAAGAGCAACCGCCGTAGCTCTTAGAAAATAACCCGGGTTCGCGTTGAAAAAGCTAGCTCACGGGTTGAATAGGCAATCTCTCTCTGCCATCAATACAGAGACTACTCGCGCTAGTAAAATAAGTTCGTGGGGAAGCGTACAGCCAATTGACACCATGGCCCGATCATCGCAATTTGCGGAATCTGCGATACTCAATTGGGCCTACACAGCCCGAAGAGGATATAAACGAGGCCATGCAAGCCCTTGGTCTACAGCCGTCAGATCTGCAGTCAGTAAATATGCTGACAGCGATCAAGTGGCTTATGGGCGATTATAGTGCCGCCGATTTCGTGCCAGAGCCGGAGCTGTCGGAGCAGCAAGCGTTTGCTAAACGCGAGCAGTCCCGAAGAGCGTTCATCGACTTAACGTTGATGAACAAGTCTGGGTCGACTATTGTGGATTCCAATACTGACCCAGACCTTCCGCACCCGTTCATAACGCTCCTCGATGATCCGATAGTGATGCAGAAACTCTCGGAGTCTCGGAGGATGAACGCTCCACAACAAGCACATAATGCAGGGGTGGAGCCAGTGGAAGAGGCAAACGGCCAGGAGGGTTCCGGGACAGAGATGTTGAGCTCTGCAGCACCCACCGGGGCATCTTCAGCCGAAGCTCAGGGACGGCTTCAACAGCAACAACTCCAACAGCAACAACTGCAGCAGCAGCAAATGCAGCAGCAGCAAATACAGCAGCAGCAAATGCAGCAACAGCAGTTGGAGCAACAGCGACGGCAGCAACAGCAACAACAGCAGGAGCAACAGCAGCGGCAGCAAGTGCTCCTGGAGGAGCAGCGCAGGCAACGACAATGCCAGCGCAACTACGAAGAAGAGTCGTTGTTGGCACGAAATGGGCAGCACGGGTTCTGGCAGCAATCGCGAAACCCGCCGCAGTCGCAAAACCTAGAGTGGCCGCGACAACGTGAGTCGCGAACCGCCGGGATAGCAGTCGGAGACAATATATTATCGGAGCAGCTACTGGCGGTGATCAAAACACTCGTCAAAGAGGTTGAAGAGCTTAAAGAGAATGTACGAATACTTCAAGGAGCTCGACATCCAACCTCAAGTACGCAATTGGAGGGAGTCCAACCTCCAAGCACGGGCCGTAGACGAGTATCACCACATGTGAACTTCCAAGACACGTTCACGTATGCAGAATTTAACAGCAGCAAGTCTCCAGTCCCCAACAGAAGCTGGGAGGAATAATACCAGAAATTCTTCCCAGCGCCAGACTAGGGATGGTGCGACCCAGGACCCGTCTGAGAAGCATACGTATTTGCCTCAGCAGACGAACCGTGATGTGGGCCAGATAGTCCGAAAATGGCACATCAGGTTCTCAGGGTCCTCAAAGGAGCAGAGCGTCGAGTTATTCCTAACAAGAATAGAGGAATGCAGAACTCTAGCTAATCTGACACACGACGAGGTACTTTCATCGTTGTCAGAGCTCCTAACTGGGGTAGCAGCCACCTGGTACCGGAGTAACCGCCACACATGGCGATCGTGGCCAGATTTCATAGAGGCCATAACGCACATGTATGGCGGGGACAGGGGACATCAGCAGCGCGTCATGGCGGAAATAAACGCGAGGACTCAAGGCAGAAACGAACTTACGCGTGATTACGTGGTAAATCTACAAGCCATGATCCTAAAGTTGGTTCCGGTGCCTAGCATCGCTCAACAGTTAGACATGTTGCACCGGAACATGCGGCCAGAACTGCAAAAGATGGTAATGCGAAATCAAATTACGGATTACCGAGGGCTCCTGGACCTGGCCCGGGAAGCCAAATTGGCGCTCGCGGCAGGTAAGGTGTATCACTCGCCACCACCGTCCGAGCGCACGTACATGCCAGAATTTGCCTACGTGCCAACTGAGCCGTCCACGGATCAGCGGAAAAAGCAGAGTCCAAGCGTGGCGGTGATGGGGCACCAACAGCACGAGCCTCGAGAGAGCCTCGAGGCTATGTTCCGTCGGGTCATGGCCGAATGCTTATCGGCCTTGACAAAGAAAGGCACCGACGAGAACAAAGGGCAAAAGCCTAGCCCGCCGCCAACCAGAAAACCTAAGAAGAAGGGTAACTGGGAAAATAGGCGGCGGGAGGGCGGGCAAAGTACAAACCAGCCTAGTGGGGGTAGTAGCTCGACCCACCAGGCTAGGCCGCAAAGTCCAAGAAACAACGGACCTCCACAAAGGCAAGAGTACCGAAGGGAACCCGGATATGAGCAAAAGGGAGGTAACAAGCCCAATGCTGCCGGAAACCAACAGGGAAACGGCCAGGGGGGCAGGTAAACACGACCACATACCCGCCCCCAGCTCTCTCACCAGAGACCGAGGGTAACTCGGTCCAATCGTCTGGAGTGGAGAGCGAAGAAGTGCCCGTGATTCAACCGAATGAAGTCAACCAAGAAACTTGCTCGCGATGGTGGCTTCAAGTAGGTGTAGCCGGTTACAGGTTACGAGCACTCTTCGATACAAGAGCTTCCTGGACTGGGATGAATTCTATAGGCCTACAGCTCGCTACGGCCTGTGGAAAAGAGTTAATCCCAGCTAGCGGCCTAACGGCACGAGTGGCAAACGGGCAAAGCATAGCAGTGGTTGGCTATGTGTATCTACCCATGGTCGTGGCTGGCGTGTGCAAAGAAGTGCGCGTCGCAATAATGCCAGATCTAGATACGGAGTGCTACTTGGGGGTAAACTTCATTAAGAAGTTTAGCGCTGTCTTAGACCCCACAGATAACACGCTGCATCTCAAGGATGACGATGCAAGCGTAAAGTTAGAAGTAGCAGCCATAACCGCAAACAACACCGTGTCCGTATCAGCTATAGGGTTGGCGAACCCAACAGAAGAACAGTGCAAAGAGGTAGAAGCTTTAGTAGCTCAGCTGATCGGTAGCAGCCTGGCACCACTAGGGTGTACTTCGTGGATCGAGCATGCAATAGACGTCGGATCTACAAGACCCATTAAACAGAAGTACTACCCTCTATCTCAGAAACTCGAGGAAGAGATGCACAAACAGGTGGAGGAAATGCTAATCTCGGGAGTAATAGAACCCTCGACAAGTGGCTGGTCAAGTCCAGTGGTAATGGTACGCAAGTCAAACGGGAAGTTCCGTTTCTGCGTGGACTTCAGAAAAGTGAACGCAGCGTCAAGGCCAGACGCGTACCCGTTACCATACATGGAACGCATCTTGCGCAAACTGCAGAAAGCGCGATACATCTCCACGTTGGATTTAAGCATTGCGTACCACCAGATACCACTTAGTCCGGAGTCCAAAGAGACTACGGCCTTCACCGTGCCAGGCAAAGGGCTTTTCCAATTTACGAGAATGCCCTACGGTCTTTCGTATGCCGGAGCGTCCTTCCAGAGGCTGATTGACAAAGTCATCGGCCCCGAACTCGAACCTTTTGCTTACTGGTATCTCGACGATATAATAATAGTCACAGAGACATTCGAGGAGCATAAAGAGGTTCTAAAAAGAGTTTTGGACAGGATACAGGACGCGGGCCTCACAATAAATCGCGAGAAGAGCGTCTTCTGTCGCGATGAGGTCCAATATCTCGGGGTCATAGTAAATAGAGATGGTTTTAAGCCAGACCCCGAGAAAATAAAGCCCATTATGGAGTATCCGGTACCGAAAAACCTCCGTCAGCTGAGACGCTTCTTAGGAATGGCCACGTGGTATAGAAAGTTTTTATCGAACTTCGCCACAATTGCTGAACCACTGACCGAATTAACGAACAAGGATCGGAAATATGAGTGGTTAACGGCACAAGCAGAGGCCTTCCAAAAGCTAAAAGCGCTAGTAGCTTCTGCACCGATTCTACACAGACCGGTATCTAACGCGCAGTTCGTGGTGCAAACTGACGCAAGCGATACAGGTCTGGGAGCGGTGCTATACCAAATAATTGACGGCGATGAAAGAGTGCTAGAGTTTGCGAGTCGAACTCTGAGCGCAGCCGAGAGGAATTATAGCGTGACGGAACGAGAATGTCTAGCAATTCTCTGGGCAATTAAAAAGTTCCGTCCGTATATAGAGGCCTACGACTTCAAGGTTATCACGGACCATAGCAGCTTGAAGTGGCTCCGTGATCTCCAAAACCCGACCGGCAGGTTAGCTAGGTGTGCTTTGGAGCTGCAAAACCACAGTTTCACGGTCGAACATCAAAAGGGCTCGTTGAACAATGTCCCAGATGCCCTTTCACGGATGTTCGAGGAAGAAGAGCCAGCGGTCGCCGCGTTAGAGCTCGATCGCGATACAAACGACCACTGGTACCTCAAGATCGTGAAAGAGGTTCAACAGCAGCCGCGAGACTTCCCCACGTTCAAGCTGGCGGGGGGAAGACTGTACAAGTACAACCCTAATGAAGTCATAGACGAATCTCTCGGCGACGACGATGCATGGAAGTTAGCAGTCCCTCACGAAAAGCGACGCGAAGTACTGGGAGAATGCCATGACTTTCCGACTGCTAGGCACTTGGGCCGTGAGAAAACTCTAGAGAGAGTAAGGCGGAAGTATTATTGGCCACACATGTCTCGAGATGTGGCCAGATACGTGAACCAGTGCCAAATTTGCCAGCAGTGCAAAGTCGAACAGTGCGCTCCAGCAGGATTCATGGGAAGTCGTATAACACAGCGTCCATGGCAAATCGTGGCCAGCGACATTATGGGACCCCTCCCTAAAGCCAAGCACGGCCACGAAGACATTCTCATCTTCCAGAACCTGTTCACACGCTGGATTGAAGTAATTCCGATAAAAAGGGCAGATGGCAAATCGGTGATAAAAGGGCTCAACGAACGAGTATGTCTGCGGTTCGGAGTCCCCGAGGTGTTTCTCTCCGATAATGGGACTGAATTTAAGAATGCACCCTTAGAGGCATTCTTAAAGGAGAGAAACGTGCATCGCACGTTTACACCACCATATCACCCTCAAGCCAATCCCATCGAGCGTGTGAACCGAACGGTGAAGACCATGATCATGTCTTACGCTGAGGAGAATCACCGGTCCTGGGATGAGCATCTGAACGAGCTGGCGTTCGCGTATAATACGGCAGAACACAGCTCTACCAAGATAAGTCCTGGCATGCTCCTTTACGGCCGACAGCCTGACCCACCGAAGACACTAAGGCGGGAGGAAGACAGGTTAGCCGAAGAGCAAGGGCAGCAAGAGGCGATAAATAATTGGGTGGCGCGCATGGACAAGCTCCGCGAATTGCATGTTCGGGCGGCGGCCGACGCGCAAGCGGAGCAGGCGAGACAAGCCAAATATTATGACGCTCATCGTCGACCTCCAGAATTCAGTCTAGGCGATCGTGTATGGAGAGAGAATAAGGTACTATCCTCAGCAGCTGAGGGGATTTCTGCCAAATTAGCCCCGAAGTACGCGGGACCCTACACGATTGTGAATATTCTAGGCGAAAACACCTATGAGATCCAAGGTGAGGATGGTCGAACGTTCAGTCCCGTCCATACGCAGCAACTCAAGCGATACGTCTCCGCAGAAGAGCCCAAAAACTACTTGGACAAAAGTAGTCAAGAAGTAGCCCAGTCGCTACCACCGAGTGACTCTTCAGCCGAACGTAACGTGCCAGTGGGCAACAGAGTTAGCCAGGGGAATGTACAGCCTCGGGCAACGGCTAAGAGGCGCGGTCCACCTCGTAAGATCGCGCTGTTAGTTAGGACAGGGAAGTGTACGAGCGACGGCCGACCTACGCGTGCGGTCGGTCCAACAGAATCCAAGCGAGGCCCAGGGAGGCCAAAGGGCTCGAAGAAGAAACCTGCACCTGCCGATGTCGGGCCAATTAGCCCCCGTCGAACCTGGCGTCCGAAAAGCGCTAACTGTGTCGTCCAGAAATTGTGCCGTCCGTACTAACCCGTGTTCGTCCTTGTTTTCCGATCCTCAGTCTCACCAATCTCCGGGGTCAATTTACCTGTTGCAGGATATGCAGGGCCTGACTCCAGAAATAGCAGAGACGGCGAAGAAGGTGATTGCTGGATTGATCCAGTGCAACCCTGACCCCGCCGTCATTGACTTCCTGGAGCAGGTAGTGGAGGGCATAGACGCGGTGACACAGGCACCACCGCCAGTGGAAGAGCCCTCCACACTTGTCATAGAGGAGTTAGAGGCTCCGGAACCAAGAAGGGGACTTTCGGGACCAACCGACGCAGGCGTTGGCCCGTCCCCGCTCCGGCGACCTCATCCTCCGAAGGAGCAGCGGGAGAAGAGAGGGGCTCGGCCAGAAGAAGCACCAGTCGAGCCGATTGCTGCCGGCCGAGTTTCCGAAGAGGAGGCGGCTCGAGCCCATCATTGTGCGCCGGAAGTTGACGCCGGCGCGGCTCGGGCCGCACAAGGAAAAGAAGGAGATGCTCCGACGCAGGCCCCAAAAGGAGCACCGACCGATGGAGTCGGTGCGGCCTGGGTCCCGGTGGAGCAGAGGAGGCGCGGCGCCTCAGCAAGTCCTCGCGCGCTGCGGAGGGCGCTGCCCTGGCCGCACTGGAGGATTTTCTCCAGTGCCACGGTGGGGCCGGCGAGCGACAAGCTGGCAAATGGGTCGGAATGGCCCAAGGCCGGCGAGAAGAGCTCGCGGCCGCCGCAGAGGGCAGGGCCGCCAGGCTGCGCCGCGCCGCCTTGCAGAAGGAGGAGGAGGCTCGTCTGGCACGTGCGCAGGAGCGCATGGAAGAGGCCAGGCGAGCCAGGGAAAAGGCGGAGGAGACGGCGCGTCGGGCCAAAGAGGAGGCCCAGCGTCTTCTCCTATGAGAAGAGGAGCGCCTCCAAAGGGCGCTCGAAGAGGAGCAGGTGGCCCGGGAGGCGTTAAATGCACAGGCGCTTCCCCGGTGCTTCATGTGTGGCGAGCTTGGGGTAAAGAAGTCGAAGCACTGCCCCAACCAAGCTCGCCACAAGGGGCGCCGGACTTACTCCCGGGCCAGCTGAAGAGGACTAAGCCCCGAAGGGTTTCTTGGTTTCTTTTGTTTTTTTTAATAAAAATTTAAAAAAAAAAAAAAAAAAGATAATGGGTGACTCCGATTCTTATACTTCCCTTGTCCAAAATTCCTTCCCGAAAGGCTCCATCGATTTAACCTTATTTTCAGGTACGACGACGGCCATGGATGGCAGAGCTGCTCGCGGTCCCCTAAACAGCGTCTGGCGGGGGGGTGTAACGCGTGTGCGAGTTAGGTAATTCGAGATTCGAATTACCCGTGCCGAGCCGGCATGCCCACCGGGGGCGCGAGCGCGTGAGCATCCTGACCGGATTAGAACGGTCTCGCGATGCGTAAGATGCCCGTCGCGTATCCGCGAAGCTGCTACGGCTTTATAGGAGTCACGGCAGCCATCTTCGTGTCTGCGATCGCGCGTGAAACATCTCCTCCGTGTCTCTCCTGAGTTTACTTGTCCGCGCCGTCCTATCGTTCTTTGTTAGACCCCGCGAGTGTAGTGGAGGCGCCGCATATAGTGTACGAGCGAAAGAGAGACAGAGAGAGAGAGCGATCCCGAGCAGCGTGAGCCGCAGGAGACTGCGAGCGACGAGCTGGCAGCCAGCCCGCCTGCCGACCCAATACAGCGAGCAAGAGGGAGAGAGAGAGAAAGAGAGCGCAACTGCTGTGCGAGCGACAGGGAGCGAGAGAGAGAGTCGAGTGCACCGGCTACTCCTTCCTAACGTAAGTTTTCTACTCTCCTCTCGCGGGTTTATTGTAAAGGCTCGCACGGAAATCGCCCCGTGCAAGCTTTCTGTGCCGTGTACGTGCGGGTGTGTGTCAGCCCGCCGTACTTTAACACTGCGCGCGAGAATAGCAGCTTCGCCGCGCGCCGTATCGTTCGCGCGTTTGAATCTTATCGGTCGCGCGCGAACTAACTCATTTGTTCTAATCAGCACATGCGTTGTGCTTGTAGTTATTAATGATTTTAATATACTGTGATATCTAGTTACTCATCGCGTTGTTCATTACAACCTGTCCTTCTCCCGGATACCGCCGCCTCCGCGGGAAAACGACTCCGCCGGTCGTTTTCATATCTGAGCATAGCGGCCGCGCGCTTTACTCTTCGAGCGCGCGCTTTTCACTCAGCGATCCAATTAGTTGGAAAGCGAAGTTCGTGTGCGATCTTCGCGTTGTTTTCGGGATTCCAGGAGCAGATCCCCGGGCAAGTCATTTTAGTCTGACACCCGCGGCACCGTGTTCTAGGGCATTGCTGGCCTGTGGCTTGTTGGGATTTTCCCCCACTAGCCATCCTGTTACAGAACAAAAGTACAAATAGCACAAGAAATAAATTTATTACACTTTCTCAAATTATAAATTAAGTGACATAAATTGTTATTTTATAGTTTGAATTTTGATTTAAAGACTACGCTATCGTCTTATACACAAATATAAATTTAAATAAAATTAATCAAAGATATAATTGATGTTACATTCGTGGATGGTATTAGTTATTACATAAAATTATGAATAATTAACTGGTTAACTTAAAAATCTTATCTATCTTTTACTAGATGCTATGTAAAAAGTACAAAAATTAATATAAAAGTTAATTGAATGAATTGAAGTTGTTATTGCGATTCAAAATCCTTAATTGAAATTAATAAAGAGAATTTATTACGTATTTATATTAAGTAATCTTACTAATCTTATATCTTAAATTCTTAGATGCTTATCTACCTGATTATGCTATTAAAATACAGAATTAATTATGAACAGTTAATTGATTTATACTTTAAATTGTAAATTATTTATCCTTGAATTTAGTAATTATGATTTGAAATATTTAAAAATAAAGTCTAATTTATATTAAATGATCTTAATAATCTTAATAATCTTAACTTCTTAAAATCTTATCTAATTCGTTATTCTTTAAAACATAGAGTTAAATATAAAGAGTGTATTAAGTTGTAAATTATCTATCCTCAAATTCGCTATTATGACTCGAATCTCTTAATCGACTTTAAAGACGAGACGATTTGCAAATATATATATATATATATATATATATATATATATATATATATATATATATATATATATATATATGTATATGTATATGTTATCTGATTTATCCGTCGGATTCGGTGTTGATTGGGGCTCTTCCTTCGATATGGACGGCCGTGGACCCAACTTCAATCACCCGTTGTCCTGGTATTCACCCTGAAGTCCCAAGGAAAACCACAGCCCCAAAAACCTTGGGCAGGACAGCTCTCCCTCCTCTGATTGGTGAGGTTGTTGATCCTTTCGTTGTTGTTCTCTTGTTGTTGTTGAATGTAGTTGACTCGTCGAAAGATCGTCGTAGTAATTGAAACTTGTTGAAAACTCGTTGAAACTTCTCGAAACTCGTCCAAACTCGTTGAAACTGGTTAAAGCTCGTTCAAACTTGTTGAAACTCGTTGAAGATTGTTGAAACTTGTTAATACTTGTTAACAGTTAACACTTGATGAAAACCGTTGAAACTTGATATAAAATCGTTGAAAATGCATTGATCTTGATATAACTATATATATTCAGCGTAATTCTTGAAGATACGTGGGTGCTGATAGGTACAAGATTGGATTATTTCTCTAAGCGAGACTGCCTGTCGGTGTGCTGGGCCCCCCTTTTATATGGTGAGCGCGGACCTGAAAGCCGTTGAGGATGATCCTTCTCCCTCTGGTGGCGAGAACTTGAAACATATCCATAGCTTGTGGAAAGGCTGTAGGATCCACAAAATCTGAAAGGAGGCTCCGCCCCCTCCTTCTGTGGTGGGAGATTCTGCTTCTCTCATTGGTTCCCTCGTTTGGTCGGTTACCTACTACGTAATTTCGTGGAATTGTTTACTACCTAGAGGTTCTACGAATAAAATATCCGTTAAAATACTCTGCAACAGATTATTATGTATGTTATTACGTTTAATGACGTATTATTAATAACAATATTAATCAACAATTTATGCAACTTGAATCATCAACAATTTGTTGTTATTTTGTTTATTTACCCCGGTCTCTTCTCTATTAATCAAAATCATCTTAATTTATTAATAAAAGGTCCTTAAAACAATAAATTGTTAATCAACCGATAAACTATCGCTAGTAACTTTATTAATTACCCAGTTTAATTGTTTTAATTAATCTTAATTAACCTCTCGAGTTAGATTTATATGCTATCATTATTAACTATACATTGCATTAAATTGCAATTATTTTCAATATTATTCATCAATGCCTTAAATTAATAGTTATCTATAAAAATATATTGGAATTTCTTGCTAAATTTGTTATCAAATCATGTGGATTCTCAACAATTGTTTATCCTTACTTGTATGGCAATTATTAAACATCCTTGATGCATTTACTATTAACATTCCTATAGTCATAATGTTATCAATTAATTATATGTTCAATTATGTTTTATTACGCAACTCCTAACTCTCTTGCTAGTCATTGACAACTTTTATAACAGAGCCTTTATTTATTTATTGCAATTGATATTAATTATCCCCGAATTGGCCGTAGTTCGTTAACCTTATAAAGCTGCATGATATCATTAACCTTCAATTAACGTTGAGCAACGTTTGATTACTATTGTCCCGGAAAACTATTTAATTATAAACAATTGTTATTGTTATTACGCGCCAGTATCCCCAAAATAGTTAATTATCCGAATATCTAGAGATTGTTTTTAAGTTTGTTGTTAATTAATTATAATAAGGCGTATTGCGTTTTATTGTTTATTTCTAGCCGCCACTGACAAATCATTGTTATTAATGTTATTAATATCTTTAGTTGGTCAACATGATTGTTGTTAATCAACCCTTTTGTTATTATATCTATTTATTTACGCAACGTTGCACAACGTTATTATCCTCCGATTATACGCTGCGCAACGTTTGCTATACAATACCGCGCATTCTTAAATAATTATAAGCTTTATATTTTAACAGTTAATTATCAGCGACGGTGATGCTCATGATTTGTTAATTATTATTATACGGTTGTTTCTTAACCTGAAATTATGACAGCGTTGCTTCTGTTATTTAAATGATTATCAGAACATCAATTATTCCTAAGATTTTAATAGCATTAATAATAATCTCCGTATTTGTTATAATTTTTAACCTATTATTATTATTTCCAATCATTTCCACGAATCATAAGGTTTATTCTCATGTTAGCAATACACATGAATGAGTAGTGTAAAAGGGTTCGATCGATTGCTCCCATTGCAAAAGGGGCTTAAAGGTCGGTTTGCATCCATTTTGTATTCCAAGGAACGCTAGTTCCTTGCAGTCCCCCCCTTAATGAAAACGCGATCCCGCATGGTTCGCGTTTTTAAATTTCGCGCTTCTTTTGTACGGCTTGCCAGCCGCACGGAACTGCCTGACATGACCGAGTGATGGCGCCACGGACCGAAGAGCTCCGACGTCGGCTACTCTGTCTGCTTGTTTAGACAGCTTGAGGAGCTAATACGGCCCGCGGTTTGCATAAAAGTTATGCAGTTGGTGCAGACAAATACTTTTGTTGCTGCTTGTTCAAGAGACGAAGGAATTTGTTCTTAGAGAATCGTTTCAATGACCCCTTGGTTAGTGTAATCCCTTTTCTTTTATTATTAGTATTATTATTTTCTCTCCTTACTGGATAGATGCTTTGTGTGTATGTTCCCTCTACTTTTCCAGGGGCCCCCGGCAAAAACTTCAGGAGCCAATCCAACAAAAATGTTGAGGGTACACAGAGAAAAAAAATCCTAACGGACCTTGGATATTGAATTAGAGAATGTTCCTCAACAGCCAAATAATATGCCTTAACAGCCAATAACCGATGTCCTTGGAATTGCAGCAAATCTGAATAATGATCCTGCGTTCCAATTGCTTTAATATAAAGATGCGGCAGTAGGTCCCCTTAGATAAGTATTACCAATTATAATTGTCTTTCTTCCTTCCTGAACGCATTTCCTTGTGCATAACTGTTTACAGGAAAAGAAATTTTATTGCAAGGGTTGCTTTAAATGAAGCATAGCATTGTTATCAGAGGTCAACTGAAATAATCCAGGGGTATTTTACAAGATGAGTAGTAGGAAAACCACAGGAGCAACCTTTTATGGAGAGGTTTGTGGCATACAATTGGCGTTCAGACAAGAGTGATCATATGAAAGGACTCACGACTGATACTGGCAGATTATAAAGTCAGGATGCGAGACTTTTATAAGGGTTATAAATAGCTAATAACAGTCCCCCCCCCCATAAGTTTCATTGGGTCGTCTCAAAAGCAACCTGATAATAGCCTCCATGAATGCCTATCGACTTGTGCCAACTGAAAACTCATTTGTAACCTGGAACATTAATAAAATTTTCTTTCTTACAAAAGTGAATAATTAATTCCCTTGGATCCATCAATAACCATTGTTAAAATAATACCCCCATTATAAATTGATTTTATGGTCATAACCCAAAAGCAACCAGGGGTCTATAGGTAAAACTATATACTCCTATCAGTCATAAATTGTTAACGCAACCTTCCATGGAAAAACTTGCTGGCATAAGGACCAGAGATGGATTTATTTTGTTCAACAAGAAATAACGAGTGTATGTGTATTATGTAATTTTATTCACAAAAGGTTCACAAAGTATTACAGAGCGTATGAGCGTATAGTCATTATTTTTGTTATAACTTCTAGTCAATATTTTCTTAACATCTATTTTAGTCACCTATTCTAGTCGTCACTTCTAGTTTTTAAATCTTTTATCTAGTCATTTGCCTTTTAAACTTAAATATTATCTTAGTTTTGACAAGAGTATTGCTGCTCCTTTGGAAAAAAAAAATAAAAATTTGAGCATTTTCTGAGATCTAGTCTTCAATAATAAAGGAACTTGGCTGTGCTCGTAAACAATATCCAAATCATGGCCAGTAAATTAAATCAAATTGGTTTTAACAATACGTGCGCTGTGTCATAGCAAAAAATTGGTCATATCATGATTCTAACATATGTTTCAATTTTACAAGAGAAAAATACTAACTATCAAACTCACTTTTTATTATCATATGTCTTGATCGTATGCCATAGTTTGGACAAATCTCATTACAGAAAAAGAAACTCTTAATTCTACAATCACATGCCATAGTTTTGGCAAATCTTGTTACAAAAAGGAACTCTTAACTCTATAATCACATGCCATAGTTTGGCAAATCTTATTACAAAAATAAAACTCTCAATTGTACGATCATATGCCATAGAAAAAAAACAATAATAAAAATAAAAAAAAATCAATTCTTCTTCCTTCCTTCAGTTTTAGCAGAGTAGTAAATGGGCCTCCCTAAAAAAAATTCTCTTCTTAATACTAGAATATCTCAATGTTAAACTGCGTCCTCTGGGGTGAAAAAAAAAAAAATTAAACCTCCTATGCAGGGTTGGACTGCATGCACTGGCCGTCCAGCAGTTCCTGTTCGTGGTTCAAGGCCACAATAGCACACGTCCAGCATCCTTTGATGATGGTTAAACGATCCACGAAGTCTCCACATAGGTGGCATTGTACCTTGAAGCAGTTCTCAGGTTTTACCACATTGTGCACCATGACGAACCGGTATCCCTCATCACCCCCATGATGAGCGTGGCAATCAGTGCATCTCCATCGTATGCCGTCCGGAGCTCTATAGAATGCTGCCCGGTAGCATTTTATCCTGTTTTTGTATCGGGCGGGGAGTCGCCCCCTTAAAGCCTTTTCAAGGATGTTTAGTGTTGCGTTGTCCCTGGCCTCCGGCGGTGACCTCCAGGGTACAGCCCCAGGTACTGGTGCCCTTGGATAATCGGGGGGTATGGGTACGTCGACTGCCTGTACCTAAACGGGCCCCAGTTCCTGCAATACTGCCCGGTTTGGGTTGTCGGGTGCCATCATCCCGATATCCCCTTCAACGCGCTGAGGTCTGACCAAATACACAACCGCGTTCTCTTCTTCTTCTACGTCGATCACGTGTGGGTCGATCCTAGCCACCCCCTTTTCCTTTTTTGTGCAGTACTTCTATTTTCTATTAATTTTATTGTCTCTCTGCTCCCTGATTCTTTTATGGCAAGTGATAAAATAGCCGGAAGTGAGACGGTAGGTCTTGCCGCGTTTTCTTCGGTGTGGCGAGTTACGACCTGCGTCCTCATGGATGAGTGTCGCTGCATTCAGGGTCTCTCTACAACAATTTGCGGGTGCCGGGGAACAAATTCAATCATCCAAAGAAACAACAATCCTGAACCAGGATCCAATTAATGGAATCAAATTGTCAACGAGTAATCAGGAATCAACAACAATATGAATTCACCAGCAAACCTTTTCGTCAATAATCTAACTGTTAAGGGGGATGCGTTACAAAACGGAACACACAACAAATCAACAATCAATAGCCGCTAACCATGTTGATTCCAAATAGCTACGGCTGACTGGGTAATCGTAAAGATTTATAACACCAAATTGCCAATTAATGAGAGGTGCGAAATAATCAGTTAAGGCGGCTCGTTCAGACTCCACGTAAAGTTTATTCCTTGAGTTCGAGTATTTTTTTGTCTAGATTAAGGGTGTATCTTGGGAACTGAAAGTTTATTAAATTTACCTTTAACCCATTAAGTCCTGAATGGACAAATTTTCACTAAAGTTTTCAACGCTTATATTTTATGTGAAAATGAATTGTAAAAAGTATATGAATAAGTGCATTCGATGTAAAATTTGATGAACTTTCAGAATATTTTGTTAGATTTTTCAAAAAATTAAACTGTCGAACACTGTACATGATTTTTTCCAAAAAAACATGGTTAAAAAAAAAAAAAAATTATTTATTTCGATTTTTCAAATGGAATGCATTTAAGATTTAATGATCAAAATGTAGAAAACGTGGCCTCGAGACCCAAACTTGAAAATCTAACGATTTAGGTTTTGAAAAAAAATTTTAAAACACATAAAATGGCGGCTGAGACGCAGAAAAATCATAAAAATCTTCTGGAATTATTTATTCGAAAAAGATGGACTTTAGAGAAAAACTTTACTGAAGAAAAAGTTCTTAGAATTGATCAGAGAACATGCTGGAATTTTTCCAGAACCTTTTGGCAAATTTCAGAATTTTTCAAAATTTTCAAATTTTGAAAAATTTAAAAACGCTTCTTATGTTTCTGAAAAAATTCCAGCGTGTTCTTTAATCAATTCTAAGATCTTTTTCTTCAGTAAAGTTTTTCTCTAAAGTCCATCTTTTTTGAGTAAATAATTTCAGAAGATTTTTATGATTTTTCTGCGTTTCAGCCGCCATTTTGTGTTTTAAAATTTTTTTTCAAAACCTAAATCGTTAGATTTTCAAGTTTAGGTCTCGAGGCCACGTTTTCTGCATTTTGATCATTAAATCTTAAATGCATTCCATTTGAAAAATCGAAATGAAAAATTTTTTTTTTTTTTTGATACCATCTTTTTTTGGAAAAAATCATGTACGGTGTTCGACAGTTTAATTTTTTGAAAAATCTAACGAAAGATTCTAAAAGTTCATCAAATTTTACATCGAATACGCTTATTCATATACTTTTTACAATTCATTTTCACATAAAATATAAGCGTTGAAAACTTTAGTGAAAATTCGTCCATTCAGGACTTAATGGGTTAAAAGAAATAATTTGCTTTGTCTATTATTCAAAAGTGTATTTTATAATTTATTTATGGCATGATAAATATTTATTATTATATTATTTTCCCCTTATGGGTGTGTTTTGTGAAATTTTTATTTTAATTCCGATGCATTTATTAAATTAATTAATTTATTTAGGGGTGTATTAGTTGTTGTATAAAATTCCTTTTAGAGTTATTTGTTTTAATTAAAGGTGCATTTTTATAAAATTAATAATTCTTTCAATCAATTAATTTATTGTATTTACAGACTTTTAGAAAGCTAATTTATTTTGGCTAAACGGAAAAGCAAAAATGTGAATTATTTAAAATCCTTGCTGCCATACTGAATTAATTAAACTATTTATTTTATTTAAGGGTGTATTTATTATTCTAACAAAATTAAATATTTCGTAAAATTGATTATTTCCAATTAAGGGTATATCTTATAAAATTTATTGTTTTAACAAAATTAATTATTTCATAAAATTAAATATTTTTTAATTAAGGGTGTATGGAGCCCCTGCCTTCGCTCCGTACAGTGAGATACGACCGTAAAAATTTCGCTGGGACATTCTACAGAAATCAATTGCTTTTAAAGTTCTTATTGCCGTGAATGCCACCAACTCTTTTATCTCTCCTTGGTATCCTTTTTATTTATTTTTTTTTTATTTTATTTAAAAATGTTTGCACAATATTTTACATGTTTTATCTCAGAAACGCACGCTTTAATTTATTTACATGCACATTTTTAGTTCGCCCGTTACCTAAATCTATTTTAGCATTTACGTCGTTATATAATTCAATTATCTTGTACCGCCCTGCGTATTATTCATCCATTTTATCGTGTCGGGGTTCTTTTAACAAATACACCTCATCTCCCTCTTGAAATGTCTGAGAATTTAATTTTTGGTCATATAATCGTTTAGACTTTTCTTTAGCTAACATCAACCGATCCTTAACTTCTGTCTGCGTTTTGGTTAATTTTGAAATTAATTCATCTAAGTACGTCGCGTATGTTTTTTCCAGGTTTTTATTTTCGAATTCCGACGGAAGTCTAGCCTTCCTACCGAAAACTAATTCATGGGGGGTAAATTCATGAGCTGCGTGTGTCGAAGTATTATATGAAAATATGACGCATTTCACCCATTCATGCCAATCAAACTTATCTTGATACATTTTTAAATATTCTACTAGCGATGCGTGGCTCCTTTCCAATGATCCCATAGTTTCGGGCCTAAAAGCGGTTGATTTGTATTGTTTTATTTTGAAGATTTTCCCGAAATTTTTAAACAACTTACTTTGAAAGTTACTTCCTTGATCCGTCTTTATAATTTGGGGGCAACCGAATCTACAAATAAATTCGCGAGCGAAAGCTACTGCAACCGTTTCGGAGGTTATATCTGATAGGAGAATTGCGTCCGAGTATTTTGTTAAATTACATTGCATTGTAAGTAAATATTTGTTACCGTTATTTGTCACCGGCAAAGGACCTACAATATCCATTTCTAATACCTCAAAAGCCTTTGAAGGAGTTGTTGTAATTTTCATAGGCTGCTTTGTTTTTATTCTTACTAGCTTTTTCCTCTGACAATTTTCGCAGGTTTTTACGTAATTAATAATATCCTCTTTCATTCCCGGCCAGAAATATTGATCGCGAATTCGCTTATAAGTTTTGTAAATACCCTTATGCCCTCCTACGGCGGAGTCATGGGCTTCAGATAAAATTTTTGAACGGTCCTCAATTGGGGGTTCAATGACTTCTCCGGTACAAATTGTGATTTGTTGGTCTCCCTCATCCCAATGAGCTCGTATGTTATGTTCGATGGGTAACCAATGTAACCTTTCTAAACCGTCCCCGTTTTTAGCAATACTAACCGATTTTGTATTTTCTCCTATCATACTATTTCGTAATGACTCTAATCCATTTATTACATTTTCTATTTTTAGTAATTCGTTATATCGTTCTTTTGCTATTATCGAATATACCAATTTCCCATTAGATAAACCAGTTTGCACTACATATCCCATTTCTAAATTTTCGTTTTTTATAAGTTCTAAATTTATGTAACCTTCGTCCACCAATTGTCGGCATACTTCTGAACAAATTTTGCAATCAAGTGATATAAAATGTGCTATATTATCTTTTCTCATAGTTAATTGATCTCTCGAAAATAAAACATGATCTATTGGAAATAAATAACATCTTTCTTCAATTGTTAAATTTTAGCTACTGGTTTATTATTACAAATTATCATATTTATTATTTTAATTTCATCGAGTTCTTGGTCGCTTTCGTCAGACGCATTATCGGTTTCATCATCATTATTAATTTTATCGTTCATTTGGTCATCTTTAAAATCATTATTGCTTGTTAACTCATCGTTACATGTATCATCATCAATAATAATTTCTGTCAGACTAACATTATCATTTTTTACTTCAAAATTATTGTTATTTGAATTGTCAGGCTCATGATTCATTACTTTGTCAAATCACCACTAAATTCATCAAATTCATTATCAATTTCCATAATTATTAAATCATTATCCATAATTTTCTTGATTTCCGAGTTACTCGACTCATTTGCATCGTTATCAGTTTTCCTTTTCTCATTTTGCTTTTCAGTTTCTTTCTCATTTTTCTCTTTCTTATTTTGTTTTGCTTTTATCATTTGTTTATTAGGCCTCTTGCCAGCTTCAACTAGTACGTCCTTCGGGGTTTCTTGAGTCCACTGAAGGCGCTGGCCGCCGACGGACGACTCCCTTGTCGGGCCTCCGAGGATGTGATAGTCCTGGTGGGCAGTAAAACCCTGTCCAATGAGACCGGCGCCCTGTAGGCGGCTTACCTCGAGGTGATCGTTCTCACCCCTGCTGGCAAGAGTACTTCGCCTCTTCAGATACCTCTGACACAACTCCCGGGATACCCCGGTGGGAAGCTCAATGCTATCCCGTGAGGGAACCGTCAGAGGCTCTGGCTCATCATCAGTCCTCGCTGTTGTGTCTGCCAGAGTAAATCCTGGGTGGGTAGAAAACTCCCCCACGACGGCATCATGCGAGCTGGATTTGTTATTTTCATTAATTTCTTGCTCAATTATACCATGCAACTCATCATTCATACGTGTTAGTTTATAGGATCCTGATGGCTCGACATCCGCAGGCCGATACACGCCGCCCTCCGGTATCTGAGGGCCGCGAGCCGGTTCCATCAGATCTCGATCCAAACAGTTTTCCTTTTTATCGGTAATCAAGAATACCTTTTCTATAAATGTCTCTGATATTATATGTTCTGAGTCTGTCAATTCATTGCAATTTGAATTTAATTCATCAGTTATCAAAGTTAAAACAGGATTTCGTGATAATGCGTCTGCGTTTGCATTCCCTGTTGTAAATCCATGTGGATTTTACATTGATTTCCACATGGAATCCATATGGAATCCATATGGAATCTATACGGATTCCATATGGATTCCACGTCGATTCCATGTGGAAATCAGTCCCAAATCGTCCTGTGGATTTCCACATGGAATTCCATATAGATTTCTATATGAATTTTTCTACAAACATTTGTAAAACAAAATCCGTATGGATTTCCATGTAGATTTCCGTGGAGAAATCCAGGTAAAAACGATATGATCCATATAGATTTCCATATGGATTTCCATGCGGTAATTTAAATGTTTATAAAAATGTTTATTTATAAAATTTTTAAATTTTTTTACTAGGGATACGTTTTTTACCATATCAGTAAAGCATAAAAAATTATAAACTATAATTTCCTCTTATGTAATTCTTCGAAAAGATTCTACAGTACTTGTTGTCAAAAATATGTATTCTAGTAAAAAAAATATAACAATTTTATAAATAAACATTTTTATAAACATTAAAATTACCATATGGAAATCCATGTGGAAATCTATATGGATCATGTCGTTTTTACCTGGATTTCCCCATGGAAATCTACATGGAAATCCATACGGATTTTGTTTTACAAATGTTTGTAGAAAAATTCATATAGAAATCTATATGGAATTCCATGTGGAAGTCCACAGGACGATTTGGGACTGATTTCCACATGGATATTTTCAACAGGGTTTACTCTCCTGGGTCTATGTTCAACGTCAAAATCGTAATCCCTTAATTTGAATTCCCATCGCCCAATTCGTGCAATTGGGTCTTTTAATTTGTGAAGCCAAACCAAGGCGCGGTGATCAGTTACTAAAGTAAACTTCCTTCCAAATAAATAAGGTCTAAAGTGATAAATAGCGAATACTACAGCCAATAACTCCAATCAGTGGTTGTGTATTTTGTTTCCGCATCGTTTAAGGTTCTCGAAGCATAGGCAATTGGTGGGTTATTTCCTATTTTCCCTTGGCTAAGAATAGCCCCTAAGGCAAAATCTGAAGCATCAGTTGTTAATATAAACGGCTCATTGAAATCAGGGTATCGCAACAAGGGTTCTGTACATAGAATTTGTTTTAATTTTTTAAACGCATTTTCTTGATTATCATCCCAAATAAAGGGTATTCCCTTTTTTAATAGATTCGTCAATGATTTAGCAATTTTTGAGAAATCTGGAATAAAACGTCTATAATAACCTACTAACCCCAAAAATTGTTTAACATTTTTTGCACATTTAAGTCTAGGAAATTCCATAACGGCCTTGATTTTCATGGGATCAGGTCTAACTCCCTCCTCTGAGATTATGTGCCCTAAGTAAGTTACTTCTTTCCTTAGAAAAAGACATTTCTCGGGTTGTAAAGTTAGCCCGGCAGTTTTTAATCGACCGAATAAATTTTTCATTTTTATTGTATGTTCTTCTATTGAAACCGCATAGATGACTATATTGTCCATATATACAAATAATTCTATTCCTTGCAACCCGCTTAAAATTTTGTTCATTAGTGACTGGAAGGTGCTCGGAGCTCCTTTTAATCCCATAGGCATTCGTTTATATTGGTAATGTCCGTATGTTGAGGAAAAAGCTGTTTTGGGGGCGTCTTTAGGATCTATTGGAATCTGATGAAACCCTGACGCTAAATCTAAAGTCGAAAAGTATTTTGAGCTTCCTAATTGATCTAATATGTCCGTTATATTAGGAAGGGGGTAAGCGGAAGCGATCGTTTTCTCGTTTAAAGCCCGGAAGTCTATAACGAGGCGCCAGCGTCTATTCCCTTGGGCATCTGGTTTCTTAGGGACTATCAGGACAGGAGAATTGTAAGGAGATTCAGATTCCTCGATGATATCGTTGTCCATCATTTCTTGAATTTGTTTTTGTGACTTTTCTCTTAGATTCGGAGGTTGTCGGTATTGTCTCACATTGATTGGAATTTCATCAGTTGTTGGTATCTTATGAGCAATCGCCGATGTTTTACTTAATTTATCCCTAGGAAGATGAAACTGATTTGGAAACTGTTCTATAAGATTAATTATACTATTCTTTTCTTCCATGTTTAGTTCATTTAGATTTAAACATTGTATTATTTTGGCTACTCTGTGTTCCTTTTCAATTTTTGCTTCCTCATTACTACTTGCCTGTATGGTTCGAACAGGTATAACAGTGTAGTCATAGCCTTCTAGTGTGAGAGGTGGTATAGTGATATTCAAATTTTCAGTAGTGGTATTTATTATAAACATATGGGCTCTTCCATCCTGGTTTCTAACTAAACATCCGCCGGCATAAAGTCCTGGTCCGGCTTCGATCCTAGGAATATATCCTGATTTTCTATTGTTCCTTATTTTTCCTTTTATGAGTAATCTAGTCCTAGCAGGGACAAAATAAGTTTCGTGAGATATGAATGGTATGTTTGTGGGTGGATCACGAGTCAAAGTGAGTTGTTTATCCGGGAATGATAAGATAGAATTTTGCATTCTTAAAAATTCACAACCCAAAATTCCATCATACTCTATAGGAAAATCATCGGGTACTACTTCCATTTTACAATTTAAATCACTTAAGTTTATGTTAATACTACCCAAAGTGCGTATTATTCCTTCGCTGATACCTGTTAATTGATACAATTTATTTGTTCTTACTTCCTTCGAATTTCTCAACAGTCCTTGTTTTATTATATTTAATTCGGATTCAGTATCTATCAAAAATTGCGGATATTCTTTTATTAATTCGGTAGTATATAATGATACAGTTGGAGATTTTAATTTTCCTTCTTTTCCAAGGGCGACAAAGATTCTGTTTTGGGCACTTGATTGTTCTGATTGCCCACCGTCGTGCCCACACGGCGGACATGGTTGGAGACATGTTAAAGACATGTTATCGCTATTGTTATTTGTTGATCGATTGCCTTGCTGTACCTGTCTATTTCTGCAGTGGTTCCAGGTATGCCCTGTTTTCTTACAAAAATTGCAACTCCGAAACTGATTCTTCTTCCAGCATGTTTCCTGTGTGTGCCCAGGCGTATTACAGAAAGAACAATGTTTATTCTGATTTTTCCTCTTACGACATTCCTCCCAAGTGTGCCCTGATATCTTGCAAAAGTTGCAGTTAGGGTGTTGCTTCCCCCTTTTTCGGCATTCATCCCATGTATGTCCAGGTATACCACAGGAAGTACATTGTTCACCTTTTTTATTCTTTTGGTCTCTCCTCCTTTGACATTCTCGAGCGAAATGCCCAGGTTCTCCACATTGATAGCAGCTCGTTGACTGTTTCTTGTTCGGTGGTTGGCCTTCACTGGAGCTTCTATCCACTATTCGGCATCGTACCTGGTTCCCTTGTTCCTTATGTATTTCCCTCCATAGGTTAACCTCTCGTTCCGCCTCGATAGCCTTGCTGATAGCCGCTTCGAGGGTTGTGGGTGCAGGCGAAATTCCTATCATCCGATGACTGATGTCCTTCTGTAGACCTAGTTGAAAATTAGTAATCGCCGTGGCAATGGTGCCTTGGGTCATTCCTGGGATGATATCAGCCTCAAAGTCCTCATTTATTCGTTCCACAGCCTGATGGAAGAGCTTTGTTGCTCGCAAACCATATTCAGAGACCTTTTTGCCAGATTTCTGTACCAGTCGAGATAATTCGGTCTGTATCTGAGATAAATTTTGAGCAGGTGTAAATGTCCTCTTTAATTCTTTCAATAGTTCCTCTAGGTTAGAAAAGGTCTTGAATTGTAAGTAAGCCTGCGCGTCTCCGGTTACTCTAGACTTCACTAATTTTACAAAAGATTCTCTATCATTCGGATTTACAAAACGTTCGGCGTCTCTGCATTCCCTCATAAACTGATTTACTGAAATATTTCGACCATTAAATTCAGGAATTACTTTTACTACCTCTGAAGTCTTTTTATAACTATTTAAACTATTATTATTATTGTTATTATTAGAATTTACTTCGCAATAGTTGAATTGATCTTGAGAAGGCAGAGACCCCGGAGCGCGACCTGAGAAAGCGGGCCTATATTGCACCGGTAGGACCGAACGATCGGTGGGACCCTTTTGAGTTAAATCCATTGCGGGTTCTAGGTTTTGTTGTTCGATACTTGGTTCAATTCTACCTGCGTCTAAAAGATTGTTATCATTAATATGGGGAGGTTGAGTACTCGGTTCAATTCCGTCAGGGACCGAGGGGTTGTTATCAATGTGGGAAGGTTGAGTACTTGGTCCTGGACCACAGTTGAATTAATATTACCGCTACTCTCAGACATTTCTACAACTAAATCGCAAATCTAATCTTAAACCTATGAATGCAATCGATCAAACCTTAAGACTATTGTACGAAAAATATACCGGCTTATTGTCGTTAACTTCCTACTACTATATCTACTTCAATTAATATTTATTATTTCCGATGCTATTTTGGACAATCCCACCGCTGTCACCAAAATGTTACGATTCCAGTGGCCATAAACTAAAGTCCTTAATATAGAGCGGCAAGCAAATGTAATATTTGACAAATGAAATTCTAGAATGGCCCCAGGGTTTTATATAGGTAGTGGGATCGTCGTCCAATTAAGTACAGAAGTACAAATAGCACAAGAAATAAATTTATTACACTTTCTCAAATTATAAATTAAGTGACATAAATTGTTATTTTATAGTTTGAATTTTGATTTAAAGACTACGCTATCGTCTTATACACAAATATAAATTTAAATAAAATTAATCAAAGATATAATTGATGTTACATTCGTGGATGGTATTAGTTATTAAATAAAATTATTAATAATTAACTGGTTAACTTAAAAATCTTATCTATCTTTTACTAGATGCTATGTAAAAAGTACGAAAATTAATATAAAAGTTAATTGAATGAATTGAAGTTGTTATTGCGATTCAAAATCCTTAATTGAAATTAATAAAGAGAATTTATTACGTATTTATATTAAGTAATCTTACTAATCTTATATCTTAAATTCTTAAAGACTTATCTACCTTATTATGCTATTAAAATACAGAATTAATTATGAACAGTTAATTGATTTATACTTTAAATCGTAAATTATTTATCCTTGAATTTAGTTATTATGATTTGAAATATTTAAAAATAAAGTCTAATTTATATTAAATGATCTTAATAATCTTAATAATCTTAACTTCTTAAAATCTTATCTAAATCGTTATTCTTTAAAACACAGAGTTAAATATAAAGAGTGTATTAAGTTGTAAATTATCTATCCTTAAATTCGCTATTATGACTCGAATCTCTTAATCGACTTTAAAGACGAGACGATTTGCAAATATATAGATATATATATATATATATATATATATATATATATATATATATATATATATATATATATATATACGAGGGTCATTTGATAAGTACCTAGCCTACAAATGAAAACAGCAAAATTTTACAAAAAATAAAATTTATTTTTCAATGTAGTCTCCTTTTAGTTGAATACACTTGGTCCAGCGGTGTTCCAATTTTTTTAACCCCGTTGAAAAAAATGTTTTCTCTTGGTTTGCAAAATAGGCCTCCGTGGCGGCGATTATTTCGTTATTGGAGTGGAATCTCTTCCCGACGAGCGAATTTTTTAGGTTCGGAAACAAAAAAAAGAGAATACGGTGGATGGGGCAGCAGTTCGTAGCGTAATTCGACCAATTTAGCCGTGGCGAGTGCAGAAGTGTGAGCCGGTGCATTATCGTGGTGGAAAAGCACTTTCTTTTTAGACAAATGGGGCCGTTTTTCTTCTAACACGGCGTCAAATCGGCTCAATAGTTCGGCGTAGTACTGTCCTGTGACCGTTGTGCCCTTCTCCAGATAGTCAATAAAAATCACACCTTGAGAATCCCAGAAAACAGTGGCCATCACCTTTCCGGCCGACGGGACCGTCTTCGCCTTCTTCGGAGCAGGTTCACCGGGTAAGGTCCACTGTTTTGACTGCTCCTTGGTCTCTGGAGTGTAGTAGTGAATCCATGTTTCGTTGGCGGTCACGTAACGACGCAAAAACTCTTTTGGATTGCGATTAAACAGCTCCAAACACTGCTCTGAACTGGTCACACGGATGCGCTTGTTGTCTGCAGTCAGCAAACGCGGCACCCATCTTGCTGACAGCTTCCTCATGCCTAAAATCTCATGTAGGATATGCCACACGCGTTCTTCTGAGATGCCTACTATCGCAGCTATCTCGTGCACCTTTAATCGGCGGTCTGACAAAACGATATCGTGTATTTTTGTCACGTTCTCCTCCGTAGTGGCTGTTTTCGGAGCACCTGGGCGTGGATCATCAAAAACCGACGTACGACCACGTTGAAACTCGTTATACCAAAATTTAACGGTCGCCATCGAAGGAGAAGCATCCCCATACACTGCGTCCAAGCGTTCTTTAATTTCACTGCGCGATTTCCCTTCCAAAAACAAGAATCCAATCACCGACCGATATTGTTCTTTCTCCATTTTTTCAAAAATCAACGGGCACATTTGCTTTCACACGCTCTCAAAAATAAACTACAACTCCGATCCGGCTGAAATTTCGTCTGTAACCGTTTATAGGAAGATACTGCACTGTAGTGTATTTCTGGTGCGATAGTTGCACCATCTGGCGGTGAGGCTAGGTACTTGTCAAATGACCCTCGTGTATATATATATATATATATATATATATATATATATATATATATATATATATATATATATATATATATATATATATATATATATATATATATACATATATATATATATATATATATATATATATATATATATATATATATATATATATATATATTATCTGATTTATCCGTCGGATTCGGTGTTGATTGGGGCTCTTCCTTCGATATGGACGGCCGTGGACCCAACTTCAATCACCCGTTGTCCTGGTATTCACCCTGAAGTCCCAAGGAAAACCACAGCCCCAAAAACCTTGGGCAGGACAGCTCTCCCTCCTCTGATTGGTGAGGTTGTTGATCTTTTCGTTGTTGTTAATTTGTTGTTGTTGAATGTAGTTGACTCGTCGAAAGATCGTCGAAGTAATTGAAACTTGTTGAAAACTCGTTGAAACTTCTCGAAACTCGTCCAAACTCGTTGAAACTGGTTAAAGCTCGTTCAAACTTGTTGAAACTCGTTGAAGATTGTTGAAACTTGTTAATACTTGTTAACAGTTAACACTTGATGAAAACCGTTGAAACTTGATATAAAATCGTTGAAAATGCGTTGATCTTGATATAACTATATATATTCAGCGTAATTCTTGAAGATACGTGGGTGCTGATAGGTACAAGATTGGATTATTTCTCTAAGCGAGACTCCCTCTCGGTGTGCTGGGCCCCCCTTTTATATGGTGAGCGCGGACCTGAAAGCCGTTGAGGATGATCCTTCTCCCTCTGGTGGGGAGAACTTGAAACATATCCATAGCTTGTGGAAAGGCTGTAGGATCCACAAAATCTGAAAGGAGGCTCCGCCCCCTCCTTCTGTGGTGGGAGATTCTGCTTCTCTCATTGGTTCCCTCGTTTGGTCGGTTACCTACTACGTAATTTCGTGGAATTGTTTACTACCTACAGGTTCTAGGAATAAAATATCCGTTAAAATACTCTGCAACAGATTATTATGTATGTTATTACATTTAATGACGTATTATTAATAACAATATTAATCAACAATTTATGCAACTTGAATCATCAACAATTTGTTGTTACTTTGTTTATTTACCCCGGTCTCTTCTCTATTAATCAAAATGATCTTAATTTATTAATAAAAGGTCCTTAAAACAATAAATTGTTAATCAACCGATAAACTATCGCTAGTAACTTTATTAATTACCCAGTTTAATTGTTTTAATTAATCTTAATTAACCTCTCGAGTTAGATTTATATTCTATCATTATTAACTATACATTGCATTAAATTGCAATTATTTTCAATATTATTCATCAATGCCTTAAATTAATAGTTATCTATAAAAATATATTGGAATTTCTTGCTAAATTTGTTATCAAATCATGTGGATTCTCAACAACTATTTATCCTTACTTTATCCTTCCTAAGATAGCGTAAGAAAATAATTAAAAATACAATCCATTCAATCGCTTGAAATGACGAAAAATTTTTAACTCCTTGCCCTTGAATATATATGTCTATATGTGTGTGTGTGTATATGTGTGTGAGCATGTGTGCGTGAGTATATGTGCCCGCGCGTGCCCACCTGTGTGTGTGTGTGTGTATATATGTATGGGTTATTCTCTAATAAATTTAAGATAAAAAATTTTTTTTGCTCAAAATTTTTTTCATGTTTTTCTGAATATTTTTAACCCTTCCAAATTTTTTACGGTTTTCAACATAAAGTTTCAGAGCTGGAAATTATCAAAATAGCAGTTCTTATGAATTTTTGTAGTTTGTAAATTTTTACCTCATTTTCCTCCTAAACTATGCATTTTACAGAACAAATAATAAATACACTTTTTTTAGCAAATAAGCTATATTTTCAGAAAAAGACATATATTATTTATTATTTTATATCATATATTATATTAAATTATACATACATACATACTTATATGTATAATATTTATTATAAAGGTATTAATGCAAAATAAATGCACAGCTTAAACGTGTCTAAAATTAATTTTAATGGTTTTCTTACGCTATGTTTGATTGTTTACAATTTCCTGAAAAATCAATTTTTTTTAACAAATGAGAGCTTAAATTTTAGCTTTTACTGTCAACTTTTATAATTTTTTTACCTCTTTGTCGTATCTTAAATACTTACAATGTGACAGTCAATAGAAGGGACATCATTTTTTAATACGATAAAGGATATTTGAGATGAAATTGCCGCATAGTGATCTCAAGCCTGTAGAAAAAAGGACTTAGGTATATCGTTTAAACGGAAACGGATAATCATAGGTAATTACTGCACCTATCGAACCCCGCAAAAAAAAAATCCCTATCTCAAAAATTTTCTTTAAACATTAATTTTGATCACTTTTGGGCTAAGATTGGCCACTGTGCGACGGGTTGTCACGGCAAGCCGCCGATACCACCGGGCGATCTACGGAAAGAAGGACGCCTGCCGCGAGCGCGTCCTCTGCCACCATTGCGCCCAGACGCCGGGCGAGGCACTTGTGGGACCTATAAGCACAAGGAAAAAATAATAATAATGAGAATTAGGAGAACTAGTGACGAAACAATATACATAGATATATATATACACGTATATAAAGACTCACCACAGGAGATGACGAGTGGAGTAGCCTGATGACCAACCTCACGGGGAAACCAGCTAACATTCCGGTGACTTCCATAGCTTCCACGAATAGCGACGATACGAATGATATGGAAAGAAAGCTACCAATGCTATTACTTGGAACACATCTAATTTATACCAGAAAATCACTGGACAACAGGAGCTCCCCACGCCGAGCTACGGCAAGGCGTGAGCGCTGTCTCAGCATCGCGCGGCGACCGATTCCTGGAATAACACACCACCGGTAGACAGCGATTTCGGGTACTCAAGGAAAACACTCGGCAACATATAATAGCTAACATTGAATTTTTTATCATGAATGAGAATTGTAATCAATTGCGTCGTCTAATATAAAAATAATATTAAAAAGAAGACAAGGTGCCGAGGGCGATTATGCCTATAAAATGCTTCATATGATATTTAAATTATCATAAATAAATAATACTTACCGTAAACGGAATAGGGCATCAAAAACATATAAATTATAATACTAAAAACACAGTAAAATAAGTACATCATTGTAAGACAACAATAATACTTAGAGCGTATTTAGAAAAAAATCAGATAGAAAGAAAGAAAAAATGGGAAGAAAAAAAAAAGAAATGAGAAATAGGAATATCTGATTACAGGGCAATTTGCAGCCAGGAAAATGCGATGGCGACTACATGATCAATGGAAGGAAACCCGGGAATACTAGTAGAACAACTCAGGTCCCTCGTGATATCCAGTACTACATAGAGAATAATACAGTAAATAGATTTGGAACCACTAACGCAGCAGGGAGATAAATTGATGGAAAGCTGGAGAACATTAACACAGTTTCGGAAGGAAAACAAGAATGAAAACCAATATCTACAATTGAAAAGCATCTACAAACAAATAAAGACCTATAGTCAAGATATGGAGAGAGTGTTCGAATTAATGCAAGGACACGAACACCCCAAGCATAACCGGGAATGCCGCGCATGGTTCTCTGCAGTGGGCAAGGTGAGCAAATTCCTATTTGGAACGCTCGACGAAACCACCGAAAAGGAAATAAAGGGCTTGATAGCAGGGACAAAAACGAGAACATCTAATTTATCAAAACTTCTAATAAATCAAACGGAGATTATGTACAGAGAATTTGGTATATTGCAAAAAGAAACCATGGAAATCGAAAAGCATTTACAGATATTAAAACAGGAACAACAACAAGAAAAAATGGAAGCAGCCTTCAACAGAGCAGTACAGATACTCGGACAGCAAATATTACAATATGAGATTGACGTGCAGACCCTAACAGACGCAATCCTGTTCGCAGCTTAGAATTCAATCCATCCGCGATTCATAGACCCAGCTCAGGTACAAGAGACAGCGCGATTAGTTTCCACAACGGTGTCGGTCGCCGCATTCCCGATTCCGAGCGAGAATGGCAGCGTAGCTGATTTAGTGAAAATTGCGGATGTTTTAATCATGTTATGTGATTCGCAACTTATATATTACATCGCGATACCACTAGCCTATTACCGCGAGTATGATCTGTATAAATCATCTCCATGGCCAACACCACAGGCCACTGCAAATGGATCAACGGCATACGCGTACATTTGGCCAAATATACCATTCTTTGCGCTCAGTCGAGCTAAGGATGCATATATCAGTATCCAACCGGAGACATTAAATAAGTGCAAACGCATCAATAACTTATACATTTGCAGAGAAACAGACCCCGAACAGTTACTCGACGATCGAGCAACATGCGAAGTCAAAGTAGCTGCCAAGCAAGAGCTGTCTAAACTCGCTGCTTGTAATATCAGAATAATAAAATTAAGTACTACGTTTTGGGCTAGAACGAGCTCGCCGAACACCTGGATGTTCTCGGCCGGAACCAAGGACAAATTATTAGTCAGCTGTATGAGAGCAGCAGATCACGTAGTCCCAATACAAGGAGTCGGTCTACTCGAGTTACTAGAAGGGTGCACGGCCCGATCAGAATTTATACGATTGAGCGCGACCCGCGAGGTAACCACTGAATTCAAGCCGGTGACATACGGCGGAAGCGGGCTGAATATATCAGAGATACTTAACACCACAATGGTCGACTCGAGTGCATTAATGCGGCATATAATGGAAGGGCCTGCAAACTCGCCCACAGACGCAAACGCTCAGGTCCAATTTCTGAAAATGGGCGAAGGGCTGAATGAGATCAATCAGGCTCGCGAGGTGGAACAGAACCAAGAGATAAACGACGAAATCGTCGCATTCAGGCAATTAGTATCATACTCCGGTGGATCGGGAATAGTAATCGTAATAATAGTGGGAATACTTTGGAAAATCTGGCCGAAAGGGGGGCGCCCGCTACTAATCAATAAAGATATTCTTACAGGCACACGAACACCGGCTCGACAACCCCAGAGTCCAATCGTACGCTATTCAACAGCGGGAGAGCGACTATTTAGCCTTCCACACCTACACGAACTAGGCCTACAAGACCATCCCTACCCAGCTCGGGGACAGCGGATATTCGATAGTACGCAGTCCATATGCTCTTAGCAAGAAGGGACAAAAAGCACAAGTCAATTATAACCTCGTATCTTATGTAACTTAAATTATTGTATTTATAAAAAAAAGAGAGATGGTTATAGATTATTAGTTCTGTAATTATTAGGTACACAAACATGAACAGTACATTACACACAGGAACATTGTTTGTTCCTCCTACACATTATTTGTAACAAATACACAATGAACAATAGCTAGTAAACATTTTTGTAAACCGCTCCGCAGCAACGAAAGCCAATCTTAGCAACCTCAGCAACCGCTCGATGAGGATAAATTCAACAAAAAAAAGCCAACCTAAGCAACCTCAGCAACCGCTCGATGAGGATAAAGGTAAAAAAAAAACTTTGGTCAATCTTTCAAGGGGGCCAGCTCCAACCCAGAACACAGGAAAATTTTTTCGAGGCTTGGGCTTTGAGCATCGATCAGAAGGTCGATGTTGCTACCCTCAGACGTGTTACGAGTAGAAGCTCCTAGAGCTTAATCGCGCGACCAGAAGCGAGCTGCACGTCAGCAGCTCGCAGGACATCGAACCTCAACTATAGCTGCGCGTCAGCAGCACGCGACGTAAAAACTCCCGAAACTCAAGCGCGTGAATGGAAGCGAGCTGCATGTCAGCAGATCGCAGGACGACGAACCTCGAACGACAGCTGCAAGTCAGCAGTGCATCGAACCCAAGAACGAGATGATGAAACTCGGGCGCATCAGACACAGCATCGAAAAGCTGACACGATGGCTCGATTGGCAATCAACGAAGTTAGCGATTGACTACCACCCACAGACACTTTGATACTGGTATAAATACGAGACAGAGCACGTATGAAGGGAGTTCAAGACCATCCGGGAACGAGCGAGGAAGAACGAACGAGGAAGCTCTACACCAGCGACCTACGAGAAGACGATCGCAAGTCAACCGCGCCGCGACATTTAAACACGTTAGGGATACCTCTCTCTTATTGAGGGGAAATAAATATCAGTACATATATAAACGGACTAGTATTTCACTGCATCGCTTCGAGTGCAAACTTGGAGCGACCCGAGAACCAGAACCATCCACATCCTCGAATACGTCTCACACGTAACATATTAATTTTAGAAATGTTACGATTTAATAATCGCATACAATAAATAAATGGAGGAGGACTCTATAAAAAAACGGCATGGCGTGACTCGGTGGGGAATCGAACCCCGGACCTTTCGTTTTCGCGACGAGTGCTCTGACCACTGAGCTACCGATGCCGGTGCACGTCTTTCCTCGAGTCATCCTCATGTTGCTGCTATATGCAACCCGATCCGCCTCGTCACGTTGTGCATACTATGCACACGTAACACGTCTGCGGCCCCGAAAATCGACGTCTCCGTCGATTGTAGAAATCTACTTTACCTTAGAGTGTTAGAAATCTACATTACCTTAAAGCGTTGGATTCGTACGGTGCAGTTTTAGCTACCGTACCCTAACACCTAGCACCAGAAATGTTACGATTTAATAATCGCATACAATAAATAAATGGAGGAGGACTCGATAAGAAAAACGGCATGGCGTGACTCGGCGGGGAATCGAACCCCGGACCTTTCGTTTTCGCGACAAGTGCTCTGACCACTGAGCTACCGATGCCGGTGCACATCTTTCCTCGAGTCGTCCTCATGTTGCTGCTATATGCAACCCGATCCGCCTTGTCACGTTGTACATACTATGCACACGTAACACACTTCAAATAGATAATATGTAAACAAAACTTTTTTCCATTTAAAATTTTGATGTAAAATCAATACCTGACGAGTTAGACCTATAAAAACGATTTTAAACGCCTAAATATACATAAAATGGACGATTTTCGGCTATAAAGTCACAGGATTTAACTTTACACAAATATGTTAAATATAAAAATTGTAGATTATAATAAAACAAAACTTTTTCCGATTTAACATTTTCATGTAAAATCAATTCCTGGTGATGGAAACCTATAAACACGATTTTTAATGTATCAATGCACCTTACATAGTCAATTTTCGCTTATTATTTAACAGAATTCGATTCGACACAGAAATATTAAATATAATAGCTATCAATAAGATCGGAAAAATCAATATAACATTCCAAAGATAATATAATTACAAAAATATAATAATGATATACAAAATTACATTTGATTACAATATTCAATGGGATAAACACATTGGAAGAATTATTAAACAAGCGGAATATCTATTCCCTTTTTTTCTACAAAGGTAAATATTATGCAAACTAAAACATTGTTGACATTATATTATGCTCTTTTTAATAGTATTAAGAATTATGGAGTGATAGCTTGGAGTGCTATATATGAATAGTGTAAGACCATTAAATAATCTACAAAATACAATCTTTAAAATTAAATACAAAAATACTTTTGTGATTGAAGGATGCTCTTTAAATATTAAATAATTATTTTGTTTTGAGTCCGTTTTTCTATCATTATGAGGAACTAAAAAGTAGATGCCAGAGACAAACAATTAATACAAGAAATGAAAGTATACAGATATAACTAAAAAAAACTAAAACAATACCTAACAGAAACTGCTACATAGAAGCTGTCAGAACTTATAATTCCTTGTCAAATGATCTTGAAAACTCAATGTGTACTATTAAAACTAAAAAAACGTATAAACGTATAAAAATTAGATTCATAAAATGTATAATTATGTTATGTTACTGTTTCGATAACAAGTTCAAGAAATTTTATGTAAGATTACACAGCTTAACCAGTTAACTATGTTCACAGGACCAAAGCGATATAAACAAATTGTTCACATTCTGAATACACATACTACTGTTTTCTCTGTTTTTTCTTTCTGAGATAAAGATGAATAAATGTTGTGTTGTGAAATTAGGAAGTTAGCTAGTAAGTTTTCTTTTATCTATCGGAACTCTGCTCAGGTAATTGATTTATCTATGTAGAATTTCCAATATGGTAGAAAACTATTAGATATCTATTTAATACAACAGACCCTCTGAGTCGAGTTCTTTTATCCTGACTGAACTTGTAAATTGATAAGCCGAACTAATCTTACGAATAATAACTACCTACCCGAAGCGCATCTAAACACACACTGTACTTTTTAAGTTTTCCCCCAGTCTCTCATTTCCTATACCCTCACATTCTAAAGCACTGACAGACACTCTCAAATCACTGCTGGAGCTGTAGAGGCAGCAGAGCCGGCCCAGATTGGCGCTACTCCAAAGACACCAGTCTGTTCAGGATGATATAACTCTAGCCACCCCTACTGAATAAAATCAGATGAGAAATTATCTGAGTTCTCACCTGATTTCTCACCTTATTTTTCACCTGATTTCTCATGCCAAAATCTCAGATGATTTTTGAGGACTTAGAACATCTTTTCCCATCATATTTTTTAATCAAATAAATATCACAAATAACCATTGAAAACATATTAGTTCTAGAAAACAATCAATTCTAGAAAAAACTAATTGGATGTAACAAAAGAAAGACGTTTTTCGTCTTTTTTATGAGACAGTTCTTCGCGAAAAAACGGATTACCGAATGGCGCATCAAAATTACAAGTCCCGACCCAGAAAGGATTCTCACAAAAAAAAAAAAAAAAAAAAGTTCATTATACGACCTTTTCCGTAAAAATACTTAATCAGGATTTCTTCCAGAGTCGAAAATATACTCTGCTGTATTTATAACAAGTTATAAATTATAAATTTATATATGTTATAAAAAATTTATGTAAGTTATGAATTTATATAAGTTATAAATTATAATACATTATTTGGCAATTTAATGTTGTTTATAAAAATAATAGTTTAATGAAACCTTTGTAGAGAAAACATTATTTATACTGATATTGTATTTCCTAGGTACGGTACTTACAATTTTCTCGACGACAACAATTATCGGCAGAAAAGAGAAGGAGGTGATGATGTTTAACGTGTTAAGTCTTGAGAATTCGAGAATAGACTCTTATATTTATTCAATTGATTATATTTTTATATTTGAATGATATTTGATTTATATTACCTTTACTCTGGGCGTAGGCTCTCGTAAATAATAAACAGGTGATTAGTTAGATGCACTATTTATTTGCTAATATAAGTTTTATAAATAAGACAATACGATTTACAACTTATTCACTTTGTTTAACAATATATAATACCGATATCGTATTAAATTGATATAATTGCTTTAATCCTATCGTCGGTTGAAGGGTACGGAGCTCGCGATCTGTGCGCGAATAACTGACGTGTGTAGTAAAAGTCGCCGTTTTTATTAAGCGATTAAATTAGATTAAAGATGATTTTGACGCTGGATCAAAATCATCTTTTTTAAGCAATCTTAGTAAACATTTTGACGTAAATCGTTCAATTTCGATGTTGAGAAATGCTGAGTGCACAAAATTACGACACGCGTATGCTTTCGCAAAGTTGGTGGCTTGCTGTGCGTTGTCGAAATGCTGCGTCGTTAAATTCGCAATCACATAATTTTGTAGGTCAAGAAATTACTGATGTGAGTATGAATATCAAATGTAAATTAAGGATACGTCATGAACGTAACACCTCCCCCCTTAGGCTGTTGAATATCGTAAAGATTCAACAATTATAGGAATAGTTGAACCATCAGTAATTTCCTGTTACAAAATTTACAATGATAACTTAAACTTATTCGGTTACAATAATAATAAGTTACAAACTTTAAACTTATTCGGTTACAATGATAATAAACTATAAATACAATAACGTCTTTCGTAAAACGTATTGAGCAATAATTTCAATACGTTGCTTTTTGTGAAATTGATAATTCATTTTTATTGATTAACTCGGGTTCATAAGATATTAAACAAGATGATTTTTCCATTTCATCCTCAATTTGAAAATTTTCAGTTTTCTCGTTTACTTGTACTACTTGTTCACAATCCTTATGAATTACGGGTATTGAGTTTTGTTTTTCATTCGTATTTTCCAACATTTTCTTTAAAAATTCCTTTTGTTCTATCGTTACTCTTGATTTAATTTCTTTATCCGTTTTTTGTGGGTTTTCAGTTACTATATTAAGATTATGATGTAGTTTATGGGCCGGTTTTAGCTTGATTTTATTATTATTTATTTGTAAATAACCCTCGTCTAGTCTTAATTTTTGTTCAGTAAGAATTTTAATTCCTAAAATTCCGTCGTAGGGTAGACAAAAATCTTCTGGTGCAACATGAACATCAATATTTAGTCCATTGATTTTCATTTTTATTACTCCTAATGTCTCAATAGTTTTATCTGTGATACCGGATAAACGAATTTTTCTATTTTCTAAAATTATGTTAGAAGGTATCTGATTTCCTTTTATAATATTTAATTGAGCTCCACTATCTACGAGTAAATTACATACTTTACTTGTATATGGATTCTCTATTTCGACGTACTGCAGTGAGTTTTCCAACTTCAGAAAATACATTGTAATCTTTGTCGCTGTTATTTTTTCTTGTATTTTTTCTTTTTCGACACTATTTATTTCTGGTTCGTTAAAATCTATTAAGTTTATTTCTTCATCACCTTTAATTTTCGATTTGCTAGCTGTCTGATTTTTCCACATGTTTTCATTAATCTCACTCATATTCTTTGAAATTAATAAATCGATCTCAGTGTCTTCCCTTTTCGTTATAATATTATCATTAAATGTACTTATTTTAATATCGGCCTCGTTTTTGAGTGGGTTTTTATTAATCCTTCCAGTCCACTCATTTCCAGAAGAATTTGTTAGTTTTCCGAATTTTGTTGATCAAATACTACTCGCGAACTACATTCTTTTATCTGATTTATTTTGGAGCATCTTGATTTCATGGCAATTGTCTATTTGATGTCCATTTTTATTGCAATAACAGTATTTAATTTGTGTCGTCAAACTTTTTAATTTTCTACAGTCTTCTAACGTATGCCCGGTGAATTTACAATACTCGCATTTCATGATCCGTGTATTAATATTTTCTCGATAGCTACTATTTGAATTATTTGAAAAGTGATAGTTGTTTTGATGATTTGTTCGTATAAATCCATTTCTATTACTATCACGATGTTCATAGGTTTTAGTCGAAGGTTTGTAATTGTTACTTTGGAACGTCCTTTGTTGATTATTATTCACTTTCCTACAGGTTTTCGATGGATGTCCTGGCGTGTCGCAAAATTGACAAATTTCTCTATTCTGAGAATTTTGTTGCCTATTTTGCATAATTAAAATTTTCACGCTTTCGCAATCCGCGGTTTCGTGACCTTCGTCCGCACACATCGCGCACCATATCTTTCTTTTGTTTATCGTGCAGTATTTCATTGAGTCCCCGAGTTTGTTGCACCTCTTACATAATGCTGACGGACAATTTTTAGCCGTGTGTGACGCGCTGCCACAGATTTCGCATGATTCCGTAATTCTTGCCGAATTATTGCACGTAAGCGGATCGTGCCCTCTTTCCTTACCTTTCCAACACAGTTCGTATTCTGTAATAGTAGGACATTGTGTAACCTCGTGCTCCATATTTTGGCAATATTGACAATGATTACTCGACATCGTATTTAACTTAAACGTGTCTACTGAGTGGCCTTCCGTACTACACAATTTTCAAATTAATTTTATTACATGCTTAGCTGTTCTGCAATGATATGATACATGCTCTTTACTTTTACAATAGACACATGAAGCTTTCATGCAAAATAATGCTTCGTGATTTATTTCCCTACATAATTGGCAAAAAACTGATTTACTTTTATTTGGATTTGGAGCTTCGAAATTAAACAATATGCTTGTATTATTATTCCTTAAGCTATTTTGTTGTTTTAAATTTGATTCAATTCTAATAGCTTTTTGTACTGCGTTATCCATGTTTTGCTGTTCTCCGAGTTCTATTCGAATTTCCTGTTTTAATCCTCTTTTAAAACTGCTGAGTATGTCATTTTCTAAATGTGTTTTAAATTCTGTTAATATTTCTCTTGTTACATTTGGTTCTAATTTTTTTAATTCCATTATTTGTGTGCCTAATATTCCTAAATTGTTTGCAAAACGTAGTACATCTTCATTTGGTTTTTGAATTTGTCGTGTTATTTTTCCGTATAATGAATGTATATTATCCGTCGATGGATATCATTTACGTATGGTTTGAATAAACGTCTCAATATTTGCGATCTCTACATTTGCTAAAGCTTTATAAGTTTCGCCCCTGAGCTTTATTTGTAGAATCTGAACTAGGTTCTACTCGTCATTATCCGAGATTATTCTTTTTGCTTGTTTTAATTTTTCTATGTATTCATCAATTGGAATATTTTCCCCGTCAAAAGCAGGTACTAATTTTGTAACTTCTTTAAGTCGACGCTAACCGGATCTTCCGTATCAAAGGTCAACCACTGCGCGCGCTCTCTAGGGAGGACTCCTGGAAATATCTGGGGATCGGATTCTCTCCTGAAGGACGTCGACCGGCCCGGCTAAATAATCAACTCAGTCCCCTTCTTGAACGACTAACGAAGGCACCACTCAAGCCCCAGCAGCGAATCTTTGCGCTCAAGGCAGGCGATCTTCCCAAAGTCTACTATCACATGGCGCTTGGGAGAATCAATATCAGTGACATCCGCAAAGCCGATAAGATGGTGTGCGCCTTCGTGAGGCAATGGATGGCCCTGCCAAACGACATCTCAATCGGCTACTTCCACGGCCCCGTTTCAGAAGAAGGACTAGGGATTCCCTCCCTACGATGGCTAGCCCCCCTCCACCGCAAGGACCGCCTTCTCGGACTAGTACCCGAACGTAGAATGGAGAACATCACAGACCCGTACCTGGCTAAAGAGATCGGCCAGTGCAGACAGCGGCTCACGGAGAATGGTTTAACATACACCACCCATGAGGAGATTAAGAAGAGGTGGGCCGCTATTCTGCACCAATCCATCGACGGCTCGTCGCTCAAAAATTCGCATCAAGTCACCGGCCAACACCAATGGGTGGCGGATGGAACTTCACTTCTTACAGACAGAAACTACATTAACTGCCACAAAGTGAGAATTGGAGCGCTGCCAATACGATCTCGGACGACCAGAGGGAGACGCGGTGATAGACTCTATCGCGCGGGGTGCATGGCGCAGGAAACTAACAACCATGTCCTGCAGATTTGCCCTCGCGCCCACAAGGCCAGAATCGACAGACATGACGCCGTGCTCTCCTACTTAGGGCGCAATCTTCGACGCCAGGGTTTCGAGGTCCAAGAAGAGCCACACTATCGGACGCAGGAAGGGTCGAGGAAGGCGGATATTGTGGCAACAATGGGCACACTTGGGCTGGTGATCGATGTCCAGATTGTTGGCGAGCAGTCTGATCTAGAGAGAGCCAGGACTGCCAAAATCAGGAAATACGCCGACAATCTTGACATCGAACGGGCCATACAGCGTGAGACCGGAGCAACCAACATCCATTACCTACCGGTCATCCTCTCCTGGAGGGGTATCTGGTGTAAAACATCCGCATCAGATTTTCTGGCACTGGGCACCATCACCCAGAGAGAGCTCGCTGTCATCGCCACCCGTGTGCTCATCGGTGTTATCATCGCCCACCGCGACTTCAATCGCTTAACCGCGGTCACGCACGGAAGATGACATCGCCCAAAAAAGAAGACGTCCCATCCCCTCGATGCTGCCAGCCGTTCTCAGGCATAATCTACTTTAAGTCTTATATATGAGGCGTTTCACGTCAACTGTCCCAGCGCGCGGCGCGCGAGCCCTAAATCGTGCTATTTCTAACTCATGTTTATGATACTAAAATGTACTTAAAAAAATTGTTTGATAAACGTTTTCGACGTATTTTTTCCTCAGCTTTCCAATGACGTAAGCAGTTTTTCCAAAATTTTTCATTTTCACCTTCAAAAAGTACAAAACATGTTATATCTCAAAAAATGTATTTTTAATATTTTTTTTGACCCTCTAGATCGAAAGCTGAGCATTTTTTACGTAGAAAAGGATATTTTCCAAAGAGTGCCCGAGATGTTTTTTTGCGAGAAATAGAATGCGAAAGCGTTTTTGAAGATGAAAATGGAAAATTTCGAAAAAACTACCTACATCATTGGAAAGCTGAGGAAAAAATACGTCGAAAACGCTTATCAAACAATTTTTTTAAGTACTTTTTAGTATCATAAACATGAGTTAGAAATAGCACGATTTAGGGCTCGCGAGCCGCGCGCTGGGACAGTTGACGTGAAACGCCCCATATGTAACTGGTATTAAGTGTAAATATCTGTAATGTAATATATATATGAGATAATAAAGTACAATTTTTTTTTTTTTAACTTTAATGCTTGAATTGCCATTTCTACTTCAAAATTTATTAGATTTTCGTTTATTCGAATTCTTACCCCTTCGTTATTATTTAAGTTATTATCTTTAGCTAAAATCAGGCTTTGTTCATTAAGTAATCCGTCTATGGCTGTGCAATCATGTTGCTTGTCGTCTTCTAAATATGCTGAGTCGTTAAAAATGCATCGCTTTGACCTGGTGCATTCAGTGTATAAAAAGTATTTGGTGATATACTATCTTGTTTTATTTCCGGAATTAAAAGATTATTTGTGTGGATTTTGTAATATTCTGCTTTTTGTTTAAATTAACTGAAGTTCGTGAATCTGTTTCTTCTAGTTCGATAAGGTCTGCTTTTGTAGTCGATGGAATTGAAACTATTTCCGTATTTTCCTCTGTTTTTGAGTCCAATAATACGTTAGCATAAGTTTTTAATGAAATTTCCTTTCGAAAGCGTTCGTTCGCTTATTTCTATCATCTACTTGCTTTTTTTAATCTGGGTCGCCTTGTGTCATCTGTCTGGTTATAATCCATTTGTTTCCCTTATTTCCAGTGTTTTTCTGATATGACATAACATATTACTCTTTTACCTATTTTATACTTAATATTTCTTTTTAAATACGTTTTTATTATTGAGATGTGAATTTATCGCCCTCCATATTATTCATGTTTGAAAGATACTTATGGATCAGGATGGGGCTTTTTTAATACAAAAAAAGAGACTTGATCTTTTTTTCTGTAAATGCTTCAAAGCGACGTTTCGTCGGCTTGGTCTGCCGACCTCTTCAGGCTAGATGTTTATTAAATAAAAATACAGAATTACAAATCACGTATAACATTCGATAAAAAAACCAATGATATATAAAAAAAGGAAACGAACCCTATTTACCTTAAACGTTGGCACAAGTCAACGAGTCAAAATTTATAACGATGTACAGTCATATTAACACTTACGGCTAGTGGCAAAGAACATTAACGTACATATCAATTTATACACAACGCTATCAAAATAGACGAAAGTATTGAAGTAGTCAATCATAACAAAAACAATCATGACGTTAGCAGTTAAAATTTCGAAAGTAAAGGAAAATAAATGCGGTTAAGTGTATAAATATCCTCTTTCTTGTTTATACTGTGTTTGTTACATTTTATGTGTATCATTTCCGATAAGAGTCTTTTTTATAATTCCGCTCAATGTCTATAATTTTTTGTGTCGTCCCAATTAAATTCATGATTCAAACTATTTTTGTGGGTGTGTACTACGGACTCGATGTTTTTGTTTTTCTTATGTTCATTGATTCTTGTTTTTAAAGAACGTTTGGTTTCACCAATGTACGTAGCTGGGCAATTTTTACAAGTAAATTTGTACACCACACCTGTTTGATCCCATTTGTCAGACTTATCTTTCCCCAATTTAATCACGGAGTTCATACTTTTATTCACTGTGGGAATCGTGGTAATATTGTATTGCTTAAAAATTGAAGAAATTCTTTCGTAATTGTTAGTGAACGGTAATTGAATCTTAGGCATTTTTTGGAACATTGATTTTTTATGTGTGTTTTTGTTGATGAATTTTGATTTATATTTTAGATACTGTAGACGTGTTTTAATATTTTTATCAATGAAAGTAGAAGGATACTCATTAAGAATTAACATATTTTTAATTTTTTTCAAATTCTCGAAATGAAATCGCTTGTCCGAAAGTACAATCGCTCTGTCAGTTAAGTTATAGATGATATTTCTTTTTTGCTGGATTGGATGTTTTGAAAGAAAATTAATTACTCTACTTGAAGAAGTTGGCTTTGATACCAATTTGTACTAATTCTATTGTTTTCTTTAATTAATGTCATATCTAAAAAGCTAATACTATTATTATTTTCTATTTCATATGTGAATTGTAAACTTTTGTGGTATGAATTAAAAATGGAAACTACCAGATCAATGTGTTCTCTTTTTATGCACATAATAGTGTCATCAACATATCTATAATAAAAAAGTGGTACACAATTATATTTATTCTTCAAGGTTTGTAAACACATTTTTTCCAAATCATCCATAACAATATCAGCAAAGAGTGGAGAGATTGGGGAACCCATCGGTGTACCGTATATTTGTTTGTAAACCTTGTTATTGAAAGAGAAGTAAGTGTTGTCATATAAGAAACGGATACACTTTTTTATTTCATCTATGGGAATTAAACATTTGTTCATGATAGAACGCACGCGTTTATCGATACTGTCACATACAAGCTCCACCGGAATGCTAGTAAATAACGATTTGACATCTAAAGATAATAAAATGTGCTCATCCTGTAATTTGAAATTCTTTAATTTAACTTTTAGTTCAAAACTATTATTGATGTGGGATTCCGGTAACTTAATTGAATCTTTTAATTCTTTATAAATAATTTCGGCTAAAAGGTGAGTAGGACTATTTACTAGTGATATGATCGGGCGAAGTGGCGCATTTTCCTTGTGTATTTTTGGCAGGCCGTAACCTTTTGCTAAAGTTGTGTTCGTGAGAGTTAGTTGATTTTTATGGTATCTATCAGATAAAAACTCGTTATTGTTAAGATTATTAAGTATTACTTTAGTATCTAATCTTAATTTACTAAGCGGGTTTCTACTGACATTAATATAAGTATTTTGGTCCGACAAAAGTTCAAGCATTTTAGAGGTGTAATCAGATTTATTTAGACAAACAGTCACATTGCCTTTATCAGCTTTTGTGAACATTATATTAGGATTATTTTTTAAAAATTTTTTGGAAGCTATTAGTTTTTTGGTGAAATTACGTTCTTCTGTCGAAATCTGGGTTTGTTTTTTAAGGGTCCAATTCAAGTTTTCCGTAACTTTTTCTCTTATGTCATTTTTTATCGACATTTCAACATCCAACGAATACAAACGTTGTTCTATGTTTTTGATTGAAGATACCACGTCATTTTTAGACACACGTCTAGTATGACTGAAATTCAGACCTAATGATACAATATCTATAACCTCCGGCGGAACTTGAGTGTCACTTAAATTCTTAAACCAATTTTCCCTTTCATGAGAAACGTTATTTCTATTCTTTCCTTTTATTAAACTAAGAAATTTGTTTGCGTGTATGTGATCATGTCGTTTTCGTAATAATGAGAATTTTTTTTGTGAAAAGTCAAAAAATTTTACTTTTGTAGAGAAGTCTAAGTTTGTTTTTGAAATAATCTTGTTTAGTTTTTTAAGATCAATATACACAGAGTTAATGTGTGCATTGATGTTCTTAATTTCCAACTTCAATAATTTCAAGTAGAGTAATTAATTTTCTTTCAAAACATCCAATCCAGCAAAAAAGAAATATCATCTATAACTTAACTGACAGAGCGATTGTACTTTCGGACAAGCGATTTCATTTCGAGAATTTGAAAAAAATTAAAAATATGTTAATTCTTAATGAGTATCCTTCTACTTTCATTGATAAAAATATTAAAACACGTCTACAGTATCTAAAATATAAATCAAAATTCATCAACAAAAACACACATAAAAAATCAATGTTCCAAAAAATGCCTAAGATTCAATTACCGTTCACTAACAATTACGAAAGAATTTCTTCAATTTTTAAGCAATACAATATTACCACGATTCCCACAGTGAATAAAAGTATGAACTCCGTGATTAAATTGGGGAAAGATAAGTCTGACAAATGGGATCAAACAGGTGTGGTGTACAAATTTACTTGTAAAAATTGCCCAGCTACGTACATTGGTGAAACCAAACGTTCTTTAAAAACAAGAATCAATGAACATAAGAAAAACAAAAACATCGAGTCCGTAGTACACACCCACAAAAATAGTTTGAATCATGAATTTAATTGGGACGACACAAAAAATTATAGACATTGAGCGGAATTATAAAAAAAGACTCTTATCGGAAATGATACACATAAAATGTAACAAACACAGTATAAACAAGAAAGAGGATATTTATACACTTAACCGCATTTATTTTCCTTTACTTTCGAAATTTTAACTGCTAACGTCATGATTGTTTTTGTTATGATTGACTACTTCAATACTTTCGTCTATTTTGATAGCGTTGTGTATAAATTGATATGTACGTTAATGTTCTTTGCCACTAGCCGTAAGTGTTAATATGACTGTACATCGTTATAAATTTTGACTCGTTGACTTGTGCCAACGTTTAAGGTAAATAGGGTTCGTTTCCTTTTTTTATATATCATTGGTTTTTTTATCGAATGTTATACGTGATTTGTAATTCTGTATTTTTATTTAATAAACATCTAGCCTGAAGAGGTCGGCAGACCAAGCCGACGAAACGTCGCTTTGAAGCATTTACAGAAAAAAAGATCAAGTCTCTTTTTTTGTATTAAAAAAGCCCCATCCTGATCCATAAGTATCTTTCAAACACGTTTTTATTATTAGTTCAACTATTTTTGTGTATATCTTGTAATTCTTTACTTGACAGTATAATTTATTTATTTTTTTGCTACTTTTATATCCGTATGACTTATATTTTCCGTCTAGTATTCTAGTGTTTTTCTCTCTTACTATTTAAAATACAATCTTTATTTATGCAATAATTATTTAACTAAAACAAATTGTTTTATATTATTATTCAATTGCCTCATTGCATTTGATTGTTATTTTATTCCTTATTTTTGACGTAATGTTATTTTTTCGATTTATTTGACAATTATTCGTATAATTTGTGATTGTAATATTCTTGTTTATATACTGTAATCTTTTTCTTTTGTTTGTCTACCTCTGTTTCAAACTCTTTTACGAGTATTATTATTACAATTGTCTCATTTGTTTTAGACTGTTCTTGTATTCCTTATTTTTCGCGTAATATATTTTCGATTTGAATATTTTGAATTAAAAATCATTTATTTTGTCAATTCGTTTTGTAATTATGATTTGTTAGATAATATGTTAATAACTAGACGAGCCGTACGCATTTATTTTCGGTAGTTTTGGCAATTCATGCTACAATGAATGACCCCAACTATCTACTGCAAAATGTGAAGCTCGGACTTATTCTATATTAGTTATATTAGTATTTTATAAGAGTATTTTCCTCGTGAAAATCGCATTCTCCAGTGTCCACTAATGAGTATGTTGACACTGCAGCATCTGTTGAGCCGCAATTAAAGCCAATAATTGCGTGATTTGCTTTAAAAAGCGTTAGAAGTACAATGATTGAAAGATACATGATGTCCTGTTCCTGAAGATAATTATGTTACTATTCTTTATTTTTAACAAGGCTTAATTTATTTGTATGGACTGCTTTTGCCTTTCCCTTATAGTTTACGATAACATTATTATTTTTATTTACTTTAATAATGTCAAAAGGACCCTGATAATGATCTTTTTCAAGTTTCCCTGGTTTTGGTTCTTTGATTAACCATATTTTATCTCCCAGTTTAAATTCTATTGGATTAGTAAATCTATCATAATATAATTTTGATTTTTCTTTTGACATTATTAATTTTTGTCTTGCTATTGAGGCAATTTCTCTCATATTATTAATCAGTTTTTCTAAATATCCATTATAGGTCGGTAATAATTCTGATTTTTTTACTGGTTCGCTAGATGGAATTCTAGCAGGGTAGGCAAAAACTAGTTCATACAGTGTGAATTGGTGGCTAGTATGTACACTAGTATTATAGTGAAATTGCGCAAGGTCTAATAGTTCATCCCATTCATATTTTTTTGTAGAAAAATTTTTTAAATATTCACATAACAGGTGATGTGCTCTTTCTAATGAATTATTCGACTGCGGAGAGAAAGCTGTAGTTTCAATTTTATTAAACTGAAATCTTCGTGCTATTTGTTTCATCATTTTATTTGTAAAATTTGCCTCTCTATCAATTAGTACTATTTTTGGAGATCCAAATATACATATAAAATTTTTTATGAAAGCGTCTGAAACTGATTCCGCTGTTTGATGTTTTAAACATATTAAAATTATAAATTTTGATAATTGATCTTGTATAGATAAAATATATTTATTATTATTTTTAGTAATATTGAATGGACCTACAATATCCATCGCAATTTTATCAAATGTTTTTGCCGGCGTGTCTGTAATAATCATAGGTTGTTTAGTCTTTTTCCGTTTTAATTTATTTCTTTGACAATCTTCACAATTTTTAATTCTATTTTGAATGTCTGTCTCAATTTTTACGTATTCAATATTATTTAGACATATTATTACTTTTATATTTGTATTACTAAATATTTCTCTTAACATTTCCTCTATTTCTAGCCAACTTATATTTAAAATTTCTACATCCTTAGAAATACTATAAATACATATATTCTTAGTAACTAATAATTCTTTTAATTGATTAAATAATTTCGCTAAATTTTCCTTTATTATTTTACATGATACGGACGTATCTATGTATAACATGAATAGTTTTTTACACTCTATATTTATTATATCTATATTATCTTTTGTAAATGATAGTTTGGGCTTTATGTTTTTACTTTTGATTAATAATTCAGTATTTTTATCTAATGATTTTCCTTTTAAATTTATTAAATGGACAATGTTATCGTTTCTAAATTGTATAGAATTTTTAGAATAAATGATATTATTAATTTCCGGTGTATTTTCTTTGTTTTCCTCAATTTTTTCTTCTTTTCTACCCGTAGTCATTTTTTTGTCATTATTTTTCCTAGGTCTGCCCCCTTTTCCCTTAATTTTCTGTCTATCTTCATTCATTACTTTGATTTTATCCTCATTACTAAGAATTCTCGGTTGTTCATTTTTTTTATTTAGTATTTGCTTATTTTGTGCTCTGGTAATAACAAATATCTCTACTGGATTTCTAGATAGAGCATCTGCATTTGCATTCTGTTTTCCAGGTTTGTTCACGATGTCAAATTCATAATCTGACAATTTTAGTCTCCATTTTTGAACTCTAGTGTTATTATCGGCTGTTTTTAACCATAACAGAGGTTTGTGGTTTGTAACTATTGTAAACTTATTACCATACACATAATTTTTAAATGTTTTTATTGTAAACATTATGGCTAACGCTTCTTTTTCATATGTGTGATATTTAGTTTCGGCTTTATGCAAACTTCGCGATGCGTAAGCTATCGCTGGGTCTTTGCCAATTTTGCCTTGCGACACAACTGCACCTAAAGCAAAATTTGAAGCATCCGTTGTAATGATGAATGGCTCGTCAAAACGTGGATATTCTAAAATTGGTGCTGTACATAATAATTCTTTAACTAGTAACAGATATCTCGCTCGCTAATGCTCGCTCGGTTGTATTTTGATGGTGATCATATTGTTTATATATATGAATATTAAATAAGTATATTTTACAGATACAAATTGTAGGATTTGAATTTTCAATTAGATATAATTTGACATTTTTATAGTATGTAAAATTTAGATTATAAAATTCATTAAGGAGTGTAACGGGGTTCAGTTAGGGAGAGGATATTAAGCCCTCTCAGGGGTTCGCGGGGTAATATACGGGGGTATTCTACGCCCGGGCAACTCACCGTTATAGAATTACCTGTAGTCCGGCAGAAGCGCCTCGGCACAGGTTCCGAACATGCGAGCCCGGCTTCTATTGTAGAAAGCCTAGGCCGCTTTCCACTAGAACCGGCGCTGCGCTCTGCCGCTGCTGCCAACTGCTGCCCGCGAACTACCGGCTGCTCGCTATGACCTAGCGTTACCAGCGCAGCCGGTCTTTCCCGCGTACAACGCCGCTCGGTCTAACCTCTCGAGCGGCTATTGAGATACTTGCTCCCGCTACCGATGTTCCTCAGGGGAAGGGTTTCAAAAGGGTGTTCAAAAGGGTAGAGGGCGGTATTCGGGAAATCATGCATAGGTTAAGGCGCGCTCAATAAGTACTCGTGACTCGACTATTTAAGATAAAAATGAACGGTTTAATTGAACTAAAGATATACGCGCTAAGGGGCGTAAAACCCGGACAATAATCTAACAAATAATAACCGACAGGCCGAGACTTCCGACTAATGCACGCACGCTCGCGGTTGCGGCAGAGCCGCTTATTCGCGGTGACGGGGGGAATTATCTCGCGCTCCCGTCACCGAAGGACGCTATTACAAGTGCAGGGCCTACTTACTCGGGGCTGGCCAGCCATCGCGCGCGAGTCTACCCAGAGCGGGCTCTCTCTCTCTGTCGCTCTCGCAGGCCGCTCGATGTGCGGGACGAGGCATGCCGCTTCTCTTGCTCTCGCGCTGTCCTCGTGCTCACGTTCTCTCTCTTTCTCTCTCTCTTCCACTCCTCCCAGTGGTGGCGGCGCAGTCGCGCGATTGGCTGCAGTCGTGGAGGCGTGGCACACACACAAACTCTCCGATGCACGGAGCTCACTCACGACGACTTGTTGCGTGTCACGGCGGTCAACAACATGGCCGCGCGCTCACGTTCGCAGCGGCGCGGCGGCTTCGTCTTCTTCTCCACCTGCTTGCGGCTTGTTCCGCGCGGCGCTCTACCGATCGCGGTACGTGTCAGCGCGTGAGATTCAGATCTCGCAACGCAGTATACGTGATTCTCATAACTTATATCGGCGCCCGTTACAGGAGTAAATACATTTTCAATCATCATTAAACTAACAATCTATATTTATCTTTATTTTTATATTTTATTTCTTAATATACCCTGATGGGAAATGAAATGATGAATGGGGAATGATTTGTAATAATTATAGTTATTATTTTCAATAGAAATTTATAAATTGACTTCAATAGAAAACATTTTTTAATATAAAGATATAAGGTAAAATATTCATTATTGGGACACTTACAATCACCTAACTCTCAATACACGAATTAAAAATAGTAGTTTATTGTTTTTTGTCATATGAAAATTGCAACAGATACATTATACTATATTTAATTGATTTAACAATTGAAATACTCTTTTAAAATATTATAAAAATTAAAAAAAAACATTAGATATGAAAACTATTTACCCTTTAGTGGGACACAGTTTTTTATGTAAATTCAAAACTGGGACAAAGCAAAGCTAATACTGGAACAATGTTATCATTATGAGTTAGTCAGACTTTATCCTAAAGTGAGATAAACTGTCAATAATAGGACAATGTAAGGGTATATTTTGGCAAATGTGTAATACTCGATAATAGTAGGTTTTCAACATTATATCAATATTGTAACACATACATCAAGCAAAAACCGCTGCCAATTCTTTGGCACTTAGCTTCCTCAAATTAATTTGTCGATACCTTTTATTAAATTTAAATTCTAAAAATAAAAATGAAGATAATCACTTGAAATTTTAACCAAATATAGTCTTTGATGATTGTAATAAGTGGTTAAAATTTTAAGTTGATAAATAAAATATTCTCTGAGAAAACGCGATTCAACAATATTTAAAAAAAATGTTTAACCTCAAATATCTTTGGTCATAATGAACCGATTTCTTCGGGTAACGAACTCGGTTCGAAGATATAAAAAAGATATCTCTGTGCCAAATTTTAAGGCGATTGGTTGACTTTTACTCCTGTTATCGTCGGAGAAAGAAAATGCACTATTTATTTATTTTCATAAATATTTTTTTTCTCGAAAATAAATAAAGATAATAACTTGAAATTTTAACCAAATATAATCTTCGATGAATGTAATAAGGGGTTCAAATTTCAAGTAAATAAATAAAATATTTTTTGAGAAATTAATTTATGAAATATGAAAACGTTTTCCTTAATAACAAATGAGACTAAAGATAATTTAACTTTTCAAAAAAGAAATTGTAGGTAATTTAACGACCTTTAAAAAAACTAATGATATTAAGTTATAAATACTGTAACATATTAAAATATAAGAAAAACGAAAATTTCAAAATCATTTTTTGATATTAAAACAAACGAAAACGCACAAAATCCAAAAATAGGTTATGGCATCTCTATTCTATATGAAAACATGAAAACGAAGAGAATAAGCTTTGTCTGACGAAAATCAATCAATTGATTTAAAATTTATAGCCGGCACACACACACACGCACACACATACATACAGACACGAACATTTTTTTGCTCAAAAACCTCAAATATTGGTACTAAAAGTCTTAAAACATGTTTTTAAACATTTTTTGTTTCAAAAATATTTTTCACCATTAAAAAGCTTCCTCTTGGAGGAAGTAATAAAATTTTAGATACATAGTTACGAATATTTATAGCAAAATTAAGGAAAAAGATACTATAATTATGTCGTTTTAGTATAGACAACTACACAAAAAAGTTATCTCAAAGCGAGACATCCAATTTTTAAATAAATAATTATTAAAATCGATCTGTTAAGTATTAACGTTATTTATGAATGTATAAGAAGTATGTATGAATGTTAGTTTTTTTACTATTAACTTAAAAAATGTCAGTTAAAAGACATTGAAAGTTGTACCAATGCTCGTGAAAAATAATCAAAATGCCGAGTTTGTTCATGGTTCATACACTGCTTTCAAAGGGTACTGTTTGTTATATTTTTTATTGAATTCATAACGTTTTGGATTAAAAAAAAAACCAAATAATCGAATAATTAAAACTCAAAAATGACTAACGAATTTTGGCTTCTATGATTTAAGTTAATATACATCAGGTAATTATTAGTATTTGTTAATGTCCCAGTTCAGAGTGCGCTTTTGACGTCATAGTAATGGCTATTTGACCTTAAATATAAAGTGTAAATTAATTATTATATAAAATAATATACAGTCGTTAATCTTGTATAATTATATTTTTCTTTTATTTTTCAGCTGTTACAATTGTTAAAAAATTTTTTGAAAAGGAAAAACGTTTTTTGTCATTTTGAATATTTGCTTTAGATAAATTTAAAATACAATGGGTTTGACCGAAAAACAAAAATTAGTTGTAAAGGGATTGGGTCATGTTCTGGTGATGAATCTATGTTAAATGATGAACATATTTTGGAATTTAATAATATACTTAAAAATTGTTCATCTTTCAATATGCAATCGTCGCTATTGGTTCAAAAACCTTATAATATCATTTTAGTACCAATTAATTGTGAATATATACAATTACTATTCTCAGGTAATTATAAAAAAGGTCATTGGATTTTTATGTACTATAGCAATAACATTATACATGTTTATGATAGTCTTAATGCTAAATGCTTAAAAGAAGAAGATAAAGTTTTCATCAATAGATTATTTACAAACAATCCTGAATTAAAAATTATTTTCGAAACAGTACAGTCACAAACTAATTCTTATGATTGCGGAATTTTCGCGATAGCTTTTGCGATTTCTATTTTCTTTAATATATGTCTATGTAGCTTATCTTTTGATATTTCTCAAATGCGATTACATTTGTTAAAAATATTTGAAACACGTACCATAAGAATGTTTCCACTTTCTCAAAATTCCGCCTATAAATATATAAATTATGATTTTTCATTGATACCGATACGAAGATCTATCATTCATAAATATGTTTTTGTCGAATAAAAATTACATTTTAATGCTGAAGAAATTAATATGATAGAAAGAAATATTCAAGCACGATTAATTTTTGAACAAAATAAAATTATGAACTTGTATAGTAGATATAATAAATCTTGTACAGAGCCCATTATTCCAATGGAAATAGATGATGGAAATGCATCTTTCAATTCATTGCATTACAATGATATAATTATAAGTTTGGAAAATACTGCTTCAGAAAAAGTGTTGTTGCCAAGTAAAAATAAAATTTGTAAAAATAAGGATAGGAATAGAGTAATAAATAATAGCGACTACGTATACGAAGATGAACCTGAAAAGATTTTATTGCACAACAAAAATGTTAAAAACAAGAAAACGGGCATCAGTAAAAATGCAAAACATGGGAGTGATGAATTTAAAAAATTTCATGAAAAAGAAGCATTCCGGAAAAAAGAAACTTACTGGAAAAATAAAAAGGAAAATTCGAATAAATTGGAAGTAATAAAAATAAAAAGAAAAACACGAAAAACAGAACAAATGAAAAATATGAACAACGGTGAATTAAGAAAGGAAGGTGAAAAAAAGCATTACGTAAAAAGAAGCATATATCAAAAATAAAAATAGTGATAGTAGTAAAATAGTTGAAAAAAAACTAAAGAGAAAAATGCAGAAATTGAAAAAAACAAAAAATGAATTGCGATGAATTAAAAAAGGATCGCGAAAAAGAAGCGATACATAAAAGAGAAGCATACATCAACAAAAAAAATAGCGATGATAGTAAAATAGTCGAAAATAAACTAAAACGAAAAATGCAGAAATTGCAAGAAAGGCAAAAAATGAATAGTGATGAATTAAAAAATGAACGCGAAAAAGAGGCATTAGGTAAAAAAGAAATTTACTGGAAAGCAAAAAGTGACGAATGTGAAGCAAAAATAAAAGAATTCAAAAAGAAAACGATAAATGATAAAAAAATACGAAATATGAATGAATTAGTTGAAATTCGATCAGAAGACAATTTAAAAAAAAGAAAGTATTCTGAAAGTGCAATGACAAAAGAAATAATAACTAAAAACTCATCAACTAAAAAATTAAAAATTGATAATAAAGAAAGATATTTCAACGTATATGATGATTCAAACATAATAATAATGGATAAGAAATTAGAAATCATGAAAAAACGAATTCAAAATAGAAATGAAAATAGCTTAATATTAATTAGCAAATCAAAAATTATGGGTCGAATAGCAAAAGAAAAATTGACGAGAACCTAATTAACGAAAGTTATTTGGGTTTTATGTTTGAGATCTGTAAACATTGTAATGCTAAGCATTTTAATTTTGAATGTACTCAAGATAAACAATGTAGTAATTGTTGTCATAAGGGAAAAGTATCTTTACGAGAAAATCCATCTTATCCATATAAGTTAGAGAACTTGTCTACAGGATTATCAATGGATAGTATTAACTTCCGAAAAAATATTCGGTCATATAACAATGCTCTTGCTTTTACAAGTTTTGGAGCTAAGTTTGTCTAGTAGTGGACCTCAAGTAATTAGAATTTGTGGGCAAATATATCATAATGTTTATGCTTTGCATCCAAATATAAATGAAGCTCGAAAATATGGACAATTGTACGTTCTTGATAATGAAAAAGCCACAGCTCAACGAAAAAACCATAAAAGTAATTCTGATATAAAAGCAGAATTGCTTAGTGAATTAGACAGCTTATTAAGAAATATTAATCCATATGCTAAAGCCTACAAAATGATGTATGAAGTAGAAAGAAAAGAATTAGAACGGTGTGTAAAAATTGGCAGCATGCCGAGAGAAGTTACTATGATTATAAAACGAAATGATAAATTTGATAAAAATAGATATAATGAAGCTTCTTGTAATGAAGTTGCTATGATATTTGTTGGAAAAGATGATAAACCTCCTATAGAAAGAGATATTGTTGTATATTCAAAACATGAAAAACCAATGAGTATTCCTCAAATAAGTAAACACAGATGCCATGACATAACCACTCATTTATCCAAATGGAGGTTACGGATGGATGCCTAATATGAAATGTAAAAATGGTAGTAGTAATATATCAAATTTACAATTTTATAATTATAGATTGTCTGTAGGGAATGGATTTAATCCCTATCTTAATTTAGGAAAAATATCTCAGCAGGCAATAATTGATGCATTTGTTAAAGTTGAAAGCTCAAGATTATATTTTATAAGAAAAAATCAAACTATTTTAAGAAGTGATTGTTACAAAGAGGTAATGGATTATTTACATAAAAAAAAAGAGTCTGAAAATATGTAAATTGGAAAAATGTTAATTTTACCGTCAAATTTTACAGGTAGTCAAAGATTTTTAAAACAAAATTATATGGATTCAATGTCCATTGTAAATCGTTACGGAAAGCCTGATTTATTTATAACAATGACTTGTAATCTAAATTGGAAAGAAATATCAGAAAATTTAGAACATTATGAAACAGCAATCGATCGACCTGATATTGTTGTCAAAGTATTTCATTAAAAAGTACAAGAATTTAAAAAATTAGTAAATAAACGAGGTGTTTTAGGAAAATGTATTGCTTATACTTACGTAATTGAATTTCAAAACCGAGGATTACCTCACATGCATTTGTTATTATTTTTAGATGAAAATGATAAAATTAATACTTCAGAAAAAGTTGATGAACTAATAAGTGCGGAAATTCCAAATGAAGACATTTATCCACATTTATATGACGTTGTAAAACAATTTATGATTCATGGACCTTGTGGAGAACAAAATATGGGTTCTCCTTGTATGAATAAAAATACGCAAAAATGTACTCAAAATTTTCCAAAAAATTTTAATAACAAAACATTTCTTAATTCATCAGGATATCCATTATATATGCGAAGAAATGATGGAAAAAAAATAAATTATAAGGGTAAACATTCTAATAAAGTTGCTGATAATCGATTTTTAGTTTCGTACAACCCGTATTTGTTGTTAAAATTCAACTCTCACATTAACGTAGAAGTAAGTTCAACTATACAATGTATTAAATATATGTTTAAATATTGTTATAAAGGTCACGATTGTGCATTTATTGAAATAAGCAATATTGATTTAAATTTAAAAGATGATAATAACAGTAGTAATGGAAAAGATAATAATCAAAATGACGAATATGATTATGATGAGATTAAACAATATATTAATACAAGATATTTATGCCCACCAGAAGCTATGCATAGACTGTTGGAATATGTATTACATGAAACATCACATACTATAAAACGTTTAGCTGTACACGATGAAAATGCACAAGAAGTATATTTTAAAGAAGGTCAAGAAAACGAAATACTAAATAAAAATGTTGAAACTACTTTAACGGCATATTTTAAATTAAATCAAATTGATTCAGAAGCACGTAATTATTTATATTCCGAAATTCCAATACATTATACATTTGATGAAAACCTTAAGACATGGAATAGAAGAAAAAAAACTAAAAAACCTATAAGTAGAATGTATTTAGTTAATCCAAAAGATCGACAAAAGTATTTCATTAGATTATTGCTTTTACACGTTAAAGGAGCTACTTCATTCGAAAATTTACGTACCGTTAATTGTGTAATACATCCCACATTTTATGAAGCTGCTGTTGCAAAACATTTAGTGAATGAGGATGAAGAGTGGGATAGATGTTTAAAAGAAGCGACACAAGTACAGTTTCCTACGGCACTTTGTGAATTATTTTCATTTATTTGTATTTATCATAATCCTATTAATGTAAGAAAATTATATGAAAAATACAAAGTTTTCTTCTGTAATCACAAATATGAAAAAAGTATTGGTGAAAATATTGCATTGAATATAATTCATAAAAATTTACAAATAAATGGATATTCTTTAACTGATTTTAAATTACCAGATATTTCTACGTATATAGAAGAATATAATGGTGAGACATTTTATGAAAAATGCAATATACTGAATGAAGTACATCTTAAAATAAATACACTCAAAACCAATCAAAAAAATATATTCAATGCTGTTTTAGAAAGTTTGAAACAAAAATAGAAAAATTGTATTTTTATTGATGGACCAACAGGCAGTGGAAAAAGTTAATTAATATTCTAATAGATTACTTGAAATTTTATAATATACCATTTTTATGTGTAGCTTGGACGGGTATTGCAGCGAATTTATTGAAAAATGAAAAAACAGCACATACCACATTTAAATTACCTTTGAATATAACCGAGAGTACCACATGTAATGTGAAACATAATTCAAATGATGGTAAAAAATTTAAAGAAGTACAAATTATAATATGGGCTGAAATATCCATGACATCTAAATTTGCTTTTGAAGCCGTTGACCGCCTTCTTCAAGATATATGCAATGCCAAAGAAATTTTTGGTGGTAAAACTGTACTTGTTTCAGGAGATTTTAAGCAAATATTACCAGTTGTTCGGCATGGTAGTCGCATTGAAGTTATCGAGAATTCAGTCAAGTCCAGTTATTTATGACCAAATTTTATACGCATGACACTAAATGAAAATCTCCGAGTATCTGATGATGATAATAATTTTAAATTAAATATAGGCGAAGGAAAACGTTTAAATTCATATGAAGAAGAAAATGAGTTAATTCACATCCCTGATGAAATAATAACCAAAGAAGAAGATATTATTACAGAAATTTATGGAAATGAAATAAAAATTAACGATAAAAATTTAAACGATAAAATTATTCTGGCACCTAAGAATAATGGTGTTATTAACATTAATAATGAAATTTTAAACAGAATGGAAGGGGATACTATTGAATATTTAAGTATAGATACAGCAGAGGATGATAATGAACAAAATCTCGATGTTATTTTACCAACTGAATTTCTTAATTCATTAACTACCAATGGACGTCCACCACATAAGCTGAAATTAAAAGTCGATGCAATAGTGATCCTTTTAAGAAATTTAAATTTAAATGAAGGTCTTTGTAATGGGACAAGGTTATCAGTGAAGAAATTGTTAATGTATTCAATTGAAGCACAAATTTTAAGCGGCAAAAACAGAGGAAAATTAGTGTTAATTCCAAGAATATGTTTATCACCATCCAAAGAAGAAATTCCATTTAATATGCGTCGCAAACAATTTCCAATACGATTAGGTTTCGCAATGACAATTAATAAATCACAAGGACAATCATACTATGAAGTCGGTGTCTACCTTCCAACACCAGTCTTTAGTCATGGTCAATTATACGTGGCTCTGTCAACAGTTAAAAGTAGAAAAAATTTGAAAGTGCTTTTTCTAAACAATGCAAAAATAGAATGTGATAATATAAAGCATAACAAGAAAATTTACACTAAAAATATTGTGTACAAAGAAATTTATAATTAAAAAATTTGAATTCTAAATTTAAAAAATTACAAAATTAATTACAACATTTTGATAAATATGATTGAAAAGTTAAAAAGAATATTTGACAACTGGGCTGCAGCATTCAAAAACACTGAATAAAAAAAAAATTATTAAAAAATTAATAGCAACATGTTGATAAAGTCATAATTAAAAAAAAAATTATAGAACACCAACATCATTGTGGTAAATGCTGCGCTGAAAACCGAAAAAAATAATTCAAAATTCGGCTGCAGCATTTGAATGAATACAGCGATTTGTATAAAAAAATAACAAGTAGTATGAACATTTCAAAAATTGCATGCGCTGAAAATAATTATTATGAACGGCAGCATCATTTTAAATATAGCACTGGAAAGTTTGATGAAAAAAAATTATATTATGTTATGGATTATATCTTATAGGCTAAACAGAAGTCAAACGGCTGCAGCATTTTTACAAATGCAGTGCTGAATAGTATTATTAATATAAAAAACAATGAGTTACAGTAGTTTTAGAAATATATTTTTTGACTGCCAGCCAAGGAAGTCACGTCATCACGTGACTGGAGGTGCCGAATACAGACACATTACTAACCTGTGGATTTGATGCGATAGTTAGGAAGGTATTTATCGATACTTTTGATTTATACTTTTTAGTAAGATGTAAGCAAAATAATTTTTGATCAATTTTTTCTTTTACAGCTATACAAAAGATCGTCTGTTTACTGAAAAAAAGAACGAAGATGAGTTCCTGCGAGTATTACATGAGCCATTATAGTTGGAACATAACACGATAAAAATACGTAATCGATACGACGTGAGCTACAGGTGCCAAACGCAAAAGAAGCAAAAGTAATGCAGCATCAGTGTAAAATTAGCAGTGCTTTAAAAATATTTAAAATAAATATTTAAAACGTGTAAATGTTATTTTTCAAAATCATTACTTAACCTTTACTTAACCATTTCAGCTGAATATCAATATATTTATAACTTTGATAATCAATTATGTTCTTATTGCATACACGCTGTCAGAGAGCTTCTATACATATATAGACATAATGTTAACATTTTGATGTTTACATTAATCATAAATGATCCCGAATTTGTCCCGAAATTTTCACGAAATGATCTCAAAATTGTCCCAAAATTATCGCGAAACTTTCACGAAATGATCTAAAAATTGTCCTAAAATTGTCCTAAAATTGTCCCAAAATTGTCCCAAAAATGTTCCATAAAAATGCGTCAATCTTATTAAAAAAATTATGTTCTTCCCGACCGGAGAACCGGAGAACCGGAGAAAATAGTGGTGTCACTTTAATATAATATATATACACAAATGGTACTACAGCATTCTGACGATTTTTTTCGGTACAGACACCGACTTTTGAGGATTTTTTAGCATTTTGAGGAGCATCCTCAAAATTCCTCGGTACCCGCTTAGCATTTTGAGGATTTTTCTGCGGCGTCCACAATAGTGTGTTAATACAGTAATTTCGGAAATTCCGTAATATTTTTCCGTAAAAGTGGGGGCCGCAGGCGTCGTGGTGTTAGTCAATAACCTTAGGGTCATTATTTCTTTAGTCACGCGCTTGTGTCCTGATCGTTTATAACAATGTTTATATCTGTGTCACTACTGTTGTACAAAATCTTTATGAAATCCTCAAAAGGATCCCAGGATAAAATTATATATATATATATATATATATATATATATATATATATATAGCGTCCGCCAGAAACCAGCCAGCGGGCGCGCGGGACGCATTTTTCATGCAAAACACGCTCTGTTCAACTCGCTCGTAATCGTATTCTAAGTCTCTGAGAAAAAAACAAAAGATATATATCGATAGATTTTTTCCTGCTCTTTGCAATGGTGCTATTGTTTTTACTCCGAAACTTTTTCTTCTGGTCGAAAATTCAAGTTGAAAGTTCAGAGACATTTTTCTCAAAGTATATCATGTTTTTTTTCAAAATGCATATGACCATTCGAAAGTATAAGTCTTAAGCTACAAAACCCTAAATTTTCAAATTGGAGAAATGAAGGGCTTAAAAGTAACAAGATTAAAAAGACAGCGGTGAGTGGCCGCGCGTGCTCTTCGCGCTGCGCTCGGACGCGCCGCACGCTCGGGCTTGGTATAATGAGCTCGTAATCGTATTTTGAGTCTCTCAGAAAAAAACAAAAGACATATATCGATAGATTTTTTCCTGCTCTTTCTAATGGTGCTATTCTTTTTACTCCCAAACACTTTCTTCTGGTCGGAAATTCGAGTGGAAAGTTCAGAACCATTTTTCTTAAAGTATACCATGTTGTTCTTCAAAATGCATAGCACCATTCGAAAGTAAAAGTTAGAAGCTACAAAACCCTACATTTTCAAGTTGGAGAAACGTAGAACTCAAAAGTAATAAGATTGAAAAGACAGCGGCGAGCGGCCGCGTGAAATCTGTTCTGCTCTTGGACGCGCCTCTGTATGCGTATATATCTATTATACTTTAATCGTTGCATCATTTTCACTTGTTATCATTTCTGCCACTAGAAGGACCACAGAGTCGTTCCCAATACTTAAAAAAGCTCCTTGGAAGGTATTTACCACCCACTGAAAATGTTTTCTTTCTCAATATTTATTATTTTCATAATAAAAAAAAACTTTAAAATGTCAAAGATTTTCAATCGCTGTTGTAACCCTTTTGATGAAGCAAAGCATTCATCTAAACTGAGATTTGTTTCTGAAAAAATGAAAGCTCGTTTTCCGAACTTACAAGATAAAGATAAAATATGTGATTCTTGTCGATTAAAATTTGATGCGAAAATTGAGGAAGAAAATGTAGTATCAATGGAAGAATCTAGAGAAATTATTTGTAATTTACAAAATTGTTTAACGGTGATAATTTGTCGAAAAATGAAAAAATGTTGCTTTTAAAATTACTCCCAAAAAACTGGAGTTCTCGTAAAGTTGCTAATTTTTCTAATTCATCCCGTTGGCTTGCAACAAAATGTTTGTCAGATAGTCAATCCCTTTTAGTTGATAAAAGGGGAAACCGAAAAATATCGTGTGATACTGTAAATGAAGTAAAACTTTTCTATCAAAATGACGATAATAGTAGAATCATGCCAGGTTATAGAGATAATAAGTGTATACGAAATGATGATGGCACAAAGACCTATGTTCAGAAACGACTTGTTTTGTACAATCTTAGAGAGTTATATTTAAAGTATAATCAACAGTATCCCGAATCAAAAATAGGATTCACTAAATTTTCCGAATGTCGCCCTAAATATTGTGTTTTAGCTGGTGCTAGTGGTACGCATTCAGTGTGTGTGTGCATTTATCATCAAAACGTCAAACTCCTCTTAGCTGGTTTAAGAAATTCAGGAGTTTCTTTTGATAAAATGGATACTTACAAAGATTGTATAGCTGAAATAGTTTGTAAAACACCAACAGTGAAATGTTACTTAAATATGTGTCAAAACTGTCCTGGTATTGAACCTCTAAAAACGGAACTTGAACTATTTCTTGAAAGGTCTGGGGTTAATGAAATAAAATTTCAAATGTGGAAAACTACTGATAGATCAACATTGCAAACTGAAATTTGTTCTAGTTCTTTATTTACTGATATCTTTTTTCCTCTTTTACATAAACTCAAAACTCATTCTTTCATTTCCAAACAGCAGTCATCTTATTTTCAAATCTTATGAGAATCATTAAGCAAAGGAGAATTTTTAATTTCCCTAGATTTTTCGGAAAACTATGTGTTCATTGCACAAGATGCGGCACAATCATTCCACTATAATAATAATCAATGTAGTTTGGCAACAATAGTTATTTACTACAAAGGTTCAGATTCTAAAATTGAACACAAAAGTATGGCGGTTTTTTCAGACAACTTAATTCATGATACTGTGGCAATTTACCTAATTCAAGAAATTATAATCGATTACCTTAAAAAATCTTTTGATTTCGTTAAAAAAATCATTTACTTTACTGATGGAGCTGCACAACATTTTAAAAATAAACATAATTTTCAGAATCTTTTTCATCATTATGAAGATTTTCCCGTTGAAGCTGAATGGCACTTTCATGCGACTGCTCACGGAAAAAATGCATGCGATGGAATCGGTGCTTCTATAAAAAGTAATGCTAGGCGAGCAAGTTTGCGGTAAGTATCCGATAATTATATATTGACGCCGCAAGATCTTTACCAGTGGGCGACTAAATACTTTGAAAATATTTTGTGCTTTTTTTCATCAAAAGATGAATATGCTAAGGCTACAGATAAATTAAGACAAAGGCTAGATTCAGCGAAAACAGTGCCTGGAACTCAATCGTTTCACTGTGTTAGATTATTAGCTAACACTAAAAAGTTAGAACTAAAACGATTTTCAACATCCAAAGATTCTCAATTATATCCATCAGTTAAAAAAGCCGAATCCTCTAAAACTCGAATTAAGAAAAACATGAGTATCATGAAAAGACCAATAAAAATATTCGCAAATAAAAATAAAAGAATTAAGGTTTAAATAAAAAATTAATATATTTAAAACGTAATATATGATGCACTGATAAAACATTGTGTAATGCTTTTAATAGGAAACAACGAAAATATGCACTACGTTTATAAAAGCACACTCGTGTCCAGCGCAAAAAGTTTGCCAGTCGCTCGCCGCTGTCTTTACGAGAACTCCAGTTTTTTGGGAGTCATTTTAAAAGCAACATTTTTTCATTTTTCGACAAATTATCATCGTTAAACAATTTTGTAAATTAGAAATAATTTCTCTAGATTCTTCCATTGACACTACATTTTCTTCCTCAATTTTCGCATCAAATTTTAATCGACAAGAATCACATATTTTATCTTTATCTTGTAAGTTCGGAAAACGAGCTTTCATTTTTTCAGAAACAAATCTCAGTTTAGATGAATGCTTTGCTTCATCAAAAGGGTTACAACAGCGATTGAAAATCTTTGACATTTTAAAGTTTTTTTTTATTATGAAAATAATAAATATTGAGAAAGAAAACATTTTCAGTGGGTGGTAAATACCTTCCAAGGAGCTTTTTTAAGTATTGGGAACGACTCTGTGGTCCTTCTAGTGGCAGAAATGATAACAAGTGAAAATGATGCAACGATTAAAGTATAATAGATGTATACGCATACAGAGGCGCGTCCAAGAGCAGAACAGATTTCACGCGGCCGCTCGCCGCTGTCTTTTCAATCTTATTACTTTTGAGCTCTTCGTTTCTCCAACTTGAAAATGTAGGGTTTTGTAGCTTATAACTTTTACTTTCGAATGGTGCTATGCATTTTGAAGAACAACATGTTACACTTTAAGAAAAATGGTTCTGAACTTTCCACTCGAATTTCTGACCAGAAGAAAGTGTTTGGGAGTAAAAAGAATAGCACCATTGGAAAGACCAGGAAAAAATCTATCGATATATGTCTTTTGTTTTTTTTTGAGAGACTCAAAATACGATTACGAGCTCATTATACCAAGCGCGAGCGTGCGGCGCGTCCGAGCGCAGCGCGAAGAGCACGCGCGGCCACTCACCGCTGTCTTTTTAATCTTGTTACTTTTGAGCCCTTCATTTCTCCAATTTGAAAATTTATGGTTTTGTAGCTTAAGACTTGTACTTTCGAATGGTCATATGCATTTTGAAAAAAACATGATATACTTTGAGAAAAATGTCTCTGAACTTTCAACTTGAATTTTCGACCAGAAGAAAAAGTTTTGGAGTAAAAACAATAGCACGATTGGAAAGAGCAGGAAAAAATCTATCGATATATATCTTTTGTTTTTTCTGAGAGACTCAGAATACGATTACGAGCGAGTTGAACAGAGCGTGTTTTGCATGAAAAATGGGTCCCGCGCGCCCGCTTTCTGGCGGACGCTCGCATATATAAGATAAGATTTCCTCAAAAGCTTTTTATTGGTCTTTTTCCCAATGAAACTTCACGTCCTTTTCTAGTAATATATTTAAGGGTTTTGTTACTTTTGCATAATTTGTTATAAATCTTCTATAATACCCTGAAAGTCCTAGAAATTCTCTAATGTTTTTAACATTTTTAGGCGTAGGGAATTCTTTTACTGCTTCTACTTTCTTTGGGTCAGATTTTATTCCGTATTCACTTATAATATGACCTAAATTACATACTTCTTTTTTGAGGATTTAACATTTTTCCGATTCTAATGTTAAGTTTGCTTCCCGTAATTTTTGTGCGACTGTATTAAATCTTTCGTTTGCTTCTGTCATAGTTTCGTCAAAAATGATTATATCATCGATGAACACAAAGCATATTTTATCGATAAAATCGCCTAAAACTGTATTTAGAACTCTTTGAAATGTACGTGGTGAATTTCTCAATCCGAAAGGCAATACGCGAAATTCAAAGCGTCCCAAAGGATTTATGCTAAATGCAGTTTTATGTATATCGCTTGGTTTCATAGGAATTTGGTGAAAACCCGATTTTAAATCTATAACGTGATAGAATTTAGTTTTTCCTAATTGATCGAATATTTCTGTAATATTTTGGAGTAAATATAGGTACAATACCGATAGATTATTGAAATTACTGATATAAGAGTGGTACGGAGCTCGCGACTTTTGCACGATTACTAATTTGTCTGTTGAGAGTCGCCGTATTTATTAAGCGGTTAATTTGGGTTAAAGATGATTTTGACGCTGAGTAAAAATCCTTTTTTTAAACAAATTTAGTAAACATTTAAATATCATCCTTTCGATTTCACATTTAAAAGTGCTGATTCTAAACAAAGTTGCGATGAGCGGTTGGTTTCACAAGGTCAGTGGCTCGCTACGTCACGCTGGCTGTTGCGTAGCCGAAATTGCTGTACTGTTAAAATTCGCACTCACATCGTTTTGTGGGTCAAAGAAATGAATATTGAGATTTAATAACGTCATTAAACGTATACGAAATATACGACATTTGTATGTCAGAAAATTACTGGTGATAAATATGCATTGTTAAATCACATAATTTTGTGGATCAAGAAATTACTGATGAGAATATGAATAGCAAATGGAATTTAAGGATACGTTACGGACGTAACACCTCCCCCCTTAGATTATTGAATATCGTAGAGATTCAACAATTATAGGAATATAATAATTGTTATGACGCTAATGTGCATAAAGGCAAAAAACAATCTCATGTCCTTTTTATTAAAGGCCCAAATCGAAAAAAGTTGTCAAAAATAAGAGATTATAACAATAAGTCAAACACTTATTGCAGTCTAAAAAAATTCACGGGTGTTTCGTCCAGGCTACTAGATTGGACTCATCAGTGATGATCTAGTAGCCGTCATCAGACACCTAGCGCTCCATTGTAGCGGCCAAAGGTTTATAGACTGAGCCACTCTTTTCACTAGTGGAAAAGAGAGGCTCTATCTGTCGGTGCGTTACACAAGCACCGCGTTAAATATAAATTTAAGTGAAGCTAATTGCCTAGTGTAATATTTAATAATTGTTATGACGCTAATGTGCATAAAGGCAAAAAACAATCTCATGTCCTTTTTATTAAAGGCCCAAATCGAAAAAAGTTGTCAAAAATAAGAGATTATAACAATAAGTCAAACACTTATTGCAGTCTAAAAAATTCACGGGTGTTTCGTCCAGGCTACTAGATTGGACTCATCAGTGATGATCTAGTAGCCGTCATCAGACACCTAGCGCTCCATCGTAGCGGCCAAAGGTTTATAGACTGAGCCACTCTTTTCACTAGTGGAAAAGAGAGGCTCCATCTGTCGGTGCGTTACACAAGCACCGCGTTAAATATAAATTTAAGTGAAGCTAATTGCCTAGTGTAATATTTAATAATTGTTATGACGCTAATGTGCATAAAGGCAAAAAACAATCTCATGTCCTTTTTATTAAAGGCCCAAATCGAAAAAAGTTGTCAAAAATAAGAGATTATAACAATAAGTCAAACACTTATTGCAGTCTAAAAAAATTCACGGGATGGAGCGCTAGGTGTCTGATGACGGCTACTAGATCATCACTGATGAGTCCAATCTAGTAGCCTGGACGAAACACCCGTGAATTTTTTTTAGACTGCAATAAGTGTTTGACTTATTGTTATAATCTCTTATTTTTGACAACTTTTTTCGATTTGGGCCTTTAATAAAAAGGACATGAGATTGTTTTTTGCTTTTATGCACATTAGCGTCATAACAATTATTAAATATTACACTAGGCAATTAGCTTCACTTAAATTTATATTTAACGCGGTGCTTGTGTAACGCACCGACAGATGGAGCCTCTCTTTTCCACTAGTGAAAAGAGTGGCTCAGTCTATAAACCTTTGGCCGCTACGATGGAGCGCTAGGTGTCTGATGACGGCTACTAGATCATCACTGATGAGTCCAATCTAGTAGCCTGGACGAAACACCCGTGAATTTTTTAGACTGCAATAAGTGTTTGACTTATTGTTATAATCTCTTATTTTTGACAACTTTTTTCGATTTGGGCCTTTAATAAAAAGGACATGAGATTGTTTTTTGCCTTTATGCACGTTAGCGTCATAACAATTATTAAATATTACACTAGGCAATTAGCTTCACTTAAATTTAAATTATAGGAATAGTTGAACCACCAGTAATTTCTTGTTACAAAAGGTTCAATAATACTAACAATTCAAATAATAAAAACAATAATAAAAATTCATATCATTAAATCCATACTAAAAATTTATATATATAAACAATAACAAAAACAATAATAAAAATTCAATAAATTTAAACAAAATTTCGTATCGTCTATAAATTTCTATAAAGTAAATCATTTATTTTTGTTCGTAACACTAGACTACACATAACCTACGGTTTTAATTTTATATAACAATTGATTAATACAACGTTACGTAATAAATATAGCATACGTTATGCATTAGAATTTGTATAGAGATATATAATATCTTGTTTGAACATCGCATTTCGACAATTAAATTATTTTATTACGCTAATGTATAATAAATTTTGTTTTGCTGGTTTTACATAAATTAAAGTCATTGATTAACTGAGTTTAGAAATAATGTGTGTATTAAATAATTTTGTAATAAATAAAATGTGAGGAGAAATATAGGGAATGATTCAAGTGATCATTCATTTCCCTCCCTGCTGAGTGTTTGGGAATTCAATAATTTGAATTCCCGCGGTTACACTCAGCTCGGCACGACTCACGGCGCTGCCACGGCGCGGCAGCACCTCGCGGCCTCCCGGCGGAACAGCCGGGACGCTACACTGATTAACAAGGTATATTCGCGCTATTTCGGTCTCTCTCGCGCTCTCACATGTAAATGTGAGAGGAATTAGTTTGATTCGCGAAGTGAATCGTCAAGACCAAGAAGAAGGAAGTGGATCAAGGCCTCGCTCTCTTTTTCATCAGCCGTGCCACGAGGAGCATCTCTCCGCTGCGCACCTGCAAAATCTCATCGGTTGTTCTCAATTTTTCACTGGCTCAACTCAACACTGGATCAACTCAAACAGGCTCTACTCAATCTCTCACTGAAAACTCACATCACTCCTCACTCACGCAATACTCAAGGTGCAACGACGATTAGTAAAATCGACTCTATTGCAAGGTAAAAACTCTCATCATACTAGAGGTTATGTTGCCAACCACGTGTTGGCACCGCCGGCAAGTGTAACAGTGAACATGTGTGAATTAGCAAAACTCAAGGCAGCAATTCAATTACAATTGTTTGCCATTCCTCATTTTTGACAGCTTCATTGTGCGTGAGCCCAGGAGGGAATTTAAGGAAAAACTCAAGGAACTCTCAACGGACAATCTCATTACACTCGAAGACATACTCAAATATCACAGGTTAGTTGTCTCTAGTGAGAGACTACTACTCCATTATTGACAGCACTCATATTTTGGAATTGCTGACACACTACTTACCTACAACTTATTCAAATAAATGTAATTTAAACTCCCTTTGTAATTTATGTTAATTATTGAACAGATTTTGAATTTATTAGTCGACGTTGAAATGTATTTATGAACCAAATTTGTAATTTATTTAAGAAGTGACTTTTGTGAATATAATTTCTACTTTCAATTTACTTGTGTGTGTGAATTAAATTTATTTTAACACCCACAGCATGTTTACTCACATATAATTATGGCTTACTCAAACAATTTGGTCCTTCGAGCCGGATTTACATGCTGTGGTGTGATTCGAGCCAGTGAATAAACACTCATTATGGAAATTTATCACAGATTATCATCATGGCACACTCAAACCAGGATGACCTCAAGGAGTTGGAGCAAGCAGGCGCTGTCGCTGCTGAAAGGGAGGATGTCATCGAGAAGGAGAAGGAGGATGATGCGACTCCAGCCACCTCAGCTGCAACGAAGGGGGCAGTGAAGCGGACTGGCAGCCGCCCACTCACCATGCCTGGACTCACTGTGGTTGACACTCACATAAGGACTCGCTCAAAATCTCCAGGGTCAATTCCGGCATCTTTTCTCTGCAAAGTGAACTCCCAGTACCTGCGGCTTGACTCACTGGAACGGATCATTGCTTACATCAGGATTAGGAAGGAAACTGCCACTCTTCCAGTGATAACGGCTTGGAAGCAGGATGCTGAGGAGCTCTACGCTTTATACAAAAAGGATCATGCGTTCATAGAGACAAGTTGTCCAGCAGCCTTCGCAGACAACGACTACTTCAAGGCAGACTTTCACAAGTCGATCCATGAATCGTACCATACAATTGTGTTCGAGGTTAGCAATTTGGAGGGAGACTGGAAGTCCAAGCATCGTGTGACTCAACCAAGCATCGGAGAAACTTAACACACTCATTTAAGCAAGCTGCCAGAAATAAAGCTGCCCACATTCAGCGGAGCATATACTGAGTGGCCCTCATATAAGGAAATGTTCTCTGGATTAATTCTGAATCGGCCTGGACTCAAAAATTATGAGAAGCTACACTACCTGCGCAGCTCTCTCAGCGGAACACCACTCACACTCATATAAGGATTTTCACTCAGCGATGAGTCTCTAACACCTGCATGGACTACATTAGTGACAAGGTTTGAAAATAAACGGGTGCTATTAAATGATCAGCTTGATCATTTATCTGAATTGACTGCTGTTACATCAAAAAACCCGGCCACACTCAACACATTGATCTCGGAGATCTCAAAAATTCGGAAATCACTCAACATGTTGGTACCGCAAGAGCAGCTAGGAGACTACATATTTGCTCATCGCATGTCAAGGCTAATTGACAGGTCAACTCGAGAAGCATGGGAGACTTCTCGAATTTCCAACACTGAGCTGCCAACATTTGAGGAATTTGAGTCCTTCCTGATCGCGCGGGTGCGTGCGTTGGAAATCGCAGCAGACTCACCAACATCCACTCAAAAGCCGGCTAACACTCAAACCTCAAAGACATCAAGGAGTCTTCACGTCACTAGTCCAACTCAACCACGGCAAGACTCACATAAGGTGAAACACTCACCTCGGATTGCTCAACATCCATGCACGTATTGTGGTGACTCGCATTTTATTGTGGCTTGTCAAAAGTTCAAACTGCTGATTGAACAACAACAGAGAAAATTTGTAATGGAGAAGCCGCTGTGCTATAACTGCCTCGGTCTGCACTCAGCCAAGAACTGCAAGTCACAATATAAGTGCAGGCATTGCAATGGAAATCATCACACCATGATTCATGGGCCAAGAGACCCTGAAAGGAAAACTCAAACCAACTCAGCATCCGGATCAACTCAAAATTAGGACAACGGCGCAATCATCTTACATCACGGTTAAACTCAACATGATTACTCAACTCCTCAACTCACTTTACTTGCAACTGCATTGGCATGGTACGACTCACCGGTGACATCTCATAAATTAAGAATACTTATTGACTCAGGCTCGGAACTCTCATTCATCTCCAACGATTCTGTGGATATACTCAACATTAAGCGGCAACACTCAACTATACCAATCCTTGGAGTTGGCGGCACGCAATCAACAAAAACTCTCGGAAAGGCTCAACTCACCTTACGCACCATCTACAAAAATCGCACGTTTCGGATCACAGCTCATATTATACGCCAAATCTCAACACAATTGCCATCAGAAGAATGTGAGCAACGTCAGTGGCAACATACAGAGAACCTCAACTTGGCTGATCCGACATTCTGGAAACCTCAACCAGTAAATGTACTTATCGGAGCGGGCTATTACGGCCAAATCATCAAACCGAACCTAATAAAGAGGAGTGCGATTGAACCTGTCGCACAATTGTCAATTTTCGGTTGGCTGCTAATAGGTCCATCAAACTCAGCTGTGCAATCCAAGGTAGTCCATCATACAACGGCCTCACTCAACACTGAAGATTTGCAGGAACTACTCACACGCTTTTGGGTTCAAGAAGAACCACCGCCAGCGTCTGCAGTCAAACTTAACAAGGAAGAAGCATTGTTTAAACAACACTTTGTTGACACTCACACGAGAGATACTCATGGACGTTGCCAAGTCAGATTACCTCTCACAAAATCTGCAGACGTACTTGGAAACTCATTTGGAAAAGCTCAAGCGTGCCTCAGGAGAATACTCACAAAATGCAATCAAGAAAGCATCTACAAGGAAAGGTACTACGCTTTCATGGATGAATACTGCAAATTGGGCCACATGGTGCAGATCCCTCAACAGGAAATCTCCGCCAAACCATCTTACTATCTTCCTCACCATGGAGTATTACGAGAAGATAGTTTAACGACAAAACTCAGAGCAGTATTCAACGGTTCAGCACTCACAACAAATGGAAACTCACTCAACGACATCATGCATACTGGACCTAATCTCTCACCCAACATTGTGGATGTTCTCATTTGGATTCGAACTCACCCATTTGTCTTCTCAACTGACATTACAAAAATGTATCGTCAGATGAAGGTTCACCCTCAAGATTGGAATCTGCAACGCATTTTGTGGGTAGATAAAACGGGTCAACTCACTCACTTCCATTTGACTACAGTCACCTATGGAACACGAGCAGCTCCTTATTTAGCAATTCGGACACTTCTTCAGCTGGTAAAGGATGAAGGAGACAACTATCCACTTGCCATTGAATCGCTCCTATTCGGAAGGTATGTGGATGACATCTTCGGTGGAGCTGCATCAAAGGAACTTCTCATTGACAAGGCCAAGCAGTTAACCGCACTATGCAAGGCGGGCGGCTTTCCATTAGCAAAACGGAACTCAAACTCATCCGGCTTCCTCAAGGAATTTCTCAAAGAGCCAACAGCTGAAGAAGCTGTGCTTTTAGATGATTGCGCGACAAATCTACTCGGGATGAACTGGCTCCCAAACTCGGACAAACTCACATTCAGAACAACTCTGCCACCTCTTCAGGAAATGATAACAAAACTGATTATACTGTCAGAAGTATCTCAACTATACGATCCCATTGGAATAATCTCACCGGTCATAATCACATCAAAAATCCTCCTACAAGAACTGTGGCTACACAAGCTTTCTTGGGACGACGCTTTGCCAAACTCAATCGTGAAGAAATGGCTGAACATCCGAGAGGATCTCACTCACCTGAAGACAATCGCCCTACCCAGGTGGTTAGGAATTCAAGAAAACTCAATTGTAGAACTTCATGGCTTCTCGGATGCTTCACAACAAGTCACACAATGGCTGCAGTTCTATACATTAAATCTACAACACCAAACTCTCACTCAACATCATCATTTCTAATCTCCAAAACAAAGGTGGCACCACTCAAACGACTGTCAATCCCACGATTGGAATTGGGAGCGGCAGTACTACTCACTAAGCTGGCAAAACATGTTTTGGACTGCTCACGATTGCCAATCTCACACATACATTTATGGACAGACGCAAAGGTAGCACTCACACGGATACGCTCACACCCCTCAAAATGGAAGGACTTTGTTGGAAATAGAGTTGCCTTAATTCAAGAACTCATTCCAACAGCACAATGGAGACATGTGCCTGGAGCAGACAATCCAGTGGATTGTGCCTCGCGCGGATTACTCACTTCACAACTCAGAGAGCATCACTTACGGTGGCATGGACCAAGTTGGCTCTGCCAGGAAGAATCAGCTTGGCCTTCTCAAGCAACCTTTATCCAAGAAACCAACCTTCCAGAAATGAGGGCTAAGGTCACACTCACCGCAGCCAAGTCAAACTCAAGCAAAATGTGGGACATCACCGATCATTACTAATCACTCACTCAACTCATAAGAATAACTGGATGGGTAATGCTCGCATGTGATCGATTTAAGGCTAAAGGAAAAACTCACCATGAATCGAAATTCACTACGGATTTAATCATCAAGGCAAAACTCTTTTGGGTCAAGAAAATTCAGCAGGTTCATTTACACTCAGAAATTGCTATGCTGGAAAATTCTCAAGTCCCAAGACACCATGTCTTCAACCGATTGACTGCCTACATAGACTCAACAGGAATTGTTCGAGTAGGAGGGCGGCTTCAAAAAACTCAACTCAATCATCACTCAAAACACCCAGCAATTATACCACGGAGCAGTCAACTCACCGCACTGATCATTCGGAACGCTCATCTCTCAACTCTGCACGGTGGCGCTCAACTCACTCTGGCACACACTCGGCAGGAATTTTGGATAATCGGAGGCAGAGCACCGGTCAAGTCACATATTTTAAAGTGTGTGACTTGTGCAAGGTATCGGGCTCAACGGGCTCAGCAACTCATGGGGCAATTACCCGTGGCCAGGGTCACCCCATCACCACCTTTCACTCACACTGGGATCGATTACGCCGGGCCAATCACCATTAACTCATGGAAAGGACGTGGATCCAAAACATACAAATGCTGGATTTGTATCTTTGTGTGCTTCTCAACGTCAGCTGTTCACCTAGAACTGGTCAGTGACTACTCAACGGACGATTTCTTAGCTGCATATAGACGGTTCACCTCAAGGAGAGGGATACCCTCCAAACTATACTCAGACTGTGGAACGAACTTCATCGTAGCAGCAAGGGAACTGAAGACTCTATTCTCTCAACACCAACATGAAAACTCAATCTTGTACAACTCACTAGCCAACGAGGGAACCCAATGGATATTCAATCCACCTGCTGCACCTCACATGGGGGCAAGTGGGAAGCAGTAGTGAAATCAGTCAAATTTCACCTGCGATGGACCATTGGGGACACTCAACTCACCTTTGAAGCTTCAGCGACCTTGCTCACTCAAATAGAAGCATTACTCAACTCACGGCCGCTAGAACCACTCAGTGAAGACCCAGAAGACATAAATGCACTCACACCCGGACACTTTCTCATCGGCAAGGCATTGAACTCAGTGCCTGAACCAAGCTTACTCACCCTCAAAGAATCAAGGCTTTCCAAATGGCAACTCATTCAACGGATCACTCAGCAATTTTGGAAGCATTGGTCAACTCAATACCTTCAACGGCTTCAATCAATTTCAAAATGGCATCATCCCTTTCATGAGATAAAAGTGGGTTCCATGGTACTACTCACGGATGAACACTCACCACCAAGCAAATGGCCACTCGCAAGAGTCACTCAACTTCATCCTGGAACTGACAATCTCACCAGAGTTGTAACAATAAAGACGGCCACCACTCAACTCACCCGCCCAATTGCAAAACTCGCCATCTTGCCAGTGCCAATCGGAAATTAAATCAACCTGGCGGTTGATGGCGGGCGGAATGTTTGGGAATTCAATAATTTGAATTCCCGCGGTTACACTCAGCTCGGCACGACTCACGGCGCTGCCACGGCGCGGCAGCACCTCGCGGCCTCCCGGCGGAACAGCCGGAACGCTACACTGATTAACAAGGTATATTCGCGCTATTTCGGTCTCTCTCGCGCTCTCACATGTAAATGTGAGAGGAATTAGTTTGATTCGCGAAGTGAATCGTCAAGACCAAGAAGAAGGAAGTGGATCAAGGCCTCGCTCTCTTTTTCATCAGCCGTGCCACGAGGAGCATCTCTCCGCTGCGCACCTGCAAAATCTCATCGGTTGTTCTCAAGTTTTTCACTGGCTCAACTCAACACTGGATCAACTCAAACAGGCTCTACTCAATCTCTCGCTGAAAACTCACATCACTCCTCACTCACGCAATACTCAAGGTGCAAGGACGATTAGTAGAATCGACTCTATTGCAAGGTAAAAACTCTCACCATACTAGAGGTTATGTTGCCAACCACGTGTTGGCACCGGCGGCAAGTGTAACAGTGAACATGTGTGAATTAGCAAAACTCAAGGCAGCAATTCAATTACAATTGTTTGCCATTCCTCATTTTTGACAGCTTCATTGTGCGTGAGCCCAGGAGGGAATTTAAGGAAAAACTCAAGAAACTCTCAACGGACAATCTCATTACACTCGAAGACATACTCAAATATCACAGGTTAGTTGTCTCTAATGAGAGACTACTACTCCATTATTGACAGCACTCATATTTTGGAATTGCTGACACACTACTCACCTACAACTTATTCAAATAAATGTAATTTAAACTCCCTTTGTAATTTATGTTAATTATTGAACAGATTTTGAATTTATTAGTCGACGTTGAAATGTATTTATGAACCAAATTTGTAATTTATTTAAGAAGTGACTTTTGTGAATATAATTTCTACTTTCAATTTACTTCTGTGTGTGAATTAAATTTATTTTAACACCCACAGCATATTTACTCACATATAATTATGGCTTACTCAAACACTGAGATATTTGGCAAAAGATATATTATTTTTTCCTCTTTGTTTAAGTAGAATAACATTAAAGAGTTTTTGATATTATCAAAATCAAGTATAGAGTACTATTCACATATTTGCATTATAGAGTACGCAGTGCGTTAGAGTAGGTATTTGTTTTACTCAATACAGTGCCGAATAGTGTATCTTGTAGGATGATCATGTCAGTATATAATGAAACTGATCACTTCCAATACATTATATTCGATTTAATCTTAGCACTGTGAGTATAGCTACCTGATTTCTTCCTTTTGTTCTTATAAGTGCGAACAATTTTTCTGAAGGCAAATACAGCTTAATTTTGCATAAAATTACAGTCAAATTATTTTTATCTATGTTTGTTAGGGTTGCAAGGTTTAGGAATAGTTTTATTTGCTTTTTCCTTTGGATTAGCTCTATAATTTCTTATTCAAAGCTATAGATAGAATAATAAGTTATTAAATTGATCCCTGAAATGTTTTCTACTTTGTGACTAAATAATTAATTAAATATTTCTATTATTTAATAACACATAATTTTTACAAATAAAATTTTTGCTTGTTTCACTGAGGTATTTTAATATGTAATCGCAATATTTTTTTTGTTGTTAAAAAAAGAAAAGAACAATATATATATATTTTTTTTTTAATTGTCAACGATGTTATTGTTAGTCGTAGCATTACTTTTAAAATCTTTCATGCATGAATCTTTTTGCTTTCTTCGTAAAAAATTTCTTAGAATTTCATTATTCAAACTTATATTATTCCGATCGCATTTTTATAAAATTATTAACTTTCTTAGGAAATATAGTTGCTTTTCACAAAATATTGACAAGTTGATACGAACAATTGTAGACAAACGGATAAGTGGTTATAATTTTAAATTGTATATTTAGTAAAATCTGGATCACCTTAGGGTTAGTTCACCAAGAAGTAGGATGGTTTTGCTTCAAATGGAAAAGTTCAGCTGCAATTATAATTCTCTTTTGCTGTATTAAATTTGGAAAAATAAGAAGAGATTATGATCGATGTTAATATTGAGTATGTTGTCCATATCCTAAAACAAAAATGTTATGTTATTATTTTTTATTATTAACAAGGCTTAATTTATTTGTATGGACTGTTTTTGCTTTTCCTTTATAGTCTATAACAACATTATTATTTTCATTTACTTTAATAATGTCAAAAGGGCCATGATAATGATCTTTTTCAAGTTTCCCTGATTTAGGTTCTTTGATCAACCATACTTTATCTCCCATTTTAAATTCTCTTGGGTTAATAAATCTGTCATAATATATCTTTGATTTTTCTTTTGACATTATTAATTTTTGTTTTGCTATTAAGGCAATTTCTCTCATATTATTAATCAGTTTTTCTAAATATCCATTATAGGTCGGTAATAATTCTGATTTTTTTACTGGTTCGCTAGACGGAATTCTAGCAGGACAGGCAAAAACTAGTTCATATGGTGTAAATTGATGGCTAGTATGTACACTAGTATTATAATGAAATTGTGCAAAATCCAATAGTTCATCCCATTCATATTTCTTTGTAGAAAAATTTTTTAAATATTCACACAACGGGTGGTGTGCTCTTTCTAATGAACCATTAGATTGCGGCGAGAAAGCTGTAGTTTCAATTTTATCAAATTTAAACCTTTTAGCTATCTGTTTCATTATTTTACTCGTGAAATTTGCCCCTCTATCAGTTAGTACTATCTTTGGACATCCAAATATACATATAAATCTTTTTATAAAAGCATCTGAAACCGATTCTGCTGTTTGATCTTTTAAACATACTAAAATTACAAATTTTGATAATTGATCTTGTATAGATAAAATATATTTATTATTATTTTTAGTAATGTTAAATGGTCCTACAATATCCATTGCGATTTTATCGAATGTTTTCCCCGGTGTATCTGTGATAATCATTGGTTGTTTAGTCTTCTTCCGCTTTAATTTATTTCTTTGACAATCTTCGCATTTTTTTATTCTATTTTGGATGTCTCATTTTAAGTTTTCCCAAAAATATTTTTCCTTAAGTCTATTGTATGTTCTATTTACACCTGAATGTCCTCCTATCATAGAGAAGTGATAGATGTTAAAAAATTTATCCCTGTCTTCAATTTTTACATATTCAATATTATTTAAACATATTATTACCTTTATATTTGTATTGCTAAATATTTCTTTTAATACTTCCTCTATTTCTAACCAATTTATATTTAAAATTTCTATATCCCTAGAAATACTATAAATACATATATTCTTAGTAATTAATAATTCTTTTAATTGATTAAATAATTTCGCTAAATTTTCTTTTATTAATTTACATGATACGGACGTATCTATGTATAACATAAATAGTTTTTTATTCTCTATATTTATTATATCTATACTATCTTTTGTAAGTGATAGTTTTGGTTTTGTGTTTTTACTTTTGATTAATAATTCAGTATTTTTATCTAATGATTTTCCTTTTAAATTTATTAAATGAACAATATTATCGTTTCTAAATTGTATAGAATTTTTAGAATAAATGATATTATTAATTTCCGGTATATTTTCTTTGTTTTCCTCAATTTTCTCTTCTTTTCTACCTGTAGTCATTTTTTTGTCATTTTTCCTAGGTCTGCCCCTTTTTCCTTTAATTTTCTGTCTATCTTCATTCATTACTTTGATTTTGTCATCGTTACTAAGAATTCTAGGTTGTTTGTTATTTTTATTTAATATTTTCTTATTTTGTGCTCTGGTAATAACAAATATCTCTACTGGATTCCTAGATAGAGCATCTGCATTTGCGTTCTGTTTTCCTGGTTTGTATACGATATCAAATTCATAATCTGATAGTTTTAGTCTCCATTTTTGGACTCTTGTATTATTATCAGCTGATCTTAACGATGACAGCGGTTTGTGATCAGTAACTATTGTGAATTTGTTTCCATATACGTAATTTCTAAACGTTTTTATGGCAAACATTATTGCCAATGCTTCTTTTTCATAGGTGTGATATTTAGTTTCCGCTTTATGTAGACTTCGTGATGCGTTAGCTATCGCTGGGTCTTTGCCAATTTTTCCTTGCGACAAAACTGCACCTAAAGCAGAATTCGAAGCATCTGTTGTAATAATGAATGTTTTATCAAAACGTGGATATTCTAAGATTGGTGCTGTGCATAATAATTCTTTAATTTCCTCAAAGACTTTTTGTTGGTCTTTTTCCCAATGAAACTTCACGTCTTTTTCTAGCAATATATTTAAGGGTTTTGTTACTTTTGCGTAATTTTTTATAAATCTTCTATAGTAACCTGAAAGCCCTAGAAACTCTCTAATATTTTTAACATTTTTCGGTGCAGGAAATTTCTTTACTGCTTCTATTTTCTTTGGATCAGGTTTTATTCCGTGTTCACTAATAATGTGACCTAAATAACATACTTCTTTTTTAAAAAATTTACATTTTTCTGGTTCTAATGTTAAATTCGCTTCTCGTAATTTTTGTGCAACTGTATTGAATCTTTCGTTGGCTTCTGTTATAGTTTCGCCAAAAATAATTATATCGTCGATGAATACGAAGCATATCTTACCGATTAAATCGCCTAAGACTGTATTTAAAACTCTTTGAAATGTACGCGGTGAGTTTCTTAATCCGAAAGCTAATACTCGAAATTCAAAACGTCCCAATGGGTTGATGCTAAATGCAGTTTTATGTATATCACTTGGTTTCATAGGAATTTGGTGAAATCCCGACTTTAAATCTATAACGTGATAAAACTTAATTTTCCCCAATTGATCGAATATTTCTGTAATGTTTGGGAGTAAATATGGATCTGGAATTGTCTTTTCGTTTAGTTTTCTCTAATCTATTACTAAACGCCATCGTTTTTTTCCGTCTGCTAACTGTTTTTTGCTACAATCCATGCTGGAGCGTTAAAAGCACTTTTTGAGTTTCGAACTAGGTCATTTGTTATTAATTTTTGAGTTTCCTCTATCGCGATTTCTTTTAATTTATGAGGTAAAGGAAATTGCTTTACGTATACGGGTTTATCATCTGTTAAATTTATTTCATGTTGTTCTACATTACATGATCCTAAACTGTCTCCCTCTAGCCAAAATATATCCTTATTTTTCAATACTAGATCCTTAATCATTGTTTTACTATTTCCAGGCAAGTTTTCGTAACATATTTTTTCTAATAATCTTTCTTCTCTATTATATTCTTTAAAATCTTGTACTGACTCATTTTTTCCTATAAAATTTATTGCTCCCAAATTTAAAATTTCATTTTCATCTATGTTAAAGTCTTCTGTTATCTGAATACCTTCAGGTAAATTGTCTATTTCATACGATATAAAGCTACATTCTTTTTCATTTCCATAGAGTTTATTATAATCTTCTAAATCTACTTCAATCTTTTTATTCATTATTGTCAAAAATTGTTTATAATCTGTTGATTCAATTTTCTCAAAATCGATTGCTTGGTCATTATTTTCAAAAGCAATATTAATATTATTTATTAATGACTTAATATTATTTTCGTCATTTTCCAAAATTTCCTCATAATGTAAATCATTTATATTTTCTGGTAGAATTTCATTTAACATTTTTTTTTGTAAATCCTTTCCTTCTGCATTTAATATTGGAATCGTATTTAAAATTTTCATAACGTCATCATATAATGTTATTTCTGAATTTATATTTACTTCATTTTTATTGATTAACTCAGGTTCATAAGATATTAAACAAGATGATTTCTCCATTTCATCCTCAATTTGAAAATTTTCAGTTTTTTCGTTTATTTGTATTACTTGTTCGCAATTTTCATGAATTATGGGTATTAAGCTTTGTTTTTCGTCCGTATTTTCTAACATTTTCTTTAAAACGTCCTTCTGTTCTATTGTTATTCTTGATTTTAATTCTTTATCCGTTTTTTGTGACTTTTCAGATACTGTATTAAGATTATGATTTAATTTATGGGCTGCTTTCAGTTTGTTCTTACTATGATTTATTTGTAAATAGCCCTCGTCTAGTCTTAATTTTTGTTCAGTAAGAATTTGGATTCCTAAAATCCCGTCGTAAGGTAAACAAAAATTTGGTGGTGCTACATGGAAATCAATATTCAGTCCATTTATATTCATTTTAATTACTCCTAATGTTTCAATTGTTTTATCTGTAATACCAGATAAATGAATTTTCCTATTTTCTAAAATTATATTAGAAGGTATCTGATTTCCCTTGATAATATTTAACTGAGCCCCACTGTCTACAAGTAAATTACATTTTTTATTTGTGTAGTGGTTTTCTATTTCGATATACTGCAGTGAGTTTTCTAATTTCAGAAAATACATTGCAATTTTGGTTGCTGCTATTCTTTCTTGTGTTTTTTCATTTTTAATACTATTTATTTCAAAATTACTTAAATTTATTTCGTTATTATTTATAATTTCTGATCTATTTATTGCCTTATTTTTCTCCATGTTTTCCGTAATATTCTTTAAATTCTTTGTAATCAATAAATCGATGTCCGTGTCTTTCTCTCCGTTGGTGATACCATCACTATTAAATGTACCTACTTTAATATCTGCGCTATCTTTGAGTGGTTTTTTGTTAATCCTTCTAGTCCACTCATTTCCAGAAGAATTTGTCAGTTTTTCGAAGTTTGTTGATTAAGTACTGATCGTGACGCACATTCCTCAGTTGTGTGATTGGTGTTTTTACAAATTTTACAAAATTTATCTAATTTATTTTGTAGCATCTTGATTTCATGGCAATTGTTTATTTGATGTCCATTTTTATTGCAAAAAGAGCATTTAATTTGTGCCGTCAGATTTTTTAATTTTCTACAATCTTCCAATGTATGCCCGGTGAAATTACAATATTCGCATTTTATACTTTGTGTATTAAAGTTCCCCCGATAATTACTGTTTGAATTCCTTGAAAAATGATTGCTGTTCTGGTTATTTGTTCGGAAAAATCCATTCCTATTTTTATCTCGATGTTCATAGGATTTATTTAAGGCATTGTAATTGTTACTTGGGAATGTACATTGTTGGTTATTGCTTATTTTTCTACAAGTTTTTGCTGAATGCCCCGGCATCTCGCAAAATTGACAAACTTCTTTATTCTAAGAGTTTTGTTGTCTATTTTGCATAATTAAAACTTTTACGTTCTTGCAATCCGCGGTTTCGTGACCTTCATCTGCACATATCGCGCACCATATCGTTCCTTTGTTTATCGTGCAGTATTTCATTAAATGCCCGAGGTTGTTGCACCTCTTACACAATGCTGACGGGCAATTTTTAGCTGTGTGTGACGCGCTGCCACAGGCGTCGCATACTTCCGTAATTCTTACCGAATTATTGCACGTAAGCGAATCGTGTCCTCTTTCCTTACATCTCCAACACAGCTCGTATTCTGTAATAGTAGGACATTGCGTAACCTCGTGCCCCATATTTTGGCAGTATTGACAATGATTACTCTGCATCTTATTTAACTTACACGCATCTATTGAGTGGCCTTCCGTACTACACAATTTGCAAATTAATTTTATTACGTGCTTAGCTGTTCTGCAATGATATGATACATGCTCCTTACTTTTGCAATAAACACATGAAGCTTTCATGAAAAATAATGCTTCGTGATTTATTTTCTTACATAATTGGCAAAAAACTTGTTTAATTGTGTTTGGAATTGGAGTTTCGAAATTAAACAATATGCTTGTAGTATCATCTCTTAAGGTATTTTGCTTTTTTAAGTTTGATTCTATTTCAATTGCTTTTTGTACTGCGTTATCCATGTCTTGGTGTTCTCCGAGTTCGATTCTAATTTCTTGTTTTAATCCTTTTTTAAAACTACTTAGTATGTCGGTTTTTAATCTAGTTTTATATTCTGTTAGAATTTCTCCTGTTACATTAGGTTCTAATTTTTTTAATTCTATTATTTGTGTAGCCAACACTCGTAATTTGTTTGCAAAACATAGTACATCTTCATCTGATTTTTGAATTTGGTGTGTTAGGTTTCCGTATAATGAATGTATATTATCCGTTGATGGATATATTTTACGTATTGTTTTAATAAAAGTTTCAATACTTTCAATTTCTACATTTGCTAATGCTTTATAAATTTCTCCTTTGAGCTTTATTTTGAGGATCTGTATTAGGTTCGATTCATCATTATTCGATATTATTCTTTTTGCTTGCTTTAATTTTTCTATATATTCCTCTAGTTGGATATTTTTCCCGTCAAAATCCGGTACTAACTTTGCAACTTCTTTAAGTGGTAATTTTAATGCTTAATTTGCCATTTCTGGTTCTAAATTTATTAAATCTTCGTTTATTTGAATTTCTGGCTGTTCGTTATTACTTGTATTATCTATAGCCAAAATCAAACTTTGTTCATTAAAAAATCCTTCTATATCCGTGTAGTCGTGTTGCCTACCGTTTTCTACATATATTGATTCTTCAAAAAATGCTGGGCTCTGACTTGGTGTGTTTGGAGTATGAAAATTTGTTGGTGATAATATATCCCATTTATTTCCGGAATAAAAAGATTATTTATATTTTTATTTGATATATCTTGTTTTTGTGTGGGGTTTTTAATATTCTGTTTTTTGACTGAATGTTGTGCATCTAGTTCGTTATGGTCTATTTTTGAAGTTGATGGAATTGAAAGTATTTCCTCATTTTCCTGTGTTTTTGAGTTAATGTAGATATCCGATGAAGTTCTATTTAATTGTGTATTTGGAGGTGATCTTGATACTTTTGGTCTTCTTTCAAAAATGTTCGTTTGTTTATTTATATCATCTACTTACTTTTTAAGTTCTGGATTTCTTTGGGTAGTCCATCTGGTTATAATCCCTTCGTTTCCCTTATTTTCTATACCTTTCTGATTTGACATGACATATTACTTCTTTGTTTATACTATACTTAATATATCTTTTAAAATATGTTTTTATTATTAATTCCACTATTTTTCTGTATATATTTTGTTTATTTCTGTATAATTGTTTATTTCACAATATAATTTATTTATTTATTTGTCACTTTTATAAATTTTTTCCTTTGCTTAGTTTTTAGTGTTTTATCTTTTATTGTTTAAACTGTAATGTTTATTTATGCAATTTTTATTTAATTGATCAATTTATTTAATATTATTATTCGTTTTCTTGAGCTGCGTTGATCATTATTCTATGTTTATTTTTCGTGTGCTGTATTTTCGATTTATGTGATCGTTGTTCTTAATTTTTTTGTAATTATAATTTGTCTTTATGATATTTTGTTTTATCTATTGTAGTATTTTCTTTTGGTTTTACTTTTATATCTTTTTGTTATTGATTTTTTTCAATTTTACTTGTATTAGACTGCTATTTTCGCGTATTATATCTTGATTTCACTCTGTAAATTTATCTTTTCACTTGCTATTTCAGCTATAATTTGTTATATAGTTTGTTGTTAAACATTTTTCTTACTTCTTTGTTTTATTACTCCTTGTAGTGTCGTAACTTTTTTCGTTTGTATTTTTATTTTTCAATTTTCTCATCTGTGTTAGACTGTATTTGTATTTTGCGTAATATATTTTTGAAAAATGTCATTTGTTTTGTAGAAATTTTTCTTATTTCCGTATTTATCATTTGTTGAAAATTTGTTAATAACTCGACGAGCCGTACTTGCTTATCTTCCGAAATTTGGGCGATTCATGCTACAATGATCCCCCCAACTTCTTACTACAAAGCAAGAAGCTCGGACTTATTCTATGTTAGTTGTATTTATATAAGAATATTTTCCTCATGTTTCAAGAGCTTATTTTATCTACTTTAAAACATTTAAAGTTTGATTTAGCTGATCTAACGAACTTTTCGTTCGACTGTGTACCGGAACCAATGTGACGTTCCGAAAAATAGTTATTATATTTCTTTTATTTTAAATAGTCTAGTGAACTAATTTTCGATCGGTAGCGGAACCACTGTTAAGTTCCGGAGAAAAGTTATTTTTATTCTTTAATTTGAAATAGTCTAGTGAACGATTGTTCGATCGGTACCGGAACCACTGTTAAGTTTTGAGTGTCGAGGAATCTACTCTTATATGTGTATTGAAATTTGTATGGTTTATCTTCAAATTATATTTGAATGATATATATATATATATATATATATATATATATATATATATATATATATATAAATATGAAATTCTGGAAGTTTGAGGATTATATTCAGCACCCGCTTGGAAGTTTGAGGGGTTATGGGAAGTTTGAGGAGCCTCCTCAAACTTCCAATCTATATATTCAGCATCCGAGCGGAAGTTTGAGGGGTTTTCTAGAGTCTATTTGTCTAGAGTCGGTAACCTGAGGGTTATTATTTCTTTAGCCACTCTGACCGACCGGGGTTGAGCTCCTCAAACTTACTAGAAATGTATATATATATATATATATATATATATATATATATATATATGGGTCGTTCCTGTACTTTTTTTAAAAAGTGTGCGCGGGGGGGTCGTCGATTTTGTCGACGATTTTTTTTATGAAAGTACATATAAAAAAAATAGCTTGTGCAAAATTTCAGCCCCTTATCTCATTCCTAATTCCTGCTGGAATTTTTTTAAACCCTGATTTTGACCTGTTTTTAACCAGTTTTCAAAAAATTCTAAAAGGCTGAAATTTTAACAAAATGAGGTCGGTGAGGTCTCATTTTTTTTGTCTTTCTTCAAATTTTAAGAAAAAAAATACACTGATATGAAATGATGATTTAGGTTTTATTGGCGATCTGTGATATGGCCATTGCATTTCATCATTTTTAGATCATCTTTAAACCTCTATATCGCGTAACTGGTTCCACATTTTTGTGCTCACTAGGTCTCATTTTTTTGTCTCAACGAGACCTTTAATTTCATTTTTTGAGGACCTAAATTGATTGAATAGACTTTAAGATACAGCCTTTTGAAGTTGACGTTTTTATCAAAAATCGCGAAAATCAACCGTGTTCATGGTCACAGTGTCAACCGAATTTTAATTAAAAATCATTAACAAAAGTATTTTTCATTAGAATATGATGTTATCTAACTATACTCTTTTCCTATCATAGGAAAAAGTCAAAAGATAATTTTTTGTCGATCATTATAATATCTAATTTTTCGATACCTAAAATAATCAAAAATGGCTCTCTACTGACATGAATTCTACCATCTTATAATTATTTTTGACACGTATACGTAACATAGATACAAAGGTGGTTCTTAGACCTTTAAAATCCGTAGTCGCTGATTTTTCTAGGACCACTAGAGCCAAAGTTATAGCCGTTTTTATAAAAAAATATTTTTCAAGTGGTAAAATTAGAGCTTGTGAAGTATAGGAAAAGATTTATTTACAAGATCAACCATAAGTTTGGCATAATTGTGCTAAAAAAAGTGCTGAGGCTGCATATTTTGAAGATCTTAGGCCGTGCCTACACTATGCGAGAAGCACGTGCGATCAGCCCAAGCGATGCGAGCAAGCAATGCGTGTTGGACAAAATATTTAAAATACTTAAAATGATAAATAATATCATTTCACTACGATATTATTGACGATATTATTTATCGCTAAATATAGATCTACTAACTGGTCTACTACGATGTTCGGGATTGAAGTATCCAAAGTGCCCGCTAGATGGCAAGCGTCCGATGCGCTCCCACTATGAAAAACATCACCCAGCGGGCTTAAATAGAGTCCTGCGGCGCCTAGTCGCTACGTGCTTTATGCACATTCCTTTTACCTTACCATTTTACGTTTTACCTATACAATGCCTTATTGCCTGTTTACTCGTACGCATAAGCGTTCATACCTTTTTCTGCAATCAACTTTCACTTTCGAGTAGAGTTGGTTGCATAGACTCTTGAAGTCTAATTTTCCCGTTTATTTCTTCTCGCTGACAAACCCTAATAATATAAACTCACGTTTACGTTCAATCGTATACAACGATATTATTTATCATTTCAAGTATTTCAAGTACTTTGTGCAAAATGTATGGCTGTCGCATGCGCGCACCGGTTGCACTTCTCGCATACCTAGTATAGACATGGTCTTAAATGTAGGTTTTCTATAGTTTTACGTGCGTTATACGTATAAGCTCAGGTTAAATGAAACATAAATAGATAGTTTCATTTAACCTGTGTTGACGTAACTTAATAGATGACAGACATCCATTTTTCTGTGCGAGACACCCGTGAACCCGTCATCCGTTACACGACACACGGCACGGAAAGTCCTTAAACAACGAGTACAAGTTACAATAAAAAATGAAATGAATATTTCTAAGTAGAATTGTGAAGGTAGTTGAGCAGAACTATTACCAAGTATATCAGTATTGGTTCGGTTGGGTTTTATAAATTGTACAATTGTGTTTTGTAAGTGTTATCTTCTCAGGAATTGAATGAAAATGATGTGCTATATTGGTGAATTGCATGAGGATGATAAATGTCATTTAGAGCATTACACAAGAAATAAATCTCTTAATCTAATTAGTAATCTTAGTAATGAATTAAAGCTGTATTTATCATTTAGGATTAAAAATTTTGATATTAATGTAGAAAATAAATTTATTTGCGACCATCATCTTCATAAATATGATACTCGATATACAAGTAGACAAAGGAAGTTTTGCAATTGTTTTAATAATCGTTCAAAATCCATTGAGAATAATGTAGTAATGATTAGTGCTGATAAATGTGATAAATTTCGTAACATTTGTAATATAAATTTAGATCCAGGTAATAAGTACTGTAAAAACTGTGAGTTCAAAATTACATCAATAATAACAAAAAATGCAGAAAAAGATGAAAACACTGGGAATGATGGTTTAAACGTAAATAATAATGAGCAGCTTTCTTCAAGTAGTCAAGTTTCTTCAAGTAGCCAAGTGTGTACATCAGAAAGTTCAGAAGATATATTATTGAGCCAAGGATTTCAACGTTTAAATAAAATGCTCGATGGATTTGATGAACCTCCTCTTAAACGAGAGAAACTTAGTGATTATCGCTTGGAAAATAAAACATACAGTGTTTTAGAATCAATGAATACGAAATTTTGTACAACAGTTAATAAAACATTGAATCTTAATTTGCCAACTCAATGCAATCTTAAACAGTTACAAGAGGATAGTATGTCATTTCACGGAATGATTGGAAACATAATTAAGTGTTATAATGAAGAAACTAATTTTGGTAAAAAGATATCGTTATTGACATTACTTCCAAATCATTGGAAATTTGAACAAGCAAAACATTATTTCCAATGTTCACGTTATATGTTTAATAAAGCAAAAGAACTTAAAATTACTGTAGGTAAGTTAAAAAATGGGTTGTAATAAATTCTTAATATCTTGATTATAGACATAGTGTAAACATATAGAATCGATAATCCTTTATACATTAGGTTACATATATTATATTACACTTGAGAATTATTAATAGAAAATTTTAGTTTAATTTATTAAAATCTATGTAATTTTTGTTCAAGGAACTATAATGATAAAGGGTACCCCTATAAAATATTTAATTTAAAATCCTCATAATTATTTATTTATATTACTCATGTATTATTCCTTAAGTATTATTATTTATGTATTACTTACGTATTGCTTAAGTATTGTTTACGGATTAAGTAAAATAATACATGAATTGTAATTTAAACATTTAAATGAAATCCGATTTAATTAGAAAGATTCTATATTTGAGAAATCTCAATGTTCTCTCTGTTTACAAGCTGTAATCTCATATTTTTTTTTTAATTTTTCAACATTGAGAAACGGGAGAAAAAAATAATTTCCAAAAAATGCGATTTTTAGGCCTTACTGGTATAAGGAGGGGAGATAGGTCCCCGGAAAAATCGTAGAAAATTCTTTTTTTAGTATACTTCTATGAAATCACTGTCATTCTTCGCTTTCATTAATAGTGGCATTTTGCCTATCTTAACATGGGGTACCCTTCGTTATTCATTATTAGATAAAAAATAATAAAGTAATTATTGGATTTTAAAAGAACTATTAAAATTAATATAAAAAAAAAATAAAAAAAATAAATTAATTCTAAACTATTTCTTTTCTTCCAATATAACAAGTCATAGTAATTAAAATAGAATAAACATTGAGCTAAATTTTATCGTCTTGATAATCGTTAAATTAAAAAAAATAATATTGTTATTATGATTTTATTTTATGATTAAGTATACACTATTTGAAATTAATTTCAAAATATATTTTTCCAGGTGTCTTAGGAACTATTAAGCGTAAAGTGCAGCATTCATTCTAATGAAGTTAGAGAATCTGTAACTCAGTAGTATAGAGATGAAAACAATAGTAGAATATGTAGCAGCATTAAAAATTGCATCAGTGTTAAAAATCCTATTACTAATATCACAGAGAAGTTACAAAAAAGACTGTTGATGTATGATTTGAAGGATCTATACAACAATTGGGTGGAAGAAGAATATGAACAGCATTTTAAAGATCAGCGCAAACCAGGTTTCAGTATATTTGCTTCTTTAAGGCCAAAAGAATGTATTAGTGCTGGAGCACCTGGTACACATGCAATTTGTGTATGTCCTATACACCAAAATGTCAAATTAAAATTGTCTGCCATCAACAAAAATTTAGCCTACCGAGTAATTTTAAATGATTGTGTTTGTTCAACAGATTGGAGCGATTGTATGCTACATCTTTGTGAAAACTGTCCTGGTAAAGCAGAAATTCTGAAAATATTGGAATCAAGCTCATGCGAAGATGTTTCAGAGATTGAATATTATAATTGGGTAAATAATGCTGAATCACAATCTAATAATAGAGTCAGTCTTATTATGGTAAAAGAACCTACAAGAAATTTTATTATAAATTTAGCCAATGACTTATGGGAGTTAACAAAGCATCATTATGTGACTGAAATGCAAAAATGTTATTTAAAACATTGCAAAACAATTATTACTCCAGATACATGTATTATACTTCAAGATTTTGCTGAAAATTTCTTATTTGTTTGTCAAGACTCGATCCAAGCATTTTATTTTAATAATACACAAGCAACTGTACACCCGTTTGTAGTGTATTATAAAGAAGACAATAACGACAAATTACAAACCTTATCTGTATGTGTTATTATTGATTGTTTAAAACATGATGCTTGTGCAGTTAACACTTTTCAAGGGCAACTCATTGCACTTCTAAAACGAGATTTTCCGTTTATTGAGAATGTACATTATATGTCAGATGGAACACCTACCCAATACAAAAACAAGTAAGAGTACTTTTATTGTAGTATATTAATACGTATTATATGAACAAAATAGACACCTTTAGATTTTTGTTCATTAAATGACCTGAAAACATTTAATTTTAATTATTAAGAATATGTCAAAGTAATATTCTGAAAGTATATTTAATTTGTGTGAAAAACTGTTTTGAGACCCAGAACATCAAAATCCATAAAGATCCTGGACCTGCAGGTTACACCCGAGTTAAAATTTTACATTATGTAGAAAACAGCTTTAAAGATAAAATTACTAAAACAGTTCTTTATTTTTTCTGTATATCAAATTTAAAAAAAAGCAACAACTTCTACGATGCAAGTTCAAATAATTTGTATTATTATGTACACAATATTAAACAGATTTATTTTATTTTTTATAATTTTTACCTTCAAGATAGTATTTATTTACTGTAGGAACAATTTCATTAATATCTGCCATCATGAGGAGGATTTTGGCTTAAAAGTTAAGTCGCACAACTTTTTTTTTACTAGCCATGGGAAAAATCCGTGTGATGGATGTGGAGCAGTGGTTAAACGAACAGTACGCAGGGCATCCTTACAAAGAACATCAGAAAAACCAATTTTAAATCCAAAAGACATGTATGATTACGTTAGTGAAAATATTGATGGAATAAGGTAAAAATAATATAATTTAGATTTTTTGACTATATTATTTGATTATGTATTTGAATAATAAATCATTATGTGTTATAAAAATATAGAATATTTGGTTTTTAGATCGATTTGGGTGAGTCAAGAAACAATTGAGAAAAGGCGTAAAGTACTAGAATGCCGTTTTAAATTGACCCGAACTATACAGAATACAAGAAAATATCACTGCTTTATACCCATTGATGATTCAACATCAAAAGCAAAACTTACTTCCTTTGATAATGATTATAAAATAGTTAAAATGAAATGAATATTACAAAAAAAAATTTACTTAAATTCTTATTTTCAACTTTAATTATCTATAAAGTCTGCATAGGTAATTTAATCAACCTAAAGCCATTACTATCGCTTGCTCGCGTCGCATGCGCGCATAGTGTAGACACGGCCTAAGATCTTAAAAATATGCAGCCTCAGCACTTTTTTTAGGACAATTATGCCAAACTTATGGTTGATCTTGTAAATAAAACTTTTCCTATATTTCACAAGCTCTAATTTTACCACTTGAAAAATATTTTTTTATAAAAACGGCTATAACTTTGGCTCTAGTGGTCCTAGAAAAATCAGCGACTATGGATTTTAAAGGTCTAGGAACCACCTTTGTATCTATGTTACGTATACGTGTCAAAAATAATTATAAGATGGTAGAATTCATGTCAGTAGAGAGCAATTTTTGATTATTTTAGGTATCGAAAAATTAGATATTATAATGCTCGACAAAAAATTATTTTTTGACTTTTTCCTATGATAGGAAAAGAGTATAGTTAGATAACATCATATTCTAATGAAAAATACTTTTGTTAATGATTTTTAATTAAAATTCGGTTGACATTGTGACCATGAACACGGTTGATTTTCGCGATTTTTGATAAAAACGTCAACTTCAAAAGGCTGTATCTTAAAGTTTATTCAATCAATTTAGGTCCTCAAAAAATGAAATTAAAGGTCTCGTTGAGACAAAAAAATGAGACCTAGTGAGCACAAAAATGTGGAACCAGTTACGAGATACAGAGGTTTAAAGATGATCTAAAAATGATGAAATGCAATGGCCATATCACAGATCGCCAATAAAACCTAAATCATCATTTCATATCAGTGTATTTTTTTTCTTAAAATTTGAAGAAAGACAAAAAAAATGAGACCTCACCGACCTCATTTTGTTAAAATTTCAGCTTTTTAGAATTTTTTGAAAACTGGCTAAAAACAGGTCAAAATCAGGGTTTAAAAAAATTCCAGCAGGAATTAGGAATGAGATAAAGGGCTGAAATTTTGCACAAGCTATTTTTTTTATATGTACTTTCATAAAAAAATCGTCGACAAAATCGACGACCCCCCCGCGCACACTTTTTAAAAAAAGTACAGGAACGACCCATACATATATATATATATATATATATATATATATATATATATATATATATATATATATATATATATATATTATATTTTCAATTGATATTTGATTTATATTGCCTTTAGTTTGGGCGTAGGCTCTCGTAAATAATAAACAGCTGATTAGTTAGATGCACTATTTATTGAATGATATAAGGTTTATAAATAAGACTATGCGATTTACAACTTATTAACTTTGTTAAACAATATATAATACCGATAGATTATTGAAATTATTGATATAAGAAATTCTCTTCGTAATTGAATGTAGGGTATTTGACCCGTATAAAATATTCGCTTCTCCTCTTGTCGGCTGGAGTGGTACGGAGCTCGCGACTTTTGCACGATTACTAATTTGTGTGTTGAGAGTCGCCGTATTTATTAAGCGGTTAATTTGGGTTAAAGATGATTTTGACGCTGAGTAAAAATCCTTTTTTTAAACAAATTTAGTAAACATTTAAATATCATCTTTTCGATTTCACATTTAAAAGTGCTGATTCTAAACAAAGTTGCGATGAGCGGTTGGTTTCACAAGGTCAGTGGCTCGCTACGTCACGCTGGCTGTTGCGTAGCCGAAATTGCTGTACTGTTAAAATTCGCACTCACATCGTTTTGTGGGTCAAAGAAATGAATATTGAGATTTAATAACGTCATTAAACGTATACGAAATATACGACATTTGTATGTCAGAAAATTACTGGTGATAAATATGCATTGTTAAATCACATAATTTTGTGGATCAAGAAATTACTGATGAGAATATGAATAGCAAATGGAATTTAAGGATACGTTACGGACATAACAATGAATAAACACATAAGACCAATAGTTTAATCTCTTAAAATGGGAAATCGTTTTTAATGAACGTTAAACAAAAATTGAACATTATTAATTTCATTCAAAAAAGTTGCGTAACTTCAAATTTCATTCGATTTTTGGTTTTTTGGATTTATATTGTCCAAAGAAGTATTTTTCATGGAGTTATTAACTCAAAAATAAAAAATTATCTTTTTGTTTTAAAAGATAAGCATTTTCATGTGTACAGTCAACTTAAAAAATGAGTGTCTATTATAAAACTAAAATTTAGTAAAAATGTAAGTAATATTTTTTATTTTTGAGTCAGTAATTCGATGAAAAATTCTTTTCTGGATAATATAAAACAAAAAACGAAGAATCGAATTTGAAGATTTGCAACTTCTTTGAATGAAGTTAAAAATGTATTAAGATATTCAATTTTTGAAAGTCGAAATACTTCTAAAATTTTTAATTAATTTCTTATTTTAGGAGCTTAAACTATTGGTCTTATAATCATATAAATAGCTATGATCAAATAATTAATTATTGATATTTTAACTAAAAACTAACTTTTGGCAGGGACCTTATGGCCATAAAATCCATAAAGACGAGCTTCCCGCGTGTACAATCGCTGAACTTTAAGAAAATAAGGATTAAAAATTAGAATAGTTAATATGGCTGGCGAGAAGTCCAGCTCATGAGGACGAGTTTTGAGCGCGTGCGTTTCTTTTAGCACAAGGAAATCAACGACATAAATCAAATCAACTAGAGCACAGGAGGAATCAAGCACTCGAGGGCCAGCTTTGCGTGCGTACGCTGTAATAAGTATAAGAAAATGCATACAAAAATGCGCTGTCACGGCCTGCCGCACAGTGGGAAAAAATGACTTTTTCTGGACAAAAATCTGCCGACAGTGCAATTCTTAACCGATTTGGACGATTTTGTTTTTAAAATTCGCGTGAAGAAATTTCCTATAACGTATGGCTACCTAAATTAGCGGCATTTCATTCCTTAGCTAAGAAAAGTCCCAAAAACGGCCCAAAATGGCACGATCAGTCAATAGAACAGACCAGTAAAATCCATAAATAAATATATTCTGAAAAAATACGCTCTTTACTCCTAATTTAAACATTTCTTAATATTATATTTTTGCTTCGGGGTTTATACCGGTATATTATGGTCCCATGGGCCCATGGGCCTCAAATAGATCCTAATAAGACGCACCAAACGACATTTTTTTCAACATAAATCATAATTTTTATTACTGAGTCGAAAAGTAATTTCTATACTCACATTTCAATCATTCCTTATCTATTAACAATATATTACGGTCCCATGGGCCTCATATTTACAGTGTGATCTATTTGAAACTACCTACTTAAATATATCGAAAGCAAAGCATTTATGGAAAATATTCAAAACTGAACATTCGAGAAAAGAATGGATTATCTCTGAATGGATCCTCTTAACCTGTCCTGGGCCCTACTAAGGCCCAATATATGTAAGGCCCACTTTTTAATATAACTTCTTATTTTTATTACAAAATCAAATGATATGATTCAAAGGACACAGAAAAAGCATTCTTTAATTTATTTCAATGTGGAATTTCTTTGACTTACTAGAATTTTAGATATTGAATACTTGGATAGCTGGGATCTCGGAATAAAAGACTCATTCAAAAAACCATTAAAACGGTTCTTATTCCTTTACAAGGAGATAACCAGGGCTGGATTTGGCTCAAACTGCAGTAGACACTTTTTTATGATAAATAAAATGAGGCACGTATCTCCGGGTTTCTCTGAATGAGCCTGTTTTCCGAGATCCAAGCTACTTATTATCTAAAATAAACTGTTTTGGACAAAAATGTGGTCTCCTTATTCAGCTATAGCTTTTCAAATATATCGGTGATCTAATTGCACTAAAAAGTATGTAAAAGCAGATGAAAAAAACTTTAATTTGAGCTCTATTTTTAATAGCTCATAACTTCATAAAAAACCGAAATTTTCGAATGAAATAAAGCTTAAATTGAAACTTTTTTCGCCTTCTTGTACATACTTTTTAGCGCAATTACATCGTCGAAATATTTGAAAAGCTATAGCTGAATAAAGAGACCTGATTTTTTTCAAAAAATTCGTTTTAGACAAAAAGTAGATTAGATCTCGAAAATAAAGATCCATTCAGAGAAATTCTGATGCATGTATCTCATCATTGATCGATTTTCATGTGTGACAATAAGAGCCTCGACCTTATACGGGCCTCATTGGCTTTATAGTCATCATTGGTGACTTTTGGCTCATGAACTAATTGTATAACCTTCTCTTAATTTTACTTTTGTTAGCCTCTTCTGTATTACCGTGTATGGGTATATATAAATGTAAGAAAATGTCAATAACTGAAAATAAGTATTTATATACAAATAAAAATTTTCAATACAGCTATTCAAAGAGTAAGGAAAAATGTATAAGTGTAAATTTCTGTAAATGAATGTATATAAACGTATGTAAACGTATATGAACATATAAAAGTAAATAAATGTAAAAAATATTACAGTATCAACTTTTATATACACTTATTTAAAGATATATGTTTATTTACAGAAATTTACAGTTATTTTCATTTATATACACTTTCTATTTCCGCTGGGGATGATAGTCCATCGATATACAAAATAAATTTAAAATTGGCCTGCTATAGTACTACTTTAATATTAAAATCGTACTACTTTAATATTAAAAAGATATTTGTGTGATATTTATTTAACATATTATATAAGTTATTTAAGGAATGTAACCCAGATGGAAATTAAAATATTTTTAAATATTTAAAAACGTATGCTAGTAAATGAGTTTATATAAAAATTTCAAATGCAACATTTTTTACATTTATTTTCATTTATAAAAATCGGCAGAGATTTTTAAATTTGAAACTCATCTTTTTAGAGCATAAATGTCATTTTTAAAATTACATTTTTTTACACATAATGTACGGATATTCATTAATTATTAGATAATAAGATTTTAGTAAAACAATCGAAAAATATTTTCGTCCATAGTAATGCTTAAGATTTATTAAACTAATTTTAAAACCTATAAATGTGCTTAAGAAGAGTTTTAGCAGGATTTTAAATAAATTACAATTATTTCTTATCTTATGAACTGCCTCTAACTAACAACAAACAGATATTAAATGTATCATTCTTAGTTTCAGTCTTGGTTAGAATTTATTATATAACAGTTATAGGAAATTCAAATAAAAATATTGATTTCTCTTTAAAAAAATTTATTTATCAAAAGAAATAAAGAAGTTGCTCTTCTAGGTTTGTGTTTATTTAAAATATGGATCCGTTTATGTTTAATATTTATCAATTATTCATTAATATACGTCTTTAATTTTTTTCTCCTCAAAGTTAGCATTCTGAACGTATATTAGGAACAAAAATATATTTACTTTGATCTAATAAAAATTAATCTTTCTTTGTTAGGTTCATTCTCTAATGTTCAATTTGATTATAATATAGATATTATGGAATTCACTATTAAAAATCGAGATTTATGTGACATTGTTTGGGAAAATTCCTCTATTTCTCTATACGACAGAGTAGATTTAATTTTGGATAATTTAAAAAGGAAATTTTCTTTAAATGAAAATCATTTAAAAATCATAGAGAATAAATTAATAAATAGTTTTATGCCCCTTTTTAAAAGAAAGTGGATAAATGTTTCAAGAACAAAAGCAGCATTTCTTATTAAGTACAAAGAATTTGTAGAAGCTGATTTTATAGTCTGTTTTGAAGAAAATGTTAAAAGTAGCACGAATAATGATTTCTCTGATAATAAAATAGATGAATTATTAATGTTTCTCAGATTAAACAAAAAGGTCGACCAAAAGTGTCATTTGAAACTGGATCTGAAAAAACGAAGCATAGACGTATTGTAGAATTTTCTTCAAGCATCACAAGACAAAATAGATCTAAGGTATGCAAAATTATTGATGATCCATCAGACAGCATTGATGCTGAAGACGATTTGAAGGACGGTGATAATCCAAGTAAATTAGTTAAAGCTTTAGCAATGTATATGGACTTAAACTTAACGATAAGAAAGTATGAAAAATTGAAAAAACATCACAAGCAAATGTTTAACACCGATCCGTATCCCACATATATTGAAATCTGTAATGAAAAAAATGCTTGTTGTCCAGACAATGGAGAGCACATAAAGTCATCAGACGTTGGAGCAAGAATAAATTTTATATCATTATTGGGTCATACTGTCAAGCGAATATTACAACAACTGAGTTCAACTGATTTAGCTCTATTACAAAGTGAAATGTTAGTTTTGATTGGAAAATGGGGCATGGATGGTGCTCACGCAAAGGAAATGACCAGACAGAAGTTCTCAATGCAAAAAAATGCATCTAGCTCAGATGAGTCAAGTGATGAGAATGGTATATGTAATGAAGATGAAGAAAATGTTGGCAATGACGACGTCGATATAACAGATAAATCATTATTTCTGGTTTCTTTTGTTCCTCTTGAATTAAAAACATCAAATGATAATATAATTTGGATCAATGACGTATCCTCATCCGTTCATTTTTGTAGAATGGTAGAATTCAAATTCGTTAAAGAAACCGATAAACTAACCAGGAAAACGTACAGAAAAATCACGTAACTATTGAATAAAGTAGAAAATTTGGTTGTTGATATCAATAATATGTCTTTCAACGTTAGCTTCGACATAAGTTGCACAATAATTGATGGAAAAACGTGCAATTCTCTTTGTAAGCAAAGAGCAAGTTCTCGTTGTAATATTTGTGGAATTGGACCAAAATATGTTAACAACTTAGAGCACGTATTACAACTTACATGCAATACATCTAACTATAAATTTAGTCTTTCTACGTTACATCAATGGATTTGCGTTTTGGAATATCTTTTACATGTGTCTTATAATTTAGAACTTAAAATTTATTACATTAAATCAGCAGAACATAAAAGACTAAGAAAAGTTAGACAATTAGAAATCCAAAAGAAATTGAAATTACAACTATCAATAACCGTTGATGTAGTCAAACAGGGATATGGAACAAGCAACACAGGAAATGTAGCTAGATTGTTTTTCGAAAAGGCTGAAGAGGTTGCTAAAATAACTGGATTGAATAAAGAATTGATTATACGACTACACAATATCTTACAAGTCATAACTTGTGGCAAGAAAGTTGATTGCGATAAATTCAAAGTTTATAGTAATGAAACTGCCCGACTCGCCATAAATGAATACCCATGGTACAAGTTACCTCCATCTATATATAAACTTTTAATACATGGAAGCGATATAATTCGATCTTTCAAATTACCTATTGGTTGGTTTTCGGAAGAACCACAGAAGGGAAATAACAAAGTCTTTAGATCAGCAAGAGCTAATAATAGTAGAATGTGTAACCGAAAATTAACAAATGAAAACATCATGAAATATATGCTCATTAATTCCGATCCATTAGTAAGTAACTTCAGGCTGAAAGAATCTAAAAAATCTAAACCACTCTCAAAAGCTGCTCAAAGCATGACCATTGAAGATATGTAAGACATCTTCACACACACTCACACACACACACACATACACACACACACACACACACGCGCACACGCACACCTGTGTCGAGTTGCTAGCCTCGCATCAGGCGCCTCCCCAGGTGGCGGATAGGGGAATGCTCGTCAGATATGAAGGGTACCAGGGAAATAAAATACCTGGGGCGGACCAAAATTAGCTAGGGGAAGGCACCCCGAATAATAAACCAAATATGGATAGTGTGCTGAAAAATATATTACCCCAAGTACGTATCCTCAACAATGAGGAAAATCCCACCACCGATTCCGATCGGGTGAAAGCTCCGGTGGTCGGTGCAGGCTCCACGGATTTTGGGGGGAGCCAAAAGCACGATGTGGCCAATCAGGCTGGTACAGAAGGGGATAATCGCTTGGCCCCTACTGCATCTCAGAAGACGAGCGAAGAAGAAAAAGCTGAAGCAAAAGTGGATCACGTGGAGAAGTCGAACAAAGGAAAGCTAGGTAAGGGGGACCCGCATAAAGTATGCCAAGCAGATCTAGAACTAGGAGTTCCTCGGGGTGCTCTTCCCAAAACTACCCGAAAGACGAAAAAGCCCAGTGCATGGGAGGAACACGAACAGCTAATAGCTGGACTCGTGGAGCACCTAAACGAGAAAATGCCGGATGGGAAAACCCGAAGAACGGTGACCGCGGAAACCCGTAAGCTGGTAGATGAGATCCAAAAGTCCTTCACACAAATAAAGGAGCTGATGCGGGCTGCACCGAAGACCATCATCTCAACAACAGCGGCACCTGACAAACAAACTGATGGAGAGGTGAACCAGAGAGCCCAGCTACTCTGCGGTGTCCAGAATGAGTTGTTCCAGTCGCCAGGTAATACAAACTGGTACAGCCCCCTCCAAGGGAACCCAAAGAGGAAAGAGCACTCTCCACCATCACCAAACGTGAAACAGGCTGCAAAGAAGGTATCTCTAGGACACAGACAGTGGTAGCGCTCCCCGGAGTGGAACAAATTCAAGAGGAGAGACCCCAGCAGTTGGCCCCAAAAGAGGTCGAAGAAATGGAGTGGCTACAGAACACGAAGAAGAAAAAGAAGAAGCGAGCAAAAGAAGAAGAAAAAAGAAAGAAGGCCCCCAAACAGCGTAAGAAGAAGGCGCTACCAAAGGCACTCCTCATTAGTGCCCAGGGAAGTGCTACATACGCTGGCATCCTGAAAGAAGTCGAGAAAGGGTTAGCGGAGGAAGGACTGGCGGAAAATGTCGATAAGGTCAGAAGAACCAACAACGACCATCTGCTGATAGTCCAGAACAGGGAAAATGGGGATAAGCTGGAATCTCTCCAAAGAAAGGTGGCTGAGGTACTAGGCGGTCAGGCCGTTGTATCCGGCAAGCCACACGAAGTGGAACTCTCAATACGGGATATTGAGAAGACAACCACAAAAGAAGAAGTGGAAGCGGCCTTGCAGAAAGCAGCAGGCAACGAGCTCACAGTAACGAAAGATGCTATAAGAGCGCTACGCCCAGCCTACAAAGGGACCAAAATTGCTTCAATCAAGCTGCCCGAAGAGGTGGCCCGCAAAGTGATAGGAGATAGAGGTAAAATCCGCATCGGACTAGTGAACTGCACCGTTAAAGAAGTGACCAGACCGCAGAAATGCTTCAAGTGCTGGAACACGGGGCACATTGCCAGCAAATGCCCGAGTCAGATCGACAGATCCGGCCTCTGCCTCAAGTGCGGACAGGTAGGGCACAAAATCGTCGACTGCAAGAAAGAACCGCACTGTCCTCTATGTGCTGAAAGGGACAAAGATCACCACCACATAGTAGGAAGCTACAAATGCGCTGCCTTTCACGAGAAGAAGAAGAATAAGAGCCAACCCGTTAGAAAAAGATGAGAGTGTTACAACACAACATAAACCACTGCGAGGCGACACACGATCTGTTGACCCAAACGGTCAGAGAGATGAAGATAGACGTGGCCATTATCGCTGATCCGTACATAAGGCTAAACACGCAGGCATGGGTGACAGACACTACTGGCAAGGCTGTCATCTGGTCCTGCAACAACCGGTCGTTCGAAGATCAGCCGGATACCAAACATAGTGGCTTTGTGAGGGCAAAGCTCGGAAACGTGAATTTCTATAGCGTCTATGCTCCTCCTAGCTTAAATATCAGCGAATTTACGGACCGACTTGACAGACTGGTCGAGGATGCCAAGGAACACTCCCCCTGTGCCATAGCGGGAGATTTTAACGCCTGGGCAGTCGAATGGGGCAGCAAGAAAACGAACGATAGAGGAACCGAGCTTCTACTGGCAATGGCATGCTTGGACTTGATCCTTCTGAACACCGGAACCCTGCCCACCTTCGAGAGGGACACTGGAAGCTCGATAATCGACCTGACTCTGGTCAGCCCTAGCTTGGCAAGAGTAGGAAACGACTGGACGGTGCACGACATGCTCAACGCGAGCCATCGGCTCATCAGCTGGTCAGTGCTGAGCACAAAAGCCAAAAAGGGACCCCCATCTAAGAGGGCGATCTTCAGAGGATGGAATGCGAACAAATTTGATGTGGAACTGTTCCAAGAAGCATTCAATAGCGAACCTATTGCTGCCAACAGCGCGCAAGAGGAGGTAGAACAAGCAATGCGCAGAGTTGCCTTTTCATGTGACGCCACGATGCAACGAAAGCGCCCCCCACAACGACCATCAGCCCATGTACTGGTGGAACAATGATATTGCCAAAAGTCGACAGGAAAGCATCCGTGCAAGAAGAAAAGCTACGCGAGCCAGAAAAAAATCAAACTACAGAGATCTCCAGGAATCTTACAAAGCAGCAAGGCAAATTGCTGGAAAGAGCTGGTTGATGAAGTAGAAAGCGACCCATGGGGTAGACCATACAAAGTGGTGATGAAAGGAGTGAAACCACAGCCACTGTCTTGACCCCACATGCCCAGTCCTGCTGGAGAAGATTGTCACAAACCTCTTCCCACAGCAACCGGACCTGCAGATCGGTGACCTTAACCCGGAGGAACCAATACCATCGATAACACTGGAAGAGCTGAAGATTACGTGCTCTAGACTGGGAAACAAGAAGGCCCCTGGACCGGATGGCATCCCGAACATTGCCTTAAAAAAGGCAATAAGTATAGCACCGGATATGTTTCTTCACATGTAAAACAGATGCCTATAAGAAGGTTACTTTCCTGCCAAATGGAAAACGCAGAGTCTGGTCCTTCTCCTAAAAGGAAACAAGCCGCCCGACGAACCATTAGCATATCGTCCCCTCTGCATGCTCGACTCGGCGGGGAAGATCCTCGAACGGATCATGTACACGAGAATTGAAGCTATAGCCGAAAAGCACCTGTCAGACAGACAGTATGGATTTCGAAAAGGAAGGTCAACCGTAGACGCGATTAACCTAGTAGTTAACATCGCGAAGTATGCGATCTCAGGGACTAGATGGAAAAATGGTGAGAAGCAATACTGCGCAGTAGTGACGCTGGACATGCAGAACGCGTTCAACTCTGCGAGGTGGGACCGAATCATGGAAGCAGTCGACCAGTTCGGTACTCCAAAGTACCTTCAAAAATTAATAGCTAGCTACTTCATGGACAGAATCCTGCAGTATGACACAGACGATGGACTTAAGGTATATAGAGTCACTGGAGGAGTGCCGCAAGGCTCGGTACTGGGGCCGCTTTTATGGATCATCATGTACAACGGCCTACTTAAGCTGACGATCCCAAGGATGGTAACGCCCGTTGCATTTGCAGATGATGTTGCTCTTGTAATTGTAGGCAAGCACCTCGAGGATATTAAAAATCTGTTCAACGTGACATTCAGCAAGTATGCTGGATGGATGAACGAATCAGGACTCAAGATGGCTAAGCATAAGACAGAAATTACGCTTATAACAAGCAGGAAGACATGCGAAACAATCACACTACAAGTCGGTGAGCACGAAATTGAGTCAAAACCATCTATCCGCTACCTAGGGGTAATGATAGATGCGCGTCTCAACTTCAAGGATCAAGTCGAGAATGCCAGCTCTAAAGCCGCAGCAGTTGGAGGAGCGCTCTCCCGCCTCATGCCAAATGTCGGTGGGCCCAAACCAAGAAGACGAGCTCTCCTAGCGTCAGTGGTTACATCAATACTGACCTATGGTATTGCCATTTGGGCAAGTGCGTTACAGCTGCAGGAGTGCCAAAGAAGGATATACCCAGTAGGCCGGCAAATGGCGCTGAGAGTTTCCAGTGCGTTTAGGACCGTCTCCAGAGACGCTGCACACGTAATCTCAGGGCTACTACCAATCGAGATCCTGGCTGAGGAGCAGAGGAGGATATATCAGCACAGAAGCCAAAGGCAGTCAGATGCAGATGACTGTAGGAAAAGAGAAAGACAGAAAAGTCTTCAACGCTGGTAGGCACAGTGGGACAGCTCCGAAAAGGGTAGATGGACCCACGAGCTCGTCCCGCGGATAGCGGAATGGCTAAGCCGGAAACATGGAGATCCAAACTACTACCTGACGCAGATGCTGACTGGACATGGATGTTTTCGAGAATACTTGCACAAGTATAAGCACGAGGACTCCCCAGAATGCCCAACATGTCACGGACTAGAGGAGGACGCAAGGCATGTGTTTTTCTCATGTCCCAGATTTAACATACAAAGACGAAAGCTGGAAAGAACACTTGTGACGGCGATCACGCCAGAGAATCTGGTTCGACAGATACTTGCATCAGAGAAGGAATGTATTGCCGCAACGGACTTCGCCAGAGAAGTCATTAAAGAGCTACGGAAAGAAGAGAAGAAGAGAAGAGAACAGCGAATGATAGATCCGGGGCGCCAGGCTATAGAATAGTAGGCTTTCTTTCTTCATGCAGGTGACCGGACGATGCAGCAAGAAGAAGACGATAACCAAGAGGAAGAGAAGAAGGCAACCTATCCTGAACCTCCAACCAACTAACATCAGTTGGGGGATGTAGGGAATGACAGCAAGAAGGAAGAGCAAATTAGCTAATGCCTCCCCCGCGAAGTAATACCTTGGAGCAGTTCCGCGTGGGTTTCGTTTAGGCGTACGAAAGTCAAAGAGGTTGGAGTTTAGTGGGTAGGGGTCCTGCACAGCGGGATCTGGTCCATCCATCTGACCAGACAAGTTAGTCCATCAACTTGGCGAGCCCCACACACGGGGAGCTCCGAGCAGCTTTTGACATGGTGCGTAAAAAGCATTCTCCACGCATGCGCGCGCGCGCGTGCATGAGCGCGTGAGCGTACAAGGCAATCGGCCCTTTTCAGGGCCAAATGATGTGGAAATTCCGATCGACTATCCTCCATGTGGCGCACATTGGGTAACGCTAAAGTCGACGGTAATTAAAGAAGAGGCTAACAAAAGTAAAATTAAGAGAAAGTTACAATTAGTTGATGAGCCAAAAGTCACCAATGAAGACTATAAAGTCAATGAGGCCCGTTTAAGGTTGAGGCTCTTATTGTCACACATGAAAATCGATCAATAATGAGATACATGCAACAGAATTTCTCTGAATGGATCTTTATTTTCGAGATCTAATCTACTTTTTGTCTAAAACGAATTTTTTGAAAAAAATCAGGTCTCTTTATTCAGCTATAGCTTTTCAAATATTTCGACGATGTAATGGCGCTAAAAAGTATTTACAAGAAGGTGAAAAAAGTTTCAATTTAAGCTTTATTTATAAGTTATGAGCTATTAAAAATAGAGCTCAAATTAAGACATCTTCTTGTGCAAATAACAAACACGATTGCTCATTTGCTAGTAAGTCGTACGCAATACTATAGTCCTGATCATCGATAAAATTCACACTGTAAGCAAAATAATGAGTATAAAAACCTATAGTAATTACTTAATTTTGATGTATTGAAATATGATTTGATTATCGACAACAAAAATTTTTCATATTATGACTGCACCAATTTTAAAATACTCAGATATTTTACAAGTGGAAACTTTAATAACCGAATTTAAGGATATGTACTTGCTCTATCTCAAAAACATTCTGATTAATTTTTATGTTTATTTCTTATATTATATTTTATATAGCTCAGTACTATATATAGGCTGTATATTAATCTAGTATGCTTAAGAAAGTCCCGTATAATTTTTATAAATAGATAAATAAATAAGTGATCTTTGGAAGTTGGAAACCAAAATTTCATTTCTTACTCCATGATTAGATGCAAAATATTAGATGATTCAGAAAATATTATATTCTTATCACCGAAAGTAAAGTACGCAATTCAAACTGTAATTATCAATAATTTCATTTACGCTAAAGATACTATTATTGTAATCGATTCTTCAGATAACATACCAATGTTTGAAAAACTATGTAAAATTGTTTTGTCGATAATGAAATCATATTTCAATTCATAACATTAAGTACTATTGGTTTTTACACGCATTATTTTGCTTTACGACTTACTAGCAAATGGTCTACCGTGTTTGCTATTTGAACAAGAAATTGTCTTGTTTATTGTAACAATATCATTTATTATGAAATAAAATTTAAATTTTCATTAGGTATTGTATTGATTATTTCGTTTCTAAGATTCCTCAACTATTCCGTGCGATTTCCTAATTCGCATCCTATGCCAAAATCTTGAGCGGATTTCGAGCGTGGCTGCATTGAAAAACCCGTGCATCGCAGCATCCGTCGTGGTGCGAGACAGCAGTAAACATAGTGACACGCACGCCACCGCTCAGCGCAGGCACTGTCTTTTGTCGTGTAAATTACACCGACCCCGCCACTGACGCGCAGCGCCAGTAGCTGTAGCTGCGAACTTCTTTCCGTGTAGCCCTAGTGAGTCTATATTGACTACGGTCCTACGGCGGCGTACGCGCACGTATGTCCATGTTGTGATGTTGTTACGACCCAAGTCGGGGTCTGCGAGTAGAAAGTCACTTCTGCAATGGTCGCCAAGTTGACCAATCAGGATGTGGGAACGTTTGCTGAATTAAGCGCTGAAGCGCAAGGAGTCGCTGGAAGTTTGAAATAAAACTCGAACTCGGAGAAATAACTTTAACTCGAGGTTTATTAAATTAATTAAATACTTTATGAATTTTTACAAATAGATAGACTTTTAACCGTGACTCTATACAATTCAATTAACTCGAATTTTAATCGTAATGGCGACTGACTCAGAGACGTGGTCAGGGCTCGTGCACTAGTGCAACTGCTTACAGAGCTTCTCATGTGCTCGGTAGCGACTGACTCGATACCGGCGGTGTGGCCCAATTTATATTCTGGATCGTGGATGGAGCTTCAGGTTGGTAGTGAGAGGCAGTATGGTATAGAGGCTGTAGGACGCCAAGTTGCCTCAGAGGCCTTCCCCACTCTGAAGTAGAGAGAGAGTGGCGGTGGAGGGACCTCAGACCTGAAAATAGGGTCGAGAGCGATAAGCAGCGGGTGACGGGCCGCCTCTCTCCAGTGGCGTGGGACGCCGCTAGTCCGTGATTGGTTGTTGACGATGGCTCGGGCCGTTGGGCTGTTACGCCATTGCGCAATGATTCTCGGAAGTGTTTACGCTCCTCGCTAATGGATTCTCGGAAGTGTTTACGCTCCTCACTAATGGATTCTCGGAAGTGTCTACGCTCCTCGCTAATGGATTCTCGGAAGTATTTATGCTCCTCGGAATGCTGACTCTCTGTTTTGACCTTGGATTGTTTTCCTTCTTGAGTGATTTTTGACCGTTAGAATTTGGCTTCTTGGTATTGTTGACTTCGATTACCTCCCCTCTTTGTTCTTGAATTCCTTGACCGTTGCTACTTGTCCTTGAGGATTTCCTAGAATCTCAGAGCAGTAAATAATTCTTGGAAGAGCTTTTCACCCTGAGCGAGCTCCCTTATTCAATTGTTAATTCAATTATTAATTATTACTATCACGTTTATTTTCGCTATCAATTATTAATTGTCGATCAGCTGGTTATTATTTATTTAATTACGAATGCAATTATTAACTATCGTCAGGACAGTTTATTTCTATTCGGGTTATCGTAAATTCGTTAATGGTTTACTATTCATTTACGGAACAGGTTAAAATTATTTATCTGATTAATTAAACAAATTTATTATTTTATTGTTAAAATCTTTATCGGGATTATTATTTTATAGTAATACATTTCAATACGTTTGTTATTCAAATGGTGATTTATTTTCATATTTATTTTGAAATTAATCTCTTAAATTCGAATTATCATTGTAGAACGATCCTAAATATTACGTTACTCGACCATGCGAACGCAGTTCATAACAATGTCAACAATCGCATCGTCTGGCTCCCGGCGTTCCCAGTGATGACGGTGGCTGCTGCGATACGCCGCCCTGGAGAATGTCGTCCCTTTCATCGTGTTTACTGCGGTTGATGATGATATTCCTCAGAGACAGGAAGGCAGCGAGAGGGGAGCGTGTCGACGGCGAGAGCAAATTTCGTAAGCCCTTTCTCGTTCCTAACCTCTCTGATAGGTAAGCTTATGGTACTTTCTCTTGTTGCAGGTATCTGGCGACGAGAGTAGTGTAAACGATGGGCACTACTACAGAATCTTTCTTGAGTGTGGTGATGTTGCTTGGCTCATTTATTTATTAGTCATATGTGGTTTTCAGATACTCAACTTTCCATGTGTGTGTTTGACTCTTATACTAGTGGCTCTGTGTACAGTTAATCTGTTGCTGGTGCCTTCAGTGACTCTCGGGATGGAGGTGTTTTCAGCAATGAAACAACAAGTGAAGGTTCCACCAGTCTTTGCCCTCTAATTGTTAGAGGTAGCTGGTGCAGCGAGAATAATGAACAACAACCATTGCTACAGTATGTTGTTTTATATGGTAATGTTTTTTGTGTCATCTATTCATTAGTCATATGTGGTTTCTAGGTGCTCAACTCTCCTCGCTTGTCTCCTAGATCAGTGACTGATCTATTCATGTGTTTTGTTTATTCCTACGGTGAGACAGTCCTTGAGATTGAGACACGCATATCCGTCTCTATAGTATTTTCCTCTCAGATGGCTATTAGATAATTCTGAGCAGACTGGCATCCATGGAGTAGTGCCCACTCTGGGCTATCCAGCCTCATTTTGCAGCTTCCCCAGCTCTACAATGATCTTCAAGTGTTAGTGCTTTAGAATGTGAGGGGATAGATAATTAGGAACTGGGGGATATCATAAAAGTGCTGTGTGTGTGGTTAGATGCGATACGGGTAAGCAGCTGTCGCTGGTCGTATTAGCTCATCTAGTTAATTTTTACGTTTAGTCAGGGTATAAGAACTCATTTCAAGGTATCTATTGTATATATAAGTGAGTCTTGCCTATTTAATAGTTTTCATTTTAATTCTTTACACATATTGAACTTTACTATACTACAAAATCTATAACACATACATTACACTAGAGTTTTTTTTTGTGTAATATATTACTTTAACATGTACTTTTATAATATTAGACAATTTTGATTCTCTTAGTTCAATCGCTTAGGTTCTGTGAACATAATTAACAGGTTAAGGTGGCTCATGCGTTTGGTGCCGTATCAACTCGGGGCCCCACAAGGGGCTTCTTTATTATTGCCAAATTAAGTTAACGTATTTTACGTAAATTTATTGTAAATAACTTCTAAATGTTCAAACAAAAAAAAGATTTTATAAATAAGTAAAAACTTTGCTAATTTGTCGCTACATTTATATGACTGGTCGCAGTGCGCATGCGCAGTAGCACATTTGTAACGTTTATTGTTAATATCTTTTTTGTTTGGTCGCTAACCTATAATTCTGATGATATCATTAGATTCTTCAAAAAAAATCTTTAATTTCATATATTGTACATTAAAAACTGCTTTTTTACAAGTTACCATGAAGCAATAAACTGTTCATTCCCATAAGGTTATGTGTTAAACGTACCTATTTATAAACTCAGTTTTTTTGATAATTTGGTCGTTGACCTACAATTTTCTTAGTACAGATCGAAAGTTTAATGTCTAAAGAACATATTTCTTAAGTATAAGATGTATCTGCTTTTTTATAAGAAATCGCATGAGCCACCTTAAGCTGTGTACTTTTATATGAAATTTCTATTTGTTATCAAAACAGTAAGATAACATAATTATAGATTTTTAACAAGGCAATTTTTAAACATTTTTCTAATTTTGATTTTACTATATACTAAGTTCTCTAGATTATGACAAAAAATTGTAAGTTTTGACAGCTTTTATGTAACAGTTTTTGTTAGTTATTGTTTTAGTTTTTTATTGGTATTTAAACGATATCTATATCCTTTGTATTTAAGAGTTCTACTGGAAATCAATTCTTTGTACGATAAGCAAAAATTGTCTATTTTATGTATATTTTGGCGTTTAAAATCGTTTTTATAGATTTAACTCGTCAGGTATTATTTATTTTACATGAAAATCTTAAATGGGAAAAAGTTCTGTTTAACTATTATCTATAACTTATGTATTGAATATTTTTGTGTAAAATTAAATACTGTCAAGTGTTACGAATGGTCGAAAATCGTCCTTTTTATGTGTATTTTTTGGCGTTTAAAATAGTTTTTATAAGTCTAACTCGTCAGGAGTTGATTTTACAAAAAAATGTTAAGTAGAAAAATGATTTGTTTCAATATTATCTACAACTTTTGTATTTAACATTTTTCTGAAAAATCAAATCCTGACAAGTTATAGCCGAAAATCGTCCATTTTATGTGTATTTTGGCGTTTAAAATCGTTTTTATAAGTCTAACTCGTCAGGAGTTGATTCTACACAAAAATGTTAAAGGAAAAAAAGTTTTGTTTCTGCATTATCTACAACTTCTGTATTTAATATTTTTATGTAAAATCAAATTCTGTCAAGTTACAGTCGAAAATCATTCATTTTTGACCTTTTTTTGCTGTTTTTCGTTGTTATGTTGGCAAATATTTCTCGTAGAAGAAAGTGTTCAACATAAAAAAAGTGTATTTTAATTAGTTTTAGCAGATAGACCTGTACATGGTAGCATAAAATTAATTTTTCTAGACGAAAGGATTAAAAATCGATTTTTTGCAATTTTTATTTGTGCTGGAATTTTGAAAATTTTCTATCGATCGTTCTCGCTGAAGAACTCGAACTTTGGTGTAATTAGACGAGGATTTTCCCGGAATCCCGAAGGAATCGGTCGAAAATTCATTGAGATAATCGAGCAACATGCGTACATACGGGCGTACAGACATACATACATCACAGAAAACGCTCTAAACGCACTCATTCTGAGTGGTAAATCGTTTTTACACATTAAATTTTCAGTATTTGATTTCTTAGAATTTTCACTCTGGTAAAATTATAAGGTTCTCCCGAGTAGTGGTCGTGCCTAATTAAATTTTACAAAAATAGGATATTGACCCGAATTGTGGAAGCAAAATCTAAAAAAATGATCACTCTCCCGTTAAAATCGGTCGAGTAGATCATGAGATATCAGCGCGCGCACGCACGCACGTGCGCACGCACACATCCATACGGATATTTTCTAAAAATAGTGTATTTCGATTCCAAATTTGCTAAATAACATTTCTAACACATTATCGCATAAACTTTTTTTTTTACTATCACAAAGCTTCCTCTAGGAGTATTACTTTCGGAGGGCTTACCTTTGCGTTTCTTCTCCACTCCCGTCGAGTCGTCGAAATAAATGAAATAAAATAAAGGGCCAAATAATCAAAAATAAAAAGAAATATTCACAAAAAGAATTAAACGAAATTAATAAGGCAAGATACTCAAAGGGAAAAAAAGGTAAATGGATAACTAGGAAGGAAAAAGGGAAATAATCAACGAAGGAAGGTACTATATTTTTTCTTTATTCGCAACAAAAAAAAGGATCGCACGAGGTGTGCTGAACGAGAGCGCGAGCGAGGGTGACCCACAGCGCGCGCGCGGCCTCAGACTCCGCGGCGTCTCTCCCCTCCCCTCTCGCGTCAAGCCCGGAAAACCGCGGGAAGCGCGCGCTTTCTACGAGGCGTTCCCGCCAAATTTTCCATTTTAAAGCCGTTATTTTCCCTCGTAGCCTAGCGGACAGCCGAAACAGCCCCGTGTCGACCTGGTCGGTCTTCCCGTGCACGCATGATCCGCACGTCAAGGAATATTCTCCACATCGGGATCGGAAGCGGCCTCAGGTCGGCACAAGCGCCGACCCTAGCACGCGGGCTTTACGGCCACGGAAAACCGTCGTTTTTCGTGCACGTGGCAAGGCTACGAGCGTTCTCTTTTCAAATTTTTGCGATTCTGACACGACGCCCCCTCGCGCCGCACTCTCCTCGAACACCTGCTTACAATATTATTAACATTATCATGTTATAAATTATTGATATCAACATTAAATTCAAACAAGCGCATATCTTACATATTTTTCGTAGTTTGGACTATTTATTTATTTATTTATTTATTTATTTAAACCAGAGTAGTACATGTTGTATTACATGTTATTGCTTACTTCAGGACATAGTTACATGTCTGAAGCAGCAAACATCCTATAGAGGTAGACATAGCTACCTGTACATAGGTCCGGTGTACTTAAAACTAAAAAAACTTAAGTAACTTATAAACTAGGCATGGAATCAAAGATTCCACTATAAATAATATATTTGGTCCACATTGATTATCTCACCCATACTGGAAAGTTAAATTTTTATTTATTTATTTAATTTATTTCTTTTTCTTTGTTTAAATTCTAAAATATATTAGTACCAATCCAAATTTTTAGCTTTTTCTTATTATAATTTTTTGCGATATCTAGAACTTTAAGATTTGGATTAGATTTCGGAAGACAATTAAATACTTGTATCGCTCTGACATAATTATCTTTATCACTAACAGTTTTTGAACACTTTGGTGGGTTTATAAGTTTATTTCTAGTTTTGCTAGTCGATGTTAAGTATAAATTCTTAAGTTCATTATAATGATACGTTACACATTCGTAAGCAAAAATTTGTTTTAGATTAAAGGGGTTGTCTCGATTGAAAATATTTTTGTTTATAATTTTTAAAATCCTATTTTGGATGTTTTGTAGTAATTTTAAGTTGTTTTTATATGCACCACCCCATGCAATATTTCCATAGCTAATGACACTATGAAAAAATGCATAATATATTGTCTTAAATTGTCAGATTGCATATATGTTGATAACTTGTACAGTATATATATATATTATATATTTATTTTTTTTATTATATATTCAATATGTTTATCCCACTTTAGCCTATAATCAATAATTATACCTAGATATTTACAGTATTCTACACTGCTCAATTTAGTACCCTATATGCGTATGTTCATATCTTCGGGAACACTATCACAATAGTTACCAAAAGTTATGTACACAGTTTTCTTTATATTTAGTGATAGTTTGTTAAGTGCTAGCCAGATATTTATATCTTCTAAGTACTTATTCATTTTATTTTCAACTTTCTCCCAGTTATCATCTGTTGAAATAATAGCTGTATCATCCGCATATGAGATGGTACTTGTTCTGTTTGTTAGTAAATCGTTTACGTAAATTATGAATAAGAGTGGCCCTAGTATAGTACCTTGCGGCACACCTGTAGTTATCGTTTCATAATAGCTTTCAGTTGTTCCTATTCTTACTTTTTGTTTTCTGTTACTAAGATAGTTAGATATAAGTGCATGCGCTTTACCTCTTATTCCATAATTATATAATTTGTCTAAAAGGATAGCATGATTGACAGTATCAAAAGCTTTTGCTAGATCTAAAAATGCAATAGCTATTGGTTTACTTTTGTCTAATTTCTTATAGATTATGTTCTTTAAGTAACTAAGAGCATCTTTGGTACCTTTCTTTTTTATAAATCCAAATTGATTCTGCGCTAACAAATTATTACTGTCCAAAAATGATTGTAAACGAACATATACAATTTTTTCAAATATCTTTGCTACGTTAGATATTAGAGATATCGGTCTATAGTTTGATGTATCCATTTTACTACCCGATTTAAAAATAGGAACTACCTCAGCTGTTTTAAGCGCCTGAGGCCATGTTGATTTTTCAATACAAAGATTAAAGATATGTGTTAGTGCATTAACAATTTGATATGATAGTATTTTTAGTGTTTTGGTAGTAATGTTATCTACCCCACCATTTTTTATTTGCATATTATCAATTATTTGAAGAATTTCCTCGTTATTAGTCGGTTTAAGGTAAATTGTATTCATGTTCATTGCTAGTAATTGTAAATGCTTACCCTGGGGTTTTACAATGGTGTTAGTTAGATCTTTTCCAATTCTACAAAAGCACGAATTCATATGATTGGCAATTTGCGTCTGATCCTCTATTGTGCAATTGTTATTTAAAATGATCTTATTTATTGTGTTATTCTTTTTCAAGTTGGTTCCCATTTTTTTGTTTATGTATTTCCAAAGTTACTTGGTATTATTGATATTGTTCTTAATTAAATTTCTTTCATGTTTTATTTTTGCCTCATTAATAACTTTGTCTAGCCTCTTTGTGTAATTCTTATATTCTAATTTTATTAGATTATTATTTGATTCATTGCGCATTTTAATATATAGTTGTTCTTTCTTTTCACACAAGATAATTATTGTTTTAGATATCCAATCCTTCCTTGGATATCTCTTGTTATTTTTTGTTTTATGCGCTTCTTTAGACTTTTCTAAGCAGTCTTGTATTTCAGTTATCAAGAATGCGGTAGCTTTATCGGGATCATGCATTGCCTCTATAACATTCCAATTTTTTGTAATGGCTATACTTGAAATTTTATAGTAATTATAGTGATACTGGATATTTTCTTGTTTTAATTTTGGTGGCTTATTCAGTTTCAAGAAAAGTGGATAATGATCAGTAAAAGGAATCGAGAGTTTAAAAGTTTTAGTGTCTATAGATGTAGCTTTTATGTACATGTTGTCAATGCATGTACCGCTTCCGCTACTATCATTTGGTCTAGTTGTATGTATAAAACCCGGGAAGAGACCATTTTCCATCATATTGTCTAATAATTCTAAGCTATATTCACCATCTTTCATAATATCGATGTTAAAATCACCAATAATCAGGTGGTTTTTTATATTTCTTTTGCTATTGATAAATGATTTTACATTCAAAATAAATTCAAGGCGCTGTAAATCATGGCATCGATATAATGCGGAAATTTCAAGATTACTATTGATATTTAGACTTATTCGTGAATTTAATACTTTGAGTCTACCAATTTCGATTATTTCAGTAATTTCTGATACACAATCTTTTATATATACAACGACGCCATCATTTTGATTTAAGTTATCGTTATTGTAGTACAATTTATATCCTGTATTGCAAAAAAGTGAGGATTGGGTAAATTCCATGTTTCTGTACATATAATTATATATGGTTTGATCTTCAAGCTCTTAATAAGAATATTCAATTTCGTATAATTGTGATTTAGACTTCTAATATTGACCCGTAATATCAAACTATCTTTTTTATTTATAATTTTATTGAGAGTTTTAAGATCAAGAAATGACGTTTCTTCTCGTATTACTTCTTTTTACAATTCTTCAATGAGATCGACGTGTTGCTCCATTATGTAGTTTGCTGTTTCCTTGGTGTCGTATGTGTTAGAGATGCGGTGCTGACTCTAAACGGCGAAGTCAGCAAAATTGCGCTAGTCCAGTTGTCTCTAGACGGCGAAGTCAGCATAGTTGCGCTAGTCGAGCTGGTCATCGTAGTGGCTTGATTGCTGTTTCCCACTTTACCTAAGTATCTTGGTATAGTAGGTCTTATCGGATAATCAGTCATATCTATATATCTATTGAGCTTATTCTTAAATATTTTACATTTCTCTGTGTCATTGGCCATATGTTTAACCTCGAAATTTGTGTTATATTTCGAGTTGCTGTAAAAACAATTGACACATGTAATGTTGGATGAGTTATTATCACATTGCAAAGTCTTATGCGGACCTGCACATTTTAAGCATCATAGAGTGTTTTTGCATTTCAATGTGTTATGTCCAAATCTTCCACAGTTTAAGGTGATGCGATACCCACGCTATTACTCAAAATTGGGTTCGCGTTTTTCTCATTCAATTTTTAATTTTAAGGAAAAAAATCTTTGATACATTATAGTTCTTTATTAAACTTAAAACGTATCAAAGAGTTTTTTTCAAAAAGTTTAAAATTGAAGGAGAAAAACAGGAACCCAGAATTGAGTAATAGTGTGGGTATCACATCACCTTAAGCAGGGCTTGATGTTTATTAAATCCCATACCTTACAGCTTTGATATCCAATGAAGATTCTATTTTGATTGTCACTAATATGTTTATATAGCTCTCTTGGAACTTCAATTATTATGGTTGTCTTGTTTGTAATCTTATTTTTGTCTATATTTAGTATCTTACACTTATCTTGATATCCAATCTAATCTAATATAAAATTAAAATAATAAAATTTCTTTTATTTAAGCCCTCTTCTAGCTCTTCTATATTCATATTAGTATAGTTGTCTACACCAACTATTTTCATCTTCGGGGATTCAATTTTTTCAATAAATGTTTTATAATTGTTAGACAGTTTTTTTGAGCGTAATTCAATTGTTACTTTAGCACTTTTTTCATTCATACTTTTAATCTCAATTTCATTGTCGTTCACTACTTTTAGTTGTTTCATCTGTATATCTTTTTCTTTTATTAAAACGTCACATACCTTTTTCTTAAAGTCATGTGGATTTTTAATGTCCTTTTTAAGATTTTTCACAATTATTTTCGGTATTCTTTTGTTTTTAATTGCTAGTTTGTTAGTTGCTACTTCTGCATATGTTTTTTGGTTATGTTGCTTTATTTCCATCTCCTGGTCATTTTTATCCTTTTTTATTAATTGCTTCAACATGTCGTTTTTTTCCATTAGTTCTTGATTTAATTGTCTTAGTAGTTGAATTTCAATTTGATGTTGATTTTCCAGTTCAGCATTTTCAGTTAGCATCGTAACGTTTAGTAGTTTTTCATTATCTACTGATTTATGTACACTGTCAGAGACAATAGATATTTCATTTAATATTTTATGTTTTATTTGTTCCTCCTTTTCACTTTTAATTTGCACAATTAATATTTTAGCTGGTTCACAGAGTTTAGTTTCTTGATTTTTTAAGGTTATATTAAGCTCCACGTGGTCTGGACATATCACTAATAGATTACTTATATATTTTTTGTCTTTACACTTTTCATAATCATTTTTATGGTACACGTTTTCGCACACTATGCAAACTACAAGTGAGACTTTCCTTTTTGGGTGGCATTTATAAACTAATTCTAGATTTTTATCAGGAGGCTCTCCGGAAGGCCCGCCTTCCGACGCCATCTTCGCAAAAAAAAAAAAAAAAAAAAAAAAGGCTAGTAATAAAACATTTTTTAAATTACGAGGACAATTCTGGAGCGCACGCAAACAAGGCACATTTTTCGTTTCGCTTCACCGATCATTTCGGAGCACACGTAGTCCGAGCAAAATTCTCGGAAACCTATGCTCGAGTTGCGTTTACCTGGCGTCCTCGGAGCATCACTCGCGTATATCAGTATATCTAGTATTTTTCTTTTCTAAAACTGGTTACATAATTATTATCTAACGTTTCTATTATATTTTAATTATTTAGTAGTTTTAACCATACTTGAGTTTCAAAATTCAAATCTAATACATTTTCAATCTAAACAAATCGAAATATTTGCGCCTTTTTCAAATAATCGAATCAATCACGTCGAGTCCCTTAAACGAGCTACTAATTCCGACCATCACTTTTTAAGGAGAGGGATAATGTATTTTGACCTCAATGCTTTTTAACTATATTTTCGATTTAAATAATAAATAAAAAACAAAACTCTTTGCTAATAAACGTTTTCTCCCTTTTCCCTTTTATTTAAATAAAAACTGAAAACAAACCTAGAATAAATCTTATTATTTTTTAAATTTCGACCACTTCTATTCTCTCCTCTCAAACATAAATCTCGAATCTTTTTCATAATTACTTAACTATATAATCTGTTGTCAACATTCTCCCCCCCCCCGTACAAGGCAATGTGCTTTGTACCTCATCGGAACCTAATAACATAATAAGTTTATGCGTTGGACGATCAAGATCGCCCTTTGGAGTCCGTACCCTAGCGGACCGCACTACGCCGTCGGATCCAGGATACGTGTCGATTATCGTGCCCTTTCTCCAATCGTTTCGCTGCGACTGAAAGTCGACTATAAGCACAAGATCTCCTACCTTCATTGGCTCAGTGTCGTCGACCCATTTTGGGCGGGCTATTATCGACGGCAGATACTCCCGGAGCCACCGCTTCCAGAACGCGTCTGCCAGATGTTGCGCGAGTTTCCATTGTCGTTTTGTATCCAACGGCTGTAATTCGAAGCGTCCCAATTTAATATCTCCAGACGAGGTGCCAATCAAAAAGTGATTGGGCGTAAGCGCCTCGCCGTCTCGAGGATCTACCGACAAGTGCGTTAGTGGACGCGAATTGACCGAGTGTTCGATCTCGGTGAATACCGTATACAACACTTCTTCTTGAGGCGCATGGTCACGTAATATCACGTGCAACGCCGACTTTATCGAGCGGATCATTCTCTCCCAGACGCCTTCCATATGGGGAGCTTCAGGGGGGTTAAAGTGCCAACGAATTCGATGTGCAATCGCATATTCTTCTTGTTTTTCTCTGTCGATCGCGGAAATAACTTCCTTTAATTCTTTACTCGCCCCCCTGAAATTTGTCCCGTTGTCACTGTAGAGGGCCTTAGGCGATCCCCTGTGCGCTGCTAGTCGCTGGAGCGCCATGATCACCGAGCTTGAAATTCCAGGTGGATGGTCCGCGTTGTCAAGCACGTGAACATTACGCCCCAGCGTTTCTCTTTCCGCCGCCGATCTTCACCCATAATGGCCCAAAATAGTCCATGCCGCAGTGACTGAACGGCCGTTCCTTTATGCTAGTCGTGCTGCGGGCAGCGCTGACATTACGGGCGCGCTTGGTTTCGCACGGCGCAAACGACAGATAACGCATGACCTTGCCAGAGAGCGCAAAATATTCCTTAACACGATAATGAAAAACCTCTGCTGTATTTCGTTTAGCACGGTATTATTACTCGCATGATAATATCGCTGATGGTATTCTTTTATCAGCATTTGCGTCGCCGAGTGTTTGCCATCGAGTATGATCGGATTATTCGAAAATTCATCATCCACTAATTTTGTCGCACGGTCACATACGGTTAATATTCCACGTTCGTCGAGAAACGGCCTAAATTTCCATAGTTTGCTACTTTTGTGAATCGGCCTTAGATTATTAACAGCGCGTATCTCTTCAGCGAAGCAATCCGCTTGTATAACCCGAAACCAGTATTCCTCGACTGCGTTTACGCTCGCCACCGAAATAGGTTCGCTTGATTTTTTCCGCCACCTATTGAACGCATTTCGAATTCACCTACCAATGATCAACAGCCCCTGCCAGCCTAAAATCATCAAGGGTAATGAAAATCCGAGGGGTCGATATGTAATTGAGAATACGAAGTCTTTGCGCGTTTCTAACTCGTGAATGGATTTTTTATTAGTCTCGCTTAGCGGTTTTTCTTTAGGCCACATCGTCTCGGAATTTCTTAGAAATTCGGGGCCAGACACCCAACGTTCGTGCGATTGACTCGTGCTGTCCGTCCACCGGGTCGCATCGTCCGACGAATTTTGCCCCGACGAAACCCAATGCTATTCCGAACTTTCCGTGAGTTCTCCTATTTCACCGAGTCGGTGCGCAACGAAGATCTGTTTCGTTCTTGGTTCCGATCTTATCCATCTAATAATGGTCATAGAGTCGGATCAAAAAATCCGGCCTGTTATTGTGATGTCGAGTTCGCCTTGAACGCTTTTTTCAAGCCGCGATCCTAATAGCGTGCAATTCCAAGCGCGGGACTGACATCGGTTTGAGTGAGGCGATTCAACTTTTAGCCGTAACTAGCATCACGTGCACTTGCGCGTTCGTCCTTTCGAAGCGTAAGTAGGCTGCCGCCGTGTACGCCTTTAAGCTGGCGTCGTAAAAAATGTGCAGCTGCGCGCTCGCCTCTTGATTGGACTTCGGCGTAATACAACGCGCTATTCGATAATTGCGTATATCGCGGAGTTTACCTAACCAAGCGATCCAACCCGTGTGTTCTTCGTCGCGTAGCTGGTCATCCCAACCTATACCGCTGCGCAATACCTCTTGCATTAAAATTTTTGACTTAAGGGTGAAGGGGGCGAGGAACCCGAGGGGGTCAAACACAGACATTATGACACAGAGGACTTGACGCTTGGTATGTTTTATGGTTCCGTTCAGTATTTCGGGCTGAATCCGATTCATGTCCACGTTAAACCTCAATTCATCCGACTGCGTATCCCAATACAGCCCCAAGACTCGCTCGCCCCCTTGGTCGCAGAGTTGTTTTTTATTTTCATCCGCCATGGCTCGGTCTTTGGGCACTGAGTTTAAAATACACACATCGTTACTTCCCCAGCTGTACATGTCAAAACTTGCTTGGGCGTTTATGTCGATGACATTGCAGACGAGGGATTGCGCTTCGCAAATCGTGCCTCTACTAGCGAGGTAGTCATCCATATAACTGTTTTTCACGATACTTTCCGACGCTTCTCGTTTCGTTTCAGAAAAACTCGCCGCGTTCTTATTTTTTACGTAGATCGCGCTTGTCGGCGAAGATTTGGCTCCGAACACCAAGCACGTCATTTCATACGTGTCGTGGTCTCTGGTCCTATCCGCGCCACGCCAAATGAATCTCTGCGCACTTCGATCCTCGGGTATCACTTCTACGCGCAAGAACATATCTCTTATGTTTGCTTTGAATGCCAAGGCGTATTGTCGAAAACGCGTCAGTACCCCGGGCAGCGACTGTAAGATGTCGGGTCCTGAGTCTAGCTGGTCATTTAAATTGACACCCGAGGTTCTCGCGGCTGTATCAAACACTAGCCCGACTTTGCCTGGCTTGTTGATGTTTCGAACACCAAAATGCGACAGGTACTACGTTCGCGCGTGAGAGTTTATTTCCGTCACCTTCACCGCGTAACCATGATCGATGAACCTCTCCATTTCTTTGTAGTAAATAGCGGCGTATTGAGGATCTCGATCCAATTTTTTCTCTAACGACGAAAGTCTTTTGCGCGCAGTACTTAAGCTATCTACTTCGGGTTTCGGATTTTTATTCCACAACAGTCCTACTTCCCAACCTTTATTCATCCGTCTGCTCGTTTTTTCGAGTATTTTTAACGCCCATTCCTGCTTATTTCTGCTAGTTTTCGAGCCCATTGGCGAAAAGCCATGCGGTGACCATCCTAAAAGTGAGCGCGACAAGCACAGTCCATTTATCTCTCTCAGCTCGCGAGTAACGATCAAAATCCAGTTATCCTGCCCTATCAACAAAGCCGGTTGAGCGCCACAATACGGTGTCACCTCTACACCCGTGCGATCCTTAATCCAGTTTGTAAGACTGCTTGACACAGATTGTTGTGGCAATTTTAATTCCGTTATAATAACGGCATAGCGAATGCGACATTCTTTACTCTGCATGTTCAAAATCCCCTCTTATATCGAATTCAATTTTTTCGCTACTCGCAGGTACAGTTTCTCGGGCTAGTTTTCTATCGATTAAAGATATAGTTGAACCTTCATCCAGTAGCGCGTACGTACTTATTGATTTCTCTCTACCACACATGCTAAGAGGAAGAACTTTTAATAACACACGCGCCGCATCTAGTCACATATCGTTCGATACGAGTGTAGTACCTTCGCGGGTACGCTCATGCCCCGAGCTTCGTTGCGGTGTCTCGTCATTACGCGAAGCTCTTTTATTGTCTACTATACGTTTCGAGAAGTGAAGAACAGTATGATGTTTTCCTTTGCAAATTCCGCAATTCGGGCTCGCACAATGTAAGGTCATGTGCCCTGTTTGCAGACATTTAAAGCAAACACGATATTGCTTCACTAGAGTCCAACGTCGCTCTATAGTTTGATGCGCAAAGCCCCTACAGTTTGTCAGATTGTGGCCGAGATACTGACAATACGCGCATTGTTTCTTATTTTTACCTTCCATTTCTAGGTTATCCTCGGAATTTCCGGAGCGCTCAATTGTACACGCGACTGCCGTTCTTGAAGGACATTCCATTCTTCGCGAACTATGTGGCTGAGGAGGTGGCGTTGGCGCACGCTCGAAACCGAAAAGTCCGCCTGCAACTGCAAGTTCTACCTGGTGATTGAGAAAGCCCGACACCTTCTCTAATGTCGACACCGCATTGCTCGAATCGAATACGTAACTATTGTAGGAATACTTCAGAACAATCGGCAACTTATTTCCCACACTTTTCAATAAGTCGGGACTATGTAAATAACCTACGAGGTCGAAATTTTTAACGTGCTTATTACGTTATGAAGTTTAGTCGCGAATTGTGTTAAACTAATTCTTCTGGACTCTAAGCTAGGCAGTTTCTTTATATCGTTCACCATTTTTTCGGCTATTAAAGTTTTGTTTCCGAACTCAAGTTCCAACGCACGTATAACCATATTCGGATCTCGCGTTGTGGCCAGCATCACGCCTACCGCCTCGCGAGCCTCGCCCTTCAACGTACTGTATAGACGCATAATGTTCTCACGGTCATTATAACCTCCCAAGGCTGCCGACGATACGTAAGCATCTTTGAAATGCAACCACTCGAGTGGATCGCCTGAAAAAGTCAGCAGCCTCTCGGTCAGTCTCAAACGGCTGATAAGGCGTAAATTAGCGTTTCCTGCTGATGGTTCATGCATCATATTCAATCGGTCTTCTATCGCATTCGGTATGCGCGTCGCTGGGTCTAAGAGCGGATTAGTTCGCTGTAAATTATTAGATCTCACTGTATTTACCTCGAGCCACCGCCTCGTGCCGTCGACTGTGATGTCCCCGACATCCGTGGTTTGAGGAGACGTCATCGCCGGTCGTCGACAGGCTAACTGAATGTCGTCCACGCCCGCGCCGTCCATTGTTCCGATGCTCTGCTCACTCGCTTCTCGTGTACGTCGGTGGTAACCTCCACGCTGTTGCCCGCAGCCTCTTCTCTTTGTCCCACCGTTTCTGAACGGGCGTTGGAAGCCGACGTTGGGTGCCTGCCGTCCGCAGGATGGCGGATAAGGCCGCTGCGGGTAGCTGAGACTGCCTTCTTAGCACTGCGGGTCTTGCTTATCACGGATGTTTCCTCCGCTGCGTTCCCCGTGGTACGTGGTCTAATCACTGCTGCCGCGTTGTCTCATGCTTTCTCCCCAGCACGACTCCGCTTTGCAGCGGTGCGTTGCCTCCAAGTGCTGTCGAAGTCGCTTTCCTCTTTGGCCTCCCGGGCGGCGCCATTGTTGCTTTGTGCGTCCCAACACACTTGTAAGCCTCCGTCTTTCGATAAGGTCCGGTAATGTATCCCAGGTTTCGGCACCACTTTATTACTTTCGGAGGGCTTACCTTGGTGTTTCTTCTCCACTCCCATCGAGTCGTCGAAATAAATGAAATAAAATAAAGGGCCAAATAATCAAAAATAAAAAGAAATATTCACAAAAAGAATTAAACGAAATTAATAAGGCGCGATACTCAAAGGGGGAAAAAAGGGAAATGGATAACTAGGAAGGAAAAAGGGAAATAACCAACGAAGGAAGGTGCTATATGTTTTCTTTATTCGCAACAAAAAAAAGGATCGCACGAGGTGTGCCCGACGAGAGCGCGAGTGGCCCACAGCGCGCGCGCGGCCTCAGACTCCGCCGCGTCTCTCCCCTCCACTCTCGCGTCAAGCCCGGAAATCCGCAGGAAGCGTGCGCTTTCTACGCGGCGTTCCCGCCAAATGCTCCATTTTAAAGCCGTTATTTTCCCTCGTAGCCTAGCGGACAGCCGAAACGGCCCCGGGTCGACCTGGTCGGTCTTCCCGTGCACGCATGATCCGCAAGTCAAGGAGTATTCTCCACATCGGGATCGGAAATGGCCTCAGGTCAGCACAAGCGCCGACCCTAGCACGCGGGCTTTACGGCCACGGAAATCCGTCGTTTTCCGTGCACGTGGCAAGGCTACGAGCGTTCTCTTTTCAAATTTTCGCGATTCTGACACGACACCCCCTCGCGCCGCACTCTCCTCGAACACACTCTTACAATATTATTAACATTATCATGTTACAAAATATTGATATCAACATTAAATTCAAACAAGTGCATATCTTACATATTTTTCGTAGTTTCGACTAGTAATAAAACATTTTTTTAATTACGAGGACAATTCTGGAGTGCACGCAAACAAGGCACATTTTTTTTTTCGCTTCACCGATCATTTCGGAGCACACGTAGTCCGAGCAAAATTCTCGGAAACCTATGCTCGAGTTGCGTTTACCTGGCGTCCTCGGAGCATCACTCGCGTATATCAGTATATCTAGTATTTTTCTTTTCTAAAATTGGCTACATAATTATTATCTAACGTTTCTATTATATTTTAATTATTTGGTAGTTTTAACCATACTTGAGTTTCAAAATTCAAATCTAATACATTTTCAATTTAAACAAATCGAAATATTTGCGCCTTTTTCAAATAATCGAATCAATCACGTCGAGTCGCTTAAACGAGCTACTAATTCCGGCCATCACTTTTTAAGGAGAGGGATAATGTATTTTGACCTCAATGCTTTTTAACTATATTTTCGATTTAAATAATAAATAAAAAACAAAACTCTTTGCTAATAAACGTTTTCTCCCTTTTCCCTTTTATTTAAATAAAAACTGAAAACAAACCTAGAATAAATCTTATCATTTTTTTAATTTCGACCACTTCTATTCTCTCCTCTCAAACATAAATCTCGAATATTTTTCATAATTACTTAACTAAATAATCTGTTGTCAACAAGGAGGAAGCAATTATTTAAATAATCGTGTTGTATGTCTACGTAATTCCCTTAGAAGCGTGGACCACACAGTCCTGGATACTTGTATTTCAAAATTATTTAAACAATAGTTTCGTGTACGGCTTCATGTCTACGTGACAAACATATATGCGTAAAATTCGTGTTCCCCGCCTACTTCGGTTTAAAAATTACTTAAATAATTGAGTTGCATGTCTACCTAATTCTCTTATATGCGTGGACATCGCAACTTCCGACTACTCGTGTTTAAAAAACTTTAAATAATCGCTTGGTTAGGGCTGCATGTCCACGTGACTCCCTTAAATGCGCGGATCTAGCATGCCCCACCTGATTGGGTTTAAAAATTATTTAAATCATCATTTTGTATGCTAGGTGACACCCTTATATGCGTGGAACTCGCGTCACTCGGCTATTTGAGCTTAAAAGTATTTAAATAATCGTTTAGTTTATGGCTTCACATCTACGCGACTCTCTTATATGCGAGAAACTCGCGTCCTCCGCCTACTTCGGTTTAAAAATTATTTAAATAATCATGTATGTCTACGTGACTCCCTTATATGCGTGGAACTCGCGTCCCCCGCCTTACCACTAGAAAGCACTAATATGTGTGTCCAAGGAGTAGACGAGCAAATATCGTTGTTTACAAATAGGTTGGCATCTCTCCACTTGAAACCTCATTTCGCGTCGTCGTTTTATTTGGAAACTAAAGCCTTAGTTCTCCAAAGGATTTCTTCCTATAGACCTTCAATTATTCGTTCAGTTAGCTCTCTCAACCACTTAGAAGGTTTACAAGTAGCTGATCCCAATTTTCTGGAACAATCTTGAATTGAATTGCTGCTGGCTGCAGATGTTTACACAAGTTTAGTAGAGGAAAGGATAATTAGAGGCTCTGATCATCAGTCCATGGCAATGCAATCGAAATTCGGTTGGTTGTTAACTGGAAAGTTCGCAGGTCCCAGTTTTAAGTATATTTCGCAAACGCACGCTTTTACTGTGCTGCATAGCGCTTCAGTAGAAAATCAGAACGCGTAGCTCTCGTAGCTTCTGCGAGAATTTTGGCGATCGGAGGAATTGAATACTATTAAAAATTCTCGTTCGCAAGAAGATAAAGCTTGTGAGGATCTGTTTGTGAATGCCACCACCAGAAATCAACTCGGTCGATACACCGTAAGGTGTATCTTGGAAAGATCCACATTCGCTGGAGAAACTTAACTTAGGTTCTTCATATTCGCACGCACTCAGTGCTCTAAAACATCTTGAGTCAAACTTCCAAAAAGACAAGAGGCTTAAGACAGGGTATACCAAGTTCATTCAGGAATATATTGATTTTGGTCATATGACTGTTATAGAGGAATTAGCCTCTACAAAATCGAATTACTTCTTTCTTCCGCATCACGGTGTCTGGAAAGAAACCAGCACAACATCCAAATTGCGAACTGTATTTAATGGGTCCAGCAAACTAAACTCAGGTGAGTCGCTAAACGACCTGTTATACAGTGGCCCCAATTTTTTGTTGAATCCAATTGATCTAATATATAAAGTTCGAAATTATAAGATTGCGTTGTCAGCGGATGTTGAAAAAATGTTCTGTCAGATAGAAGCGCATCCAGATGATAGAAAGTATCAAGCGATATTATGGCGATCTACCTTCTCAATACTGTCACGTATGGCTTAACGTGTTCGCTGTATCTAGCTATTCGAATGCTCATGCAAATGGCTATCGATCATGAGCAAGAGCACCCAGTAGCAGCAGACGTTGTACGGAAGGAAATTTTCTCCGACAACGTGCTAACTGGAGCGCACTCCACATCCGAATCAAGGGATAAAGAAGAAGATTTAGTTAGTTTGTTCACAAAGGCGCAAATGAACTTAAGGAAATGGGCCTCAAATGAACCGCAAGCTCTTTCCGCTCTGCCTGAAAACATGTTAGCTCAAGATAAAGTAACCTTATTCAGCACGAACTCTTCAATCCCTTTGTTAGGTATCGCTTGGCACACTAATGGCGATTATTTTTGTTTCAATATCAGGGATATGGATGTCTCTAAACTTGCTACCAAACGGAATGTACTTTCGCGCATTGCGCACACATTGGATCCGTTAGGCTGGATTGCTCCAGTAGTCGTGGTAGCAAAGATTCTTTTACAATCGCTTTGGCTTCAGAAAGTAGGATGGGATGATCCTTTGCCAGGAGAAGTGGAACAACCATGAGCTAATTGGCTGAAGGATTTTCCAGCGATCAGCGAAATAAAGATCCCACAATGAACAGGCTATACGCCACAAACCTCCGTGGAACTACATGGATTCGCTGACGCGTTCAAAAGGGCTTACGGAGCTGTGCTGTATATAAGGCTAATTCGAGATTTAGATGTATCCACACCATTACAAATCGCTAAATCAAAAGTAGCTCTGATAAAGACCCTAAGTATACCGCGTTTAGAATTGTGCACTTCTTTATTGCTCGTTCGCCTGACAAAGCAATTTCTTGATTCTACTCAACTTCCCATTGAAGACGTTCATCTGTGGACCGAATCAGCAGACGCTTTGTTCTGGCTGAGGGATCATCACTCGAGATGGAACGTTTTTGTTGCCAATAGGTATTCGGAGATTCACACATCTCTTCCTAACGCTTTTTAGCATCACGTCAGATCAAAAGATAATCCGGCAGATATTGTTTCTCCAGGAGCCGAACGATCCAAATTAAATAGTAAAGTACTTCGGTGGAAAGGTCTCGCTTTCCTCGTAGAAAGGACTGGCTCATGGTCAAGAGAACAAGACGAATTGAACTTTGTTGTCACTAACACGCTCGTCACGAATTCTTACAAGGTCAAGAATAACTCTGCTGACTGTGATACAAAAGTCTGGTTCCTCCTTGAAGAGTACTCGTCCTTAGCTAAACTGCTCAGAGTTATCGCTTACAGTTTAAGATTTATTACTAGAAGCAATATTGGTATTATATCAAATGGCAGTTATCCATTTAAGACTCTTGATCTACTCTTCTTTCAGAAACAATGGCGAAGCGATTCCCTCACTTTAGAATCGTGCGAAATTGAAAATGCACAATTACTCTGGATTTATCTAACACAAAGAGCATATTTTAATGGGGAATATCTTCTCCTGAAAGCCAACAAAGGATTAAGCAACAAGAATCTGATGACCTGTCTAAATCCTATAATTCAAAACTGTTTGATTAAGGTGGGCGGCAGGTTAGTCAATTCACAAACTGATGTACGTACTAAACATCCAGTTATACTGCCCCACTCGTCTGCTCTTACTACTTTGTTTATTCGACAAGCGCATTTAGGTACATAGCACGGCGGGACACAGCTGCCCATGGCAACACTCAGGCAGCGAGTGTGGATCTTACGTGGGCGCACGGAAGTAAGAAAAGTTATTCGAGCATGTACGCATTGTGCGCGTTATGTTCACTAAGTGCCCTCGCAACTCATGGGTGAATTGCCTAGAGCTAGAGTGCAACCCGCTAGTCCTTTTCAAAGAACAGACGTCGATTATGCAGGTCCGATTAATGTACGCTTGACTAAGACAAGAGGTAAAGGCACTCTCAATGGTTACGTTTGTATATTCGTTTGCATGGTGACAAAGGCCATTTATCTAGAATTGGTCGAAGACTATTCGTCTGAGTCATTTACAGCAACGTTCCATCGCTTTACCGCTCGAAGAGGGCATTGTCAGGAGTTGTTTTCAAATCAGAGCACAACTTTTATCGGTGCAGACGCTGAATTCAAGTCAATGCCGTAAACCAGCTCTGAGTTTCGCTCAAAAGTCACAGGTCGTCCCGTTAGTGAACGTATTGACTGGCGTTTCAATCCTCCAAGCGCTTCTCACTTTGGAGGTCTGTGGGAGACAGAAGTTAAGTTGCTAAAACATCATCTTCGCAGAATCATTGGCAAACAAGTTCTCACGTTCTCCGAACTCGCTACTCTATTGTGTCGAGTAGAGGCGTGTATGAATTCAAGACCACTCGTAGGACTTTCTGATGACACTTCTGATTTGGAATTTATAACCCCTGCGCACTTCTTGATTCAACGCGCCTCATATCTTGTACCAGAACCTGATCTAACCGTGCAAACCATACCAATTGGTAAGCATTGGCAGATGCTGTCGCAGATGACACAGCATTTTTGGTCTCGCTGGAAAAGCGAATACTTGACTGCACTGCAAACCAGAAATAAATGGCTACAACAAAAAGCGCCACCGAAGATTGGCGACTTAGTACTTATCCGAAACGAAAACACCTCTCCTGTCAAATGGCCAATGGCGAAAATTATCTCACTACATCGTGGTAACGACGGAATGGTCCGTGTAGTAACTGTAAAGACCAGCTCAGGGTCATTGCGACGACCTATCGTCAAACTAGTACCGCTTACAATCCAACCTTGTAAAGAGACTAAATACCGATTGTAACTTATAGCGCAATATAATCGTCAGCGTAACGACGAAGGTGGGCGGAATTTTGGAAATTCAACGAAAATAGTGTAATTCTAGAAAGATCGGAATGTGTGTGAGAGAGAGAGAGAGAGAGAGAGAGAGAGAAAGCAAGCATGTGTGTGCTGTTCCTGTGCCGCGACGTCATGGTCAGGCGATCCTGCTCGCCCAATCAGCGCGCTCGTTATGTATGTACGCGTAATAATATGTGAGACGCCGCGTCCCTCGCGTGCGCGAACAGAGCAAAAACCTCACTCCTCTCCGGCTCTACCTGGCTTCATCTCCACTGCGTAACGTCTATTGTGCAAAGGGTAGCGAGAGTGTTTGCGTTCCGACAAGCTACCGAACGAGGTTAGTATTAAAGCCGACTAAATCAGTAAATAAAGTACTGTTCAATCAATTTGTGGCTACGTTATTTCTAACCCGCAACATCCCACGCAATCCATTCATCAAATTAAAAACACTGTGTTTAAAAATTATTTAAATAATCGTTTTGTTTACAGCTACATGTCTACGTGACTCCCTAATAGGCGTGGACCTCGCAGCCTCCGACTACTCGGGTTTGAAATATTAGGGGTACAAATAAATTATATCCGTTTTCAGCAACTTTTTTTTACTTAAAAAAATTAAACAAAACACAAAGTTTAATCAATATAGGCACCGTTGGCTTCTACTACCTTTTGCAAATGTCTAGGTAGCTGATGTATTCCGGTGCGAAAAAAGGCTTCATCTTTTGACTTTATGAAATCATCAACCATTTTTCGTACTTCATCTTCATTCTAAAAATGCTGCTCTGCTAAGCTGTTTTGTAATGAGCGAAAAAGTTACTAATCGCATTGTTACGTGACGTAGTTGTCGGCGATAGTTTTTCGTTCAGAAAATTTTCAATTCGCTTCTTTACACAATTTCATTTCATTTATTCGTTTCCTTATTAATCGCCTCACAACCGAAGTCGATTGTCTGTAGAATGTGCTGACAACTATGTCACGTTGCAGCACACCACGTTAAACGCGAAATCGGATCCCTAAAGTGGTGGCGTGGTGCTTATCGCCTGTTGCCGCCCGGGATGACTGAATGTGAAAGAGAGAGAGAAATGGAAATCGGGGGAGGTGCAGCTCGCGACCGGGCAACCGCGGAGAGTCAGTTCGGCGCATACAGCCGCACCACGAAGTACGCCTTAGGCTACGGAATAAAAGCTTCTTTGTTCAATTAATAATTAATACAATAAGGTATAGGAAATATATAAAAAAAAAGAAAATTATAGAAAACATATATTTATCCATCTACGCATTAGTGAAACATATACTCTAACAGCGAATATAACAGATAAAATTAACGAGTTTTACAAGAAAGATTCATAATAAGGGACGCTTAACAAATTGACTGTACGAGTAATCCACGTGGACTTTCCTGCAGGACTAGGACCAATAAGGTTAGTGTCAATTGATCGATTGCTCAGGAGTGGAAAACAAAATAAAAGAAAGGGAATAAATTTAGGTAATAACTATAATTACAATTAACAACTATATTATACAATTATAATTAAAATCTTATGGCATATACTTATATCCTTTATCCATTACGCATACGTCTACATTAAATAATAACGGTTAATTTCGAAATTATCAAGACAAAATTATTTATCTATATATTCTCCGGATGCTTGAAATTATTTGAAAGTGTAGTAAATTCTCTCCCCGTGGATTTTTATAGACTCCGTAAATTAACAAAGATAGGAAATTAATTCAATGAATAATTAACGGCGAGCGCATGTGTATCTCGGTATATATATATATATATATACATACCTATACTTGTACGTACGGCTACCTTCACTCTCCGAGCGTGCGTTCCCTCTCTTTTTCACTCGTGTGACTCAAGTGCCGTTGACGTCAGCCTCCTGCGACTGCGAGGAGACCAGCCTACTCTTTATCTCTGAGTGCAAAGGCATAATTAACTCGCTCGATTAGCGATCGCTTCATGGCAAATAATATGCCCTATTAAAGAACAAATAACGGTGAATTAATAATTTTAACCCTTAACCCTCATCGGTCACCGTGGGTGAAATTCACTTAAACAAAAATATTAACTCCTCAGACAGTAGCTTAGTTTTTGAAAATACCCTTTTTGATAACTTTTCATTACTTATATTAGATTAAGATAATAAAAAGTAGTTTCTACAATATTTTTGTGTCATAATAATTGTTCATTCATTTATATTCATTATTCAAGTAAAATAAACAAACACTCTAAAACTCGACATTTTTCGTGCATTCAATCTTTAAAATAAATATACCTTTTAAAAGGAGCAATAAAAATTTATTTTCTTCACTGATACTCATAGGACATCTTTTAGAATCCTATAATAATAAGATAATTGTCGGTAAACAAACTGCTGTTCGTTCTTCGAAACGGTACATTTAATTTTTAATTAAGAAAATCCCATCAAGAATTTTTGACTAGTACTAACGGATTTAGGGCGAGCGACTAATCCCCTAAGGGAAAAATAAACTAATTTCTGTGAACCTCTGCAAATATCGAATGGAAAAATCCCGGAAAACCTCAAATCGACTCCTTTAGCATTCAACCCTTGTGCGTGTTACCACACATGCCACGAAATTAAGTTTCTTATAAAGTGTTCTTAATAAACAACGATTCGATAATAAATTAACGAATTTCTAAGAAATAATTGATATCTAGTAATTCAATAATTGAATAATAATTTAACAACAATAATTATTTAATTATTATTGTTAATTAATAATTAATATTAATTAAGTATATCAGTCATTATATAAATAATTGTATTAATAATTGATTATATATTGTTAATTAATAATTAATGATTTTTACTAATAGAAATTAATGTTTAGTGAGTGTTCATAATAATAACTATCCAATTGTTACTAATAATATCAATTGTTTAATAATTATTAGTATCACCATCACAAATCACCAGCGCCAGTTACGAGTCATCAGCCCCAGCCCCAAATCGCCAGCGCCAGTTACGAGTCATCAGCCCCAGCAGCAAGGACACCTGTGAATTTTAGAGCTAAGTTACCCGAGCGAGCGAGCAATTATTTAGGAAAATGTCGGTAGATAGCGAGCAAGCGTCCGGCTCATGGTCAATTTCGGAGACAAGTAGCCTACCCGATGGTATTGTAGCGCTAGATTTAACAGTAAATGATCGTGACGAACCAATTGTATCAGCAATTAGGCCACCGCTAAATCCTGCGCCGGGTTTCCGAAATATGAGAGACGATTTAATTACGCGTGATGATTCCGGTAATAATTCTATAGATAATAAATGAGTCAAATCGGATTCTTTGTCGGGCTATAAAAAGATAAATGAAATAATAAGAATACTCCCCGAATTTAACGGGAAGAACATCTCTGTAAATCGTTTCATAAGAGAATGCAATGAAGCCAAGAGATTTGTAAATCCGAGTGATCGAAGTTTTTTTTCAAAATTGGTAAAATCGCGAGTCACCGGCGATGCTAATGAAAGATTTTAACGATCTAGACCAGCTTCTTTTAGAATTAAAAAGGGTATTCGCACCAACTCAAAATTTACCTCAAGTCCAAACAGATTTAGTACGAGTAAGGCAGAAGCCACAGGAAAAAGTTTCTGAATACGGGTTAAGAGTCACTCGGATTCTGCAAAAGGCTCGAGAATTAATAGATGAAAATTTTAATCATATCGTAGCTCGCGGTATGATCGAAGGAACAACGAGTACGGCCATCGAATGCTTCACGTTAGGTTTAGAATCAGATATAGCGACTCGAATGATAGGGAAAAAGTTTTCCACCCTCGAGGCAGCTATTAGTACCGCCATAACCTGTGAGCGATATGTGCAACAACGTAGGGAATTGCACGAGGAAAGAACCGAGGAAAATAGGAAACGAGCATATTGCCATATCGCAGAAACTCAAAGAGAAGATGAACCAGACAGGAAGAGACAGGGGGGTTGCTATCGATGCGGAGAGATAGGACATATCGCGCGGAATTGTCATAAAAGGGAGAGTTCGAATCCTCACAGCAGTTATTGTAGGATGTGGGGGCACACTTTCGAAGTATGCAGGCGACGATCTCGAAATACCTCCTCCAACAATGGCCAACATCTCGCAATAGAGCCTCCATCGCGAGCTTCGATAAACAACAACTCGCGTTCTTTAAACTCGAATCTGGTCCATCATACGGGCGCAGTGATGGATCAACCCCACCGTGGCAACTCAGCGCCCATACCCGCGCTGTTATCCATGCCCATGATACCTCCCAGAGGGTAAAATCCCCCATCGTGATTCTAAAAAGCAAGGATTTAATCAAAAACATGCCGCGGTTTCTTATTGACACGGGTTCCGAACTTAACGTAATTAAACAGGGTCTGATTAAACCTAATTTATCTATTGATAAAAGTACCCTGTATAGACTAGCCGGGATAAATAAGGGATTGGTCCTGACTCGGGGATGCGTAAGAATAAATTTAGATAAAGTTTATTGCCGGTTAAATGTGGTACCCGATAATTTTCCCATAGAAGCAGATGGAATTTTGGGCATTGAATTTTTAGAAGAACAAGATGCAACCTTGTCTTTTCGGAATGATACTCTTCTATGGGGAAACCCAAAGGAAACCGTTCCTTTCGTTAGTCATGATGTTCTTTATCTTCCCGCTAGGACAAAATCGATAGTTAAAATCACTATTAATAAATCCAATCGCTTTTCCGGCTACTTACCCAAGATAAATGCGGATCCAGGAATATTTATCGGAGAATGCCTTGTCACCAGTGATAACGGGAGAGCCTCTTTATTCGCGATAAATTCCACATCAGAAAACATAAGTCTTATTCTGCCCCCTCTCGAATTAGTATCTTACGACGGTACAATCAAACCAATACGCGTCATTAAACCTACGAACGAACCTGAGGTTAGGGACAATCTTAAAACCAGAACGAATAAAATACCCAATTTACTCGATTTAGAAAATCTTGATCCATTAGAAAAGGATAGTATAGAGAAACTAATTTTAGAGTTCCCGTGTCAATTCCATTTACCGAACGATCAACTTAGCAAAACCTCCATGATTACGCATAAAATCCCTACTATCGATAATGTTCCCATTAGTGTGAAACAATACCGCTACCCACCTCGCCTACGAGACACCGTGCAAAAGCAAGTTCAGGAACTGATGGATAACGATATTGTAGAAGAATCTGAATCACCCTATAACTCTCCCTTATGGATAGTTCCGAAAAAACCAGATACACAGGGAAATAAGAGATGGCGTTTAGTAATTGATTTTCGCGCGTTAAATGAAAAAACAATCGCCTTCGCGTATCCTCTTCCTAATATAACGGAGATACTCGACCAATTAGGTAAGAGCAAATATTTCTCTACACTCGATATAGCTTCAGGTTTCCATCAAGTTCCCATAGATCCCGCAGACGCCCCAAAAACCGCATTTTCTACTCCATTCAACCATTTACAGTATAAAAGGATGCCCATGGGATTGAAAGGCCTCTACATTCCAATCCCTCATGGATAAGGTCCTTACCGGGCTGCATGGTATCGAGTTGTTTGTTTATATCTCTTGAGGATCATTCCCGTAAATAAAAGAAGCTTTTCGGAAGATTAAAAACCGCCGGTCTTACCCTGCAGCCTCATAAGTGCTTCTTTTTGAAAAAGGAAGTTGTTTATCTCGGTCATGTAATATCGAAGCAGGGTGTAAGACCCGACCCCAGAAAAACCTAGGCCGTATCAGATTTTCCGCGCCCAATTAATGCTAAAAACATAAAACAATTTTTAGGGTTAGCCGGATACTATCGTCGGTTTATCCCCGACTTGGCTAAGATCGCTAGACCACTTCATTATCTTTTACAGAAGGAAATTAAATTTGAGTAGGGGGAAGCGCAGGAGAACGCTTTTATCATTCTTAAGCAAAAGCTTTGCTCTCAGCCCTTATTGCAATATCCGGATTTTAATTCACCCTTTGTAGTAACTACGGACGCGTCAGATTTCGCTTTAGGGGGCGTGTTAAGTCAGGGGCCGATCGGGAAAGACCCCCCAATCGCGTATACATCTAGAGCTTTAGTAAATGCTGAATTAAATTATACGACCACCGAAAAGGAGCTCTTGGCCATAATACACGCGGTAAAGCAATTTAGACCTTATTTATACGGTGGGAAGTTTACATTGGTAACCGATCATCGACCCTTGTTATGGCTCCATAGAATGAAAGATCCCATCCAGAGACTAGCGAGATGGAAAATCCTGTTAAGAGAGTATGACTACGATATAGTACACAAACCCGGTAAAATTAACATGAACGCGGACGCACTATCGAGAAACCCCGTAACTATCTCTTCCATATCATTAAATCCAGATACTTTCGGCTCGGAGGAACCTTTTTCGGAGCTGGAAATAGAAAATATATTTCTTGTTAATAAAGTAGAAACGACGCTTAAGAATCAAGGTTCCGAAGGCGCCGAGAGTCCTGAAAATCCCCGCGATTCAACAGAGACAGACGACGAACGCACAAACAAAGACGGACTTAGCTCTGCCTCTCCATTCAAAGAGAGCAGCGCACAGTGGGCTATAAAATGCAAAAAAGTATCAAAATTCTCGATACACTAGAAAAATGAATATTTCTTGATTATTTTTGTGCAAATCGACAGTTTTAAACATTATCTTTAATATTTTTTTGATCGTTTACAGGATTATTTCATTTTACTGTAACTGTAGAATGTGTACAAGCTGAAACAATTGAAGAATCATTATTTTCGCTTTTAAAATTCGAGCTTTACTCGAAAAGCCGATAAATAATTTTTTTTGCGTGAATTAAAGTTTCGGACATTACATGGGACAGGTGCGAATAATAAATAATAATAAATAATAAATAAATATCCATATTTATTTAATTTTCAACACCCTCGCACACACACACGCACACACACACTCACACACACACTTAGACACACACACACACTTAGACACACACACACACTTAGACACACACACATACACACACACACACACACACAGACACGCACGCATTAATGTATATATGTATATTTTATTTTATTTATTTATTTATTATATAATAAAGAGGAATTTTTTATATGTATTAAAATCGGCCAGAAAAATATTCTTACGCAACCTGTAAAAAAATATTTTTCTTAATGGCCGAATCCATCTCAAATCAGACAGCCCGCGTATGCCTATTTCACCTATCATGTTGAAATAAAAATATTTATGTTCTACTCGAAAAAATATTTAAACGTGTTTTTTTATTTTTTTGTTTCATCAAAATTTCATGCGTTCAGCGATACCGAAAAATTCCGAGAAAATTCTTTCATTGAAAAAAAAAATTTTCAATGTGATTTTCAGACTACTATTGTTTCAGCAGTTTTTCAAGCTTTTAAACGTGTAACACATAATTTCACTCAGTTTTGAGCCCTCTTTAACGGCCTTAATGTCATTTTCAAAAAAAAATAAAAAATCCACGAGCTATGCACTTTTTACTGAAAAATTCATTTTTTAGAGAAGTGCCTTTTTCTCGAAAACCCCATGTTTTTTTTGCACAATTTTTGTTGTCGTGATAGAGGACGGTAATGCCTAGCTAGACGTATTTGTGAGATTCGGTACTTTTTTCCTGGGATAGCGATCACTAATGAGATAACATACAAACAAATTTTTCACGCTTAACGCTTATATATAGTCAATGATATTAGAGTCAATGTAAAGGTATTTATCTTTGTGCGTATGTAATATACATGTACGTGCGCCTACTTATAGGAGTATATGTACTAGTACATTTGTCCGCTAGATGGATATGGTTTGACTTAACATTTACAAAGAAAAGTTCGGTTTCTGCTATATATCACACATCTCGTCTTATTTAAAACCATCATCTTTTGGAAAATTATTACATATTTACACCTTATCAACTCAACTACGATGTCTCAATATTACTCAACAGAGAGAATCAAATGTGCAGACTTTTTAGACAAACACAAACAAATTATTTACAAATCTAGTTCCGTACGTTTAAAACAACTTGAGAATCTTGCTCATCCATTGAAGCACCTCTATCCTCATTTACCTTTGACACCTTCTACATATCTGTGTCAACATTGTTACAATCGTGCTTTAGAATTGGTGAGTAGTACTGACAATGAATTTATAACGGATAATGAAGTTACCGATAACGCATTGAAGAATTTAATAATGAAATAAGTACATCTTTCTTAGGTTCTGTATCGCCTCTTAAAAGAAAAAATCTTATACATGAAAAATCAATTGAAAATTACGTAACAAAGAAGAAAAAAAAAATACTTTCAACATTGTCTAATACCCTTGATGTGAAGTTGAACAATGTTTATGACGTTTCTATAACAGCAAATGAATCAACTGTATGCCATTGTACAGAATGGATACAAAATCTTGGTCTAGCCTTGCAAAAGTGTTCTACGGTATCAGAAAAAATAAAAATTCTGACTTTGCTACCTTCATCCTTTACAAAACATGAAATTTTATCTTTATTCCCAGAAATAACAATGTATATGATCAACAAATCGAGAAATCTTGTTAAAGAAAAAGGAATTTATTCAGAACCAGATGCATATTCAGGCCATCCGATTGATGAAAACATGGAAAAAATTGTTATGGAATATTATTTAAATGATGATTTTAATTGTTCAAGACAAAGTCCTAATAAATGTGACGTTGTTACAATTAAAGTTAACAATAAAAAAAGAGAGAAAAAAGTTAAGCGTTTTCTTACTCGAAGTTTAAAAGAGACGTATAAAGTATTTAAAAATGATTATCCAGAATTGAGAATTGGAAAATCGAAATTTTATAGTTTGCGACCAAAGTATGTCTTACTTAGCCCCATCAAAGAAGTTTGTCTCTGTATCTATTGCGCAAATTATGATTTATTTCTTACGAGCTTAATTAATTTTAGAGGGAGTAACGTCACAGAGTTGGATGAAAGTCGGTCACAAATAATAAATGCAACAATGTGTTCTGAGCCATCTGATTTATGTTATTTACAAGAATGTAAACTATGTCCAGGGATTAAGGGAATTACGTTTCATGTTTTAAAACTGCAAGATGTAGAAGGCACAGAAGAAATTACATATGCTTTGTGGGATAATGGAAACCTGATTAAAAAGACACTATCAATTTCTGCTTTTAAAGATGAACTTTTGGTTTGGACCATGAGGGTTAGTACTCATATGTATGTAAAAAATATACAACGCAAAGCTATAAAAACAGAAAGAGAAAGTGCTAAAAACGACTCACATCATTTAGTTCTTTAAATAGACTTCGCTGAAAACTGGGCTGTGATTCATAATAAAGCTGTTCAAGGAAATCATTGGGTTAATGATCAAATTTCTATTTTCACAGCAGTCTCTTATCAAGGGGATTCCACACAAAGTTTCGCAGTTATAAGTGATGACCGAAAACATGATTCAGCGTATGCTTTGCTAGCAGTACAAAAAATTATAAAATTCTTGAAAGAAAATTGTTGTGATTCAATTAAAAAAATTACCATCGTATCAGACGGCGCTGCGAGTCACTTTAAAAATCGCTTTCAATTAGATGAACTAAAACGAGCACCGTGTGATATAAAATGGTTGTTCTCTGCTACTGGGCACGGCAAAGGAGCTGTAGATGGTGTGGGTGGACTTATAAAGCATTATGCTACTTCGCATAATCTTCGAGAGCCCCTTGAAGAAGCTATTCAAAACGCAAATGATTTTGCAATACATGTTCAAAAATATACTGATGCTATTAAAATAATACATTTACAAGATGCTGAAATAGAACAATTCAGAAAAGAAAAAAATATTGATTGGCTTACAACTCCAAAGTATTCTGTAATTCAAAAAACTCATATATGGGTTAAAAAAACATGTGACGATAAAATACATTGTTTGACAGCAAAGACCGCTGATCGTCCGCTTACTGAATTAAGAACAATGAAGCAGAAAAACAAAGGTAGTAAAATAGGTATACAAATGAAAAAAAGGTATAAAAATAAAAAATCAAAAAGACGCAAATAACAAATAAATACATAGTTATGTGTACCTGTATATTACATACACACAAAGACAAATACCTTTACATTGACTCTAATATCATTGACTATATATAAGCATTAGGCGTGAAAAATTTGTTTGTGTGTTATCTCATTAGTGATCGCTATCCCAGGGAAAAAGTACCGAATCTCACAAATACGTCTAGCTAGGCATTACCGTCCTCTATCACGACAACAAAAATTGTGCAAAAAAAACATGGGGTTTTCGAGAAAAAGGCACTTCCCGAAAAAATGAATTTTTCAGTAAAAAGTGCATAGCTCGTGGATTTTTTATTTTTTTTGAAAATGACATTAAGGCCGTTAAAGAGGGCTCAAAACTGAGTGAAATTGTGTGTTACACGTTTAAAAGCTCGAAAAACTGCTGAAACAATAGCAGTCTGAAAATCACATTGAAAATTTTTTTTCTCAATGAAAGAATTTTCTCGGAATTTTTCGGCATCGCTGAACGCATGAAATTTTGATGAAACAAAAAAATAAAAAAACACGTGTAAAATATTTTTTCGAGTAGAGCATAAATATTTTTATTTCAACATGATAGGTGAAATAGGCATACGCGGGCTGTCTGATTTGAGATGGATTCGGCCTAATAGGCTATATTATTATAATTTCATAATGATTTGATAAAAATAATAGTTTCATAATGTCAAAATTCTAATTGAATAATGTTTTTATCCACTTTTCGAGTAAAGCTCGAATTTTAAAAGCGAAAATAATGATTCTTCAATTGTTTCAGCTTGTACGCATTCCACAGTTACAGTAAAATGAAATAATCCTGTAAACGATCAAAAAAATATTAAAGATAATGTTTGAAACTGTCGATTTGCACAAAAATAATCAAGAAATATTCATTTTTCTAGTGTATCGAGAATTTTGATACTTTTTTGCATTTTATAGCCCACTGTGCAGCGGTTGCACGTATACCGTGGCCGAGGAAGCTTTAGATACGAGCCGGTCACGGGGGTCACGGTCGAAAGTAGTTTTAGGAAATTCCCCCTTGCAGGGGCTAATTGCGGGATTGCCTCGCAATGCTGCAGTTGCTTCCTGTAAGGGTCCGGTTGCACGTATATCGTGGCCGTTGCCCTCTATGGAGGATGTAGATGTAGGGGGAGCTCCGGTCGTCAAGGGCACGACTGATGCCTTCGCGCATGCTGGGGGCCGGGGACCTACAGGAAAATTCCTATCAAGAAATCCCGACGGGCGTAATACTCTGGCATGTGTCGAAGAGGATGCCGGGGACCTGCAGGAAAATTCCTATCAAGAAACCTCGACGGGCGATTATGAGCCGGCCGTAACCACGGCGACCGAAGTTTTTGCATGTGCCGGGGGGCTCGGGGAGTGTTCGGCTCAGAAGCGTAGTACTTCCGCACATGGTAAAGAAAATAGGGCCGGGGACCTACAGGAAAATTCATACCCAGAAATCCCGTCAGGCAAAAGTAGGGTTGATAATATAATGACAGCACCTATAACCAATGATGAATATTATAGCGAAAGTGCGCCCGACGTTGATAAACCTGTTAGAATTATCGCTTGTAGGTTAAAGCTCGGTATAATTCCAATAAACCCCCACCCTGCATATATTGAGGAAGAACCCTATAAGGAAGCAATGATAATATGTGATGACCCAGTGAATGTCGAGAAAGAACCCCATAAGGAAGTAATGAGTAATAATACTGTGAGGATCAATGAAAAGTCCCGTATATATCAAACCCAACCAACCCCGAATAAGAAGAGCCCCGTGAGAACAACCCAGTCCTGTGTAAATACACTCGAAAGAATTCTCGTGGTAACTTCCGTCGAGTACTCCCGGGACCAAATTTGGATGAGGAAAGATAATATCGCGCATTTCATGTCAGTGGATTGTGAAATAAGCACTCCTATTTGTCAACTGGTCGATTTAGGAATGATAGATATAGGAAAATTAAAAAATGAACCCATTGGTATAGGCGCGATAGTACAGACCAATTTGTCCACCGGTAAGATGGTATATTCGGTATTTTTTAAGAAAAAATCAACCGAAATACCAACTGCGGCCGTAATAGTTCAATGTTTGGAATCGCTTCGAACCGTAATGATCGAGGAGCAAGTAGGCTCAGTTAGTATCACAAAAAATGGGGATGGGTTGGAAAAAAATTACTGGCTACCCATCGAAATAGCGTTGCGCGCACGCTGGAAAGCTGGAACCCTGAAATTAATTATTTGCACAGGGGTGGTAATCATTCCCCTTCCGGACGATATATTAGGAATAATCAGTGAGGCCCATGACTCCACGATGGGAGGACATAAAGGGGTTGCGAAAACTTATCATCGCATTCTGGAAAGATTTTTTTGGCCGGGGATAAAAGAAGACGTCTCCGAATACGTACGAACTTGCGAGAGTTGCCAAAGAAAGAAATTAGTCCGCATCAAAACCAAAAAACCTATGCAAATTACTACCACCCCTAGCAGGGCCTTCGAGATTTTAGAAACGGACATTGTAGGACCCTTGCCCGTGACCGTGTCCGGAAATAAGTGTATCTTAACCTTACAATGCAATTTAACCAAATACTCTGACGCCCTTCCCATTTCTGATATGACCGCTGAAATGGTTGCCACCGCGTTAGTACACGACTTCATAACTAGATTCGGTTGCCCTGACGCAATTAAAACGGATCAAGGTAGCAATTTTCAGAGCAACCTAATGCAAAGGGTAGCTAAAATATTTAAAATCAAGCAATTACGATCCACTTCTTTTCATCCTCAAACCATGGGCTCTTTGGAAAGAAGCGTCATTCATTAGTAGAATATCTAAAGATGTACACGGATCAAACTGATTGGGATATGTGGACCAAGATGGCCATGTTCTCTTATAATACATCGGTACACTCCGCTCACGGTTTTACTCTCCATGAATTAATATTTGGCCAAAAAGCGCGATTACCCTCCAAGTTCGAGACTAGGTCCGTTGAGAAAACCTACGAGATGTACCTAGACGAACTAATATTTAAGCTTAACGATACGCAGAGAATGGCAAACGAGCGTTTATTAAAGGCTAAGGAACGATCCAAGCGTTATTACGATCAGAAGTTGAATATAAAAGACTTTAAAATTGGGGAGGAAGTATACCTATTAAAAGAACCTCAGATAGGCAAATTCGATGAACAATACGCCGGGCGTTATAAAATAATTGAATTAATAGGCGACAGAAACGCGAAGATAGATTTAGGAAACCATAGATCTAAGGTAGTCCATGTGGACAAATTAAAACATGCATTCTTGCGACCAAATTAAATATATTTTTTTTCCTGTACACGCGATGTTTCTTTTTGCTATCATATGTATTCTTCAGTTTATATTTTTGCAACCGTATGTATTTATTCAGATCACATTTTGTATTTCCCTTTTTATGCGACGTATTTATAGATTCATGTAATAAATAAAGAAAAGTTTGAATGATAAGGGTCATAGGAGAGATGGCCAGGGCTCATAGGGTTAAAATCTGGAATGTGTTCGAAATAAATTGTTAATTTTACCCTGGAAATGGGGAACCGGAAGTACTCCTGGTATCTTATATCAGGATGGGTCCCGGCGAGCCATCGGAAGCATCTCACAGAAGGGAGCGATGGCAGGGGCTCCCTTCACCCTTAAAATTTAAAATTATTTATCAGAAATTTCACTCCTAAAATTATAAACGCTTCACCCTTAAAAATTTAAATTAAAACCCGCGTTTCACCCTTAAAACTTAAATTATTTAAATCAAAACCCGCGTTCCATTGTAGATTCACCCTAAAAAATTAAAAATTATTAGGAATTTCACTCCTAAGGATAAAAATTAAAACCCTCGTTCCATTGTAGATCCACCCTTAAGAATTTAAATTATTTAAAGTAAAACCCCCTTTCATTGTAGATCCACCCTTAAGACTTAAATTATTTTAATCAAAACCCGCGTTTCAGTGTAGATTCACCCTTAAAATTCAAAATTTATTTATCAGAAATTTCGCCCTAAAGATAGGAAATTATAGCCCTTAAAATTTTAAAATTTTTGTTAGAAATTTCGCCCCAAAGATGGAAAATTATAGCACCTTTCTCCTTAAGAATCAAGGAAACTATTCCCCTTCCTTAGCTTCTAGCCACCATTTCTATTATATAGGAATCCCGAGCGAGACCCTACCGCATTAGGAGCGCAATGGCTCAGATATCCTCCTCCAAGGAAACACGCCATCTATACTACCGCGCGCAAACCCCTTCCCCGCTGCACAGCCGAACCGAATCTCAAGTCGATGCGCCGCGCGCCATCTATACGGGGAGTCCGTAGTCCCCCGCGTTACGTGAAGTGGCAACACTGACTTTCCCGGGAGGGAGCAGCGGTCTCGCCGTCTTGTGAAGCGGCCCTTACGCTCTTTCCTTTCTCCCGCGGCGCGTCGGGCCTCACTCTCCCTCCAACCGGCCCCCGTGAGACATCGCTTTCCCAACGGCCAGGAGGAACTTCCCCTTTAGGAAAACCTTGCAAGTAAGTTTTTCCCTAAAAGAAACATTTTTCTCTCCCCTCTATACCTTATTCTTCTACTCTTCTTCCCCCTCGCGTTTCCTCGTCCTCGCGCTACGTTTTCTTTCTTTCTCTCTCGAATTAATTATTGCCTTCGCGCTACGTTCGTTCGTGTTCTTCTCTCACCCTCGCGTTCTCTCGTCCTCGCGCTGCATTTTTCTTTCTCTCTTTCTCTCTCCCCCTCGAATCAACGGTGCCTTCGCGCTACGTTCCCCCGCGTTCTTCTCTCGCCCTCGCGTTCTCTCGTCCTCGCGCTGCATTTTTCTTTCTCTCTTTCTCTCTCCCCCTCGAATCAACGGCGCCTTCGCGCTACGTTCCCCCGCGTTCTTCTCTCGCCCTCGCGTTCTCTCGCTGCATTTTTCTTTTTCTCTTTCTCTCTCCCCCTCGAATCAACGGCGCCTTCGCGCTACGTTCCCCCGCGTTCTTCTCTCGCCCTCGCGTTTTCTCGTCCTCGCGCTGCATTTTTCTTTCTCTCTTTCTCTCTCCCCCTCGAATCAACAGCGCCTTCGCGCTACGACCCCCGTGTTCTTCTCTCGCCTTCGCGTTCTTCTATCCTCGCGCTACTCTCTCTCTCTCTCTCTCTCTCTCTCTCTCTCTCTCTCTCTCTCTCTCTCTCTCTCTCTCTCTCTCTCTCTCTCTCTCTCTCTCTCTCTCTCTCTCTCTCTCTCTCTCTCTCTCTCTCTCTCTCTCTCTCTCTCTCTCTCTCTCTCTCTCTCTCTCTCTCTCTCTCTCTCTCTCTCTCTCTCTCTCTCTCTCTCTCTCTCTCTCTCACTCTCTCTCTCTCTCTCTCTCTCTCTCTCTCTCTCTCTCTCTCTCTCTCTCTCTCTCTCTGTAAGTCCTAACGTCTTCTGCCTCTGCTCGCTGCTTTTCGCACTCTTCTAACCCCCATCTCACTCCCCGGAGTGACTGTCTTCCAGGAAAACAGCCCCGACCAGCTCTCAAGCTCTCTGCCAAAGAGTGCATGCTTGGCGATGCATCTCTAAGAGCCAGGGCCTGTTTTTCTGTGCACACTGTGGTTCCTAATCTCAAAGGCTTGGACTCCTTGCTGTGCCTCGCCAACTCTTGCCGTCTGCTACTGTCGACCGCAGCTGGCCCCATCATCGTGTCTGCTGGACCCAGCCTTCTGCCGCGTTGGACAGCTGTTTCACCCGCCCCTCCACCGTAGGTCAGCTGTGCATCTTATCCTGCATTTCATTCATCGGTGAGTCAGCACTCTTCGTCACCAGCAACGACCGCCGATTTCAAACCGCTGCAGTGAACGCTCCCTGGGAGCGGGCAGAATAGGCCTCTGCCTTGCCGGCGGCGAGCCGCTTACCGCGTGAGTGACCACCACCCAACTCACTTCGATCCAGGTACGATCAATTTGCCGCTAAACTACTAGCGCTCGCTGTCGAATCGTGACGTGTGCTTGCGCTGGGCATGAGCTCTCGGCAGTGCCCCGTGTGCAGTGTCAGGATCGTACGTGGCGACGACTCGCTGACGCCTTGTGCAGTTTGCAAGCGTGTCCTGCATACCTCGTGCCTTGCATCCGTCGCCTCATTGCAAGCTGGTGCCCTGCCACATTGCGTGACGTGTGCCTCACTCGCCCAACCAATCGGGCACGGCGCTCGCGTTGCCCGCGCCGACTGCCCGGCTGGCCCGCCTCTAGCCACTCCCTCGCGGCCATCGCCGCTCCCGTCGAGCGAGTGTGGCGCGCCGGAGGCTACGCATACTGACCACTCTACAACGAAGAGGCGTGCCTCTACGCCGTCTCCGTCCATCACGCCGGCTCCGAAAGCCCACTGCTCAAGCATGGACGCCAACTCTACTCCACAACAGCCGCCGCACGAAGACCTCGGACAACCGAATGTGATTGATGGCTCTGTAGACGAGGAAACTAGAGCTGAGCTTAAGGAAGCACCACCTTACTTTAAGGCTTTTGTGAACTACTTCGCTCGTTCGCAAGAGCGAATTGAGACAGCCGTCACTGGTCTTCGTACGCGCCTAGAAGATGTCGAGCGCCGCGCGCAGGCCTCAGACGAGCAGCATGCCTAACACAGAGCTGAAATATCAGCGCTTCGTGCGGATCTCGCCGCAGTCACCCACACTGCGGTTCCCAGCGAAGCAATGGAGGACCGATGCGAAGTCGTTCTCAAAGGGATTCCAGTCTCCGTCACGCTAGGGCCCCCTCAGCTTATTGCATCCCTGCTAGCAGTGCTTAAGCTGTCCCACCTTGAGCCACTAGTCGTCGGCAAGCGGGATTGGAACACTGCTATGCGCGCCACTCACAATGCTGCTGGCTCTGCCCCTCGTGCGACACCTGATCTGACGCAGCCTACGCGTGGCCTCGTCTTTGCCCTAGCCTCCCCACAAACTCGTGATGCTGTGCTACGTGCCTCACCGGCGCTGCGTGACCTTCCGTCGCAAACCATCTTCGGCGCAGGGGGTTCTGCACTTCTCTCTCTCAACGCGCTCTGGCCAGCCCCTGTCTACAACCTGCTAAAGCGCGCGATTGCTGTGCATAAATCGCTTGGATATGAGCGGCCGGTTGTGAGAAACCTAGTCGTATGTATGCGCCCCTCAAAATCAGCCCCGCTTATTCCCATTCACTGCGTAACTGATCTTGATGCCCTATTGAGTACGTCTACTTGACGTCAGCGACCGCGACCGCCTGTGAACCGGCATGCGAATGTTTTTGTCGTCGGTCACATTAATGTCAACCGTCTCTCCCCCACTCATTTTGCACTCCTCGAGGCTGAGGTATCGCAGACATTTTTTGATGCTGTTGCAATTACTGAGACTTTTCTGTCACCCGGGGACAGCGATGCCCACCTCAGCCTTGAAGGCTTTAACTTCTTCCGTGCAGATCGTGAGGGGAGCGGTGGTGGCGGTGCCGGCATTTATGTACGCGATACCTTCGCCGCACACGTCCTGGCAAGCTCTGACCCTCTCTTTGACAACACCTCCGAATTTATCATCCTTGAAATCACAAATGACCTCATCAAGGTTCTTCTTGCAGTTGTATATCGCCGACCTCATGCTGCATACCCCCTTCAATTTTTCAACCGTCTGTCAACCTATCTTCCACATTTCAATTCTGTCATAGTTACCGGCGATTTTAACATTAACATGGCTATGCCTTCAGCACCAGCCTCTATCCGCCTCCAAGATTACCTTGATTCCAATTCCCTCCACCTCACCCCGTCTGATCCAACTCACCACCAGGAGTGGCGCAGCTCACATACCTGGATTGACCTCTTCTTTACCAAATCTAATGATCAAGTCATAGCCTATACGAAGTCCCCTGCACCCTTCATTGCGGGGTACGACTTCATCAAGCTCTCACTTGCCTGCACCAAACCACCACCTGTGGAAAAATTTATCATGACCCGTGATCTCAAGAGGGTCAATCCAGAGGTCTTAGACTGTGCCCTCCTGCAGCACCTCCCAGCCCTTCCTTACCTTACCCATCCTCCAAATTCCTTCATCGCCACTTCACCAACGTCAGAGCTTGTCATGGGCACCTGCCTTGTTGACGTTTGTGCTGTAGAGCGCTCATTAACGCGTGCGCTAATCGCGGCCTTCGACTCGGCCGCTCCACTGCCAAAACTCACCCTGTCGTCCCGCCGCAAGCCCTGGGTAAGCGCGCAGGTCAGGGCTCTGATGAAGATGCATGACCGCGCCTACAAAACCGCGCGTGACTTGCCTGACCCTGTAAACCTTGCTCGCTTCCGTGCGCTGCGATCAAATGTGTGTAACACGCTCGATGGAGCCAAAAATAGCTATATTGCGGCAAGGCTTGCAAATGCGCCCTCCATAGAGGCAAAATGGCAGGAACTCAGGCGCCTCCACCTAACTACCTCTAGACCACCGTCACCCCTGCTTCATTTTGACGCTGCAACCCTGAACGCTCACTATGCTGCGACAGTGAGCGCCCATCCGCCACTCACTGAGCACGACTTTGATAATGTTGCTGCCTCACCATTCAATGCACGCCATGACTGCCATTTTTGTTTGCGACCAGTCACTACTCAGGAGGTAGCTGACACGATCCAGCGTAGCCACTCCAAGGCTTCTGGCTATGATGGCATCTCGGTTGCCATGCTCAAGTTGGCCGTGCCCAGTGCGCTCCCGCAGTTCACCTACGCCCTTAACTCTTCTATCATGAATGCGACTTTCCCCTCAGAGTGGAAAAGGGCCTTAATAAGACCAATCGCCAAGGGCAAACAGGTGACTCAACCATCTGATACCCGTCCCATCGCCCAGCTGTCGGAGCTCTCGAAGGTTCTTGAGCGTCTTGTCCACGACCAGCTGCAGGGCTACCTAGAGGTCAACAAAATTCTCACCACCGCCAAGCGGGATTTCGCCGAGGCCACAGTACACAGACGGCTCTACTGGGCGTGTTTGATGATGTTCGCTATGCCTTGGACAAACGCATGCTTACCATCCTCATACTGTTTGATTTTTCCAAGGCATTCGACACCATCCCTCACGCCCTACTTCTAGCCAAGTTGCGAGCCATCAACCTCTCTAATCATGCCCTCAGGTGGTTTTTCAGCTATCTAACCGATCGTCTGCAGGCAGTCATCGATGCGGGCGGCAGCATATCAAGCTGGCTCCGCGCAGCGTCGGGAGTACCTCAGGGCAGTGTACTCGGCCCACTACTTTTTGCCATCTTCATCAACGACCTCCCGGCCGCTGTGCGGTATGCCAAGCTCATGATATTTGCCGACGACACCCAGCTTTACCACCACTTCCTGCCGGCAGACTACGTTGGTGCTGTCGCTCGCCTGAATCGCGATGCGCAGGCAGTCTCGGACTGGGCCAGAGCTAATGGGCTAGTGCTGAACCATGGGAAAACCAAGGTCGTGATTCTCGGCAGTACCTACTACACGAGCGAGCTGGACCTAGCGACATTACCGCAGATCATGATTGATGGTGTTGCTCTGCCTTATGTCACAGAAGCGCGGAGCCTGGGCGTGACCTTCACCAGCAACCTTGACTGGCAGGTGCATGCGAGGTATGTGGCGCGCGTTGTCTTCGCCAGCCTTTTCACCTTGCGCTTCTACCGCCATGCTCTCTCGCGTGGCCTCAGGAAGCATCTTGTCGAAACCCTCGTCTTCCCGCGCTTCGACTACGCCTGTCCAGCCTACAATCACCTCGACAAAGAGCGCATTAAAAAACTCGAGACTGCTGTCAATGCGTGTGTCTGCTTCGTGGCTGGAAATGTACCGTGGCGTGACCATGTCATGCCCTACCGGCTTGCCCTTGGCTGGCTCTCGGCACGGAGGAGGCGGCAATATTTCATAGGCCTCCAGGCCTTCAAGGTTATCGCCAATGCTCACCCGACCTACCTGTTCGACCGCTTCAATTATCGAGTTGACCTTGACATCGCTGTGCGTCGCTCTGGCAGACTACCGCCGCGTACTTTTGAGCCGCCTACGCCGCGTACCGAAGCTTTCCGAAAATCATTTGCTCTTGAGGCCATGAGCCACATAAACATGTTTGGGGCTGTGGATTTCTCCCCTGGAAAATTTCGCCTCTTTAAACACTCCCTGCGCGAGACACTCTTTAACCGTGATGTGGCCGACTGGAACAAGCGAGTGATGGATGAGGGCCTGCCAGGCTGCCTGCTCTTCCATCCAGCCCCGCAGTCCGCCCAACTTCGTGCGCGACTTTAGTTTAGTTTAGTTTAGTTTAGATTAGGCTATAGATCAGGCTCTAGATTCGCCGCCATGTTTTTCTCCTAGAGTAAATTAGATTATGCTCCGCCTACTATACTTATATGTTATATGTTCTTATCTCGTCTTAGCTCTAACTTAATTTAAGTTTAATCATAAGTCTGCGCTGCTGCGCCGCCATCGCCAGCTCGTTTTGTTATCTAAATTTTAAGTTAGTTTTAAATCAGCCGATAAAGTGTAATAAATATGCTTCACATGTTGTTTCTTTGCTTCTCTGTACCGCTCTACTACCTATCTTTTCTCTAAACTGTACATATTTTGTCACACTTAATCTGTTATCTCGATTACTGAAAATTTCTGTATTTCTGTATATAAACGTCTCTCTCTCTCTCTCTCTCTCTCTCTCTCTCTCTCTCTCTCTCTCTCTCTCTCTCTCTCTCTCTCTCTCTCTCTCTCTCTCTCTCTCTCTCTCTCTCTCTCTCTCTCTCTCTCTCTCTCTCTCTCTCTCTCTCTCTCTCTCTCTCTCTCTCTCTCTCTCTCTCTCTCTCTCTCTCTCTCTCTCTCTCTCTCCTCTCTCTCTCTCTCTCTCTCTCTCTCTCTCTCTCTCTCTCTCTCTCTCTCTCTCTCTCTCTCTCTCTCTCTCTCTCTCTCTCTCTCTCTCTCTCTCTCTCTCTCTCTCTCTCTCTCTCTCTCTCTCTCTCTCTCTCTCTCTCTCTCTCTCTCTCTCTCTCTCTCTCTCTCTCTCTCTCTCTCTCTCTCTCTCTCTCTCCCCCCCCCCCCCCTGTTATATCTCTTATATTTCGATTACCATGTTGGTTACTAGGTCGAAATTCTCCTTTTCAGCAAGCATGGTTCCAATAAAACTGGAGCCAACGGACGAACGAGAGGTACTAATCGTGGAAAACGCCACAACCACGCCACCACCGCCACCGGTATATTTCAATCCGGTTTCGGCACCGTTGGTAACCGCACCACCACCCCCTCCCCCTTTGATAGAGGAGTGGCGCTTGTTTCTGGTAGCACCAGAGGAAATTATTATACCCGAGGAGGGACAGGCGCCCTACTTCATTCCACCCGTCCCGCGGAACGCACGACAATTGCGGAACCTCCAGAAGATCCTGGCGGAGCGGGTGGACAAACGGAATACAGGCATCAATCGGGTGGGCCATTGTACCGCCGATATCTTAATGGCTCCTGAAGGCCGGGATTGGAGATGTCTGTCGTGTTACCAGGAGGCTGGGGAGGACTGGCGGGTAAAACGGATACATACTGTCGGGCTTTATACGGATTTGAAGACGCCGCCCTGCCGATGCGGGTATAACCCCTAGTCTGTGAAGAGTCTAAACAAGTGTGCCACGTGCACATATGTATACTACATGCACAGCAGCATGATCCTGAGGGGGAGAATATTCGACTCCTGGGTACAGTGAAAAGGAGGAGTGTGGGAAGGCAACAATAATACTGCTAGGATATGTTGTATTCCGCACATTTTTATTTTGCTTTGTATTTCGTACATTTTTCTATTTTTTTATGTTCCGCCGTTCCTTTTTCTATATTGTATTTTTTCACTTAATATACGCTGATTCTTTTTGGTAACCATGTTTTTTTTCTCCCTCCTCTTCCTCCATCCTCACTCCATTCAGAAATTGTCGAATATATACAGGCCCTTTTTTTTATGCCAAAATCCAATCTATTACAGAGGGCAACCTTAAGTGAAGGGCTTCCTGATACACGCATCTGACAGCTTCATCTTCCAGATTATCAATGGAACCAGATCTAGTATGTAAGTATTTTAATACTCTATGACCACTTTGTGGTCTCTTTTAACATATTTGATATTTACTTTGAGGTTACGTGTTTTCGAACTTAATTTAAAAGAGAATAAGATTGATAGAAATCTGCTTCTTAATGCATTGCATGGCATCATTTTTAAGCTGATTTTATCTTTTTGTAAGTAGGTATAATTTAATAAAAAAAAGAATGAAGTTATGCAATTTTTCAGATTTAGTAATAAGGCACTGCTTGTTTATTTTTTAGAACTGCCAAACTGAAAAGTTACATATTTTCATTTTTTTCTTTTAATTATGTTCAATAAAACATAGACTAGTACTCTCAGAAAGATAAAGTCAACTCAGACATACATGACATGTCTGAGATGCATTACTGGGACGGATTTCTATCATTCTTATACTCTTATGAATTAAGTACGGTAACATGACCCCAAAGTCAATATCGATCAGCAAGTGTTGAGTTATTGCCTTTTTTGTGTGTTTTTTAGGAAATTTTCAAGAAAAAAGTTATTTCCTAAAACTGGCTGATCGAAAAGGTCTGAAATTGGATAGACAATCGCTCAGCATGTATTGCATTGAGTGAGGACATTTTGGTAAACTTTGAGCAAGGGTCTGGTGGTTTTAGATGCAAATGCACATGCGCCTTTATGACTTTTGAGTCCAAAAGATACATTGCCATTCTCTAAACATATTTCTAACTTTACACACACCATGCAATGCATGCTGAGGGATTGTATATCGAATTTGAGATCTAAATAATCAGCAAATGTAGAGTTATTGCCTTTTTTGTGTGTTTTTCAGGAAATTTTTAAGAAAAAAAGTTATTTCCCCAACACTGGCTGATGGAAAACGTCTGAAATTGGATATACAATCCCTCAGCATGTATTGCATTGTGTGAGGACATTTTGGTAAACTTTGAGCAAGGGTCTGATGGTTTTACTTGGAAATGCACATGCACCTTTTCGACTTTTGAGTCCAAAAGATACATTGCCATTCTCTAAACATATTTCAAACTTTACACACACCATGCAATACATGCTGAGGGATTATATATCGAATTTGAGATCTAAATAATCATCAAGTGTTGAGTTATTGCCTTTTTTGTGTGTTTTTCAGGAAATTTTTAAGAAAAAAGTTATTTCCCCAACACTGGCTGATTGAAAAGGTCTGAAACTGACATTTTGGTAAACTTTGAGCAAGGGTCTGGTGGTTTTACTTGGAAAAAAGTTATTTCCCCAACACTGGCTGATTGAAAAGGTCTGAAATTGTATATATAATCTCTCAGCATGTATTGCATTGTGTGAGGACATTTTGGCAAACTTTGAGCAAGGGTCAGGTGGTTTTAGTCGGAAATTCATATGCGCCTTTTCAACTTTTGAGTCCAAAAGATGCGTTTCCATTCTCTAAACATATTTCAAACTTTACACACACCATGCAATACATGCTGAGGGACTGTTTATCAAGTTTTAGATCTAAATAATCAGCAAGTGTGGAGATACTGCATTTTCTGTGTGTTTTTCAAGAAATTTTCAAAACAATAGTTATTTTCTCCATACTGGGAGATTGAGTAGATAATCATCTATTCAATAAGCCCTCTTTAAAAAAGTTAATAACTTTTTTCATGACTGTACAAATAAATGTGTTTGAAGTTCTGAACGTTCACGGTGAAAGAAATATCGAAAATTTACAAATTCGGTGTTTTTGATATTATTTCTTAGAGATATGTATAAAATATGTACAAACTGCAAAATAAGTTATTTCCAAAGTGATTATCCCCCAAATCGTCCCTAAAACCACCCCGACTAGACAATAAATGACAAAAAAAAATTGGTACCATGAGAGTTTATTAATTTAAGACAAATTTTATGGCTGATATTTCTTCGAGATGCTGCCCTAGCATTGTAAAAAAATTGGCGATATGAAATTGGAACCGGATCCTTTCGCTTAGGGGGTGTGAAGGGGCTAAAGTAGCGGAAAAGACACGAAAAATAGCGCGAAAAAGTCATGTCTCGTTAGTTTATTAATTTAAGACAAATATTATGGCTGATATTTCTTCCAGATACTGCCCTAGCATTGAAAAAAAATTGGCGATATGAAATTCGAACCGGATCCTTTCGCTTGGGGGGTGCAAAGGGCTAAAATAGCGTAAAATACACGAAAAATACGACGAAAAAATCATACCTCGTGAGTTTATTAATTAAAGACAAATTTTATGGTTGATATTTCTTCGAGATGCTGCCCTAGCATTTTTTAAAAATTGGCGATATGAAATTCGAGCCGAATCCGTTCGCTTCGGGGGTGCAAAGGGGTTAAAATAGTGTAAAATACACGAAAAATAGCGCGAAAAAACCATGTCTCGTGAGTTTATTCATTTAAGACAAATTTTATGGCTGATATTTCTTTGAGATGCTGCCCTAGCATTGAAAAAAAATTGGCGATATGAAATTCGAACCGGATCCTATCGCTTGGGGGGTGCAAAGGGGCTAATATAGCGTAAAATACACGAAAAATACCGAGAAAAAATCATGTCTCGTGAGTTTATTAATTAAAGACAAATTTTATGGTTGATATTTCTTCGAGATGCTGCCCTAGCATTTTTTAAAAATTGGCGATATGAAATGCGAGCCGAATCCGTTCGCTTGGGGGGTGCAAAGGGGCTAATATAGCGTAAAATACACGAAAAATACCGAGAAAAAATCATGTCTCGTGAGTTTATTAATTTAAGACAAATTTTATGGCTGATATTTCTTCGAGATGCTGCCCTAGCTTTGAAAAAAATTGGCGATTTGAAATTATAACCGGATCCTTTCGCTTGGGGGGTGCAAAGAGGCTAAAATATCGGAAAATATACGAAAAATACTGCGAAAAAATCATATCTCGTGAGTTTATTAATTTAAGACAAATTTTATGGCTGATATTTCTTCGAGATGCTACCCTAGCATGGGGGTGGGTAGATATCCCGATAGGGGAAATCACAGACAGGGAAAATCCCGATAGGTGATTTTAGCGACAGGTATATTTTGAGATAGTAAGTTCAGCCGATCAAGGAAAATCTCAATAAGCAATATTACCGACAATTAAATCTTCAGAAAGAATTTTCACCGAGCGGGGAAAACGACGGAAGTATAATTATAGAAAGGGAATATGCCGAAAATGTTTTTAACGAATACCCAAAATATCGAAAGTGAAATTTCAGAAATGAAAATTATCAAAATGAAAAATACCGACGATGATAACATCCATGGGGAAAATGCCGAAACTTAGTTTCCATAATAGGTATAATGCCGAAATTCAATTCCCATACAGGCGAAAATACCAAAATCTTATAATATAAAATATAAGTATCTCATACTCGAAAAAACACTGTAAAATCTCGTAAAAATACGCTGAATATTAACAATAATTCAGTCGGTATGTCAGTGAACTGAAAAGAAAAAATATGCGTTATTGAAATTTAAGTATACATCTTGAAATTCGCCGAATATAAAAAATATCTTTTTTGTTTTTTTATTTATGTATCCTATATGAACAATTAATTATTGTTATAGAAAATTTTAAAGAAATACATTAGTTTGCGAAAGAAAAGTATGTATTGGCAATATCTAATAAATATTTGTTTTGAAACAGGTATTTAATTACTATCCTGCTTAACTTAGTGGTTTAAAGTTAATCCATTATTGTAACAATCATACAAATATAATAACTAAGTTATACTTCTTAACAAAAGATAACGAATCGTTTTGAAATTTAACAGAGAGGTAGTTTTTTTCATATTTAAGAATCGATATTTTTATGAAATATTTTTATGAAATTTTTACGAAATTCATATTTTGAAAGTCAATTATTATCGTTGCCCTAGTACAGTTGCCGCGGGACTCAATCTGAAATTACTTTCTCGGGGATATGCCAGTAAACAATAATTATTTTATTTATATATGATGTACAAATTAAATAGAACTATTGCATATTTTGCTCTAAAACTTTATATGTGTGTTTTGGGGCTAATTTGGAATAAGTTAAAGAATTTTGACCAACATAACCTCTTGAAATTTTAACACAATGTTGTACTCGATAAGTGTAATAAGTGGTAAAAATTTTGAGTCCATCAATCGAATATTCTTTTTAAAAATGCAAATATAAGAAATTTATAAAAAAATTTTAACCTCAAATATCTTTGATCACAACGGTCAGATTTTTTTCGGCAAAGAACTGAATCCTTAGATATAAAAAAGCTAATTCTTTGCCAAATTTCAAAACGATTCATTGACTTTTACTCCTGATATCGTTAACGAAAGAAAACGCACTTGTTTTCAAAAATAATTTTTTTCTCGTAAACAAATCAACATAACCTCTTGAAATTTTAACACAATGTTGTGAGTACAACATTGTGTTAAAAACTATATTTGGTTAAAATTTCAATACATTTTCTTCATTTGTTTTTGAGAAAAATTATTTTATAAAAGTATAAAAAAAGGAATTGATAAATTAGTTTGAGAAAGCTAAGTGCCAATGAATTCGCAGCGGTTTTTTTATTTAAATTATCTCTAGCCTGTCATTTGTTATTAATGAAAATATGGTTTATATTTCTTGAATTAATATCTCAAAAAATTTTGAGTGGAAAAATATTTTAACTTCAAATATCTCTTAAATCTATGGACCAATCATTTTGCCCAAATAACTCGATCGAAAACTATACAAAATCCACCTCTACGAGGAATTTTGAAGCGATTAAGTCAATTTTTACTCCGGCAATGGTTAGACATACTAAACTCATTTTTTTTCATTTTTCTATGTTTACGTTTTTATTAATAACAAATAACAGGTTTACTCCATAAAACGTGTGACATAGAGAACACATTTTTTCCATTTTTTAATTTTTTTCTCAAAAACTAACCAACAGAATGGATTAAAATTTTCACAGATTATAGCAATTTATATTCTGCATTATCGTGAATTTTCTCCAAAAAATTGACCGTTTACTTTAGGAGTTATTAGCTTTTAAAAAAAAAACACGTTTTTGTTAATAACAAGAGGACCGTGATAGCTAGATAATTTTTTTTTTGAAATTATAGGTTTTTTTATGCTCTTTCGAATGCGACCCATCTGATTCAAAAATTTAAATCCGATCATTAAAAAAAATCGATTAAACTGTACATCATGTGTAAATCATATTAATGTAGATTTTAACTGTGCACAATTTATCTCGATAAATAGTTTGGGTGCCGAAATTCTCTGTGTAGAATTTATTTGTGTAGCATTTTAGAAAATACTTGTGTACGATATCGCCGCAAGTCGTCGATTAAATTTACATACTTAATTATAGGTAATTTTTAATCAATTACATAAAATTTGATCTCAATTGAGGGCCCCGAAAAGGAACATCCCGAGATTTTGCAGAAAATGTATCGAATTTGAAAATTGAGCAAATCGCGATTTTTAAAAAACAGGCATTTAAAGAATTGAAATGCGCATTTTTATGTGAAGAAATCAAATTTTCATCTTTATTAGTTTTATTAAAAATCCCAATAAACTGTTTTTTTTTTTGGAAAAAAAAGTTTAATATAATTTTCTGTTCAACTCGCCAGAACTTCGTTCAGATCAAATATTTCATTCAGAAATTTTTACCCAATAAATTTTGCAGTATTATAGGAATATTATAATCCATAGCGCAATAATAGATATTGTTATTGAACCAAACAGCGAATTTTATAACAATTTTTTTCACTATTTTAAACCTGCATTTTCAAATGCAAAAGTTGTGTAACGAATTTTCGAATTTTGCTCCATGTATTGTTGCTAAATAGAATTTTTTGTGATTGTTACGATAAATGCTGTAGAAAGCCGCGCGCCGCGGTACACTATTAAGACAAGCGTACGACACAATCACAAACAATGGTACAAATTTTTAACAACAATACATAGACTACTGAAATTTTCGTGTCGTGCGACCGTCGTAATACATATAGCGTGGCGCGTGGCCTTCAACAGCATTTATCGTAACAATCACGAAAAATTCTATTTAGCAACAACTTTTGCATTTGAAAATGCAGGTTTAAAATAGCGAAAGAAATTGTTATAAAATTTGCTATTTGGTTCAATAACAATCTTTACTATTGCACTATCGTTTATAATATTCCTAATACTACAAAATTTATTGTGTAAAAGGACCCCGCACACAATGTATGGGAAAAAATCATTCGGTCAAATTTTGGGGGGTTTTGCCCATGAGAACTTTTGTTCAGGATCTCAAGATCTATCTTTTCCCAAGTTTGATCCAATTTGACCGAATGATTATTTTCCATACATTGTGTGCGGGGTCCTTTTTGAAGGAAATATTTGATCAGAACGAAGTTCTGGCGAGTTGAACAGAAAATTACATTAAACTTTATTTTACTCAACAATAACATCCGATTGGGCCGATAAAAATGTGAATTGATAAGTCATATCAAGACCTTTCAGAAAATGGACCTACTTCCCACCGATATCCAAATTCGGTGACGAAAAAAAAAATTTCGATTTTTCGATATTTTGCTTTATTTTTTTTACCCGACTTAATATTATCCGATCAACTATATAATTGAACTTGCACAACTCCAAATAAGTTTTAAATACGTGCCAAAAATAAACTTGATATCTCTGACCAGTTTCAAGTTATGCTGCGGACAAATTTATAACACACACACAAACACACACACACACACACACACACACACACACACACACACACACACACATACACACACACACCCACACACCCACACATCCACCCCTGCACACACACACACATACACACACACACACACACACAGACACCAGCACACACACAGATACATATGCACAGAAATCTTCAAGAAAATGCATATTTCGACTCAGGGATCTCAGAAATATAAAAAATCATCGAAATCTCGGGGTCGAAAAATTTGACCGTTAATAAGCTTTCTCTTTGAGAAAGCAAAAAATCTTAACTGTTAACGAAGGGACGATTGGATATGGACAAATGGAATGGTCATTTATAGTTAGATGATTTCGTTAAGAATTAAGTTAGATTTGTTTACTCAAATGATTCGTGACTTAACTGTTAACGAATTTGTCTAATTTTAAATGAACATTCCATTTGTCCATATCAAAACGTCCGTTCATTAACAGTTAAGATTTTCTTTTCTCTGTGCACCTGCGCAGAGACATATTGCCAACATTTTTAAAGTTAAAACGCAAAATTTACAAAAAACAAATATCACAATAAAAAAGCTAAGAAAAGGTACGTCTAAAACGCTGAATGTACATTTTTTAATAGTACATTTTAGTATCGCAGACACGAGTTATAACTAGCATGATTTGGCGCTCGCGGGGAGGGGGGGGGTGACGCGAACGACTCCATAATAGGTATCATTTTACTGATGCCAAGGCCATTTGTAACTTTACGCATTTTTATGAAAAAATCAAGAAAACAATATGTTACAACAAAAGCGAGGAAAGAGATGTTCTTAAGAATTGAAATCTCGGATTCCCTTGACCATTTTATAAAAAATGGAAAGTTCTTTTGAACAATTTGAAAATATTTTATGGATAAAATAGATGTATTTTCTACGGGGGGTTAAGAATTACAATGATCAGAAATTCCGATAGCGAAAATCCCGATAGGTAATTTAACCGATAGCTAAATCATCGGAATAAGGTTCTAATCTAATAGGAAAAATTCCTACGAGAAAGTTATAAATGGTCAATAGTTCCGAAAATAATTTTGACAGTGGTCAAAAGTTTCGTAAATAATTTTGACAATGGTTCATGGTAACGAAAATGAAATATCCGAAAGTTCAAATTGTCGAAATAAAAACTATCAACGGTTATATCACAGATAGGTACACATTCCGAAAATCGGTGGTTAAATAGGCCAAAATTTCGAAAACTAATAAAACACTTTTTAAAACGTATATAAACATAAACGTTTGCGCAAGATGCGTTAGTACAATTGATTAATCAAAATATAAGTTGATTAAGTCAATAATCTGATTACCAATAAGCTATAAAAACATATACATAAAACATTGGTGAGTCAAATAAATAAAATTACGCAACTAAAAAACAAATTACGCATTGGGTTGTATTCGATACTATAAGCGATATTGAACACATTTAGTATCTACACAAAGCCCCTATACAGAACTTTTATAGCACGGCTAAGTTCTACACAAATAATATTAAGAAAAAATGTACACATATATAGTCTACACTGAGATAGATTACACGATTAAACTGTACATCATGTGTAAATCATATTAATGTAGATTTTAACTGTGCACAATTTATCTCGATAAATAGTTTGGGTGCCGAAATTCTCTGTGTAGAATTTATTTGTGTAGCATTTTAGAAAATACTTGTGTACGATATCGCCGCAGGTCGTCGATTAAATTTACATACTTAATTATAGGTAATTTTTAATCAATTACATAAAATTTGATCTCAATTGAGGGCCCCGAAAAGGAACATCCCGAGATTTTGCAGAAAATGTATCGAATTTGAAAATTGAGCAAATCGCGATTTTTAAAAAACAGGCATGTAAAGAATTGAAATGCGCATTTTTATGTGAAGAAATCAAATTTTCATCTTTATTAGTTTTATTAAAAATCCCAATAAACTGTTTTTTTTTTTTTGGAAAAAAAGTTTAATATAATTTTCTGTTCAACTCGCCAGAACTTCGTTCAGATCAAATATTTCATTCAGAAATTTTTACCCAATAAATTTTGCAGTATTATAGGAATATTATAATCCATAGCGCAATAATAGATATTGTTATTGAACCAAACAGCGAATTTTATAACAATTTTTTTCACTATTTTAAACCTGCATTTTCAAATGCAAAAGTTGTGTAACGAATTTTCGAATTTTGCTCCATGTATTGTTGCTAAATAGAATTTTTTGTGATTGTTACGATAAATGCTGTAGAAAGCCGCGCGCCGCGGTACACTATTAAGACAAGCGTACGACACAATCACAAACAATGGTACAAATTTTTAACAACAATACATAGACTACTGAAATTTTCGTGTCGTGCGACCGTCGTAATACATATAGCGTGGCGCGTGGCCTTCAACAGCATTTATGGTAACAATCACGAAAAATTCTATTTAGCAACAACTTTTGCATTTGAAAATGCAGGTTTAAAATAGCGAAAGAAATTGTTATAAAATTTGCTATTTGGTTCAATAACAATCTTTACTATTGCACTATCGTTTATAATATTCCTAATACTACAAAATTTATTGTGTAAAAGGACCCCGCACACAATGTATGGGAAAAAATCATTCGGTCAAATTTTGGGGGGTTTTGCCCATGAGAACTTTTGTTCAGGACCTCAAGATCTATCTTTTCCCCAAGTTTGATCCAATTTGACCGAATGATTATTTTCCATACATTGTGTGCGGGTCCTTTTTGAAGGAAATATTTGATCAGAACGAAGTTCTGGCGAGTTGAACAGAAAATTACATTAAACTTTATTTTACTCAACAATAACATCCGATTGGGCCGATAAAAATGTGAATTGATAAGTCATATCAAGACCTTTCAGAAAATGGACCTACTTCCCACCGATATCCAAATTCGGTGACGAAAAAAAAAATTTCGATTTTTCGATATTTTGCTTTATTTTTTTTTACCCGACTTAATATTATCCGATCAACTATATAATTGAACTTGCACAACTCCAAATAAGTTTTAAAAACGTGCCAAAAATAAACTTGATATCTCTGACCAGTTTCAAGTTATGCTGCGGACAAATTTATAACACACACCCAAACACACACACACACACACACACACACACACACACACACACAGACACACACACCCACACACCCACAGACCCCCCCCCCCCTCCACACACACACACATACACACAGACACACACACAGACACCAGCACACACACAGATACATATGCACAGAAATCTTCAAGAAAATGCATATTTCGACTCAGGGATCTCAGAAATATAAAAAATCATCGAAATCTCGGGGTCGAAAAATTTGACCGTTAATAAGCTTTCTCTTTGAGAAAGCAAAAAATCTTAACTGTTAACGAACGGACGATTGGATATGGACAAATGGAATGGTCATTTATAGTTAGATGATTTCGTTAAGAATTAAGTTAGTTTTGTTTACTCAAATGATTCGTGACTTAACTGTTAACGAATTTGTCTAATTTTAAATGAACATTCCATTTGTCCATATCAAAACGTCCGTTCATTAACAGTTAAGATTTTCTTTTCTCTGTGCACCTGCGCAGAGACATATTGCCAACATTTTTAAAGAAACGCAAAATTTACAAAAAACAAATATCACAATAAAAAAGCTAAGAAAAGGTACGTCTAAAACGCTGAATGTACATTTTTTAATAGTACATTTTAGTATCGCAGACACGAGTTATAACTAGCATGATTTGGCGCTCGCGGGGGGGGGGGGGGGTGACGCGAACGACTCCATAATAGGTATCATTTTACTGATGCCAAGGCCATTTGTAACTTTACGCATTTTTATGAAAAAAATCAAGAAAACAATATGTTACAACAAAAGTGAGGAAAGAGATGTTCTTAAGAATTGAAATCTCGGATTCTCTTGACCATTTTATAAAAAATGGAAAGTTCTTTTGAACAATTTGAAAATATTTTATGGATAAAGTAGATGTATTTTCTAGGGGTGGTTAAGAATTACAATGGTCAGAAATTCCGATAGCGAAAATCCCGATAGGTAATTTAACCGATAGCTAAATCATCGGAATAAGGTTCGAATCTAATAGGAAAAATTCCTACGAGAAAGTTATAAATGGTCAATAGTTCCGAAAATAATTTTGACAGTGGTCAAAAGTTTCGTAAATAATTTTGACAATGGTTCATGGTAACGAAAATGAAATATCCGAAAGTTCAAATTGTCGAAATAAAAACTATCAACGGTTATATCACAGATAGGTACACATTCCGAAAATCGGTGGTTAAATAGGCCAAAATTTCGAAAACTAATAAAACACTTTTTAAAACGTATATAAAGATAAACGTTTGCGCAAGATGCGTTAGTACAATTGATTAATCAAAATATAAGTTGATTAAGTCAATAATCTGATTACCAATAAGCTATGAAAACATATACATAAAACATTGGTGAGTCAAATAAATAAAATTACGCAACTAAAAAACAAATTACGCATTGGGTTGTATTCGATACTATAAGCGATATTGAACACATTTAGTATCTACACAAAGCCCCTATGCAGAACTTTTATAGCACGGCTAAGTTCTACACAAATAATATTAAGAAAAAATGTACACATATATAGTCTACACTGAGATAGATTACACGATTAAAATGTACATCATGTGTAGATCATATTAATGTAGATTATAACTGTGCACAATTTATCTCGATAAATAGTTTGTGGGCCGAAATTCTCTGTGTAGAATTTATTTGTGTAGCATTTTAGAAAATACTTGTGTACGATATCGCCGCAAGTCGTCGATTAAATTTACATACTTAATTATAGGTAATTTTTAATCAATTACATAAAATTTGATCTCAATTGAGGGCCCCGAAAAGGAACATCCCGAGATTTTGCAGAAAATGTATCGAATTTGAAAATTGAGCAAATCGCGATTTTTAAAAAACAGGCATGTAAAGAATTGAAATGCGCATTTTTATGTGAAGAAATCAAATTTTCATCTTTATTAGTTTTATTAAAAATCCCAATAAACTGTTTTTTTTTTTTTTGGAAAAAAAGTTTAATATAATTTTCTGTTCAACTCGCCAGAACTTCGTTCAGATCAAATATTTCATTCAGAAATTTTTACCCAATAAATTTTGCAGTATTATAGGAATATTATAATCCATAGCGCAATAATAGATATTGTTATTGAACCAAACAGCGAATTTTATAACAATTTTTTTCACTATTTTAAACCTGCATTTTCAAATGCAAAAGTTGTGTAACGAATTTTCGAATTTTGCTCCATGTATTGTTGCTAAATAGAATTTTTTGTGATTGTTACGATAAATGCTGTAGAAAGCCGCGCGCCGCGGTACACTATTAAGACAAGCGTACGACACAATCACAAACAATGGTACAAATTTTTAACAACAATACATAGACTACTGAAATTTTCGTGTCGTGCGACCGTCGTAATACATATAGCGTGGCGCGTGGCCTTCAACAGCATTTATGGTAACAATCACGAAAAATTCTATTTAGCAACAACTTTTGCATTTGAAAATGCAGGTTTAAAATAGCGAAAGAAATTGTTATAAAATTTGCTATTTGGTTCAATAACAATCTTTACTATTGCACTATTGTTTATAATATTCCTAATACTACAAAATTTATTGTGTAAAAGGACCCCGCACACAATGTATGAGAAAAAATCATTCGGTCAAATTTTGGGGGGTTTTGCCCATGAGAACTTTTGTTCAGGACCTCAAGATCTATCTTTTCCCCAAGTTTGATCCAATTTGACCGAATGATTATTTTCCATACATTGTGTGCGGGGTCCTTTTTTGAAGGAAATATTTGATCAGAACGAAGTTCTGGCGAGTTGAACAGAAAATTACATTAAACTTTATTTTACTCAACAATAACATCCGATTGGGCCGATAAAAATGTGAATTGATAAGTCATATCAAGACCTTTCAGAAAATGGACCTACTTCCCACCGATATCCAAATTCGGTGACGAAAAAAAAATTTCGATTTTTCGATATTTTGCTTTATTTTTTTTACCCGACTTAATATTATCCGATCAACTATATAATTGAACTTGCACAACTCCAAATAAGTTTTAAATACGTGCCAAAAATAAACTTGATATCTCTGACCAGTTTCAAGTTATGCTGCGGACAAATTTATAACACACACACAAACACACACACACACACACACACACACACACACACACACACACATACACACACACCCACACACCCACAGACCCCCCCCTCCACACACACACACACATACACACAGACACACACACAGACACCAGCACACACACAGATACATATGCACAGAAATCTTCAAGAAAATGCATATTTCGACTCAGGGATCTCAGAAATATAAAAAATCATCGAAATCTCGGGGTCGAAAAATTTGACCGTTAATAAGCTTTCTCTTTGAGAAAGCAAAAAATCTTAACTGTTAACGAACGGACGATTGGATATGGACAAATGGAATTGTCATTTATAGTTAGATGATTTCGTTAAGAATTAAGTTAGATTTGTTTACTCAAATGATTCGTGACTTAACTGTTAACGAATTTGTCTAATTTTAAATGAACATTCCATTTGTCCATATCAAAACGTCCGTTCATTAACAGTTAAGATTTTCTTTTCTCTGTGCACCTGCGCAGAGACATATTGCCAACATTTTTAAAGTTAAAACGCAAAATTTACAAAAAACAAATATCACAATAAAAAAGCTAAGAAAAGGTACGTCTAAAACGCTGAATGTACATTTTTTAATAGTACATTTTAGTATCGCAGACACGAGTTATAACTAGCATGATTTGGCGCTCGCGGGGGAGGAGGCGGGGTGACGCGAACGACTCCATAATAGGTATCATTTTACTGATGCCAAGGCCATTTGTAACTTTACGCATTTTTATGAAAAAATCAAGAGAACAATATGTTACAACAAAAGTGAGGAAAGAGATGTTCTTAAGAATTGAAATCTCGGATTCCCTTGACCATTTTATAAAAAATGGAAAGTTCTTTTGAACAATTTGAAAATATTTTATGGATAAAATAGATGTATTTTCTAGGGGGGGTTAAGAATTACAATGGTCAGAAATTCCGATAGCGAAAATCCCGATAGGTAATTTAACCGATAGCTAAATCATCGGAATAAGGTTCTAATCTAATAGGAAAAATTCCTACGAGAAAGTTATAAATGGTCAATAGTTCCGAAAATAATTTTGACAGTGGTCAAAAGTTTCGTAAATAATTTTGACAATGGTTCATGGTAACGAAAATGAAATATCCGAAAGTTCAAATTGTCGAAATAAAAACTATCAACGGTTATATCACAGATAGGTACACATTCCGAAAATCGGTGGTTAAATAGGCCAAAATTTCGAAAACTAATAAAACACTTTTTAAAACGTATATAAAGATAAACGTTTGCGCAAGATGCGTTAGTACAATTGATTAATCAAAATATAAGTTGATTAAGTCAATAATCTGATTACCAATAAGCTATAAAAACATATACATAAAACATTGGTGAGTCAAATAAATAAAATTACGCAACTAAAAAACAAATTACGCATTGGGTTGTATTCGATACTATAAGCGATATTGAACACATTTAGTATCTACACAAAGCCCCTATACAGAACTTTTATAGCACGGCTAAGTTCTACACAAATAATATTAAGAAAAAATGTACACATATATAGTCTACACTGAGATAGATTACACGATTAAAATGTACATCATGTGTAGATCATATTAATGTAGATTATAACTGTGCACAATTTATCTCGATAAATAGTTTGTGGGCCGAAATTCTCTGCAAGACTTTATTTGTGTAGCATTTTACAAAATACTTGTGTACGATATCGCCGAAACTCGTCGATTAAATTCACATACTTAATTATAGGTAATTTTTAATCAATTACATAAAATTTGATCTCAATTGAGGGCCCCGAAAAGGAACATCCCGAGATTTTGCAGAAAATGTATCGAATTTGAAAATTGAGCAAATCGCGATTTTTAAAAAACAGGCATGTAAAGAATTGAAATGCGCATTTTTATGTGAAGAAATCAAATTTTCATCTTTATTAGTTTTATTAAAAATCCCAATAAACTGTTTTTTTTTTTTTGGAAAAAAAGTTTAATATAATTTTCTGTTCAACTCGCCAGAACTTCGTTCAGATCAAATATTTCATTCAGAAATTTTTACCCAATAAATTTTGCAGTATTATAGGAATATTATAATCCATAGCGCAATAATAGATATTGTTATTGAACCAAACAGCGAATTTTATAACAATTTTTTTCACTATTTTAAACCTGCATTTTCAAATGCAAAAGTTGTGTAACGAATTTTCGAATTTTGCTCCATGTATTGTTGCTAAATAGAATTTTTTGTGATTGTTACGATAAATGCTGTAGAAAGCCGCGCGCCGCGGTACACTATTAAGACAAGCGTACGACACAATCACAAACAATGGTACAAATTTTTAACAACAATACATAGACTACTGAAATTTTCGTGTCGTGCGACCGTCGTAATACATATAGCGTGGCGCGTGGCCTTCAACAGCATTTATGGTAACAATCACGAAAAATTCTATTTAGCAACAACTTTTGCATTTGAAAATGCAGGTTTAAAATAGCGAAAGAAATTGTTATAAAATTTGCTATTTGGTTCAATAACAATCTTTACTATTGCACTATCGTTTATAATATTCCTAATACTACAAAATTTATTGTGTAAAAGGACCCCGCACACAATGTATGGGAAAAAATCATTCGGTCAAATTTTGGGGGGTTTTGCCCATGAGAACTTTTTGTTCAGGACCTCAAGATCTATCTTTTCCCCAAGTTTGATCCAATTTGACCGAATGATTATTTTCCATACATTGTGTGCGGGTCCTTTTTTGAAGGAAATATTTGATCAGAACGAAGTTCTGGCGAGTTGAACAGAAAATTACATTAAACTTTATTTTACTCAACAATAACATCCGATTGGGCCGATAAAAATGTGAATTGATAAGTCATATCAAGACCTTTCAGAAAATGGACCTACTTCCCACCGATATCCAAATTCGGTGACGAAAAAAAAATTTCGATTTTTCGATATTTTGCTTTATTTTTTTTACCCGACTTAATATTATCCGATCAACTATATAATTGAACTTGCACAACTCCAAATAAGTTTTAAATACGTGCCAAAAATAAACTTGATATCTCTGACCAGTTTCAAGTTATGCTGCGGACAAATTTATAACACACACACAAACACACACACACACACACACACACACACACACACACACACACACACACACATACACACACACCCCCACCCCCACAGACCCCCCCCCTCCACACACACACACATACACACAGACACACACACAGACACCAGCACACACACAGATACATATGCACAGAAATCTTCAAGAAAATGCATATTTCGACTCAGGGATCTCAGAAATATAAAAAATCATCGAAAACTCGGGGTCGAAAAATTTGACCGTTAATAAGCTTTCTCTTTGAGAAAGCAAAAAATCTTAACTGTTAACGAAGGGACGATTGGATATGGACAAATGGAATGGTCATTTATAGTTAGATGATTTCGTTAAGAATTAAGTTAGATTTGTTTACTCAAATGATTCGTGACTTAACTGTTAACGAATTTGTCTAATTTTAAATGAACATTCCATTTGTCCATATCAAAACGTCCGTTCATTAACAGTTAAGATTTTCTTTTCTCTGTGTCTAAAACGCTGAATGTACATTTTTTAATAGTACATTTTAGTATCGCAGACACGAGTTATAACTAGCATGATTTGGCGCTCGCGGGGGAGGGGGGGGGGGGGGGGAGGACGCGAACGACTCCATAATAGGTATCATTTTACTGATGCCAAGGCCATTTGTAACTTTACGCATTTTTATGAAAAAAATCAAGAAAACAATATGTTACAACAAAAGTGAGGAAAGAGATGTTCTTACACGGAGAGAAATTTTAGAGTAAAAATTACCAAGGTGCCTTGGTAGCGCATGGACAGACTGTCAAAAGCCGTGTTATTCCCAGGTTTCTAATACAATTTATAAGTTTCCCAGGAAAAACTACCATAACCACTTAAAAAAAATACCAAATTATCGGAATAAAAATTACCAGACACACTGGTAAAAATTGAGATCTAGTCATTTTTACAAGGTAACCTAAGAATTTTTACTAAGAAAACTGATAAATTTTACCAAATAACCTGGTATTTGTGTACTCGCGCATGCGCACTGCGCATTATTGTGTTTCAGAAGATTGATACTAGAGGCGTGCGCGACGTTAAAATGAGAACAATACACATATTTTCAGTAAGTAATAACGGCGATTCAAATGACTGTTGGTAACAGCTTCCGTGGCGCAGTCGGTAGAACTTCGGACTCTCAACCCAAAGATCGTCGGATCGAATCCCGCTTCCGTAAAAGTTTTTTTTCAGTTTAATGTTTTTTCATCCTTGTTTCTGTTTCTATTTCTATATTAAAATACTATATATCCATTAATATGGATAAAAAAAGTTAATTTTTTTAATTTAAATTAACTAAAAAAAAATTTTACCAAGGCACTTTGGTAAAAAGTTTGAAATTGTCAGTCTATCCATCCATTACCATAGAAACTGGTAATTTTGTCTCGAATATTTGTAATTTTCACTACAAAATTTCTCTCCGTGTAAGAATTGAAATCTCGAATTCCCTTGACCATTTTATAAAAAATGGAAAGTTCTTTTGAACAATTTGAAAATATTTTATGGATAAAATAGATGTATTTTCTAGGGGGGGTTAAGAATTACAATGGTCAGAAATTCCGATAGGTAATTTAACCGATAGCTAAATCATCGGAATAAGGTTCTAATCTAATAGGAAAAATTCCTACGAGAAAGTTATAAATGGTCAATAGTTCCGAAAATAATTTTGACAGTGGTCAAAAGTTTCGTAAATAATTTTGACAATGGTTCATGGTAACGAAAATGAAATATCCGAAAGTTCAAATTGTCGAAATAAAAACTATCAACGGTTATATCACAGATAGGTACACATTCCGAAAATCGGTGGTTAAATAGGCCAAAATTTCGAAAACTAATAAAACACTTTTTAAAACGTATATAAAGATAAACGTTTGCGCAAGATGCGTTAGTACAATTGATTAATCAAAATATAAGTTGATTAAGTCAATAATCTGATTACCAATAAGCTATAAAAACATATACATAAAACATTGGTGAGTCAAATAAATAAAATTACGCAACTAAAAAACAAATTACGCATTGGGTTGTATTCGATACTATAAGCGATATTGAACACATTTAGTATCTACACAAAGCCCCTATACAGAACTTTTATAGCACGGCTAAGTTCTACACAAATAATATTAAGAAAAATGTACACATATATAGTCTACACTGAGATAGATTACACGATTAAAATGTACATCATGTGTAGATCATATTAATGTAGATTATAACTGTGCACAATTTATCTCGATAAATAGTTTGTGGGCCGAAATTCTCTGCAAGACTTTATTTGTGTAGCATTTTACAAAATACTTGTGTACGATATCGCCGAAACTCGTCGATTAAATTCACATACTTAATTATAGGTAGTTTTTAATCAATACCGCGATTTTGCAGAAAAAGTATCAAATTTGAAAATTGAGCAAATCGCGATTTTTAAAGAACAGGCATGTAAAGAATTGAAATGCGTATTTTTATATGAAGAAATTAAATTTCCATCTTTATTAGTTTTATTAAAAATCCCAATAAACTATTTTTTTTTTGGATAAAAAAGTTTAATGTAATTTTCTGTTCAACTCGCCAAAACTTCGTTCTAATCAAATATTTCCTTCAAAACATTTTATACAATAAATTTTGTAGTATTAGGAATATTATAAACCATAGTGCAATAATAAAGATTGTTATTGAACCAAATAGAAAATTTTATCACATTTTTTTTTCTATTTTAAACCTGCATTTTCAAATGCAAAAATTGTGTAACGAATTTCCTAATTTTTCTCTATGTATTGTTGCTAAATAGAATTTTTCGTGATTGTTACGATAAATACTATTGAAGGCCACGCGCCACGCTATACGTGTTACGACGGTCGCACGACAAGAAAATTTCAGTAGTCTATGTATTGTTGTTAAAAATTTGTACCATTTTTCGTGATCGTGTCATACGTACGTCGTAATACGTGTACCGTGGCGCGCGGCCTTCAACAGCATATGTCTTTTATTCATCTCATTATCGTCTTTTTCGCTCTAAAAGAAAAACCGCTGCCAATTCATTGGCCCCGTGGCTTCCTCAAACTTAATTTGCTGATTCCTTTAATTATTAATAACAAAATTTATAATTTTTTCAACAATTTATGATATAATTCTAATTAAATTAATTTATGAATATTAAAAAGTATTAATTTTTTAAATTATGTATAAAATATGAATAATAATAGGTATGATTTATTTTTTAAATTACGTGTGAAAAACAAATAAAATTCCTAATAACGTTTACTTCAAATTATATTTTCTTTGTGAAATTTCACACATACCTATATTGCCTATACCAGCCACAAAATTGTCTATAAATTTCATGTTTATACATAAAGCCGTTCCCGAAAAATTATGATTTGAAAAGAGGACTAAAACAGTTTTAGCCTCAAATATCTCCGAAATGCATAAATCAATTCTTTTACCATAAGAACTCGTATAATAAATAATATACAAACTCTACATCTCTACAAAATTTCAAAGGAATTAAAACAATTTTCCTCTAGTTCGTCGTGCGGCACGAAGAAAAGCCAACTTGGAAGTTACAGGCGAAGAAAAGCCAAAAATGCGTCTAAGGCGAAGAAAAGCCAGCTTGCATCCTCCCGGACGAAGAAAAGCTAAGAATTGAAATCTCGGATTCCCTTGGCCATTTTATAAAAAATGGAAAATCCAAAAAGGTTCTTTTGAACAATTTGAAAATATTTTATGGGTAAAATAGATATATTTTCTGGGGGGGGGGGGTTAAGAATTACAATGGTCAGAAATTCCGATAGCGAAAATCCCGATAGGTAATTTAACCGATAGCTAAATCATCGGAATAAGGTTCTAATCTAATAGGAAAAATTCCTACGAGAAAGTTTTGAATGGTCAATAGATCCGAAAATAATTTTGACAGTGGTCAAAAGTTTCGTAAATAATTTTGACAATGGGTCATAGTAACAAAAATGAAATATCCGAAAGGTCGAATAGTCGAAATAAAATCAATGATAAGAAACGATGGTGAGGATCAACCCAGGTACACAAAAAACACTTTAACTTTCCATTTTCAAAACCACAACGTTTCGCTAGTTAGTTTTCTAGCCTCATCAGGTAATCATTTATTTAACTATAAAAACAAAGACACAATAGAATCTTAAACATGGTTATTTTGGTTGTAATCACAAAGAGAGAATACTAAAAAATACATACAATATAGTTATTATCATCGTAGGTATTTTTAAGAGCCAGAAGCTCTACGTCCTATTACACAAGATAAATCGCCAACCGACAAACTCACGTTTCACAAAGTAGTATATATAAATAAATCGCTCTCGCATTTTCATCCGTAATCAAAACAATCAATACATAAATACAAATCAACAAACATTATAATTATATAAAACGATGAGAATTCAAATCAAATTTATTAAAAATTCTGTTGTACTGACTATTTAAAAATTGTGTGTCTTCCTGTCTGTTGATTGTGTTATCAATAAAATTGATGTGCAGCATTTCAGAAATACGACGTTTTTCTCTGTTAATTTCCCTATCTAATATTAATGTGTTAGCCCAATCAAAATTGTGTGTAGGATTATCTTTGATATGTTGTGGAACAGGAAGCAATATGTGTGTGTGTGTGTGTGTGTGTGTGTGTGTGTGTGTGTGTATGTGTGTTGTGTGTGTGTGTGTGTGTGTGTGTGTGTGTGTGTGTGTGTGTGTGTGTGTGTGAGTGTGTGTGTGTGTGTGTGTACAGGCGAGAACTTTTGAACCGATCGACCGATTTGCATCGGAAAAGGCTTATTCTCTTCGTTTCGGAAGAGAATAGAGAGAGCATACCCTACTTTTTGATTTTACCGATTTTCTTTTTTTATAACCAAAAAACAATTTCGAATTTTTCGTTTTTTTGATTTTTTAATTTGTTTCAGCCAGTATTACTTAATAAACTAAATTTTTATTAAAAGGTCTTTAAATTACCTACAATTTCTTTTTTTATTTAAATTATTTCTAGCCTGTCATTTGTTATTAATGAAAATATGGTTTATATTTCTTGAATTAATATCTCAAAAAATTTTTCCACTCAAAATTTTTACCACTTATTCCACTTATCGAGTACAACATTGTGTTAAAATTTCAAGAGGTTGTGTTGGTTAAAATTCTTTAACTCATTCCAAATTAGCCCCAAAACACACTTATAAAGTTTTAGAGCAAAATATGCAATAGTTCTATTTAATTTGTACATCATATATAAATAAAATAATTATTGTGTACTACGGCATATCCTCGAGAAAATAATTTGAGATTGAGTCCCGCGGCAACGTGTACTAGGGCAACGATAATAATAATTGACTTTCAAAATATGAATTTCGTAAAAATTTCATAAAAATATTTCATAAAAATATCGATTCTTAAATATGAAAAAACTACCTCTCTGTTAAATTTCAAAACGATTCGTTATCTTTTGTTAAGAAGTATAACTTAGTTATTATATTTGTATGATTGTTACAATAATGGATTAACTTTAAACCACTAAGTCGAGCAGGATAGTAATTAAATACCTGTTCAAAACAAATATTTATTAGATATTGCCAATACATACTTTTCTTTCTCAAACTAATGCATTTCTTTAAAATTTTTTATAATAATAATTAATTGTTTGTATAGGATACATAAATAAAAAAACAAAAAAGATATTTTTTATATTCGGCGAATTTCAAGATGTATACTTGAATTTCAATAACGCATATTTTTTCTTTTCAGTTCACTGACATACCGACTGAATTATTGTTAATATTCAGCGTATTTTTACGAGATTTTACAGTGTTTTTTCGAGTATGAGATACTTATATTTTATATTATAAGATTTTGGTATTTTCGCCTGTATGGGAATTGAATTTCGGCATTATACCTATTATGGAAACTAAGTTTCGGCATTTTTCCCCATGGATGTTATCATCGTCGGTATTTTTCATTTCGATAATTTTCATTTCTGAAATTTCACTTTCGATATTTTGGGTATTCGTTAAAAACATTTTCGGCATATTCCCTTTCTATAATTATACTTTCGTCATTTTCCCCGCTGGGTGAAAATTCTTTCTGAAGATTTAATTGTCGGTAATATTGCTTATTGAGATCTTCCTTGATCGGCTGAACTTACTATCTCAAAATATACCTGTCGCTAAAATCATCTATCGGGATTTTCCCTGTCTGTGATTTCCCCTATCGGGATATCTACCCACCCCCCCCTAGCATTGCAAAATAATTGGCGATATGAAATTCGAACCGGATCCTTTCGCTTGGGGGGTGTAAAGGGGCTAAAATAGCGGAAAATACACGAAAAATACCGAGAAAAAATCATGTCTCGTGAGTTTATGAATTTAAAACAATTTTTATTGATGATATTTCTTCAATATGCTGCCCTAGCTTTGAAAAAAATTGGCGATATGAAATTCGAACCGGATCCTTTCGCTTGGGGGGGGGGGGGGGTGCAAAGGGGCTAAAATAGCGGAAAATACACGAAACGTACCGAGAAAAAATCATGTCTCGTGAGTTTATTAATTTAAGACAATTTTTATGGCTGAAATTACTTCAAGATATTGCGATAGCTTTTTGAAAAAATTGCCTTTACGAAAATCGATCCGGAACCTTTCGCTTTGCGGCTGGGGGGGGGGGGTGGAAAGCGGCTAAAATAGTGAAAAATAATCCATTACGACTGAAAAAAATCAGCTCTCGTGAGTTTATTAATTCGAAAATTTTTGTTTTTTTTTTTCATTATATTTTCTGGAGGGGAGATGAGTGCAAAGATATTTGAAATGTACATTTTTTCATAGTTTTTTCAATCTGCAGTTACTCAAGAACGGTTTCATGTGAAACTTTATAATTCATAGGAGATATTGTATATTGCACCTCATTAATTTTTCGATTTTGGTTATTATATTTTTATCTTTTTTTTTAATAGCAATATTGCTTCGGTTTTATTAATGTTATAAAAGCCAAATAAGATTTTGAAAATATGGCTTATTGATATAAGGTAAAGTATGCAGATGTGGGACAGTTTCAAGCATATATTTTTGTAATCTTTTGTAGTACCATATCGAAGCATAATACATGAAAAGTCATCACCTGAGCAGATAGCTCGTGTTTGGAGATTTATTTAAAAAAACAAGTTTTTTTCGTTGCTGGTGTTTTGAAATAATTGCATTCAAAGAAATTAACTATTGTCTGATGAGTGGGTCACACTATTTTACTTGGGAGCTGTAGTAGGACGTCCGTCCGGATGCAATAATGGGATTATACTTTTTAACGTGTTTCGGTCTGTCCCACTGCTGTGATATGGAAATCAAGAGGTACCTTATGTGGGACAAGGATGTTGCTATATGCATTCGGAAAATTAGCCTCGAAAAGTTGCTACCATGTTATGCACTATTTTCATCTGCGAAATCAACAAAATAACGAAGTGATTACATAGTAAACACCATAAATAATGCTAATAAATTAATGACATTATCGTCTTAAGTGTTTATTGTAGATTTTTTATTGCTGTCCTACTACTGGTCCGAAAATTGTCTTTGACCCAGTACTGCTTCCTTTCACGTGTTTGAAATTCCGAACGTTCATAATGAACGAAATATTAACTTAAAGTTTCTAATTCTGGTTAGAAATCCCCGGAGTGTAGTTTACTGGTGACTGCAAGAGTGAGAAGTGAAGAAATACAGTTATTATCCGATTTTAAATGTATTAAGTAGCCAAATTCGGCTAAATTTGAAAATGGCAAAAATCTTTCGTTCACTATGAACGTTCGAAATTTCAAACACCTTTCCTTACTTAGTTAATTTTAAGTTATTACTGAAATCGTTTTTTCCGTAAACAGTTTGTATCACAAACATCGACTTTTCGATTTTTAATACATTATTTTTCTATTTTATATACTATTAAAGCTCATATTATTTATGTATTATTAATGAACTTTCTAGTAGTATTATGTTTTTCACTATTTAATAAAAAAACAAAACAATTTTGATAGCTATAATTTGTCCATAGCGATTATTGATTAATAAGTGATTTGCTGTCCATAGTTCATGTTTGAAAAACATAAAGAGATATCTTAATAAAATTAAACTATATTGAATAGAACAACTCTCTTGGTTAGCATGTTAATCAAATGGAGGCATTTCTAGTTTATAGGTAAGGTAGTACTGTAAGGACTCGTGAGTCAATGCAGCGATCATGAAACAATAAGTATTATTTAACATTTTAATTAGTCAAATCATGTGTGAAAAAATTATTTATGAACTTATATGATTTTTTAAGTTAAGGGATAATTTAAGCATAGAGTAGAAAATAAATAATTTCTAATTGCACAAACACGTGATTCCCGTACTAACGCAAAATAGGTTAGGAAAACATCGATTTTTTATTCCCAACAATAAACACCGTTTTAAAAAGGTCGTCGTAATACATTTTATTGTACTTATAAGAAAGTGCAGAATTTCTTGTTTAATAACATACTTTTTTATTTTTTAAAACCAACTTTTAAAGTAACAAACTTTATTACTTTTTATCACAATTGATATGATTCATATTAACTGTAGTATAAAAATGACTAATTTCAATAATTTTTATCTCAAAAAATAGGTTGGTGTGACGTCCGAATGTCACTTAGGGTTTTTAAAATAGAATTAAATAATTAATTCTATGCTCCTTTTTTAGGCAAGACTTTCGTCCTATACCAGGGTTGGAGCCAATTAATAGGGAATAAACTTTTTCGGTCTTGCTCTGGCTTAATTTTAATTATCTTAATTTTACTAGCGCTTATAGTTATTTGATTTAAAAGTCCAAAACGGTCAAAATATAAATAATCTACCCCGAAGGCTAAAAAGCCCGGTATAACGACCCGAAAGCATAAAGCCTGGTATAACGACCCGAAAGCTAAAAAGCCCGGTAAATACGACCCGAAAGCATAAAGCCCGGTATAACGACCCGAAAGCTAAAAAGCCCGGTAAATACGACCCGAAAGCATAAAGCCCGGTAAATACGACCCGAAAGCTAAAAAGCTCGGTAGATGCGACCCGAAAGCTTAAAAAGCCCGGTAAATACGACCCGAAAGCATAAAGCCCGGTAAATACGACCCGAAAGCTTAAAAAGCCCGGTAAATACGACCCGAAAGCATAAAGCCCGGTATAACGACCCGAAAGCTTAAAAAGCCCGGTAAATACGACCTGAAAGCTTAAAAAGCCTGGTAAATACGACCCGAAAGCTTAAAAAGCCCGGTAAATACGACCCGAAAGCATAAAGCCCAGTATAACGACCCGAAAGCTTAAAAAGCCCGGTAAATACGACCCAACAGCTTAAAAAGCCCGGTAAATACGACCCGAAAGCTAAAAAGCCCGGTAAATACGATCCGAAAGCTTTAAAAGCCCGGTAGATAAACTAAGATATTTATTTAAGACCGCGGTGTTTCCTTAAATCAAACCACTAATGGCACTATATAACAACTAAATACTGATTTTGTTGTGAATTTTCAATCCCTAATTTACTTCCTACGATTTATTGGGATACCTCAACCACAGTTTTCGAATCAATTTAGGACATGTAATACTTAGACCATTGCTGATCTGTATTACTTATGCCTCAACTCTGACGCTTTACTGTGTGAGTGGGGAGTTGCTCGGCATGTAGGACTTAGACCAGAGTCGATCCGTACTAGTTATGCCCGTGCAATGAGGGAGCAAAAAGAAAGGATAGGAAATTCACTCAATAGCAAGGTTAAAGTAAATTTAAATAATTAAATTTGATTACTAATTCCCAACCCTTACTTTCACCGGCCTCCCTGATTTTATTCCCACAATTTATTTGAATACTTCAACCATAGTTTATGTGTCAACTTAGGGCATGTAATACTTAGATGATTGCTGATCTGTATTACTTATGCCTCAGCTCTGTCACTCTGCTGCGTGGGTGGCGTACCAACGATCGCTTATGCCCAGTTTCGACATGTGATACTTAGACCAGAGTTGATCTGTAGTCACTTATGCCAGTGTTAGGATAGGCGTTCGTTGCGTCCAGCGCGCCTGCGATAACTTGTGCCACAATTCGGAGACGTTACGCTTAGGCCAGAAGGACCGCCCGATGGGAGTTGCTCGACATGTAGGACTTAGACCAGGGTTGATCTGTACTACTTATGCCAGTGCAACGAGGAGGGAGAGAAGGGAGAAAAGAAAGGTTACAAAAAATTGTTTTAGGTCTACACTTACTCTTTATTCAAAAGTTTGTAGTCGACCGAGATCTCGGACTGATCTGGCTTGTACACTGGAGAGCGGCTAGTTTTAATGACAATGCTCCTCCCTCGAAAAACTGCGGTGTCGAATCGAGTCCTGCGGCTTGGATGTTTTGTCGAATCAGTGCTGATGCGTGCGGCGGCGGCTGTGATATTTTTAGATGCTCCTATGTTTTCTATGTTGAACGAGATGAAGAGTGCGGAAAGCGGGACCCAATGATGCGGGGGCGATCTCCCTTCCAAGCGTCACAATTCCGTCTAGCGGGGAGAACCCTACGCTTAAACACAGAGAGCGGGCGCTCATCCCTTCTCTAGGGTGTTTTTCGGCGGCTCGTATCCTTCTTCAAGAGCGAGAGAGAACGCTATATTGTGCGACGAAGAAGGAAGATGAGAGAGAGAAAAGATATTCTTATCTCTCTCACTCTAAGCTTTTTGGAGAGTTTTTCTCGACAAATTTGACATTTTACAAAACCATTAAAAGTTGAACTTTTATGAATTAACTATTGCATAGTTTCGTTAGGTATTACCTTGACAAGGTATTACAATTTTGAACGGTGATTCTACGGTGGATACAAGCAGAGTTATGGCTAAATTAAGAATTATTAAATATAATAATTAATAACTAATATAAGTTGACAAAAATACTAGGCGCTGCTAAAGATTGTAAGACTAACCAATTAAGCTTAATGTCGTACAAATGTTTCTAAAATTATTGTAAATATCGCTGTTATTTATTTATTCCATATATTTTACTTAAAATTAATGCATTGACATAAGAGATTTCATTCGTGGTTACTTAAAATATCGCTTCACATTATTTCCCATTGTAAAATCTTATAATTTATATATTTATTTGCCACTTAATTGAATTGTTATTTCTTCAAGCCTCAAATATAAATTTTTGCAATTGAATGAGAAATGAGATTATTGTTAGGAATAAATTATTAGGATTGTACAGAATAAACCTTCATAATGAGTAAAGTTTATATAAACAATTACACTTGAAAATTTCAAATTTGAATTTAATATTATATAAAAATATAGAGAAAAATTATTGCAGATGAGCTGCGTTATTAGAAATTAGAAATCTAAAATAGTTAAATAAATATGGATTTTACAAGATTTAGAATTGGAAATAATATTCTGTCGCGGCGCAAGGAAAATGAAAAGGTTTCCTTAAAAAGTTCGTTTTGGGGTCTGTAAATGCTACGCAGCGTCCTAGGGGGAGATAAGACTTTCCAGATGTGCAAGGCTTCGGCGTGGGACCATGCTTTTCTAACGGTTTCTTTTTTCTTTGAATATCATACTCCCCACCCTAGCAACAATATTCTTAAATGCTAAACGCAAGTTATAAAAGTATAAAAATATTCCATTAACACATAGAAGAGGAATCGTAACTAAAACTATCGCAGGCGTGATATGCTTATTAATTCACACCTGAACTATTTGGAACATACTCTAATAGAAAACTAACCATTTTTTTTTATAGTTAAGCAGCTTAATAAAATTTAAATATTTTGCACGAAAGAGAATATAATTTACTGAAGGTTTACTTATTATTTAGCAAGTGGTAAATGCCATCATTTATTTATTTAGAACTGGTTATAAATCTAATAATCTTTATCGGGTTAACGTTTCTACTAGAGTAGGTTAATATTTTTACAAGAAAGTAGTACAAATTCTTTTGCTATAGTTTATCTATCGCTTGGGGTCGTAGGTATATTTTGGCGAGTACATTTTACTTATTTTGGAAATAGTATTAGATCCTCATCAAAAGGAAAAGAAAGTTTTATAAGTCCGCTTAATAACACGGAAATACAATCATTAAGAAAAAGGGAACTATAAGGCATGCGCTGCCGCGTCGTTTTATTACGGTTTGGGGAAAACCCCGAGTGGCGCGGGTCGTAGCCTACAACCCTTGATGCAGAGGTGTCAGTGTGGTGGTAGAGATTCAGGGCTATGATTGTGGTTCCCCAATAAGGAAAAATCGAGTTAAAAACTTTATATCTATTATTTTTTTTTTTTTTTTTTTTTTTAACTCTGTGCAGAACATGCGTACGGTTTCGTCACAGTTGGATACATATATTTTAAAAAATAAAAAAAAAACTCCCTAGAATTTTGTTACTTTCGAAACCCACTTTTTGATACATTACAGAACTACCTTAAGATTTAAATTGATGTTTAAATAAAACTATTTAAAATTATGATTATATTTTAAAGCGTCTATAATATAATATTTCCATATTTTCTTTGTTGGCAGTAGCAACACATGTTTTCAATTTAAAATTTGGTCTGTTACAGGGTATACAAATTTATAATTTGACTATAATATTGTACAACGAATGTTCATTGTTTACGTAAATGAAAAAAATGACAAAACGTAAATAACTTGTTTGAAAATTAAACTCTCACATCAATGAATAGGTAATTAAATCCGTAAATATCGATAATGTAATCAGTCTGTTAAAGAAAATAAATAAATAGGAATCACGCGCGTCATGTACTTAGCGATGCTCGGCAAATAGAAACTATATAAATGCTATGCAAATAGAACACTTGCCGAGCTGACGTTTCCCCCAGCCTTCACCAGCCAGAGTCAGTGTCACACGTCATAGTGATCGCGATCATATAGTACCTATAATGGGAGGCGCATATTTAGCGTAAAATACACTTTGTTCAATTCGCATATAATCGTATGCTAAGTCTCTAAGAAAAAAAACGAAAGACATTTATCGATAGATTTTTTCCTGCTCTTTCCAATGTTCCTGTTGCTTTTACTCCGAAACAATACTTCCTTCTGGTCGAAAATTCAAGTTGTCAATTCAGAGTCATTTTTCTCAAAGTATATCATGTTTTTGTTTGAAAATGCATTTTACCATTCGAAAGTACAATTCTTAAGCTACAAAACCCTCATTTTTTGAGTTCGAGAAATGAAGGGTTCAACAGTAACAAAGACAGCGACGAGCGGCCGGCTCTTCACGCTGCGCCCGAGCGAGCTCTATACTAATAAATGTAGTGAACCATTTCGGTTTTTCATACTGAAAAATATCATTAAACAATAAAGCCTCAAACATCGTTTTTATTAGTAGGTTACAAATTTAACTTTCAATCCTGTTAATTTCTAATTTTTTTTTATTTTTATTCGAATAGGTATGATACAATTGGAAAGTTCCTGATACTGAAAATCGTTTTAGATCTAACTTTCCAGTATCTGCTAATAATTTGACATAGTGAAACGATGGAGTTTCAGGCACTGTTTTTGCTGAATCTAACTGTTGTTTTAGTTTATGTATAGTGTTTAAATATTCATCTTTTGATGAAAAGAAGCAAACAATATTTTCAAGATATTTTTACCCTCTCGTAAAGATCTTGTGGCGTTGGTATATAATTATCGGATACTTCTCGCAAACTTGCCTGCCTAGCATTACTTTTTACGAAAGCACCAATTCTATCACATCCATTTTCTCCGTAAGCAGTCCGATGACAATACCACTTTAACAGAAAAATCTTCATAGTGATGAAGAAGATTCTAGAAGTTGTGTATATTTTTTAAACATTTACTTCTTTAACGAAATCAAAAGATTTTTTAATGTAATTAATTATTATTTCTTGGGTTAGGTAAAGTGTTAATAAAAAATATGTGATGAGTAGATTTCAGGATTTCAAAGAAATTTGAATCAGACAGAACTTATTGTTTCTGCTGTTGCATACATTATTAAGAATAACACCGTTATATTGTCAAATTTGATTTTCAATTGTAATTTTTCGTTTCTATAATATTGTATTTTTCGAAAAACCTCCAGTCATTCACACGAAATTCCGATCTTTATGCACGAGCATTTCTTCTTTTTTAGAAAAACTAACAGGAAAATTTTTCGCCGATGTAAATGATTTTCTCTGCTTGAGTAACGTACGCTAAATTCCGTAACGTATGCGAAATGCATCTCGTAGGCCATAAATCTAATGGATGTAATCAGTACATGCATAATCATATTTTTTCGATTCAGCATGCCTAAAATGCGATTTTACATATACATAAACTTTTAAAATCGCTTTTACTTCCGCTGTATAGATATATCGTTCGATACACGTGTGAAAGATTGTTCTACACTCGTGTGCTAGAATCAATACTTTCCCACTTGTATCGAAATATACTATTAATTATAAGAAGAAACTATATTTTGTAAACTTTAATTAAATGAGAAAAAAATTACATTAGGTGCCCCTAACAGAAGGATTGATGTTACTTTACATGGTACCATGGTCTTATACTTGTTCGCGTCAAAATAGTTTTTTTTTACAGTTGCTTGAAACATGCATTTTTTGACAACTAAAAGTTGCATAGGAAATAGCGCATTCCGAGCGTTTTTTCAAAGTTTAGCGGGAAAAAAATTCTTTCCCCGCTAACTTCAATGTAATTTTGTAAAATTGTTCTCTTAGTGTCAAATTTATATATTATATACTTTTTTGGCTTGTTTAGATGATATAAGATAATTTTTAAAGTTTCAATCGTAAAATAACAAGAGTTATTACCACTTATACAAACAATTGAAAAAAATTACATTTCGATTTAAAATAAATATAAGAAAGACGCATATATTTGTAATAAGCTATGCAAATAAAAACAGAAAATGCAATGATTTGTAACTGCATAGTACATGACTCGAAATGCGCGATCCTCTATGCCTACACAACTTCTATGCCTACAAAAAGGACCTCTCATGGATTCGTTAAAAAAAAGGTGTGTACTCATCACGGAAAGTAGAGCTATTTCAGACTCAGGTGAGGAGTTTTCAGCTCATTTTCTCTCCTTGTTGCACAATATGCTATTTGGATGTGCTTGTCCGTCATTCGATTTTATGGACTCGTTTCCAAACGTACAAAATCAGGTATATTATGGACACGTATATCAAAAACTAATTTGCCTTAGAGTTTTCTGAAGAATATTTTCGAGGACGTAATGGAGGTATGAAAAAATACAAAAACCAAAACAATTTTTGTTTTTCAATTAATTTCTTACAAAAAAAGTATTATGGCGATGGAATAAGTTTTGGCATACTAGAGAAAAAATCATTTTTCTCACATACATTTTACATTAGTCTATTATTACGAATATATTCCTCTCTTAAAAGAATGATGGAGGAAATGTGAAGTCAAAATAAAACCATTCCGATTGGCCAAGTCAGTTTAAAAGGAGCGCCCGACTGGTCGACGGTGACTTCAGTTTTTCGCTTACGGTCTTGACTGATTGGGCCGAATAAAACGCGCAAAGTTTGGAATAATGAAATATTTAAATAAAAAATATAAGTATTGTCACGGCCTGCCGTACCGACGTCGGTAATAAATCGGCAATAAATAAGTTCGTTGCAACGAACGTTAGATGGCGCCTCGATGCAGTATTGGAGCTGTATTGAGAGCATGACGAAGGTGCCGGCGGAGACGTGACCGGCATCAATGTTATTGTTATCGTTCGGACACAGACGCGCGCGATAGTGAGTTCGCGGTGATATCGCGTTTTCCGCGATAATTGTGAAGTGTTTGATAGTTGTAACCTCAGGAGTGCATACGTGATGCATCCAGAGGCCACTATCGTGATCCGCGAAATGTGTTATACCCTACTTTCGATGGAAACACGAGGAGAGCTCAGAGATAGTGCGACAGGCTAGAACTACCCGTCGTACTCCCGAACCAGCAACATCCTAGTGCAGTAAGCATGTTCGCCTGGCACGAAAGCAGCAGAGAGTATCACAAGAGGCGATACAATGAAGCCAGCCTAGCAGCGAGGATGCTTGCAGGAAATCTAGGCCACACCGTATGAATCTAACCTACAATAACGGTAAGCGTGCACGTATCAACCGCGTCGCGAGTAAGTACGCATAACCGTTTGTCCAGGCTCGTCGCCACCTGGACAGCGGCCCCGAATAGGCGTCCTTGTGCGGAAAGAGCGAGCGTAGAGAGAGCACAGGCTCGGGTCATCAACCTTAGAAGGTCACCGACAATGATTTAGCTTGCCGGCAGTTTGTAACCAGCAAGCGCGCATAAGAAATGCGCAGACGACATGCGTTAGTAGCCTGTTCTCTCTCAGACTAGGTTAAGTGTGTGTGTGTGTGTCGTGACACGCGAGCGCGACCGTTCTCTCACTCGCGTAGACGACGAGTACGTGACATAGAATACTGTGTACGCGCGGCGTATAATACCGCGCGTGCGCGGCGTATATTACCGCGAGCGTGACGTCAGCCTCCGAGACAGCTGACGTCTGATTGTATGTGCTGGTGCACCGTTAGGTAGAATCTAACCATGTTTTAACGTAATCATTTTATTATACAGACTTTTAATATTCATTCAACTTATTTAGCCTTTTATTTAATAAACCATAGTCTTTTGTTATTAACTTTAACCACTCGAGTTACCATTTCGCAGTCTTCGACTTGCGTATTGCACGGTAAGTCACCAGGTTAAGTTGACATTGCACGACGTTGAAGCGTCTGTTACCTAATGTGGCTATTGGGTCTCCGAGAATTGAACCGGAGGATCCAGAGGTTCACAACTAAGACGCACGGGAGAAACGCATCTTAACACAAATAACCACCCCGTAACAACTGGCGCCCTAAACGTGTGTGTGCTTGGGAATATCGCGAAATTTTGACTTCGAAGGAGCAAGTAGATGCGATACCCTCAAAAGAATTGAACCGGTGAACAAGAATCGAACTGGGGGGTAGATTCGAACCCGCGGTGAACTGGCTGGTAGAAAATATTTTTTTTTTCGTGTTTTATATTTTTTTGTGTAAAATATAAAATTGTAATCGCATAATTTTTTTTTGTGAAAAATATAATAAAGCGGAAGACAGTAACAAACCAATAATTGGTGTTAAATCGGGATCGAAGTACCAATTACTGGCCATTTAAGAGAAAAACCAGCCAGTGCGTTTTGAAATCGAGCAACTGGTATCAAACCGTCTGCGACTCGAGGTGCAATTCAGAGCGTGTAGGTTAGGTAGACAAAACCAATATTATAAATTATTTATATATTTTAAAATGTATTTATTTATATAAAGAAGGTGCGCCTTCGGGAACGATCTCATTTCTTTAGAAATCGCACACACAAGCACGCTCTGAGTCACCAATGCGCGTGGAACGAAAACGACAAGCGAGCAAGCAAGATAACTGGTACAAAACGCGGAAGAATTTGTACCAGAAGGAGAAGTACAAGCCCTAGATGTGAAAATAGAAAATTTAGGGGCAACCGTCCTGAAAGGTACATTCCTCTTCCTAGGTGCCGCTGGTAAGCAGAACCCAACCGCTGCCTAATAGCCGTGGTAGAGCCTGGGAAGGGGGGAGACTCACCAAGGCAAGTTGAAACCTTGGTGAATTGCGGCACCAGAAAGAGAGAGAATATACCGCAATAATCGATGAAGAGGACGACGAAGAAAGAAGATGACACCAGATGATGGAAAATCACTGCTAAGAGAAGAATGAGTGATGAATAGAACTCAGCAGTGACGACGAAGAAGAGAGCGACGATTGTTTTCGGAAGACAAAGAAAACGAACAAAGATCGCCACGTCAGGAATTAGAGGACAGCGTGAGCAATGACAGTTCGTTATTACCATAACAGTCGAAGTGAAAGCTCCATGAAATTGTTGGTAGGAGAAACGAAGACCTCATTACGAGGGCAAGGAAGACCGTCGGCAAGGTCAAGGACAGCTCTAAGGTCGAGTACCTTAAAGGGCAAGGACGACCGAGGAGAAAGGTCAAGGATAGCCCTAAGGACTCATTGGAGGACCTTGAAGAGCAAGGAAGACCGTCGACAAGGTCAAAGACAACCCTCAGGTCTCATTCGCTGCTATGGCTGTGGCGAGATAGGCTACTGAGAAGCCGAGAGAGCCACAACCTGTCGTCGCTGAATAATAGACGTTGATACATACCGTTTGACCAAAGAGCCTCACTTCCAGTGACGAGCGGGACAGGTCAACGGTAAATTCCAGCGACGGCAGGTAAGAAACTTCGGTGACGAAACATCGTAGCGCTGTTAAAGTTCGATGGATGGTGGAAAAGGGCACGGGAAAATCCACCAAACTGTCAACTTTCAGATGAAAAGAAGAGAGAAGAATATCCTCGGAGGGATAGGACCCCTCGACCGGAAGCCGAATGCCTCTGGGCCAGCTCAGGCGATCCTCTCACGTGGCATCGTTGGCCAACTAATTTTGCCCAAAATTAAGCCGCGATGACAGGTCATTTCCCGGCCGGTCACACCAGTGACTGATAAAAGTGACCAGAGGTTTCGTCAAGTGCCGTAAATGCGTCGAAGCTTAGCTCCGCATCCGCTTTGTGCCGCCAGGCATCCCGTTCCCGATTTGTTTGTCGAATCGACGGTAACGATGCCTGGTTTGGAGTGTGTTTAACTCCAGGTAACGTAAGCGATGACCTTGGAAGCGACCTAGCTAAGTCTAGCATACCCTAGGGGAAGGCCACCCGCAATGCGCTGACTCACACCAGCCGGGCGTGATAAACGCAATGGGTGGCTCGAAAGATTTCGCCTGTCCAGCACTATGGCTACGGAAGTTCGATTCCGAGTTTCGAGAATCCGAAAAATCTCCGAGGGTAGGAACTGATCTTAAGAAGAGAAGAAGAAAAAACGAAGAAGAAGAGAGAGAACACGGCGATGAGCGACCCGCCGTTTGCGAGAACCCAGCCGCCACGGGCACTGGGCCCGATAAGGTCGAGAGTAATAACCAGGATGCAAGGTGAAGACAAACTAGGGAGAGACTACATCACCTGTTTCCTGGTCATTATAACAAAAATTAGCGAAGACGACACAGCATTTAACATCGTCGCCTGGCTAGAACGAACTAGGTGCCGATTAGCTGTTTGTACATGAAGTAGTGGCCAACGAGAAGCCACCAACGCGAAGAGAGGAACATTACTTTCTTGGTAGACAACCAAGACAGCAAAATGAATCACATACCGCTAGTTCTACAGGTAGATCAGCCTGTAGAGCTAGAAAGAGAGAAAGCTTTTGCTAAAGCTAAATCTCCAGACACTGTAGGCAAAAGTTCTTGCTGAATATAAGCGTCAGCGACAGAGTTGTTCTAGAGTTATCAGGAACAACCGACGTCGGATTGTTGTACAGAGTCGCCCATCTGGAGATAAGCGACGTCTGGGTGGGGAGTGTCACGGCCTGCCGTACCGACGTCGGAAATAAATCGGCAATAAATAAGTTCGTGGCAACGAACGTTAGATTGCGCCTCGATGCAGTATTGGAGCTGTATTGAGAGCATGACGAAGGTGCACGGCAGAGACGTGACCGGCATCAATGTTGTTGTTATCGTTCAGACATAGACGCGCGTGATAGTGAGTTCGCGGTGATATCGCGTTTTCCGCGATAATTGTGAAGTGTTTGATAGTTGTAACCTCAGGAGTGCATACGTGATGCATCCTGAGGCCACTATCGTGATCCGCGAAATGTGTTATACCGTACTTTCGACGGAAACACGAGGAGAGCTCAGAGATAGTGCGACAGGCTAGAACTACCTACGTACTCCCGAACCAGCAACATCCTAGTGCAGTAAGCATGTTCGCCTGGCACGAAAGCAGCAGAGAGTATCACGAGAGGCGATACAATGAAGCCAGCCTAGCAGCGAGGATGCTTGCGGGAAACCTAGGCCACACCGTATGAATCTAACCTACAATAACGGTACGCGAGCACGTATCAACCGCGTCGCGAGTAAGTACGCGTAACCGTTTGTCCAGGCTCGTCGCCACCTGGACAGCGGCCCCGAATAGGCGTCCTTGTGCGGAAAGAGCGAGCGTAGAGAAAGCACAGGCTCGGGTCATCAACCTTAGAAGATCACCGACAATGATTTAGCTTGCCGGCAGTTTGTAACCAGCAAGCGCGCATAAGAAATGCGCAGACGACATGCGTTAGTAGCCTGTTCTCTCTCAGACTAGGTTAAGTGTGTGCTTGTGTGTGTCGCGACACGCGAGCGCGACCGCTCTCTCACTCGCGTAGACGACGAGTACGTGACGTAGAATACTGTGTACGCGCGGCGTATGATACTGCGCGTACGCGGCGTATATTACCGCGAGCATGACGTCAGCCTCCGAGACAGCTAACGTCTGATTGTATGTGCTGGCGCACCGTTAGGTAGAATCTAACCATGTTTTAACGTAATCATTTTATTATACAGACTTTTAATATTCATTCAACTCATTTAGCCTTTTATTTAATAAACCATAGTCTTTTGTTATTAACTTTAACCACTCGAGTTATCATTTCGCGACCTTAGTCATTCCCCACTCCCCGCCGACTTCGCGGTCGTTACGTAAGAGAAAACGTATCGTTTCATCTGAGCAGCCGGCACACGAACCAGTGAACGAGAGGAGAGTTCGAGTCACTGGTCAGAAACAAAGCGCAAGTCTTCGACTTGCGTGTTGCACGGTAGGTCACCAGGTTAAGTTAACATTGCACGACGTTGAAGCGTCTGTTACCTAATCTGGCTATTGGGTCTCCGAGAATTGAATCGGAGGATCCAGAGGTTCACAACTAAGACGCGCGGGAGAAACGCATCTTAACACAAATAACCACTCCGTAACAGTATAAATAGTATTAATCATTTGAAATGTGGTTTTGTATGACAAAAAAATATTAAAAGTTATCTGTGGTTAACAATGAAGGACTATGAATACTGTTCTGATTCAAGTTAAATTTCTAACCAACCAATTGCTTCCTCCTAGAGCAAGCTTTGTAATAGTACAATTTTTATAGCAACATAATGAATTATTTTCATCCAGAAAATTTGTGTCGAGTTAATAAACTCTCTAGAACTTATTTTTTTCGGTATTTTTTGTGTATTTTTCTCTATTTTGGCCCATTTGCACCCCCCAAGCGAAAGGTTCTGGATCCAATTTCATATCGCCAATTTTTTACCATGCTAGAGCAGTATCTTGAAGAAATATCAGCCAAAAAATTTGTCTTAAATTAATAAACTCACGAGACATGATTTTTTCTCGATATTTTTCGTAGATTTTCCGCTATTTTAGCCCCTTTGCACCCCCTAAGCGAAAGGATCCGGTACGAATTTCATATCGCCAATTTTTATTCAATGCTAGGGCAGTATCTGGAAGAAATATCAGTGATAAAATTTGTCTTAAATTAATAAACTCACGAGACATGATTTTTTCTCGCTATTTTACGTGTATTTTCCGCTATGTTAGCCTATTTGCACCCCCTAAGCGAAAGGATCCGGTTTGAATTTCATATCGCCACTTATTTTACAATGCTGGGGCAGTATCTGGAAGAAATATCAGCCATTAAATTTGTCTTAAATTAATAAACTTACGAGACATGATTTTTTCTCGCTATTTTTCGTAGATTTTCCGCTATTTTAGCCCCTTTGCACCCCCTAAGCGAAAGGATCCGGTTCGAATTTCATATCGCCAATTTTTTTACAATGCTAGGGCAGTATCTGGAAGAAATATCAGCGATAAAATTTGTCTTAAATTAATAAACTCACGAGACATGATTTTTTCTCGGTATTTTTCGTGTATTTTTCGATATTTTAGCCCCTTTGCACCCCCCAAGCTAAAGGATCCTGTTCGGATTTCATATCGACAATTTTTTTTCAATGCTAGGGCAGTATCTGGTGGAAATATCAGCCATAAAATTTGTCTTAAATTAATAAACTCTCATGGTACCAATTTTTTTTGTCATTTATTGTCTAGTCGCGGTGGTTTTAGGGATGATTTGGGGGGATAATCACTTTAGAAATAACTTATTTTGCAATTTGTACATATTTTATGCATATCTTTAAGAGATAATATCAAAAAAACCGGATTTTGAAATTTTCGACATTTCGTTCACGGTGAACGTTCAGAACTTCAAACTCATAGGAGGAGGTCTTAGTTGGAAAACCAAAAATGAGCGATTTTTATCCAAATCCACGTAATTCTTAACATTTTTGTCATTTTTCGCACTTTTCAAATGCACGAAACTTTGCACAGAATCGACTGATTTCAACGATTCTTATCTCAAATTAAACCTCTTTTCTTCTACTTTAATCACTTTTTTGTGGAATATTTTTTGGCCTCTTCAATAGCTTGCTAAAAAATTCAAAAGCAGACCGCGCGAGTTCGTACCTTTTTACGCACTCGCCCGAGTTGGCACCTTTTTACGTGCTCGTCCGATTTGGTAGCTTGTTCCTCTCAGCCGACGATATTTAATCAGTTTCGAAAACATTTACTATGGGCATAATACAAACTTTATTTTCAGAATATGGCATTTGAATGCATTTACTTCTTATGGATGAAATTTTGATACACATTTCACACAGAGTTTCTGTTGCTATAAATGAAAATGATCTTGAAGATATTCTTTCATATTTACACAAGACTTCATCAATTAATTCTAATTTTTTCCCTAGTACAACATAGGGTTTTTCATCAGTCCCTATTTTTCGAACAGCCATTAAATCAGTAATAATGACTAGTTGTTCATCATTAGTCATCATGATTGCATTACATCTTTTTCTAAATTTTTTATAATGAATACTATGTAATAATGTTTTTTTATATACGAATCGATAGTAGCTTGAAGCATTTTCTTCAATATTGTAGCCTAATTCTTATTCGATGATAATTTTGGTATTGCACGATAATTTATTAGGTAAAGGATTGCCGAATATTCTTAATTTACCGCCGTACTCGATGCAGTGTTTTATTTTGCATTGACTCATCAAACTTTTGAATAAATTTCGTCCCTCTTCGCTTACTTCTGGATGTGAAAATATTTCTGCATTATTTTTTATAAGCCTTAATTTGGAATAAGCTTTAGAAATCTGAAGTGATACCGCTTGCGTGCCATGAAAAAGATGTTTCATTACACCGTTAAAATGTTCTGGTGGGAAAGCCGACCAAGCCCAAAGAGCACCGTACATTTTAACATATCTTGATAAATGCAGTAACATATGAAGATTGTATTTCATAAATTCTTTCCCATACAAACTTTCTGTATCGTATTCAAATTTATTTAAAGCTTTTTCAGCTAATAAGAATTCGTCGTCGCTGATTTTATTTTTTAAATAAATGTGCATAGCGTAAACAAAAAGGAACCAATGCTGTAAATATGTTTTTTGGAAGAATATTTTCTAAGCAAATAAGAGAGTAATACAATATTAAATTTTTCCATTCACTTGCTTTATAATTTTTATCTATTTGTCTAGGTACTCTCGTTATTTCTGTTGGAGGTTTAATCGACAACAATCTTTTGTTGAATTCGTCTTTTTTCAAGCCAAGATACCAATCTCGATCATGATTTTTTGACTTGAACCATTGCGTTGAAAATAAACATGCCACTCCTAACAAGCAACAATGCATATAATCCGGGGGAAATGAATGTATTATATCGAAATTAGGAATCTTAAGTACGATGGATGGCCCTTTAACTCCTTTGACGATTTTATCGTTTTGGACTGCATTTATAGCATGTTGTTTGAACTCGTCATGAGACCTAGGAGATCCACTTTTTCCTCTATATATTCTTGAAAAACCATTTCCCATGACTATGGTTTCTCCCTTGTGATAGCAATAGGAACATCCGAATTTGCCATTGAATTGTTTAATATTTTGTACCTTTGGTCTAGCTACTGAATCTACAGAGGTCAAAATTGTATGAACCTTGATATTAATTTCTTCATCACTGCCATAAGTAGAAGATTTGAACCCTATAAGAGATAATTCTCTAAGTTCTTCTACAAAATATTTTAAGTAAATATTCATGGGATGCGTATTTCCATGAAAGAAACTAACAGAGGGTTATCTTTTCTCACTCTGTAGGGTAGTTCGTTGATGAATACTAAAACTGGTGTGATTCCTCTGTTTGAAGACTTAAATAAAGATACCCCATCTGTATTCCACATAATGGTGATATCATTTACTCCTATAACGTTCTTCTTTAACAAGTCTTTATAGGCTGTACCATTGATATCGTTTTCATCACTTTGTTTTCGAAAAGATAAAAATAATGGTGTACTAACAATTTCTATAAGTTGGTCTTTTAAAGGTAAATGATAGAAAAAGAAGCCCTCTTCTTTAAGTTGTTTTTTCTGGTAAATTTTCTTACAAATTGGACATTCTGTTCTATTGACAGATTCAATAATAACATTCTATGTATTTTAGCTCTTTAAAATTTTTTAAAAATCTGTATAAATACAGATTTATCCGATCTAAATTTAGATTTGAACTGAACCTCTTCAGAAAAATAGTCTATTGCGTGTATGGTGTTCTCCAATTGGATGTTCATATAACTATGCCTTAGTGATAGAGTCAACAGGATTAGATTTTTCTCTGCTTTTACGATATCACTCACATCCTCATCACTGTCCTGAAATAAAGGAATTTTCAATTACGATGATGTACATAATAATATTGAGTGAAATGATGATTCTCGTAATGAAAATAATAAATGTAAAAAAATATGATAGAATTAGGAAAACTGTGGGAAACGCAAAATAGACACATGTGTTTCTTAACATTTTTTTCACAAATTTTCATAATTTTACAACGTAAATTTTACTATATATATATATATATATATATATACTAAAAGAATGTAATCAAAACTTCTAATTTTTTTCTTAAAATACTTCATATAGGACTTTTATATATACTCTAAAGGTTACATTTTCTTCGAAGAATTGTCCTGGGCATCTTGTGGTTCTAATTGAACTAATTAAAATTATGAAAATGTAGGCAAATATGAAAAACTGTTATTTCGTTAATTAATGTTGTTAATAAATTTGGCATAAACACATACTTTTTCACCCTAATACACATTTTTCCATATTTTTTCAGATATTCTATCTTATAGGGTTGTAACGCGTGCGTGAGTTAGGTAATTCGAGATTCGAATTACCCGCGCCGAGCAGGCATGCTCACCGGGGGCACGAGCGCGCGAGCATCCTGACCGGATTAGAACGGTCTCGCGACGCGTAATATGCCCGTCGCGTACCCGCGAAGCTGCTACACGCCTTTATAGGAGTCACGGCAGTCATCTTCATGTCTGGCATCGTGCCGAGAACTTCTCTCCAGTGTGTCTCTAAAAAGTTACCTCATCCGCGCCGTCCTAGCTTTTTATAGTTATCGCGAGTGTAGTGGAGGCGCCGAGTAGGGTGTGTACGTGCGAAAGAGAGACAGGAGAGAGCGATCCCGAGCAGCGTGAGCCGCACGAGACTGCGAGCGACGAGCCGGCAGCCAGCCCGCCTGCCGACCCAATACAGCGAGCAAGAGAGAGAGAGAGAGAGAGAGAGAGAGAGAGAGAGAGAGAGAGAGAGAGAGAGAGAGAGAGAGCGCAACTGCTGTGCGAGCGACAGGGAGCGAAAGAGAGTCGAGTGCACCGGCTGCTCCTTCCTAACGTAAGTTTTCTACTCTCCTCTCGCGGGTTTATTGTAAAGACTCGCACGGAAATCGCCCCGTGCAAGCTTTCTGTGCCGTGTACGTGCGGGTGTGTGTCAGCCCGCCGTACTTTAACACCGCGCGCGAGAATACCAGCTTCGCCGCGCGCCGTATCGTTCGCGCGTTTGAATCTTAACGGTCACGCGCGAACGAACTCATTTGTTTTAATCAGCACGTGCGTTGTGCTTGTAGTTCTTAATGATTTTAATATACTGTGATATCTAGTTACTCGTCGCGTTGTTCATTACAACCTGTCCTTCTCCCGGATAACGCCGCCTCCGCGGGAAAACGACTCCGCCGGTCGTTTTCATATCTGAGCATATCGGCCGCGCGCTTTACTCTTCGAGCGCGTGCTTTTCACTCAGCGATCCAATTAGTTGGAAAGCGAAGTTCGTGTGCGATCTTCGCGTTGTTTTCGGGATTCCAGGAGCAGATCCCCGGGCAAGTCATTTTAGTCTGACACCCGCGGCACCGTGTTCTAGGGCATCGCTGGCCTGTGGCTTGTTGGGATTTTCCCCCACTAGCCATCCTGTTACAACTGGTGCCACAACGTTTTGGGGGTGGAGAAGGACCCGCGGCGCGTACGTGATATGCGGCGAAGCTTGGCGCGAAGAAGCTCAGCAGCGTAGCTGAGTATAAGCTGCAAAGAAAGGCTCTTCGTGCCGCAGCTCGTAGGCGCGTGTGTGCGTGGGCGTGACACAGCCGTGCTGTTGCTAGAGTGCGGTCGAGAGGTTAGGCAAGCGATAGCCAATAACCCTCGACCTAGAGTGCAGACGAGGAGAGATCTTGATCGCGAAATTTTTGTACGTGGGTAATTGTTTTTAACAATTAAAAATTTTTTTTTAATAACAATTAATTTTTTTTAACAACAAAAATTTTTTTTTAAGCGATAATTAATTTTTTTAATTAATTTTTTCTCGACTTGAAAATTTTTTTTTCTCCTCTCGTATTTTCGATACGAATTATTCTTTAGTGGACGAAAAATAAAATTTTTTTTCTTTGCTCGTGCCGTTAGTAGAAAAACGAGAGAAAGTCGGCAGGCACTCTCGGAACAAAAAGTTGACTGTGCGCCCGAGTAAAAACTCGAGCGCAAAAATCCCCTCGAACTTTAAAATTGTTTTTTATTTTTTTAGGTGAAAATTGTATTTATTTTTTGTGTTTTTTGGTGATATTGTCCGTTTTGACACATATATATATATAAATATTTTCACATATATTTATTTTAAAATTCCAAGTGGGAGTAGTTGAGCGTAATTAATTACAAATAGTAATTAATTACAAAAATAGCTTTTTTTCTTTGAGAGCCGCGTACGGGAAACCCTCGTGCGTTATCGAGGTTAAGAGCAACCGCCGTAGCTCTTAGAAAATAACCCGGGTTCGCGTTGAAAAAGCTAGCTCACGGGTTGAATAGGTAATCTCTCTCTGCCATCAATACAGATACTACTCGCGCTAGTAAAATAAGTTCGTGGGGAAGCGCACAGCCAATTGACACCATGGCCCGATCATCGCAATTTGCGGAATCTGCGATACTCAATTGGGCCTATATACAGCCCGAAGAGCAAATAAACGAGGCAATGCAAGCAGATCTGTAGTCAGTAAATATGCTGACAGCGATCAAGTGGCTTATGGGCGATTATAGTGCCGCCGATTTTGTGCCAGAGCCGGAGCTGTCGGAGCAGCAAGCGTTTGCTAAACGCGAGCAGTCCCGAAGAGCATTCATCGACTTAACGTTGATGAACAAGTCTGGGTCGACTATTGTGGATCCCAATACTGAGCCAGACCTTCCGCACCCGTTCATAACGCTCCTTGATGATCCGATAGTGATGCAGAAACTCTCGGAGTCTCGGAGGATGAACGCTCCACAACAAGCACATAATGCAGGGGTGGAGCCAGCGGAAGAGGCAAACGGCCAGGAGGGTTCCGGGACAGAGATATTGAGCTCTGCAGCACCCACCGGGACATCTTCAGCCGAAGCTGAGGGACAGCTTCAACAGCAACAGCTCCAACAGCAACAACTGCAGCAGCAGCAAATGCAGCAGCAGCAGCAAATACAGCAGCAGCAAATGCAGCAACAGCAGTTGGAGCAACAGCGACGGCAGCAACAGCAACAACAGCAGGAGCAACAGCAGCGGCAGCAAGTGCTCCTGGAGGAGCAGCGCAGGTAACGACAATGCCAGCGCAACTACGAAGAAGAGTCGTTGTTGGCACGAAATGGGCAGCACGGGTTCTGGCAGCAATCGCGAAACCCGCCGCAGTCGCAAAACCTAGAGTGGCCGCGACAGCGTGAGTCGCAAACCGCCGGGATAGCAGTCGGAGACAGTATATTATCGGAGCAGCTACTGGCGGTGATCAAAACACTCGTAGAAGAGGTTGAAGAGCTTAAAGAGAATGTACGAATACTTCAAGGAGCTCGGCATCCAACCTCAAGTATGCAATTGGAGGGAGTCCAACCCCCAAGCACGGGCCGTAGACGAGGATCACCACATGTGAACTTCCAAGACACGTTCACGTATGCGGAGTTTAACAGCAGCAGCCCAAGTCTCTAGTCCCCAACAGAGGCTGGGAGGAATAATACCAGAAATTCTTCCCAACGCCAGACTAGGAATGGTGCGACCCAGGACCCGTCTGACAGGCATACGTATTTTCCTCAGCAGACGAACCGTGATGTGGCCCAGATAGTCCGAAAATGGCACATCAGGTTCTCAGGGTCCTCAAAGGAGCAGAGCGTCGAGTTATTCCTAACAAGAATAGAGGAATGCAGAACTCTAGCTAATCTGACACACGACAAGGTGCTTTCATCGTTGTCAGAGCTCCTAACTGGGGTAGCAGCCACCCTGTACCGGAGTAACCGCTACACATGGCGATCGTGGCCAGATTTCATAGAGGCCATAACGCACATGTATGGCGGGGACAGGGGACATCAGCAGCGCGTCATGGCGGAAATAAACGCGAGGACTCAAGGCAGAAACGAACTTACGCGTGATTACGTGGTAAATCTACAAGCCATGATCCTAAAGTTGGTTCCGGTGCCTAGCATCGCTCAACAGTTAGACATGTTGCACCGGAACATGCGGTCAGAACTGCAAAAGATGGTAATGCGAAATCAAATTACGGATTACCGAGGGCTCCTGGACCTGGCCCGGGAAGCCGAATTAACGCTCGCGGCAAATAAGGTGTATCACTCGCCACCACCGACCGAGCGCACGTACATGCCAGAATTTGCCTACGTGCCAACTGAGCCGTCCACGGATCAGCGGAAAAAGCAGAGTCCAAGCGTGGCGGCGATGGGGCACCAACAGCACGAGCCTCGAGAGAGCCTCGAGGCTATGTTCCGTCGGGTCATGACCGAATGCTTATCGGCCTTGACAAAGAAAGGCACCGACGAGAACAAAGGGCAAAAGCCTAGCCCGCCGCCAACCAGAAAACCTAAGAAGAAGGGTAACTGGGAAAATAGGCGTTGGGAGGGCGGGCAAAGTACAAACCAGCCTAGTGGGGGTAGTAGCTCGACCCATCAGGCTAGGCCGCAAAGTACAAGAAATAACGGACCTCCACAAAGGCAAGAGTACCGAAGGGAACCTGGATATGAGCAAAAGGGAGGCAACAAGCCCAATGCTGCCGGAAACCAATAGGGAAACGGCCAGGGGGGCAGGTAAATACGACCACATACCCGCCCCCAGCTCTCTCACCAGAGACAGAGGGTAACTCGGTCCAATCGTCTGGAGTGGAGAGCGAAGAAGTGCCCGTGATTCAACCGAATGAAGTCAACCAAGAAACTTGCTCACGATAGTGGCTTCAAGTAGGTGTAGCCGGTTACAGGTTACGAGCACTCTTCGATACAGGAGCTTCCTGGACTGGGATGAATTCTATAGGCCTACAGCTCGCTACGGCCTGTGGAAAAGAGATAATCCCAGCTAGCGGCCTAACGGCACGAGGGGCAAACGGGCAAAGCATAGCAGTGGTTGGCTATGTGTATCTGCCCATGGTCGTGGCTGGCGTGTGCAAAGAAGTGCGCGTCGCAATAATGCCAGATCTAGATACGGAGTGCTACTTGGGGGTAAACTTCATTAAGAAGTTTAGCGCTGTCTTAGACCCCACAGTTAACACGCTGCATCTCAAGGATGACGATGCAAGCGTAAAGTTAGAAGTAGCAGCCATAACTGCAAACAACACCGTGTCCGTATCAGCTATAAGGTTGGCGACCCAACAGAAGAACAGTTCAAAGAGGTAGAAGCTTTAGTAGCTCAGCTGATCGGTAGCAGCCTGGCACCACTAGGGTGTACTTCGTGGATCGAGCATGCAATAGACGTCGGATCTACAAGACCCATTAAACAGAAGTACTACCCTGTATCTCAGAAACTCGAGGAAGAGATGCACAAACAGGTGGAGGAAATGCTGGTCGCGGGAATAATAGAACCCTCGACAAGTGGCTGGTCAAGTCCAGTGGTACGCAAGTCAAACGGGAAGTTCCGTTTCTGCGTGGACTTCAGAAAAGTGAACGCAGCGTCAAGGCCAGACGCGTACCCGTTACCATACATGGAAAGCATCTTGCGCAAACTGCAGAAAGCGCGATACATCTCCACGTTGGATTTAAACAGTGCGTACCACCAGATACCACTTAGTCCGGAGCCCAAAGAGACTACGGCCTTCACCGTACCAGGCAAAGGGCTTTTCCAATTTACGAGAATGCCCTACGGTCTTTCGTATGCTGGAGCGTCCTTCCAGAGGCTGATTGACAAAATCATCGGCCCCGAACTCGAACCTTTTGCTTACTCGTATCTCAACGATATAATAATAGTCACAGAGACATTCGAGGAGCATAAAGAGGTTCTAAAAAGAGTTCTGGACAGGATACAGGACGCGGGCCTCACAATAAATCACGAGAAGAGCGTCTTCTGTCACGATGAGGTCGAATATCTCGGGGTCATAGTAAATAGAGATGGTTTTAAGCCAGACCCCGAGAAAATAAAGCCCATTATGGAGTATCCGGTACCGAAAAACCTCCGTCAGCTGAGACGCTTCTTAGGAATGGCCTCGTGGTATAGAAAGTTTTTATCGAACTTCGCCACAATTGCTGAACCACTGACCGAATTAACGAAAAAGGATCGGAAATATGAGTGGTCAACGGCACAAGCAGAGGCCTTCCAAAAGCTAAAAGCGCTAGTAGCTTCTGCACCGATTCTACACAGACCGGTATCTAACGCGCAGTTCGTTGTGCAAACTGACGCAAGCGATACAGGTCTGGGAGCGGTGCTATACCAAATAATTGACGGCGATGAAAGAGTCCTAGAGTTCGCGAGTCGAAGTCTGAGCGCAGCCGAGAGGAATTATAGCGTGACGGAACGAGAATGTCTAGCAATTCTCTGGGCAATTAAAAAGTTCCGTCCGTATATAGAGGCCTACGACTTCAAGGTTATCACGGACCATAGCAGCTTGAAGTGGCTCCGTGATCTCCAAAACCCGACCGGCAGGTTAGCTAGGTGGGCTTTGGAGCTGCAGAACCACAGTTTCACGGTCAAACATCGAAAGGGCTCATTGAACAATGTCCCAGATGCCCTTTCACGGATGTTCGAGGAAGAAGAGCCAGCGGTCGCCGCGTTAGAGCTCGAACGCGATACAAACGACCACTGGTACCTGAAGATCGTGAAAAAGGTTTAACAGCAGCCTTGAGACTTCCCCACGTTCAAGCTGGCGGGGGGGAGACCTGTACAAGTACAACCCTAATGAAGTCATAGACGAATCTCTCGGCGACGACGATGCATGGAAGTTAGCAGTCCCTCACGAAAAGCGACGCGAAGTACTGAGAGAATGCCATTACTTTCCAACTGCTGGGCACTTGGGCCGCGAGAAAACTCTAGAGAGAGTAAGGCGGAAGTATTATTGGCCACACATGTCTCGAGATGTGGCCAGATACGTGAACCAGTGCCAAATTTGCCAGCAGTGCAAAGTCGAACAGCGCGCTCCAGCAGGATTCATGGGACGTCGTATAACACAGCGTCCATGGCAAATCGTGGCCAGCGACATTATGGGACCCCTCCATAAAACCAAGCACGACCACGAATACATTCTCATCTTCCAGGACCTGTTCACACGCTGTATCGAAGTAATTCCGATAAAAAGGGCAGATGGCAAATCGGTGATAAAAGGACTCAACGAACGGGTATGTCTGCGGTTCGGAGTCCCCGAGGTGTTTATTTCTGATAATGGGACTGAATTTAAGAATGCACCCTTAGAGGCATTCTTAAAGGAGAGAAACGTGCATCACACGTTTACACCACCATATCACCCTCAAGCCAATCCCGTCGTGCGTGTGAACCGAACGGTGAAGACCATGATCATGTCTTACGCTGAGGAGAATCACCGGTCCTGGGATGAGCATCTGAACGAGCTGGCGTTCGCGTATAATACGGCAGAACACAGCTCTACCAAGATAAGTCCTGCCATGCTCATTTACGGCCAACAGCCTGACCCACCGAAGACACTAAGACGGGAGGAAGACAGGTTAGCCGAAGAGCAAGGGCAGCAAGAGGCGATAAATAATTGGGTGGCGCGCATGGACAAGCTCCGCGAATTGCACGTTCGGGCGTCGGCCGACGCGCAAGCGGAGCAGGCGAGACAAGCCAAATATTATGACGCTCATCGTCGACCTCCAGAATTCTGTCTAGGCAATCGTGTATGGAGAGAGAATAACGTACTATCCTCGGCAGCTGAGGGGATTTCTGCCAAATTAGCCCCGAAGTACGCGGGGCCCTACACGATTGTGAATATTCTAGGCGAAAACACCTATGAAAGCCAAGGTGAGGATGGTCGAACGTTCAGTCCCGTCCATGCGCAGCAACTCAAGCGATACGTCTCCGCAGAAGAGCCCAAAAACTACTTGGACAAAAGTAGTCAAGAAGTAGCCCAGTCGCTACCACCGAGGGACTCTTCAGCCGAACGTAACGTGCCAGCGGGCAACAGAGTTAGCCAGGGGAATGTAGAGCCTCGGGCGACGGCTAAGAGGCGCGGTCCACCTCGTAAGTCCGCGCTGTTAGGTAGGCCAGGAAAGCGTGCGAGCGACGGCCGACCTACGCGTGCGGTCGGTCCAACAGAGTCCAAGCGAGGCCCAGGGAGGCCAAAGGGCTCGAAGAAGAAGCCTGCACCTGCCGATGTCGGGCCAATTAGCCCCCGTCGAACCCGAGCGTCCGAAAAGCGCTAACTATGTCGTCCAGAAATTGTGCCGTCCGTACTAACCCGTGTTCGTCCTTGTTTTCCAATCCCCAGTCTCACCAATCTCCGGGGTCAATTTACCTGTTGCAGGATATGCAGGGCCTGACTCCAGAAATAGCAGAGACGGTGAAGAAGGTGATTGCTGGATTAATTGCAAAGTGCAACCCTGACCCCGCCGTCATTGATTTCCTGGAGCAGGTAGTGGAGGGCATAGACGCGGTGACAAAGGCACCACCGCCAGTGGAAGAGCCCTCCACACTTGTCATAGAGGAGGTAGAGGCGCCAGAACCAAGAAGGGGACCTTCGGGACCAACAGACGCAGGCGTTGGCCCGTCCCCGCTCCCGCGACCTCATCCTCCGAAGGAGCAGCGGGAGAAGAGCGAGGCTCGGCCAGAAGAAGCACCAGTCGAGCCGATTGGTGCCGGCCGAGTTCTCGAAGAGGAGGCGGCTCGAGCCCATCATTGTGCGCCGGAAGTTGACGCCGGCGCAGCTCGGGCCGCACAAGGAAAAGAAGGAGATGCTCCGACCCAGGCCCCAAAAGGAGCACCGACCGATGGAGTCGGTGCGGCCTGGATCCCGGTGGAGCAGGCTCTAGAGGAGGCGCGATGCCTCAGCAAGTCCTCGCGCGCTGCGGTGGACGCTGCCCTGGTCGCACTGGAGGATTTTCTCCAGTGCCACGGTGAGGCCGGCGAGCGGCAAGCCGGCAAATGGGTCGGAATGGCCCAAGGCCGGCGAGAAGAGCTCGCGGCCGCCGCAGAGGCCAGGGCCGCCAGGCTGCGCCGCGCCGCCTTGCAGAAGGAGGAGGAGGCTCGTCTGGCACGTGCGCAGGAGCGCATGGAAGAGGCCAGGCGAGCCAGGGAAAAGGCAGAGGAGACAGCGCGTCGGACCAAAGAGGAGGCCCAGCGTCGTCACCTACGAGAAGAGGAGCGCCTCCAAAGGACGCTCGAAGAGGAGCAGGCGGCCCGGGAGGCGTTAAATGCACAGGCGCTTCCCCGGTGCTTCATGTGTGGCGAGCTTGGGGTAAAGAAGTCGAAGCACTGCCCCAACCAAGATCGCCACAAGGGGCGCCGGACTTACTCCCGGGCCACCTGAAGAGGACTAAGCCCTGAAGGGTTTCTTTTTTTTTTGTTTTTTTTAAAAAAATTAAAAAAAAAAAAAGATAATGGGTGACTCCGATTCTTATACTTCCCTTGTCCAAAATTCCTTCCCGAAAGGCTCCACCGAATTAACCTTATTTTCAGGTACGACGACGGCCATGGATGGCAGAGCTGCTCGCGGTCCCCTAAGCAGCGTCTGGCGGGGGGGTGTAACGCGTGCGCGGGTTAGGTAATTCGAGATTCGAATTACCCGCGCCGTGCAGGCATGCTCACCGGCGGCGCGAGCGCGCGAGCATCCTGACCGGATTAGAACGGTCTCGCGACGCGTAATATGCCCGTCGCGTACCCACGAAGCTGCTACACAGCTTTATAGGAGTCACGGCAGCCATCTTCGTGTCTGCCATCGTGCCGAGAACTTCTCTCCAGTGTGTCTCTAAAAAGTTACCTCATCCGCGCCGTCCTAGCTTTTTATAGTTATCGCGAGTGTAGTGGAGACGCCGAGTAGGGTGTGTACGTGCGAAAGAGAGACAGAGAGAGAGCGATCCCGAGCCGCGTGAGCCGCACGAGACTGCGAGCAACGAGCCGGCAGCCAGCCCGCCTGCCGACCCAATACAGCGAGCAAGAGAGGGAGTCGAGTGCACCGGCTCCTCCTTCCTAACGTAAGTTTTCTACTCTCCTCTCGCGGGTTTATTGTAAAGGCTCGCACGGAAATCGCCCCGTGCAAGCTTTCTGTGCCGTGTACGTGCGGGTGTGTGTCAGCCCCGCACTAACACCGCACGCGAGAGTAGCAGCTTCGCCGCGCGCCGTATCGTTCGCGCGTTTGAATCTTAACGGTCGCGCGCGAACTAACTCATTTGTTTTAATCAGCACGTGCGTTGTGCTTGTAGTTCTTAATGATTTTAATATACTGTGATATCTAGTTACTCGTCGCGTTGTTCATTACAACCTGTCCTTCTCCCGGATACCGCCGCCTCCACGGGAAAACGACTCCACCGGTCGTTTTCATATCTGAGCATAGCGGCCGCGCGCTTTACTCTTCGAGCGCGTGCTTTTCACTCAGCGATCCAATTAGTTGGAAAGCGAAGTTCGTGTGCGATATTCGCGTTGTTTTCGGGATTCCAGGAGCAGATCCCCGGGCAAGTCATTTTAGTCTGACACCCGCGGCACCGTGTTCTAGGGCATCGCTGGCCTGTGGCTTGTTGGGATTTTCCCCCACTCGCCATCCTGTTACAGGGTATATATAATATGTGTCTGTGTCGGTGTGTATATGCGTGTGTGTGTGTGTGTGTGTGTATGTGGGTGTGTGTTTGTGAGCGTGCGTGCGTGCGTGTGCGTGTGTGCGTGTGTGTGTTTGTGAGCGTGCGTGCGTGTGCGCGCGCGCGTGTGTGTGTGTGTATATGTGTAAAACATCATTTTTCCCCATTAAAATATGCCTCCGAAATAATAAAAGATATCGCCATGAAAATGTTTTCATTTGTAGTTCATAAATAAATCTATAATGTATAAGTTTTAATTATGGCACGCAAAAAAGTTAGACAATCGAAAAACAGTGTTCATGCATATTTTCATATTCTATGATACCTAAATAATCGAGAAAACCATGTCCGATCGGTATGCCCTCAAAGAAATTCCACTTGGCAATAAGGCCTCACATTTTTGGGATACTTCGTGATTTGCATAATAAATATGTGTAAAATGTATTTAATCATATCTCAGAATTAGGTTCGTCACAGACAAAGTTTACATCATCGAATTCGTCATATAAAGAGTCATTGTCATCATCACATTCTGATTCTTGATCATTGTTATGACTGTCAATGCTCGCGAAACTATCAGATGTTGAATTGGTATCTGATGTATCCATAGCATTGTTCAGTGGTTCGTTTTGAAAATCGTCATTATTCATTTCATCCGTGATACTTTCAGGATCTTCTTCCACACTATCTTGATTATCATCATCGTCAACCTGTATAATTATCTTTATTAGATAATTTCTTTTTTTTAAATAAATAGAAAAAACATATAAAAACTAAAATATTAACTTGGATAATAAGACTCGGATGGTGATACTATCAACTTATTTATTCACTAAAATAAATAACGACGTTTCGGCCTGTACAGAACGACGTACGTTACAAGGCCCTCATCAGGTTCCAATTTAGTTATTTCTACAAAAACAACTTTCGGCAACACGCTAGATAGTAGAGCGGTGAATACCTAAAGTAGCGGTGTTGCCGAAAGTTGTTTTTGTAGAAATAACTAAAGGAACCTGATGAGGGCCTTGTAAAGTACGTCGTTCTGTACGGGCCGAAACGTCGTTATTTATTTTAGTGAATAAATAAGTTGATAGTATCACCACCCGAGTCTTATTATCCAAATTAATCTATGGCTATCACTAGAGTCATTTAATCATAAAATATTAACTACATATAAAAATAAGATTAATTAAACTTGAATCAAATTTTTGTAATTAAATATGTCATAGTACGAAATAATTCTACATTGAAATATTAACTGTTAGTTTTATTTTCTCTGGTTTCTAGATAGCGCAAGTTAATTAAATTATAGCATATTGTTCAATAATTTGTAACGGAGACAAGTCCCCATACATACGCGACCACATACGCGATCACACAAACACCCACTCACGCATAAACACATAAACACGCAGCGCGAGAAGCCGACGCTAGAGGAGAGGTGGCAGGAGCCGCGCACGAAGGGTACGTGTCCGAATAAGTGTATATAGGAAAAGGTGTGTGTGAGAGAGAGCGAGAGAGAGAGAGAGAGAATAAAGGAAAGCAGCTCAGAAGAGCAATCGCAAATTAGCCACGAAGCGAAATATAAGTAGCAAGGGAAAGCGACGATGGGACCACGAGTCGATTACCGAGAAAGCCCATTCCGCCACATTAGGGCCACGGATCGCTAGAACTACGTTGAGACGCATGTCCAGGGCTTCGTCGCACCAGAGCAGCGTCTTCACTCATTGTTGTCGTAACCACCGCAGCTCCACGAACGACAGCGAAGGCACCACGAAAAATCTCGACACACGACCGACGAGTCGAGCGTCAGACGTGACAGGATGAGCGACTTCCGACCCAGCCAGCCCGGGGATTGCGCACCGTGCCAACGAACATCACTAACATAAATGTACACTCTCATTGCGCCAGCTGAAAGTGAGTTGGTTGACACTCGAAGCCGACTAATCGACGGGCTGACCATTCCCTCTCACACCGCAGGTAGACGGCGTATACATATCACGGCGCATACATGAGCGCAACTTCATCGCGCCTCGCCACTAACCGATCGCCGCGTAACGCGCTCCGTTCGTTGTCGAAATAGTGCGAGCAAGTTAACTTGATGCCTGCCTATGCTTGATTAATTCCGGCGAACGCGTCGCCGGCGATTTTTGGGCACCATTGCATGCAATTTATAGGGAAAAGCAGAACGAGATAAGCGCGCAGCCGTCCAAGCTTCGAAGGCTGCGCAAGGGGACTTCCGACGAGAAGAACGGCGAGCTAGCACAGGGCCAAGAGGCTTATTCGCACTTGGCTCTCATCCGCGCGCGAGTCTCCTCGCGAACTCCGATCCGCATTTTGTGGCCGCTGCATTCTGGCTGATGCTCCCCAGTCTGGGGGAGAGCCAGCGGACTGGCGCATAACATCTATGGACTTTTCCGTGCTTACTGGCCAGGATGCAACGTCATAACATAATGACTTTTAATAAGTACTAACTTTATTCAATTATACAGTGAACAGAAAAGAAAAAAATTACATTAGTTATCACTTACGTGCATACATAAATTCTTATCTGAACCATTTTGTTTTCGATAATTTAACGTACAAGCCGGTATCTCTATATCATCTGTCTTCAAATATTGCTTGTAAAAGCCTCGCTTCTCTCCAAACTTGGGCATTTTACTTCACTTCACTTACTTTTAGTTCTAAATTTGTTCAAGAGAATCTGTAAAAAAATTGTTATTAATTTCACATTATTCATACCAAAAAATCAGAATAAGCAAAAATTATTTTAAATTCACTCGTGGCTGTTGAAATATATTCAAACTAACCTAAGTTTTAACGACGCACTAGCTCGTGACGTGTAAATCAGCGCTGAGGTCCTCATAATGAGATTCATAGGTAGAATTCTAAAACGATATGGCAGAAACAGCAGACTTTTCATGGCCAGCGGCGCTCTCTATATGAGCAAGCTCCAGTAAACTTGGTGAATGTTGTGGTATTACGGAGGTAATGAAGCTCTCTGTCAGCGCCTTGTAGTTTCGATCGCTGTACTACAAAGTAAAGTTATGTTTAATAAAATCGATTTCATGGTGTAAGAAAGGGATATAAAAAAGAAGAGAGCGCAAGAGCGAGAGAGAGAGGGAGAAAAAGAGAGAGAGAGATAGTGATCAAAATAATTTAAAATTAAAACACTTACAAACATTAATAATATTAGAGGCAGTTGCTTATTACAAGTAGTAAGCGTCTATATACATAAACAATGTTAGAAAGCATAAAAAAGTCTTAATCCGTTATACAATAATTAAGAAAAAAAATTAAAAAAATCTTCGTCTGTTAGTTGGATAAAAATGTATTTACATATTTACACTATTTTGCAAATACGTATCGTAAATATTTAGCGTCAAAAAAATTCAAGCCGCAAAACGGCTGAGCTAAAAAATGGATATTCCCAAAAAGGTCAAAGTCACTACACCTTAAAGCTCCCCCATAACATATAGTTTTCCCTCGATCGAATCGTCATCTGAAATACACAATCCGAATTTCCTGTTGTAAAAACCTTAATCCACCCAAATCAAGCTTTGGAAATGAGTGCAAATGAATGGAGCCACTTGCGAAATTTCCAAAATCAAGCTCGGCTTGCGCATGCAGTCGGCGAAAACTTCGGATTTCCACCTCGACTTCAGCAGTGGCGTCGAGAGTGTTGTCTGTCCACCTACGCGGCGAGAGAAGGCCGCAAGCGTTCTTCACGAAGTTCCGCTTCTTCTGATAGCCCATCTTGTCGGTCACCCGCAGGACAAACGTTCCGTTGTTACCGTTTCGCCCACCCGATGAACCGTTCGGGTTGAAGGCACTTATGACGGAAGGCGAGCGCGGCGCGGATGAGTAGAGCCTGAAGTTGTCCTCTTCCTCGTAGCGTCGCATCTCGTAGGGGCCGCGCGAGGCCATGTTTCGGAAGACGCCAATCACGCCCACCACGTCCACGTCTTACTTGAAAGAGGTGCATAGGAGCTTGCAGCCCAGCGCCCGAGCAGGTCTTTTCGCCGGGAGGAGTTTCGTGTGGCGCGCGCGGAACCCGAGTCAACACGAGAGAGAGAGAGAGAGAGAGAGAGAGAGAGAGAGAGAGAGAGAGGGAGAGAGGGGGGGGGGGCAATAGAGCGAAAGGGAGGAATACCTAGCGCGCGAAAGAGTTCCTGGTACGGTCCCGCTGCATTAATTCTTTTACCGACGACGTATGCGGGGGTTATATTAGCTTTTCCAGCTATATCTGTGTGCCTGTGCGAAGTTGTCTATCGGTGTGTTGATGTCTTACTCGCTAAGTACTGCGTATACTTCGTGAAGTTGTATTACGTTCTAAAGCTAATGTTATTGGTTTCCACGGCAACTATTATTCAAAAGAAAAATCAATCTTTTAGTTCACTTCTACATTTTTCATCAAAGAATGATGAACACGATGGACAACCAAAAGTGCATCTTAGTTGATTTTGTGAATGAAGAGAAAATTGCTACTGGATATGAATCGTGGTTACCAAAAAGATCTTGATGATATTATCCATGATAAAGCTGATATCATCATCTCATGGCCAGATTGTGAAATCACTTCCTCCGCTAAGGTTATGGAGAAGATGTTGAAGAAAGCCAATATTAGAAAATATGCAGTTCGAATTTTAAAAAAAGGAAGTGAGTATGAAATTTCCGTGTGTCTCTCAGCCATTCGTTACGTTCGCGTGCGTGTTTGTCAGCTTCCGTATATACCGCGTAACTTTCGTGCGCAAATCGCGGTACATCAATTGCTTTGTACATTTAACTCTAGTGTTCTAATACAGTTTGATATTTCGAATTTGGTTGCATAATTATTTCGTATATCTGTCCATTTTTCTCTCAGATACCGTCGTCTTTGTGGGAAAACAACTCATTTTCATGTTTGAGCCCCGGTTGCGCGCTTTTGTTTAGACTTTTCCTCTGAAGTCGTCCGGCTGCAGCACATTTAAAGCATGGTACACGCTTACTATTGCACCTTTTTTTAATGACTAGAGTATTAGATGCGCATAAACATGCATAGACTATCCATATTAAAAACTTATGAAAGAAATTGCACATTTAAAATGTAAAAAATGACTAGAATATTGAACATTTAAAAAGTAAAAAAAAAAATGACTAGAATATTACACATTTATAAACTAAAAAATGACTAGAATATTGCACATTTAAAAAGTAAAACATGAATATAACATTGCACATTTAAATAGTAAAAAATAACTAGAATATGAATTAATTATTTCTTTCATGTAGATTGGGTAGAGATCCGAAATGCCGAGAAAAATCTTGCCAATGCAGGCGTTCTTGATTCCACAAAATCGCAAAGAAAATTGAGTCACAGCAAGTTTTTCGCAAGTGGTAAGGATGAAGACGGAAAAGACAAAAGCAGTGCAATGAATGAAATGAAAAAAAAGACGAAAAAAAAGAAGCAAGCATGAGATTATTATTTGATACTGTCGGCGAGAAAGAAATAGTAAGTATTCTTCAATATTTCTTTGTTTATTATATGAATAACATTAAATGTAAATATATCTGTATATTTATTTATTTCATTATTTGATAGAATAAATCGAGCGAAATACCCGAAGAAAAGAACAGCAAGAACAAGGATGCTGCATTGGACTTCGAGTCAGATATTGTCACTAAATCTTCTCCAACGAAAGAGTTAACCTCTGATAGAAACACGTCATTATCTCCGATGGATTCCTCTTTTAAGGATGTTGCTGGCCCTAGTACTATAACAAATAAGTCATCTGCTAATGAACAATCAGTAGAAATGGAGGATTGCTCCGACACTGATGAGGAAGTCCCTGAAGAATCTGGAGATGAGGCCGATAAAGAAAATCGTAATGCAACCAAATTCCAACAGAGTCCAATCCACGAAAAAATATTGAAGCGGAAACAAATTTAAAAAGAAAGATCTCAGACTTGGAAAAGGACGATGATTCTACAAAAGAGGTTCCTACAATTGTTTAATACTTAAATTCATGAATATAAATGAGAGAGAGAGAGAGAGAGAGAGAGAGAGAGAGAGAGAGAGAGAGAGAGAGAGAGAGAGAGAGAGAGAGAGAGAGAGAGAGAGAGAGAGAGAGAGAGAGAGAGAGAGAGAGAGAGAGAGAGAGAATTTGTTTAGTTATTAAATTAATGAATGTCCTTTTCGAATAATTTTGAATACTTACATAACTTTCTGTACGTCAGAATGAATTGGCTTCTCATGTTGCTTAAAATAAGACCGTCGATATATCTTGGAAGTTATTGTATGTGTGTGTGCGTACGAGGAAAGTCATTGTATGTGTGTGTGCGTGCACGTGTGTGTGTGTGTGTGTGTGTGTGTGTGTGTGTGTGTGTGTGTGTGTGTGTGTGTGTGTGTGTGTGTGTGTGTGTGTGTGTGTGTGTGTGTGTGTGTGTGTGTGTGTGTGTGTGGGTGTGTGTGGGTGTGGGTGTGTGTGTGGGTGTGGGTGTGGGTGTGTGAGAGACCAGACTTGTCACGAGCCGTCTTATGCGACGTCGGTTATACGTCTCGTGCTTTTGCCGGCGCTTGCAGAGTGCGCAACTCATAATTATTCTGTATGGTAGCTTGAGTATGTCCGCTACGTCAGTGGGATAAGCCGTTAATATGAAGACGTCGTCGAGGCGCGGCAATAAAAAGCTATAGATGAATTCCAGCCCTTAGATTGACTGGATATGAAAATGGGCGTTACTCGCTCGTCCGTCGGCTCTGCGGCCACCGTATGTCGAAGGTTGATGATCTCGCCGATTTTAGAGAATGTTGGTGCGATGCTACCACTCAATCCCCAAGCTGAAGTTCAGGGCTGTTGGGATATCTGCCCGGCCCTCTGACTAGTGTCCACATCGCTGCTTTATACGATACTGAGGTAGAGACGTCTTTCCAACTTAAAGTTGGGTCTTCCAGAGTATCGTCGGTCGTGAACTGCCTTCTTCCTGCGGTTGACAAAGTTTACCACGACGAGCTATTTATACTTATAGTTCTCTCATTCTCTTATTTACTCTACCGCTTTCTTCGGTATTATTCCGTCGCCTGCCGCTTACGCATGGCTCCTGCCGGCGCGCTGCATCCTTCGGCTAACCTTGCGTGTGGTATGTTTGTATGTGTAAAAGCACACCTGTATATGGAGCTTATCTCCGACACAAAATGAAAATGAGAAATCTTATGACATAAGGTGTAATAAAATGTTTAGAATGATTATATTTTATTCAGATATTGAATATTTTTAGCTGTTTTGAAAAATATAATGCCATAACATTATATTTTTAGGTCATAAATGCACTTGAGTCCTCATCAAACGACCAGGACAAAAAATCCAAAAAAGTACGTTAATTTTTTTTGCTTATATAGGATATTTATACCTAATTTTAAAATGTTTTTTCCTTTTTAGAAAAAAGTTAATGAAGTTGAGCTCGATGCTAGCGGGATCATGGTTTCTAAAGTGAAATTGAAATTATGCTCTAGAAAAAGCATTAAATCGTTTACGTCGGACGTTTTGAGTTGAGCAGTAGTTGTACAGATGTTCTAATATTGTAGTGATATTGTGTTTCTGGAGTTTTACAATAGTTTTACTGTTACTGAAAAATAATTAAAATAAAAGACATTTTTCCAAAGTTGAACAGTTGGCGCCAATAGTTGACATATAGTTTAATATCACTAATCATTTGAGTATAGTTTCTCTACAGTTTTAAAAATACTACTGATAGGAAATAGTTTTGCCAGTAGTTTTGCCAGTAGTTTTGCCAGTAGTTTTGCCAGTAGTTTATTTTCGTAAGGGGATACTGCATTTTCTGTGTGTTTTTCAAGAAGTTTTCAAGAAAAAAAGTTATTTTCTCCATACTGGCTAATTGAGTATATCTGAAATTGGATATACAATCCCTCTGTATATGCAGCGTTGTGTGTGGACATTCTGGTAAACTTTAAGCGAGGGTCGGGAGGTCTTAGTTGGAAATGCACATGCGCTTTTTCGACTTTTCATTCCAAAGATCCCTTTCCATTCTCTACAAATATCTTAACTTTACATCTATCTACTCCCTCTGTTCCTGGCAGGTCGATACTGCTATCCTCATTCCTATACTGCTTAACACTTTATTAATATATTTTGTTTTGCCCTAGGCGAAGAGCTCTTGCAGAAGACAACACGTCTTCATATAATTCTACTCTCCTCCAGGGCAGTCAACGCAACTACCAAGTCCTGAAGACATCAGCTAGACAAACATATCGTAGAAGTGAGAGCGAAGGTGTATATAAATATAGTTTGATCTGTGCCAGACTCGAGTAAGTACTTCACTTCGGATTTGGACTTTATCTTGTAGTACCGCCGAACCTAGTCTCCAACATTCCATCGGTCTATTCCTCTGTTCCTGGCAGTTCGATAGTGCTATCCTCATCCCTACTGCTTAACACATTATTAATATATTTTGTATTGCCCTAGGTGAAGAGCTCCTATAGAAGACAACCCGTCTTCATATAATTCTACTCTTCTCGAGGGCAGCCAACGCAACTACCACTTCCCGAGGACATCACCTAGGCGAACACAACGGAGAAGGGAGGGCGGAAGTGTACAGTTGAATGTAGTTTGCGCTCCCGCGTGAGACTCGAGTAAGTACTTCACTTCGGGTTTGGACTTTATCCTGTAGTATAGCCGAACCTAGCCTCCAACTTTCCATCTGTCTACTCCTCTGTTCCTGGCAGGTCGATACTGCAATCCTCATTAGTATACTGTTTAACACTTTATTAATATATTTTGTTTTGCCCTAGGCGAAGAGCTCCTGCAGAAGACAACACGTCTTCATATAATTCTACTCTTCTCCAGGGCAGCCAACGCAACTACCACGTCCTGAAGACATCAAGTAGACAAATATATCGTAGAAGTGAGAGCGAAGGTGTATATAAATATAGTTTGATCTCCTGTACCAGACTCGAGTAAGTACTTCACTTCGGATTTGGACTTTATCTTGTAGTACAGCCGAACCTAGCCTCCAACTTTCCATCTGTCTACTCCTCTGTTCCTGGCAGATCGATACTGCAATCCTCATTCCTATAATGTTTAACACTTTATTAATATATTTTGTATTGCCCTAGGTGAAGAGCTCCTGCAGAAGACAACACGTCTTCATATAATTCTACTCTTCTCCAGGGGAGCCAACGCAACTACCACGTCCTGAAGACATCAACTAGACAAACATATCGTAGAAGTGAGAGCGAAGGTGTATATAAATATAGTTTGATCTCCTGTGCCAGACTCGAGTAAGTACTTCACTTCGGATTTGGAGTTTATCTTGTAGTACAGCCGAAACTAGTCTCCAACTTTCCATCGGTCTACTCCTCTGTTCCTGGTACTTCGATACTACTATCCTCATCCCTACTGCTTAACACATTATTAATATATTTTGTATTGCCCTAGGTGAAGAGCTCCTGTAGAAGACAACACGTCTTCATATAATTCTACTCTTCTCGAGGGCAGCCAACGCAATTACCACTTCCCGAGGACACCACCTAGGCGAACACAACGGAGAAGGGAGGGCGAAGGTGTAGTTGAATGTAGTTTGCGCTCCCGTGACAGGCTCGAGTAAGTACTTCACTTTGGATTTGGACTTTATCATGTAGTATAGTCGAAACAAGCCTCCAACTTTCCATCTGTCTACTCCTCTGTTCCTGGCAGGTTGATACTGCTCTCCTCATCCCCACTGCTTAACACATTATTAATATATTTTGTTTTGCTCTAAGCAAAGCGTTCCTGCAGAAGATAACACGTCTTCGTATAATTGTACTCTCCTCGACGGCAGCCAACGCAACTATCACTTCCGGAGGACATCACCTAGGCAGACACGACGGAGAAGTGACGTCGAAGGTATAGTTGAATGTCTGCGCTCCCGCGACAGACTCGAGATGTAGTCTAGGCGCCAGGGGGGTTTCCGTGGCCGGTCGATGTCTGCACTTCCACCAAAGCTTTTCTTACGTATTTTTGTCTGCTTATTCTGAATTTCTAAGGTGGACAGTCGCCAGTCTGTTAGTTTTTTGTTATTAACAATTTAATTGTTTAAATTGCTGCCAAATCAATATGATTAATTATAACTGAATCCTAACTACCTAAAACTGTAGTAAATTGATCTAGAAATATGCTCATTTTTTCAGGATTGAAAAATTTTGATTAGAACCCAAATTATTGCAAATTTAGTGCAATAACTCGCGAATTCGAGCGCAATCGTGCATAATTCTAGATCAATTTACTACAGTTTTAGACAGTTAGCATTCAGTTATAATTAATCATATTGATTTGGCAGCAATTTAAACAATTAAATTGTTAATAACAAAAAAACTAACAGTCTGGCGACTGTCCACCTTCGAAATTTAGAATCAGCAGACAAAAATACGTAAGAAAAGCTTTGGTGGAGGAGTGGACAACCATCGGCCACGGAAACCCCCCTGACGCCTAGACTAATGTCAGTATTTAGGGCACACCTGATTTTTAGGTACGAATTATATCTCCCCAAAAAATAACAGTTTTCTGCAGGTGCACACGAAAAGAAAACTCTTACTGCTACAGTTAAAACGGCTTACTCGTGGAGTATAGGAATTCCTTTACTATATAAGTAAGGTGGTTTTAGCAATCTTGGTAAGGGACCCATACTTTTATGGTATGGGTCGCTTACTTTTAAAGTATGTTGCTTTTCATACTACAACAGTTACACAATTATACGATCGTTGGATCAGCAGCATGTTACCGACGTAACAGCGTCACACGATTTTAGTATACATTGCTTCCACCTTCAATTGTAAGGGAGAAATACTATAGCGGTAACGGTTGCTACCTGCTAATACGGAAATCACAACTATTATAAGGAAGTGTTACTTATCGATAATTGAAAGCATCGAATGCGGTCTTTGGGGTGGTCAATGATGGATTCTAGGTGGTTCGCTCCGTAGTTTTTTGCATTAAAATATCAGGGCACATCTAATACGCAGTGCAGGTGTTCAGGGTAGCCGATGACGAGGTCTAGGTGGTGCGCTTCGTAGTCTTTTGCGTTTGGATATCAGGGCGCATCTAATACGTGGTCCAGGTCTTCGGGGAAGCCGATGACGATATTTAGGTGGTGCGCTCCGTAGTTTTTGGCTAATAGGTGTTGGACATGTTAAAACTTAAAGTATTACTAATCACGTAATTTTATACTATAAGTAAAAATCGTGATTATAAATAAATACTCGAACGTAATTATGTTCAAATTGACATGTGTTTATAATAAAAAAAAATAGTAAATAAAAAAATGCGTATAGGCGAAATACGCACAATTATTCATAATAAATAATGCGTATATGCGAAATGCGCACAATTATTTATCATACAAAAATGCGTATAGGCGAAATACGCACAATTATTTATAATAAAAAATGCGTACAAGCAAAATACGCACAATTATTTACAATATCAAAAATTTGTATAAGCGAAATACGCACAGTTGTTTATAATGCAAAAATGCGTATAGACGAAATACGCACAATTATTAGTTATAAGGAAAGGTGTATGGGCGAACATATTTAATTATAACAGAAAAGAATTACAATTACATGAGTTTATTTAGTTATCTATTTATAAGAAACTAGATGTCTTGACACAAGATTAATTCTTTTCCGTTTTTTTTTTTCAACAAAACTCATTAAATTTGAAAAGAAGCTAAAGAAACTTATGAGCCTAGCTCAATGAAATTATAGTAGCTCTACTTTTGCCAATCATTCAGTAGCATGACAAGTATAATGCAAAGTAATTATTAATGACAATACTTCTAAAAATACAAATTTTGTTAAAATGTCCAATTTGCAGTTATGCATTTATATGATGGAAGGTGTATATTTTAAAATGCCGATCAACTTAAATACCATACTCAGGTTCATTTGAAGTTCAATCCTTGGTCTCAAATTTTGTTACACCTTCCTGTTGTTTCAGGTATATGGGATATTTCACGTGAAGTCAGCAGCTCAGAATTTTGAAATCGCTCAAAACTCGTTTTCTTTTAGTTTTTATGAACAAAAAATGTTCCTCAAATTTTAGGTCGATATTTGCAAAAATAAAAAAGCTATGCAACATTGAAAATTCAAATTTTTTTGCAATTTTTGGTTAAAATCCAAGTTTATTCATTTTTTAACTCAAAATCTTGAAACTTTTTGCATAGTACATTGATTGGCAAAAGGTTTGCATTTTTTCTGTAGAATGTGCCAGTATTTATTTTATGACCCTTTTTGAAAGTCTCTGATTGGCTGCTTCTTAGTATACCTTCATCAAAGGATATTGAGGCTGCGGCCAAATATTCTTTATTCGACAAATTTTTTTTTGTAATGTGTAATTAGGTATCGCTTATTGTGTAAGCCTAATATTATTGAAAATAGATATTTATAATGTTCTATTTGATGCTCTAACAAAATTCAGTGATACAGTCCATGCCATAAGATGTATGAATAATGCTCAGTTTCATTAATCATGTTATCAAAAATTGAAATTATGGATTTTTCTTGATATTTCAAAAAATTGTAACTTTTCTCCCTTTGCTCGGCCAGTATTGATCAAAAAAAGCATTTTGAAGGGTTTTCGAAGAAGAATACAAAAAAATTTGTCGAATAAAGAATATTTGGCCGCAGCCTCAATATCCTTTGATGAAGGTATACTAAGAAGCAGCCAAGCAGAGACTTTCAAAAAGGGTCATAAAATAAATACTGGCACATTCTACAGAAAAAATGCAAACCTTTTGCCAATCAATGTACTATACAAAAAGTTTCAAGATTTTGAGTTAAAAAATGAATAAACCTGGATTTTAACCAAAAATTGCAAAAAAATTGAATTTTCAATGTTGCATAGCTTTTTTATCGATCTAAAATTTGAGGAACATTTTCTGTTCATAAAAAACTAAAAGAAAACGAGTTTTAAGCAATTTTAAAATTTTGAGCTTCTGACTTCACCTGAAATATCACATATATTTTTAACAGCAAATATTTAAAATCTACCAAAAGATAACTTGATTTCATATTGATATTTTTTTATGGTTAGATTGAATAAAAAAATAAAAACTGAAATTTGTTTAAATTTCAATAAACAATTAAACCCTCAACCAAAAAAATAAAAATCAAATCTAAACTATCTCTTGGTAGAAATTTTGTAAACTACATCCAGAATATGTACAAAAAAGTGCAGTACCGTGCAACAAAATTTCAGATGCAGGTAATATTTTGAAAATCATAATATTAAATTCTGAACAAGACTTGAGCTGCTGCTGTCACCGTTTGGTTTATTAGAACCAGCTAGTGGAACCATGGTATCAAAAGAAACTACGCAGGTTACAAAAGTCCGTGCGCGCAATCCGCAAGCTGCCTCATGTAAGCTGCGTTCGGTAACACCTACACCTCGCATCCGACCTGTGCCGACACCTGGACGTAAATATCTACGGAGCGCATCACCCGGACTCCATCATCGGCCATCTAAACACCTAGACCTTGCATCCGACCTGTCCCTTCACCTGGACACAAAAACCTACGGAGCGCACTACCCGGACTCTACTCACTAAAAAACCATAGTTGTAATGTGATTCATTTATTATAAAGTGTATTTAACATGACTAAGATAACTTTTTCACAAAATGTCGATATTGTAGAAACTAGATGTTGTCACTATAAACAACTATTGATAAATTACCGGAATCTTTTTTGTTTCTTTACTGATTTTAGATTTAGAAATACTATTTATGATGGAAACCCTTCATGAGTCTATACATTACTCCAAAAACAATAAAAAATGTTTGTAGTGACGATATCTAGTTTCTAAAATATCGCCATTTTACAATAAGTTACTTTAGTCATGTTAAATACACTTTATTTATAATACATTGACTATCTCTATCATTTTAAATAAATAAATCATATTACAACTATGTTTTTTTTTTAATTTTAGGTAACTTCCACATTTAGCACTGCTTTGACTAGAGAGTCCGAGGAGAACTACCTTAATAAAAAAAAAAAAAAACAATTTTTTGTGGCCCAGTTCATTTAAAGAAGCAAAGAAAATTTTAATTTTTGTGCAAATAATTGAATGTGTAAATTCATAACTAATAAAATGCAAAACTTTCAGGTTTTACGTCTGACTACCTGTGGTCAGATAGCAGATTTCCCATGGATCCGCAGTTCCTCAATCTAATTCAATCGCTTTATGCATCAACCGCATGATAAGGAGTATCCGGATCTCTGCCAGCTGCCGATTTCTCACCGGCAATATTTACACCTACGTTGGCAGCATACTGATTGCCCGGAACTCCTTCAAATTCTACCCAATTTATAATCCGAAGTATATGAATCTTTATCAGAAACAAAGGCTCGGTCCGAGCATATCGCCGCACATATCCACGATAGCCTACGCAGCATATCACTGCGTGCTCAAGAAGAAGAAGAATCAGTGCATTGTGATAAGTGACGAGAGCGGTTCCGGTAAGACCAAGTCAACGAATTCTCTGCTCCATAATCTCACCATCCTGAGCCAGAAGGGCTCACCCGCTCGCGGGGTCAAGCAACGATTCTCAGCGCCGGACCCGTGCTCGAGGACTTTGGTAACGCGAAAACTGTACACAAAAGATGAGACCACTTTGCTTGCATATTCAAGTGCACTTAGTGTTATCAAGAGGACTGTCAATCAAGAGGACTGTAAGCAAGAAGACTGTCAATAAAGAGGACTGTAAGCAAGAGGACTGTCAATCAAGAGGACTGTAAGCAAGAGGACTGCCAATCAAGAGGACTGTAAGCAAGAGGACTGTCAATCAAGAGGACTGCCAATCAAGAGGACTTTGCCAATCAAGAGGATTGTAAATCAAGAGGACTTTGCCAATCAAGAGGATTTTATCAATCAAGAGGATTTTATCAATCAAGAGGATTTTATCAATCAAGAGGATTTTATCAATCAAGAGGATTTTATCAATCAAGAGGATTTTATCAATCAAGAGGATTTTATCAATCAAGAGGATTTTATCAATCAAGAGGATTGTAAATCAAGAGGACTTTGCCAATCAAGACGATTTTATCAATCAAAAGGATTGTAAATCAAGAGGACTTTGACAACCGAGAGGATTTTTTTTGTTTAAGAGGATTTTATCAATCAAAAGGATTTTTTCGATCAAGAGGATATTCTTAATCAAAAGGACTTTTTAATCAAGAAAACATTTTCAATCAAGAGGATTTTATTAATCAAGAGGATTTTTTCATAATTTTTTAATTAAGACAAGTATATAAACCAAGAGGATTATTTTAGTCAAGAGGATATAGTAGATCATGTACAAAAAATTTCAAGAATAAGAGGAATTAATTCTCAGCTCGGCTTCTCACATTAGTAGGCAATTAGTCTCAGTGCTGAGGGAGCTCTGTCTAAGCATCTGGAATTGCCTCGGTAACCAAACGTTCTTCTACGTATTTTTAGGCGCAGAATTTTGATTTGTCTTTAAGCTTAAAAATGGTCATTTATTTTGGTACTAATAATTTTATCCAAAAAATTTGCTTTTTTTATTTAAAATTTAAATTCAGAATAAAAAAAAACGTCATTCTATTTTAAGAAAAAAAAAATACGTTGAAATAATGCCTCAGTAAACCAATCAGAATAAATGATCTGTTTATTAGTTATTAACAATTACATGGCAATTCACTGTTTTTGTGTTTACCAAAGCATGATACATTATTTCAAAGTATTTTTTTTCCTTAAAATGAAATGTTAGTTTTATTCTAAATTTACATCTTATAAAAAGAGCAATTTTTTAAATAAAATTGTTGGTGACAAATTCACCGTTTTTTAGCCTAGAAACCACCAAATTTGAATTCTGCGCCTCAAAATATGTAAAAAACGCTTGTTTACTGTGTCAACTCCGGTCGGAAACACGCCATAACGGTGTTATGAACTGCGTTCACGCGAACGAGTATCGTTGCATTTAGGGTCACCCTACAATGATTCCGGAACATTCCCACAAATAAATAATAAGATAATTTAAATAAATACCAAAGATTAATCTATACATTGTTTACTTAATTAACCAAGTTATAAACAAGTAATTAACGATAACTCGAATAGAAATTGATGATAAACAAGCGATACTGAATTTGTTAACTAATTAACTTTAACAAATAATAATTGCGCCCGTATAGCAATGCGTTAACAAACAAATTGGGATTTAGCAATAAATAACGATAATAATCTGCGATTAAATTAATAGCTATTGCGATAATGAATAATAATTACGTCATCAATACTCAAGATGAACCGTAATAATAATAATAGTTAGGGAAAAGCTCGCTCAGGTAGGGAAAGCTCTATTTTTAGGAGGACAGTCAGCAGCACGACAATCAACGGACAATCAATTCCCGGAATCCATTAGCCAACGGCTCAGCAGCGCACAAACTATTCAGAGAAGGGCCATTAGCGAAGGGCCTCTGGAATGCACGACGGTTGAACATGGCAAGGAACGAGCTATGAGTCATCAACAGTCAACAACTCTTGGAATTCGTTGGGCAACGTTGCATCAGCTCGTGGATCCATGACGCAACCAACTCGAGGGGCTACGAACATAACGGCTGGCAGAGTAGCAGCCAATCAGAGACTAGTAACCGCTTTCCGTCGCCAACCGTCATTCGCCGCTCAGTGCTCTCGACCTTACTTTCGGGTCTGACGCCCCTAGCTCCAGGAACTACGAAAATGACATCGAAATTTCGCAAAAAAAAAATGCACAAAATTCCGGAATCGTTAGAAGATTTTGCAATTCTAATTTAAAAAACTGCGTATTAAATATTCACTTTGCAAAAAAATAAAAAACATCGACCCCGCGAAAAATTACAATTATAGAGTTTTTATTGTAATTAAGAGCTAAAAATCATTTAAAACCAATGTCAATCGTTTGCAAATTAACTGCGAAATCCAAAAATATAATAATATGTGCAGATATTCGCAGTAATTTCACTAAAAATAATTATTTTGTTATTGGAATAGGTTTGCGTGTCCAGGAACCACGCGCGCATGCACAGGTCCGTTTGGGCGCGATATTCAAAATTATGAATATTAATGGCCTCAAATAAATGATTACAAAACAAAAAATATTAAAATCTGTGTAATTGTTAGAAGATATTCCAATCTCTATTTAAAAAAAAAATGTATATTAAATATTTACATTGGAAAAAATATAAAAACTGTCGTGGCGAATGGGCTGAACGTAATTTCTAGCAACGAAATAGAATTATTGAAGGTAAAAACGTTAAATAAATGGCAGTAAAAAATGTTAGAAATTTCATAGTTATCAACTATTGAAAATTTGTAAATGAGTACTGCATTAATATCGTTGTTTAACTCTCTTATGACGCACGCTCAGGAGATATTCATAAACGAACGAACGCACTTTAACTGTAGAACGTTTCAAAGCGTTAGAGTTGGTAACAATGAGCAATGGTTGCCAGACTTGAAAAGTTCAAAATGAGCAGCTGAGCCAGACGTTATTAAGTCATATTTATAGTATAAATAATTAAATTTATGTACAGAATTTACTATAAAAATAAAATGAACTATCTATGTTGTGGGCTTTGAAATTCAATGGAATCCTCTTGTGACTATTTTACATTTCTGTTCTCGTCAAATGATCATTCGATAATCGAAAATTCGACAGCTGCTTACTATATAAATACTCCTCCCTGTTTTACCTACAGATACATTTATCTACAGATACATTTATAGCTCGTCTGCTATAATACCAATGTAAACACATCAGTTGCACTTGCATAGCGATAGCTCATATAAGCAGTGATTTTTTTTTTGTATTTCATTATTTGCATTTAATGTTGAAACGGGAAGCCTGGGGAAATCTTTTGTAATTCCGCGAACCGAACCCTAGAACACGGTGCCGTCGAGTGCTACTTCTACGACGAGCACTCGGGGTTGATGTTCTCTGGATCCCTGTTTACAAATGTCGAGTCCACGATTGAACTCGACTTTTCCGTGTGCCGGAAAGGGTTAATACTCGCGCTAGCTAGACGCGAGGCGCGGCCACTCAGAATGATCGTCGTCTCGGTTCGACGATCCCGCGGAGGCGGCGGTATCCGGGAGAAGGTTAGGTGAAGGTTAATAAATAACGAGTGGTCTTGGTTACATTCAAAACTATAACAAGATCTATTCTCAGTTATACTATACAAAATACGCGTCGCGTTGCGTGTTGACAAGAAGGCGGGAGATCTGCCGCTCGGCGCGGGCGGATCGAGGTGATTGTTTTTCGCTGGGCCGGCGATCAAGACACCGGCCGCTCGCCGCTGCGAGCCGAAAATACAAATCAATCGCTGCGCGGAAAATAGGCGAAGAGTCTTACCGGGAGGGGAGTGCACTCCCCTCGTCGCTCGCTCACAAATCCGCTCCTGCGTCAGGCCTTATCCTCCGGTCGACTTCGGAGTGTTCAGGCCGAGTCCTAACGTCCAGCGTTCACCTACAGACGCTTCGGACCCCAGGAGTGGCTCGGATTGCTCACGTGCGCTGCTCTTCGTGGTCGGTACGTGTACGGGCGCTGCTCTGCACCGGCGAGGACGCACGATACCGTTTTCTTCGCGGACGATCAAATTAACTCGCGTACGCGCGGTTTGACAGCCCGAGAGAATCTGATTCAAAAAGAATCGGGCGCGACTTAGCAACGGTCAAAGTCGCGCCTGCCCCGCGCGTAGCTAACGCGAATACATCGTCCGAGCAATGTCAACACACGCTCGAGATACACGAATTCGCGGGAACGGAGCCTAACGGGTTCGATAGAATACGGAGGACCGAGATACTTATCTTCTCCGTATTTTATCTTGGAACCTCATTATACCCCTCTCCCAGACGTTGCGTAGCGGAAGAGAAGCAACTCGATACTGAGGCTCTCGTTCGATTCGAGTTTATGTCGTCATCAGCGGCAGAGACGACAGTTCCGGATACGCGCGGATCAGCTCGCGCACTAAACGGCTGATCAAACGATCCACATCGAGGGATCGTCCCGCGCACGCACACGGTGGGTCGCTCATCACCGTAATTCCGCTGAATTCCAACGGCGGTCGGGACCAGTCCCATGACGATTGATGGACCGGAGACGGTTGGCACTTCTGGCGCTGGGGCTCCGGTCGACAACTGCCGTCATTCCTCCTAGGTTGACTTGGCAGGTCGTCTTGCCTTCTTCTTGACTTCGTCTTCGGGCCCTCTTTCCGCTCCGGGCAGGCCCAGTGAAGGTGCGTTGGTGACCTACACGTCCAACACAATTTTCTGGTTGGACTCGGTGGTGGGGAGTTATATGCTCCGAGCGCGTTCCTCGATCTTGACGAGCGGTATACTCGACTATCCAACCCCTGCTGGATATACCGCTGTTTGGAACGTCGAGAGGCTACCGTCGTCCAAGGATTCGAACGTGTTCCTTGATTCGAACCCAGTCCACTCGAGGGTTTTCTGCCTTTATCTCTTTTGGATAACTTTGGAGGTCGTTGCATGGCCGCTGCATACGCCTCTTTCTTCCCTGTCGAGCTGGACTTTTGAAGACTTCGGGACAACTTCTTGTTGTCTTTAGTCCCTAGGTCCGATCGAGGTTGCTTTGCAGAGTGTTTGGCTGCACCTGCGGCTCGTTTCTTGTTAGGCGCAGCGGAATTATGAAGTGACGACATTTGCGCGCGTAGCTGGCGCAGCTCGTCGTGCAGTCGCCTTACCTCTTCGCTTAGGCGCCTAACTTTCTCCTCCTCCAATTTACGCGTCTGATTACATTCGCATTCGCAATGACGCTCGCCTTCTGCTTGCGTCGATACGTTGCGAAATTGCGAAGTAATCAGCGTTCGGTCCACCGGTTGTGTCGTCACCAGACTATTAATCTCTTCCTCGTTGCTCCTTGGAAGGCTTGTCTGCTCTTCGTCTTCAGGAGTCTGGGAATGAGTAATACAGCCGTCCGATGCCGATGTATTCCATAAACGGGCCATATCGGACGCTTCGGACCGGGGGAAGCTTGGAAAATCTCTCTTCCCCCAGGCTGCATTTGCTCCGTCGTCGTGAGCTTGGGAGTATTCAGCACAGCCGTTCGGTGCCCTCAGGCGGTCTGTATACGCCAAGCGACGTGAAGTGTCAGACTTCTCGAACAGGGGGAAGCTTGGAGAATCTCCCCTCCCCCAGGCTGTGCTTACTCCGACGTCGATTTCGTGGATGGAAGCTGAAGATGATGGCGATGGTGCGGTTGCTGCACAGCTGTCCGAAATCCATGTGCGGTCTGCATTCCCCGAGTGACTCGCGTTCTCGGATTCTTCGGGCTGGAAGGAGATCGGGGAATCTCCCCTCCCCCAAGCTGTGCTGCACCTTAGGTGCACCTGGACATCACCCGGTCCTCCCGCTGGAGATAAAGTGCTCCGTGGTGACGTAAGAGCCTCGTGTCTTACGTCGGGAGGACTGCCTGCTCTTTGGTTCCTCTGCAAGACATGTGTCCTTATGGAACTCAGCAAGTTGTTGTCGACTGCTTTGTTCGACGCCAATTGCTGAAACAGGCTGTGGGTTGAGGGATCGGCAATTCGGTTCACTTCTGGAGCGCCGCTTGTATTGAGGGTCGTCGTGTTGACGAACTTATTCCTGCAATCGAGCCTCCTTATGAACTGCTCGTAATCACTTCCACTTATTTCTTGTGTGAAGTGGGCTGGGTTGTAACTTCCCATTAGCCATTGAGCGATTCGCTTAGAATCCCCCTCGAGATGTCCGGTGCTTCTTAAATCTAGAGCTATATTTGCTTCTATTACAGCTTCAAAGCTCAGCTCTAGATTTTTGCGCCAATGCTCCATCTTATCGGCTAGTTCTTCTGGGGTCGATGATTCCATCTTGCGAAGCTAGACCGATTATATAAAAAATTTGGTGACGAATTGTGTGTGTATGCGCAACTAACTGCTGAGATTCTCTCTCTAATTGGCCGTCTGTTACGCAAATTACAATGTTAGAATTCTAACTACCACACACAATTGTCCCAAGCTGCTCGAGAATGACGTATCTCGATGCAGCTAGCTAGGGAGAGAGCGTGGCTATTCCAAAAAAAATTCGCGACGATAACGATTTAAATAATTCCCGCAACCAAAAAAAAGGAAGAAAGTATTCTCACTTTCGACCGGCTGCACGCACAGGCACGGTCAAACCAAAAAAAAATCGCGTGTAAATCGCTTTAAATCTCGCGTCAAAAAAGGAATTTAATTCTCGCCACATATGACGACGAAAACAACGATAATCGTCGTTTAAATGCTCTCGCCCTGGCTTTACAGCAGTTTAAAAGGCTCGGGCTCAGTATACACAATACTACCCGAGCATAAACATAAACACCTACAAAAACAAGCAATCTGCTGTTTTGTGTTTATGTTTCTATGCGTGCCGCGAGTCTTCTTGTCTGTTTGTTTACGCCCGGCACCTCGACTTGGCGAGTTTAAATCACTGCGCCTATCAGCTGTAACGGCTTATGGCCACTGGCCGTCTGCTGATTAGTCCGGTGCAGTGATTTGCGCGCGGGCGAATTTAAACGAAACGCGATTTGAATAGGCCGGTTTCGAATGTACCGGCCTCTAACCTTCTCCTTAAACCCAACACGTTAGGGCGCCATTTGAAACGGGAAGCCTGGGGAAATCTTTTGTAATTCCGCGAACCGAACCCTAGAACACGGTGCCGTCGAGTGCTACTTCTACGACGAGCACTCGGGGTTGATGTTCTCTGGATCCCTGTTTACAAATGTCGAGTCCACGATTGAACTCGACTTTTCCGTGTGCCGGAAAGGGTTAATACTCGCGCTAGCTAGACGCGAGGCGCGGCCACTCAGAATGATCGTCGTCTCGGTTCGACGATCCCGCGGAGGCGGCGGTATCCGGGAGAAGGTTAGGTGAAGGTTAATAAATAACGAGTGGTCTTGGTTACATTCAAAACTATAACAAGATCTATTCTCAGTTATACTATACAAAATACGCGTCGCGTTGCGTGTTGACAAGAAGGCGGGAGATCTGCCGCTCGGCGCGGGCGGATCGAGGTGATTGTTTTTCGCTGGGCCGGCTATCAAGACACCGGCCGCTCGCCGCTGCGAGCCGAAAATACAAATCAATCGCTGCGCGGAAAATAGGCGAAGAGTCTTACCGGGAGGGGAGTGCACTCCCCTCGTCGCTCGCTCACGAATCCGCTCCTGCGTCAGGCCTTATCCTCCGGTCGACTTCGGAGTGTTCAGGCCGAGTCCTAACGTCCAGCGTTCACCTACAGACGCTTCGGACCCCAGGAGTGGCTCGGATTGCTCACGTGCGCTGCTCTTCGTGGTCGGTACGTGTACGGGCGCTGCTCTGCACCGGCGAGGACGCACGATACCGTTTTCTTCGCGGACGATCAAATTAACTCGCGTACGCGCGGTTTGACAGCCCGAGAGAATCTGATTCAAAAAGAATCGGGCGCGACTTAGCAACGGTCAAAGTCGCGCCTGCCCCGCGCGTAGCTAACGCGAATACATCGTCCGAGCGATGTCAACACACGCTCGAGATACACGAATTCGCGGGAACGAGAGCCTAACGGGTTCGATAGAATACGGAGGACCGAGATACTTATCTTCTCCGTATTTTATCTTGGAACCTCGTTATAATGTAATAATATAAACAGTGACAGTTTATAACCCCCAAACATGCGAGTTCAACTATTCAGTGTATTTTTAATTTTTGGTCACTAAAATTATTCAATGGTCAAATTAGTGATTGAAAAACATTTACCAAGTTTATGTAATAAAGACTTGAAAGCAAGATACACATATGGACAATACGTATAATCAAGTAATCATGGAAAAAATGTGGTTTTCTCAACTTCTGTGTACTAATATACTTTTGACCAGGAGAATGTTGGCTTCTCAAGTTTCAATTGGGTTTTTATATTTCATATGATCTGCTGCATATTCTACATTCATCTTAGTATTACAAATAATTATACAACTGAGTATGATGTTTTAAAAAATTTAACAACAGAGGATGAATCAAAAGCACAAGAAGAGGATAGTTTTTAGCAATAACTTCCAATGGAATCGATACTGCTGTGGCAAGATTATACATAAACACATACAAGCTGCCAGATCTTATATTTTAACTGAGAAACTGTACAGGAAACTCAGTTTAAAAAAGGAGGAGAAATGAGAGATCCGATGGCTGTTCATTTTTTAAGTTTTATGTTGTTTTTCTTTTAATGCTTATTTCTCAAAATGTTATTTTTTAAAGTTTGTCGTCGCTTTCTGAAGCCAATACTCAATGGATTTACATGGGACAGGGCCTAAATTATTTGAAATGCATTAAGTTATGGGCCAAGTTTTGTAAATATAATTTTTTTGAGTAATAAATATTTTTTTGAGTAATCAATTTTAAAATCAGAAAAAAAGAGAACAAAATCACAAAAATTCTTAAAATCAAGCATTTAAAAATGGGTTTTCAGTTTCAAAAAATACTTAATGAAAAAATTTAACATATGCCCATAACTGAATGCATTTGAAGTAATTTAAACTCAGTCCCATGATAATTCATCAAGTATTATGGCTTCACAAAGTGATGACAAAGTCGAAATCTGAAAAATGCAATATCTCTGAGTAAAATAGGCCTAGAGATTGTGTCTTGGGCAATTTTATCAGAAATTTCGTCTACTTTTAGTATATAATTAGTACATATAACTAATTATATTTTAAAATACTTTTTTAGGTAGTTTGGGGCACCTATGTTTTACTCCAAGACCCCCTTAAAGAACAAGTTTGTTTATATGTGGTTTACTATGTTTTATGTTTGATTAAAATTGTATTTTATATGATACAGTAAAAAATTTTGTTTTCAAGTGGAATCGGTAATAATGAAGAAGTGGCGGAAGAAGCCTCCAGGTTGGCAGGCCTTTTCCCAGATGCAACGGAACATGTAGCAATGAAGCACGAACAAGTAGATGTAGCCTGGAGTGATGTTTTGGAGAAAGCTGCACAGCGCAAGAGCAAGGTGGTGCAAGCTGAACAATTGCAGGCATACTTTGACCAATACCGAGATCTTTTATCTCGGATAAATGAGATGGCTTCCAAAGTGCACCGAAACTAGCCCGGGATGTCCCAGGCGCGGAAGCTCTCATATCTCGACACAAGAACACATATTTTTATTTATTTTTTATTTATTTTTATTTTTATTTTTTTACTTAAATGCAAAATGAAAATTTTATTTTTAGTACAATTAAATCAGTTTTGATTATATTCTACATAAATTGCAAGTGCTACATTGACCATGTAATTTGCTCCTGCTTTTTTGCTGTATTTGAACTAGCAGCATCATTATAAATTAACCAATGTCCTTGAATACTTCTGCAATAGGCTACATAATGCCGTATCTTTTTATTATTTATTGGTTCTTCGAAAACACCAACCAGTAGTAATTTTCTTGTTCCAATATCTAAAGAGTCTACCATTGTTTCTAATTTGATCGAATCATTCTCATCATGATTAAATGCTGAATTTTCTGTGTTAATGCACAAAATGTCTTTCACTTCATATTCAGTTTTTAATTTTCCATTACATTTATTACAGTTTAAGATTTGTTTAAAACTGTTTTCAACGAAAACTGAAAAGTTCTCTGATTTAAGATCATTCAGAGATAATGTGATATAGTTGGAATAGTTATATGATACAAGACTACACCTTTCACAATAATTTTTTTTGAAAATTGTTGGATAAATTATTTTCTTATAAAATTTGCTAATAGGCTTTTTCCAACAAATTTTATTTTGATCATTATCACATAATTGTGATATTAGTTTCACTCTCTCAACATACAACTTTGCCATGCTGAATGACTGCACATATTCTTTTAAAATGTTCACAAATTGTGAAGAATTTTCACTCAATATTTTCATTGCATTTAACGAGTCTTGAAACTTTTGTATAGTAAAATATGCTGATATTAAAATTTCTAATATACTATCAAAAAATGATGATGTCATTATTATCTTCTTCATATTATTTACTGTGCGAGCTTTCAATAAATTATAATTTTTTATTATCTTTCGTTTTCTGGATGTTTTTGGTTTCTGAATTAATAAATTAATTTCAGGACAAGATCTCAACAGCGTTCCTCTTGGTTTCTTGGTTTTAACCGGTTTTCCTTGATTATTTGTTTCATTCATAGGTATATATTGTGCAATGAGACTTTCTGATTGACAGACAGGTTCTGATTCACAGGAATTGATGATTGATAATACAGATTCATCTTTGAAATCATCATTCATATCAATCGTATTATCATCAACATTGTGAGAATTTACATCAACACTACTTTCACTGTCATTGTCACTTTCTGTTTCTTCTTCCTCTTCTTTTTCTTCATTGTTAACATCCAAGTCATTGAGACCCATCCAATTTTCTTCATACTGTAAATAGCTGAAGTCTACAATATTATCCTTTATTCTTTCTGGTAATTTTTTATTTAGAAGACTGTTACGAACTTCCTGCAGAAGTAGATCACTGTAGTCAATAGTTTTCAGTAAATATTCATGTACTAAAACTTTAATCGTACTCTCAGATATCAAATAATTCTTTAAATAATCTTCATAATTTTGTATTACTTCTGTGAATGTTGAATCATTTTCAGAATGGCTTTTATAAAAAACTTTTGTCCAGACAACAAACTCAATGCAGAGTTTCATTGGGTATTTACAAAAATTTTCACTAAAATAAATATTTTGATCATCTTTTTGAACTTCATCCACTACTATGCACTCTTTGGCTTTACAAAAAATAATTTTTATGTAGTTTAGTATTACTTCACAGTTATTATAATCTAGTTTTATTTTATCGGAATTACCCAAATTATTTTTGCTATTTAAAATTGTAATGTATTCTTTATTGTAGTTTTCATGTATTTTTTGGCTCTCAATCTTTGATATTAAATACTTAAAAGCTTTGTGGGTATTTTTATTTTTTATTTTACTGTAACACAACAAAAATATATTCTCTAAAGTTGTTTCAAAATCATGTACATTTTCCTGACTACTTAATAAAATTATACAATAAATATAAAAATATTTTACAGATTCTAATAAAATGTTACGTATGCAATCCCATTGCATGACTTTTACAATTATAAGCTTTATATCTGTTTTAATTATACATAATGGTAAAATGCTATCTTCATAATTGTTAAATAATGTTTTAAAGCACATTGACAAATAGTTTTCATATTTTAAATTTATATTAAACACTGACATTGCAGCCATCAAATGTTCTTTATTATAATCTAATATTAATTTCTTTGGTATACGTAAGCTATCCCTTACGATTTCCATGAAAAATCTTATCAAAATAGATTTCTTGCTCTCTTCAGAAGTCAATTGACAAATCGGTATAAATTGATTATTTAGCTGGATGCCCAATGAAAATAAATTTATTGTTCCACTCCTTGATCCATCTGGTGCCACAAATTCTTCACAAAAACTTCCAATATTTGCAAACATAAATTCTTCTGTCTTTGGGAAATCTAATGCTAAATCAATGGTTTCGAAGGAATAATGGAAAATTGTGAAAGGATATGTTGAAAATTCCTTTATAGTTGGTTTATACAAAACATTATTTTGAATGTTGAGTAATACTATTTCTTCGTTGAATTCTTGAATCGACTCAGGCTCATTATCTTAATTTTGGCTTTAGTTTGCTCATCTAATAAATTCTTCAGTATGTTGTTTCTATTTTGAGCAACATATGAATGGATATTTCTAACAGTAATTTTATTTTCACTTTTATTTTTATTTAAATTATTGCAAATTTCACTCCATACTTTATCACTCTCTTTTTTTAAATTTGTTTCTTCATCAAAAATAATATGGTTCTTTAATTCCTGCAAACGTTCTGCATGGGACACCAACGGTTTTGGCTCTCTTTTTCCCATTTTAAACAAGTGTCTGGTCAAAATTTCGATAAGATCAATCGAAAATTCATTGAGATATTCTGGGAACTTAATAACATACGAACGCAGTCACATACATACATCACGGTATAAACACTTAAAATGGACTAATTGTGGACGGAAAATAGTTTTTATGCAGTAAATTAGTTACATTGTGGAGTGTTTTCACTCTGGTAAAAATAAAAGTTCAAAATCGTTCACACTTAATTTTGTAAAGTTTTTTATCTTAAGCATGCCAAACTCTCAAATAAGTGAATTCTCTGAAACGAATCTTGGCGTCAAAACAAAAAGCTTTACGCGGCTTAAGGCGCACCATACTTATGTAAAAAGTCTATAGAAAACGCACAGATATTGCAAATAAGACATCGTTAGACCCTTTAAACAAAAGTATTTTTCCCATTAGGTAAATATTTTTACAATAGTACAGTATATTTTTATATAGTACTAGCGTACTTTTACATAGCGTATTTTTACATAGTACTAGCGTTAATTAGCGCGCTACGCGCGCCTGTCTTCTTCTTTTGTTTACTTCTTTCGAACGCGCAAATTATATAAGGGACAGTATCAAGGAACGTCGCGGGAGCGTTCCGAAGGCAAGCAATATACGTTGAAATGGATGCCCAAGATTTTTATTATTTTTATAATATTTTTATATAGTAAATTTTTACATAGTACATTTTTATATAGTAAATTTTTATATAGTACAGTTATTTTTGTAGAACATAATGCCTCGAGAAGCAGAAGTTCCACCGGAATATTTACTGTCACAAGTTAAAAAATAGTCCATTTTCGAGAGAGGAAAATTAAAAGGTGAAAAAAATGCTGTATGGAATGACATAAAGCAGTCATTGAATTTGAAAATGTCTGCGAAGTCATTATTTCTATATGTATACAGCAACCGACATGGATGTTTAAATGAGTTGAAAAATTTCTTCAAAATAAAAAATAAAGAAATAACCAGAAAACGGCTTGAACAAGATGCTGATTACAGCCCTATTGAAAAATTTTCAAATCCACATAACTGTGAACAGTTAAACTTTGAAATCATAGTTCCTATGGATAAGTTAATCAAAAGTGTCTCAGACAAAACAAAACAAGAAGATTGGACTGACAATCTACGATAGGCAATTTGGGAAAATAAAAACTTGCCTTGTCCATTTAAACTGAATGGATACATTTCAAAAGAAAAATTCAAGTTTAATGGAAAGTGTCATGACTGTGGAACAGGTACCGTATATTATTGTTATTTCTTTTTATTTTGTAAATAAATAAGTCTTGATCCTTACATGGTACTGTTATCACAGGTGTTGTTGGTTATACTTATATCAATGATTGTAATGCGAAATTTGATATAAAAACATTTGCTACTCATCACATAGCACATAAAAAAAAAGCTAAACTAGCAGGAAAAAGAAGAAAAGAAGTAAAACAAATTTTGCTTACGAAAACAGCTATTGACTATCGAGAGGGGGAACTTGGCAAAGTAACAACAGAATATGAACCACCTTCTTTAAATGATACAAAAACCTATCGCAAGGCAAGAGAAGAAGCTCTTAATGAAGAAGTTGGTTATAATATTTACAAAAATTCATCAATATCCAACAAAAGATTTATAAATCAATGTTCCATTAGAAAGTTATCTCTAAATCCAATGTGTATCATGTACTGGAGCGAGGAACAAATAAATCTTTGGAACAAGTTACAAGATCAAATATTACCCGTCTCATTTGATTCTACCGGTGTAAAAATGTAGAAAATAAAGTAATCTATTATTATGTGCTAGTGATTGGTGTTGCAAACAAAATTATCCCATTGCTTCAAGCAATATTGTCAAGACACCATGTGCCAATATTAGAAGAGGTATTGAATAGATGGATTGATAGTGGTGCAAGAGTACCCAAAGAGATAACTACTGATGGCTCTTTAGCACTGCAGCATGCTATATGTTTAGCATTTAATAATATGACTTACACCAGTTATAACTTAACTTGTTATTTAAATTTAATAAATGAAAGTGAAGATATTCCAAAATGTTATTACAGATATGATGTTGCTCATCTAATCTATTACGTACAATTAAAAAGTGGAAGTGTTTTCATACATTGGATGCAAATATTGTGAATTTTTATTTGAGAAGTATTGGATACCTTACACAAGTTAAGCATTTAGAGGAATTTGTTGATATAACGACATCAGTTATTATAATTGCAACAGTACATTATATTATCAGAAGAAAATTCTGAATGTTATAATAGAAAATGTGCAATGATGGAACTTTTTAGAACTTACAACTATGATGAATTCACCTCATTAGTTAATCATACAGAATCATAAAAAGATTCTCAATCTCAAGATGAAGATACTGAAAAATTAGATAAGCCAATGAATAAGTTAACATTATTTATAAATAAACTATTTGAGGATGCTCTTTTATTATGTGATAGAAGTGATGAAATCTCCTACGATGGTAACATATACTATTGCCCAGATTTTAATAAGAATTTTAAAGCGCTTTGTTATACTTTTGTTTCTTGGACAAATGTCATGACAACTTACTTTAAGTTACCAAATTTAGCTGGTTCCTCATCAAGGTCAGAAGCCTACTTTAGAAGAAAGAAAGAGCAAGTGCCATGCCCATTGTCGATCCAAAAATTTATATTGAAAGATTGTAAGAAAATTCATTCTCTTACAAAATATGGATTTCTACATTCACATTCTGAACTCAAAATTGAAAAGAAAAAAAAGACCCATTTTTACACTTAGATTTAGAAAGTTTAAAATTAGCAGAAGTAGAACTTGTTAACGATCATATCCCGGTAATTATTTACTAATATTATTTCACTAATTTTATTATTGCTAAAAAACATTATTTATATTTCAAATTTAGATTTCAGATGATGAAATAATCAAAGTGTCTAGGAAAGATAATATTATAAACAGCACTAACATTAATTGCAAATATTCATCAACACCTAAGTCGACTTTAGTAGACAAATCAAACGATCAGATTATTCATTCTAATAACATTGAATTTGATATTATAAACAGCACTAATATGGAATGTAAATATTTATCAACACCTAAGTCAACTGTAATAGACAAATCAGATAATCAGATTATTGATTGTAGCAATATTGAATTTGATTCGTTTATAACCAATGATATTAATTTTGAAAACCTAGGGTTAACCAGAAACGATAAAACTCTTGGTTTTCAAAAATTTGAATTATTGGAATCCAGTAATCAAAGTGAAAATGATGAAACTTACATACGGAAATGGGTTGATGAATCAAACGATTCTAATGAGTCTGTTTTTAATTTATACTCTCCAGTAAAATTAGGAAATTTGATACAGAATGGCTTAATACTACCCGCTGTAAAATGTTCTTCGAATGAAGTAATTAAATTAATAAACACTTGTCCGATAGATAGCATTGTAGAAGTTTTCGTTGCGGCTTATTTAATGCCGACGTTCCGAAATTTTGTAATGAATATTTGTATAGCAAGTCAAACCTCAACAGGATTATCTCGAATATTCGATATTCTACATAACTATGTACAAAAATATTCAAGAGACAACTTTTACATCGAACGTGCTAAGTATTGCAAATTTTTGTATAGTGATCGTATTCAGAAATTATCTACATTTATACAAATTGATTGTAAAGATAACGTCACAAGTTTATTCGAAAAAATATTAATGAACAAAGATTCTATTATAAAACAAGTCGAATGCAAAAACTGCAATCGCAGAAATATTACAAGACTAAAAATTCAAGGAATTAACACAAATTTTATTGTAGACGAGAAATCGTTCCTAAACCTTCAAGAATATTTAACGTCACTTTATACAGCTAAAACGAAGTCATGCTACGAGTGCAAACTTGAAACGGCTGTAGTATCGTACACGACGAATGATTATTTCTGTGTAGAATTAGAGACAAATTTTTTATTACACAATAATTTAGAAGTAACGTTAAGTATGATACCCGCAAAATTATATATCTGTAAAGAAATGTACATATTAGTAGGAGTCATAGCTTTTACTCAAATATCAATAGGTGAACTGATGCATTACTTTACCTTCATCAAATTATCAAATGGAAGATGGGAGGAAAGAGATGATCTGAAAAATCAAATATTTTTACTCTCCAGTAGAAGTAGCAGAAGAATTAGACCTTCTCTTTTATTTTATATTAGATACAATGTATATAAATGTGACAATATTTTAAATCGCATTTAGAAAAAGATGATTTAAATGCCCAATATAGAATTTTCCGCCTATTATTCAGATGCGCTTCATGTCTCATCAACTCATTATTTTATATACTTTTCTTTTCCTCTGCTTTATCACGTTTAGTGATACGGAATTGTCGAAGCCCGGTGATCGTTGAGCGACTGGTGGTAAAGCTTCTCGTGGTGTATCGGCTGCTTATCACTAGAATGTACATATTGTTCCTGCTGTCTTGCTTGTGGATGTTGTGGCATCGTATGATGGTGATGACGATCATGTTGTTGCTGTTGTTGCATATACATTTGCAGAAATTCTTATTGAGGTTGAGAATCTGGTGATGACGAACTACGCCATATCCGTACTATCGGAGTTGTGATTGATTTCTGGCGGCTTTTTGCTTATTGGTGGTGTTACTGATATTGCTGTAGCTGTTGTTGCGAGGATTCGACTTGCGCTTTGTTAAGACTTACGGGAACATCATACCTGACAAGAGAATTTTTCCGTCCCATTTCGGGTGTCGAGGTATGGCTGATACCAGTATACGGGGCATCCTCCAACGTGATCAGGAGACAAACTTTGTATACCATACCTAAACCATTTTTTTGTGAATCATTGTAACTCATGATAAACTCAGAGGTAATTTTGCATTGAATGAAATTTTGTTCACCCAGTCTTCCATATCTTGTTTACTCGACGATAAGAATAAAAATTCCGAGCCATCTGTACATTTTAGTCGGAATACGTTCTTGCGTTTAGTATAAAATCTTTGGCATATTGCAAACTGCATTGAAAATATTAATTGGGGCAGTAGCAGCTTTGCTGTTTTGGAAATCGTCAATGTCTTTGAAGAAGCATAGTAATTATCCACATAGAACTGTAAATTATACAAGTTAAATGAATGTTAAATATATTTAATAAATTTATTCTTTGCGATATCTGTAAAATTTTAAAGCATAATTTGTAATTGTGAAGACAAGAATATACCTGTATATAGTATGGTTTCCAGGAACGAACGGCAACCTTTATTTAACACTATGTAACTCCTGTTTTCTTTCAAGAACGCATTGTATTTCAACAGGAGGCAGGGAGTCAACATTTTCTATCCTCTGGTGTTTTCTAAAGCTCTGCGCCCTACGCCGCGTTATAAAGTTAGGTATTCTTTTTGTATCCACTTTCATACTCTCAGCATATTCCGTACGATATTCCTTGCGTCTAGATATATGAGAGCTTCCAAATTCCAAATTCCGAATAATTTTTTTTTTAGACTCTTTCCGAGCATTAATTTAATTAAATCTCAGGGTACCTAGGAGGTTTCTCGACCCGCTAAGAACGTTTTTGAGGACTATTTCGGTGTACGACGACACCGTGATGCCCGGGAGATGACTTCCTCGCGAATCCTGTAGCGCGAATTTGATCGTTCCTGGGGGTTTTTCTGGCCGCTGAGCACGTTTTTGAGGACTATTTCGGTGTACGACGACACGCTGATGCCCAGGAGACGATGTCCGAGCAAGTCATAGCTTGTAGCGCGAAATTTATCGTACTTGGGGGTTTTTCGACCTGCTGAGCACGTTTTTGAAGAATATTTTGGGGTACGACGACACGCTGAGGCCCAGGAGATGATTTCCTCGGGAATTATAGCCTGTAGTGCGAATTTTATCGTACACACTCAGGTTCAGAAGATGATTTCCTCGCAATGCAATGGCGGAAAACCTGGGGGGTTTTTCGACTCGCTAAGAACGTTGTTGAGGACTATTTGGTGTACGACGGCGCCCTCTTGCCCAGGAGACGATTTTCTCGCAAATCATAGCGTCTAGCACAAATGACTGCACCTAGGGGGTTTTTGGACCTGCTGAGCATGTTTTGAAGATTATTTCGGGGAACGACGATACCGTGATGCCCAGAAGAGGATTTCCTTGCGACTTATAGCCTCTCTGGTAGCACAGTCTGACGCACTTTGCGCAGAGCATACACGGTATGCTTCGTCATTTTGCTGTATATCTGACAGGTTAGCGATTTCATTAGTAATCAACCAGTAGAATTGCAGCAGACTTATATCCTCTTAATTGCACTTTAGGGGTGGACATTTTGCACTTGACTGTATAGCAGAACTACAGCACACTTGCATTAGATAATTACGTTAAGTAATTATATATATATATATATATATATATATATATGTGTGTATGTGTGTGTGTGGGTGTGTGTGTGTGCATCTATAACTTAGAGCATACACTACTGGAGGCAGCCTGTCGTGCTCGAAAGTGTGGCCAGATGCGAAAGAGACAGCATCCCTACTGAAAAATCTCACGTGAGATCTCAAGTGAGAACTCATATGAGATCTCACGTGAGATCTCACGCCAAAATCTCATCTGAAATTCTGGTCCGCGATCTGGTAAAATCCCTTTAATGATAAAAAATCAGTTTCTGGGAATTAAGAGTCACCTACTAGGTTACGCCACCCCCCAGATAAGTTCAAAAATCTATGTTTTGAAGCTATTTAGCCATTTTTTTACATTTTTAGAAATTTTTCATATGAGATCTCACGTGAGATCTCACGTGAGATCTCAAGTGGAATCTCCTGTTACAAATTTCTCACGTGAAATCTCACGTGAGATCTCACATGAGATCTCATGTGAAAAATTTCTAGAAATGTAAAAAATGGCTAAATCACTTCAAAACATAGATTTTTGAACTTATCTGGGGGGTGGCGTAACCTAATAGGTGACTCCAAATTTCCAGAAACTAATTTTTTATCATTAAAGGGATTTTACCAGATCGCGGACCAGAATTTCAGATGAGATTTTGGCGTGAGATCTCACGTGAGATCTCATATGAGTTCTCATTTGAGATCTCACGTGAGATTTTTCAATAGGGATGTACTCTTCGATATAATGTTGCGTGCGAGCAAGAAAGATAGCACGTACTCTTCCCTATAATATTGCCTCTCTCGAACTGACCACGCTTTTCGAGCACGACAGGCTGCCTCTAGTAATATATTCTCTAAGATCTATAACAGTTATTTCCGGTAACTTTTTTGATATATAACCGTTATTTCCGGAAACACGCTGTTATTTACGGGAAGTACCGGAAAATCCCTATACCTATTATTGCTATCCGGTAAGTCCCGGAAATAACGCTTAAAGGCAGAAACTCAAAAAATTCATTTATAACACAAACTCAACACTATTAAGGTTGCAAACAGCAAGAATAGAGAACTATTATTATTTTAGTTAAAAATTAGTCAACGTGATTTGAGAAAATTGAAAGTTTAAGTGCAAATTTAAAGGTACCTACAGGGTTCTTGGGCATTCTGAGCACATTTTTGTGGTCTATTTCAGTGTGTAACTGCACCAACACGCCTCATCGACGAGATTTAAGAAAATTAAAGCTTATAGCGTACATCTAACAATACACACAGGATTTTTTGACCTTCTAAGCACATTTTTGAAGTCTATTTCAGTGTGTACTACTACAACTACTAAGCACATTTCTGTGGTCTATTTCAGTGTGTAATTGTCACAACACGTCTAATCAATGACTTTACAGATAATTGAAGGTTCTAGCCCAAATCTAAGCGTACTGACCGGGTCTTCTGATCAATTGAACACATTTTTATAAGCTTTCACACTGTGTATCTGCACCAACGTGCCTAATCAACAAGATTTCAGAAAATGAAAAGCTCCACCGTAAATAATCTAAGGCTCCCGCAGTGTTTTTCGAACTTCTCAGCATATTTTTGTGATCTATTTCGGTGTGTAACTACCCCAACGAGCCTCATTGACGAGATTTGAGAAAATTGAAGCTTATTGTGCAAATTTAAGAATATCCACAGCGTTTTTCGACCTTCTAAGGAAATTTATATGGTCAATTTTACTGTGTTATCACCCCAATACGCTTCATTGCCGAGGTTTTAGAAAATTGAAGATTATCGCGCAAATTTAAGGATACATACAGGGTTTTTGAGCCTTCTAAGAACAGTTCTGTGGTTTACTTAAGTATGCAACAGTACCAAGATTCCTAATAGACAAGATTTGAGAAAATTGAAAGTACACCATAAATTTAAGGCTACACACAGTATTTTCCGACCTTCTCAGCACATTTTTGTGGTCTATGTGAGTGTGTAACTACCACAACACGCCTCATCGACGAGATTTAAGAACATACAAGCTTATAGCGCAAAGCTCAGAATATCCACCGTTTCTTTCGACCCCCTAAGCACTTTTTTGTTTTCTACTTCAATGTGTAACTACCACAATACGCCTTATCGACGAGATTTCAGAAAATTGAAGCTTGTAGCGCACAGTTAAGGATACCCACAGGGTTTTTTCAACTACTAAGCACATTTCTGTGGTCTATTTCAGTGTGTAATTGTCACAACACGTCTAATCAAAGAGTTTACAGAAAATTGAACGTTCGAGCCCAAATCTAAGGGTACCGACAGGGTCTTCTGACCAGCTGAATACACATTTTTGTTGGCTTTTACAGTGTGTAACTGGACCAACGTGCCTAATCGACACGATTTCGGGAAATGAAAAGCTTCACCGCAAATCTAAGTTTACCCACAGTGTTTTTCAACCTTTTTAGCACATTTTTTTGTCTATTTCAGTGTGTAACTATCCCAACATGCTTCATCGACGAAGTTTTTAGAAAATTGAATATTATTGCACAAATTTGAGAACACCTACAGGGTTTTTGAACCTTCTAAGCACAGTTCTGTGGTTTAATTCAGTCTACAACTGCAGCAAGATTCCTAATAAACAAGACTTGAGAAAATTGAAAGTACCACCATAAATGTAAGGCTACCCACAGTGTTTTTTACCTTCTGAGAACATTTTTGTGATCTATGTCAGTGTGTAACTACCACAACACGCCTCATTGACGAGATTTAAGAAAATTGAAGCTTATAGCGCAAATCTCAGGATAACCACAGTTTCTTTCGAGCCCGTAAGCACATTTTTGTGATCTGTTTCAGTATGTAACTACCTCGATGCGACTCATCGACGAGATTTGAGAAATTTGAAGATTATAAGGCAAATCTAGAGATACCCACTGCGTATTCGAATTCTGAGCAAACTTTTGTTTCTATGTAATTGTGTGATTATACCAATACGCCTAATCGGAGAGATATGACATAATTTAAGGTTCTAACACAATTATAATTGTACCTACAGTGTTTTTTGACCAGCTGAACACTTTCCTGTTGTCTATTTCAGTATGTAACTGCACCAATACACCTATTCGGAGAGATTTTAGTCCATATAACTTACGAATCCAGTATGAGTATTGTTTAATAATCGTCCTTGCAATTTGGTTTGTTTAGTTGTATGATGCTATTATTGAGTAATATAAAATAGTTTATTATAAATTCTCCATAACATCGACAATATCTTTAATTTTGAAGAATACTTTACAATGGCGCTTTATAACATCAGCCCCCAGCTGCCTGTAAAAAATTAACACCTCTTTGTGTTAATGATGAAATTGGCGATTAATAGATGCCCAAGGCATCTGCGTGAGAAATGCATCAGATCATCTAAATGTACAGTGCAAATTTTTCAACATAGAAGCAATCACAAATTCACCATAAATAGGAATTGAACGACGTTGCTCAATATCTTGGGCAGTAAACATACGAAATTTTAGGTAATTTTATCATGAGTTCCAAAATAATTGCGAGCTCAAACATAAAAAATGAAGTAAAGTAGTCACGTACCAGATTAGGACGACATTCCGGGAGAACTACTTACCCAAAGCAGCATCGCGAACATTAATTATGCGATGCAAGCCAACTGCAAAATTCACCAATTATCGAGAAATCTGCCGATACGGACATATGTAAGTATAATTCTTTTATCGTATACCCAAAGAAAGATTGACTATATACCGGATTAGAACGACTTTTCGACGATGATGGATAATCTATGCAGCATGATGGGTTATTGGGCATTTCATGATAATTATTATAATTTTTTCTATGTAGAAAATGCGGCGTTGACATCAGAATGGAATACTGAATGAAAACTTCCTTGTAAAATTTGAAGTACGAAAAATCTACACAAAGATTTTCTATTACCGTACTGGGAAAATCGTCAGCTACACTTGATGATTTAGTTAATTATTTGAAAATATTTGAGTTCTCATTGTTTAAAAAATTCACATTATTCATCATTTTCCTTACAAATATAATTATTCATTGAAAGAGTGTATATTAGAAATATTCTGGGAAAATCGGGAAAACACACATATTTCGCAAATGTCGAGGATGTCCACAAATTCTAGAACTTAAATTTCGCACTTTAAAAAATGTAACCTTTCAAGATATTTGTTATAATTTTTTCTATGAATAAAATGTAGCGTTGGCATCAAAATGGAATGCTGTATGAAAAGTTCCTGCTGAAATTTGAGATAAGAAAAATCTAAATAAAGCTTATGTTTTACCATATATGAAAAATAACATATTCAGCACATATGGAGAAAAACCGCAAATTCTTGAACCTAACTGACGCACAGTAAAAAATGTTATGTTTCATAATAATTAATGAAATTCTTACATAAACAAAATAGTGGATGGACAACAAAACGGAATACTGTATGAAGACATCTCTGAAAAATTTGAAGTAAAAAAAATCGCAATATCCTTTTTTTCACGTACTGGGAAAATAATCAGCTGACGCTTCAAGATTTTGTACAATTAGTTGCCAATATTTTATTTGTCATTGTATTAAACAATCTTAAATCGCGTGCCACTATGACCTTCCTTATACAAGAGCTCTCAATTATGCAGTCACGAGACCGTCTTGGAAATATCTTTTTGTACATAGAAAATTTAGTTATTGTGTACATGCCTGAAATCGTGTTGTTGTAATTGGTAGCTTCTACACGCTGTGTGATGCCACATCCTTTATTTATATTTGCGCCTTACATCTTTTGTCGTATTTCATACGCGTATAAGAAATCAGATTCGTTGTGTACACGCAAACAATCGTGTCGTTGTAATCCGGTGCCAAGATACGTTTCGTTATACCTGAGGCCTTATGTAAACTGTAACTACACAGGTTCTGACATATTTTAGGCCCTCATATGAAAATGAATTAATTGTATACATCGGGCATAATACAACGGGCTTCATTTAACCCATTAACGCGCAAATGCACATTTTTGTGCACACATTTTCAAGTACAGAATTCTATTGGAAAAACAAAGTCATTTTTATCCAAAATCCTATATAGAGGGTTTTTGAGGGTGCTCTTTCAGAATCTGCAATTTATTTTGTAAAAGAAAGTGAGTAAGTGTATTATTTTTGAGTTTTTAAAAAAAAAAGTCAAAAAATTTAATAAAAATTTTTTTTCAAATCAATTTTTGTTACTGTTTCTGTTTTTGGATAATCATATTACCGCCAGAAATCGCGGTCCGAATGTCTGGCGTTTCCAAAACACTGGTTGTGAATCTTTTTTCCCCTTCTAGCTATTCCAAAATGGCGGATTTTGTGAAACAGCGTAATGTTAAACTTCATGATTTTTTTTCCCGAAATGTATGAACTTAACGAAAAAATGTTATAGAACAAAAAATGCTTAGAATCACTCAAAAAATACGTATGAATTTTTTCAGAAGTTTTTGAACCAATTTTGAATTTGTTAATTTTGAACTTTTTTGAAAAATCAAAAAATGTCTCAAAACCTTCTGAAAAAAATCATACGTATTCTTTGAATGATTCTTAGCACTTTTTATTCCATAAAATTTTTTCGTAAAGTGTATTTTTTTCGAGAACAAACATTTTGAAATTATGCGTTACATAAACACACAAAACGTTGAATGGATTGAAGACTGTATAATCGTCATTCTGCCACTATAAATATGTAGTAAAATATAGCGTTGCCCAGTTCTCACCACGGGGAGGTAGACGATGCAAGAGAACCTTCTTCTTTTTTTTTATATATTTTTTTATGTTTTATATTTTTTATATTTTTTATATTTTATTCTATTCTTTTGAATGTATAGAGAGAAAACAGTTTTTACAAACATGTAAACCACACACCTTGGAGAGCTTTCTAGTTCTTAGAGAACATTGTTTGTTAGAACAGTTTCTTTGACTTGCGGACTGAACGGCATTACTGAATTTGTCATTATATGTTTTTTTTTTCCAAATAGCATCTAGCAATAGCCATACAATCATCTTTAGTACCTATTTTTTTGCTCTTACCTGCTGTTGCAACATTGTACAAGACAGTGGCGTTGGTAATTGCTATTTGGATACCTCTGATAAAAATGACCCAAGTGACCCACTGTCTTGTACAATGTTGCAACAGCAGGTAAGAGCAAAAAAATAGGTACTAAAGATGTTTGTATGGCTATTGCTAAAAGCTATTTGGAAAAAGAAAAACATGTAAAGCCCAAATTCAGTAATGCAGTTCAATCCGCAAGTCAAAGAAACTGTTCTAACAAACTAATGTTCTCTAAGAACTAGAAAGCTCTGCAAGGTGTGTGGTTTACATTTTTGTAAAAACTGTTTTCTCTCTATACATTCAAAAGAATAGAATAAAATATAAAAAATATAAAAAAAATAAAAAATAAAAAAAAAGAATAAGGTTCTCTTGCATCGTCAACCTCCCCATGGTTAGAACTGGGCAACGCTATATTTTACTACATATTTATAGTGGCAGAGTGATGATTATACAGTCTTCAATCCATTCAACGTTTTGTGTGTTTATGTAACGCATAATTTTAAAATTTTTTTTCTCGAAAAAAATACACTTTACGAAAAAATTTTATAGAATTAAAAACTGCTTAGAATCATTCAAAGAACACGTATGATTTTTTTTTTCAGAAGTTTTTGAGACATTTTTTGATTTTTCAAAAATGTTAAAAATTAAAAAATTCAAAATTGGTTCAAAAACTTCTGAAAAAATTCATACGTATTTTTTAAGTGATTCTAAGCATTTTTTGTTCTATAACATTTTTTCGTTAAGTTCATACATTTTGAGAAAAAAAATCATGAATTTTAACATTACGCTGTTTCACAAAATCCGCCATTTTGGAAAAGCTAAAAGGGGAAAAAAGATTCACAACCAGTGTTTTGGAAACGCCAGACATTCGGACCACGATTTCTGGCGGTAATATGATTATCCAAAAACAGAAACAGTAACAAAAATTGATTTGAAAAAAAAATTTTATTAAATTTTTTGACTTTTTTTTTAAAAAACTCAAAAATAATACACTTACTGACTTTATTTTTCAAAATAAGTTGCAGATTCTGAAAGAGCACCCTCGAACATCCCCTATATAGGATTTTGGATAAAAATGACTTTGTTTTTCCAATAGAATTCTGTACTTGAAAATGTGTGCACAAAAATGTGCATTTGCGCGTTAATGGGTTAAAATGTAAATACACAGGTTCTGACATATTTTAGGCGCTCATAAAAAGTCGATTGATTGCGTAACGCGAAAAATTCGTGTCGTTGTAATCGCATGCCACTATGACCTGCGATATACAAGAGCTCTCAATTATGCAATTTCGAGACCGTCTTTGAAATATTTTTTTTTTTTCATAGAAAATTTGCCTATTGCGTACATTTCTAAAATCCTGTTGTTGTAATTCGGTGCTTCTATACGCAGTGTGATGCCACATCCTTCATTTATATTGGCACCTCACATGGCTCGACATATTTTGCGCGAGTATCAGATATTGTGTTCGTTCTGTACACGCATGAGGTCGTGTCGTTGTAATCCGGTGCCAATATAAGCATGGTGATACTTGTGGATCCGGAGGTACGAAGGGCTTGTCGGAACAGAGCCACACAGAACTTTTGATGACACGGTAACAACACAGGTTTCGACATATTTTATGCCCTCGTATGAAAATTGATTGATTGAATACGTCCAGGACTGCTTGTCAGTATAAACCGGTGCAATACTCGTCACATGATACAACGGGTATCATTTAAACAGCAAATACACAGGTTTTGACATATTTTAGGTGCTCATAAAATGTCGATTGATGACGTAATGCTGAAAATTCGTGTCGTAATCGCGTGCCACTGTGACCTTCCTTATACAAGAATTGCGAAAAAAAATCCAGAAAAAAATTTTTTCGAAAATTTTCACGTTTTTTACGTTTAAGTCCGCCATTTTTTTTTTCTTGAGGTTAAATCGTAATTCTGACTAGCGATTCTGAAAGAGCGTGAAATTTTACGTCGGAATATATGAAAACAGAATTTTTTCAAAGCAGATAACATAAGAAATAATCACGTTGAAAACTTACTCGAAATTTGGGCGTTTAGGCATTAATGGGATATATCGTACATCTGCAAAGTCCCGGAAATAACTATTATATACATCTGCAAAGTCCCGGAAAAAACAATTATATACATCTGCAAAGTCCCGGAAAAAACAATTATATACATCTGCGAAGTTCCGGAAATAACAATTATATACATCTGTGAAGTCCCGGAAATAACTATTATATACATCTGCAAAGTCCCGGAAATAACTGTTATATATATATATATATATATATATATATATATATATAAAACTTAGCAGCAGAATTATCGCAGACTTACACCATCTTAATTGCACTTTAGGGGTGGACATTTTGCACTTGACTGTACAGCAGAATTATAGTACGATGAGTCGTCGTACACCGAAGTGGACCTCAAAACGTGCGTAACAGGTCGATAAACCTCCAGGTACGATATAATTCGCACTACAGGCTATAATTCGCGAGAAAATCATCTCCTGGGCATCAGCGTGTCGTCGTGGCCCGAAATAGTCCTCAAAAACGTGCTCAGCGGGTCGAAAAACCGTCAGGTACAATAAAATTCTCAGGTGAGATCTCATGTAAAATCTCACGCCAAAATCTCACCTGAGATTCTGCTCCAGATGCTGCAGAAAACTTACGTTAATTAAAAATCAGCTTCTTCAGTATTGGAAATCGCCTTTTAGGGTGTTTTACCCCCAGATGAGCTCAAAAATACATGTTTAAAAGCATTTTACACAATTTTTCAATTTTAAAAATTTGATACATGAGATCTCAGGTGATTTCTCAGGTGATATATCATGTGAGATCTCAAGTGAGATATCATGTATCAAATTTTAAAAATTGAAAAATTGTGTAAAATGCTTTTAAACATGTATTTTTGAGCTCATTTGGGGGGTAAAACATCCTAAAAGGCGATTTTCAATACTGAAGAAGCTGATTTTTAATTAACGAAAGTTTTCTGCAGCATCTGGAGCAGAATCTCAGGTGAGATTTTGGCGTGAGATTTTACATGTGATCTCACCTGAGAAATCACCTGAGATCTCACCTGAGATTTTTCAGTAGGTATACACCGAAATAGTCCTCAAAAACGTTCTCAGCGGTTCGAAAAACACCCAGATACACTTATATTTGTGCTACACGATATGATTTGCGAGGAAATCGTCTCCTGGGTACGAGGGCGCAGTCGTATCCCAAAATAGTCCTCAAAGATGTACTCAGCGGATCGAAAAACCCCCATGTACGATCTATATCGCGCTACAGGCTATAATTCGCAAGTAAATCATCTTCTAGGCATCAGCGTGTCGTCGTACACCTAAATAGTCCTCAAAAACGTGCTCAGCGGGTCGGAAAACCTCCAGGTACGATATAATTCGCACTACAAGCTATAATTCGCGAGGAAATCATCTCCTGGGCATCACCGTGTTATCGCACGCCGAAATAGTCCTAAAAAAAGTGCTCAGTTGGTCCAAAAACCCTCCAGGTGCACTCAAATGTGTGCTACACGCTATGATTTGCGAGGTTATCATCTCCTGGGTACGAGGGCGCAGTCGTACACCGAAATAGTTCTCAAAAACGTGCTGTCAGGTCGAAAAACCCCCAGGTACAATAAAATTCGCACTACAGGCTATAATTCGCGAGGATATCATCTCCTGGGCATCAGCGTGTCGTCGTACACCGAAATAGTCCTCAAAAACGTTCTCAGCGGTTCGAAAAACACCCAGATACACTTATATTTGTGCTACACGATATGATTTGCGAGGAAATTGTCTCCTGGGTTCGAGGGTGCAGTCGTACACCGAAATAGTCCTCAAAAACATTCTTAGTGGGTTGGAAAACACCCCAGGTACCCTGAGATTTAATTAAATTAATGCTCGAAAAGAGTCTTAAAAAAAAAATTATTCGGAATTTGGACTTCTTGAATCCTGAAGTCCGAAAGTGCAACGTGTTTTCGGACTTGATCGGAGTCAATTCCGAAAACACGTTGGAATTTCGGACTTGAAAGCAGTGAAATTCGAAATTCCGACGTGTTTTCGGAATTGATCCATCAAATCCGAAAGTCCGACGTGTTTCCGGAATTGACTCCCATCAAGCCCGAAATTCCGACGTGTTTTCGGAATTGGCTCCGATCAAGTCCGAAAACGCGTTGCACTTCCGGACTTCAGGATGCAAGAAGTGCAAAATCTGCATCCCTGCTTCTGGCCAGTCTTGTAGAATTTAGTAAAGGTGTCATCGTATGTGCATATCAATTTCAGTACGAAATTCAGTACGATATTCCGTACGATATTCCTTGCGTCTAGATATATGAGAGCTTCCGCGCCTGAGACATCCCGGGCTAGTTCCGGTGCACTTTGGAAGCCATCTCATTTATTCGAGATAAGAAATCTCGGTATTGGTCAAAGTATGCCTGCAATTGTTCAGCTTGCACCACCTTGCTCTTGCGCTGTGCAGCTTTCTCCAAAAGATCACTCCAGGCTACATCTACTTGTTCGTGCTTCATTGCTACATGTTCCGTTGCATCTGGGAAAAGGCCTGCCAACCTCGAGGCTTCTTCCGACACTTCTTCATTATTACCGATTCCACTTGAAAACAAAATTTTTTACTGTATCATATAAAATACAATTTTAATCAAACATAAAACATAGTAAACCATATATAAACAAACTTGTTCTTTAAGGGGGTCTTGGAGTAAAACATAGGTGCCCCAAACTACCTAAAAAAGTATTTTAAAATATAATTAGTTATATGTACTAATTATATGCTAAAAGTAGACGAAATTTCTGATAAAATTGCCCAAGACACAATCTCTAGGCCTATTTTACTCAGAGATATTGCATTTTTCAGATTTCGACTTTGTCACCGCTTTGTGAAGCCATAATACTTGATGAATTATCATGGGACTGAGCTTAAATTACTTCAAATGCATTCAGTTATGGGCATATGTTAAATTTTTTCATTAAGTATTTTTTGAAACTGAAAACCCATTTTTAAATGCTTGATTTTAAGAATTTTTGTGATTTTGTTCTCTTTTTTTCTGATTTTAAAATTGATAACTCAAAAAAATTATATTTACAAAACTTGGCCCATAACTTAATGCATTTCAAATAATTTAGGCCCTGTCCCATGTAAATCCATTGAGTATTGGCTTCAGAAAGCGACGACAAACTTTAAAAAATAACATTTTGAGAAATAAGCATTAAAAGAAAAACAACATAAAACTTAAAAAATGAACAGCCATCGGATCTCTCATTTCTCCTCCTTTTTTAAACTGAGTTTCCTGTACAGTTTCTCAGTTAAAATATAAGATCTGGCAGCTTGTATGTGTTTATGTATAATCTTGCCACAGCAGTATCGATTCCATTGGAAGTTATTGCTAAAAACTATCCTCTTCTTGTGCTTTTGATTCATCCTCTGTTGTTAAATTTTTTAAAACATCGTACTCAGTTGTATAATTATTTGTAATACTAAGATGAATGTAGAATATGCAGCAGATCATATGAAATATAAAAACCCAATTGAAACTTGAGAAGCCAACATTCTCCTGGTCAAAAGTATATTAGTACACAGAAGTTGAGAAAACCACATTTTTTCCATGATTACTTGATTATACGTATTGTCCATATGTGTATCTTGCTTTCAAGTCTTTATTACATAAACTTGGTAAATGTTTTTCAATCACTAAATTGACCATTGAATAATTTTAGTGACCAAAAATTAAAAATACACTGAATAGTTGAACTCGCATGTTTGGGAGTTATAAACTGTCACTGTTTATATTATTACATTAAATGCAAATAATGAAATACAAAAAAAAAACCTCTGCTTATATGAGCTATCGCTGTGCAAGTGCAACTGATGTGTTTACATTGGTATTATAGCAGACGAGCTATAAATGTATCTGTAGATAAATGTATCTGTAGGTAAAACAGGGAGGAGTATTTATATAGTAAGCAGCTGTCGAATTTTCGATTATCGAATGACCATTTGACGAGAACAGAAATGTAAAATAGTCACAAGAGGATTCCATTGAATTTCAAAGCCCACAACATAGATAGTTCATTTTATTTTTATAGTAAATTCTGTACATAAATTTAATTATTTATACTATAAATATGACTTAATAACGTCTGGCTCAGCTGCTCATTTTGAACTTTTCAAGTCTGGCAACCATTGCTCATTGTTACCAACTCTAACGCTTTGAAACGTTCTACAGTTAAAGTGAATGTTCGTTTATGAATATCTCCTGAGCGTGCGTCATAAGAGAGTTAAACAACGATATTAATGCAGTACTCATTTACAAATTTTCAATAGTTGATAACTATGAAATTTCTAACATTTTTTACTGCCATTTATTTAACGTTTTTGCCTTCAATAATTCTATTTCGTCGCTAGAAATTACGTTCAGCCCATTCGCCACGACAGTTTTTATATTTTTTCCAATGTAAATATTTAATATACATTTTTTTTTTAAATAGAGATTGGAATATCTTCTAACAATTACACAGATTTTAATATTTTTTATTTTGTAATCATTTATTTGAGGCCATTAATATTCATAATTTTGAATATCGCGCCCAAACGGATCTGCGCATGCGCACGTTGTTCCTGGACACGCAAACCTATTCCAATAACAAAATAATTATTTTTAGTGAAATTACTGCGAATATCTGCACATATTATTATATTTTTGGATTTCGCAGTTAATTTGCAAACGATTGACATTGGTTTTAAATGATTTTTAGCTCTGAATTACAATAAAAACTCTATAATTGTAATTTTTCGCGGGATCGATGTTTTTTATTTTTTTGCAAAGTGAATATTTAATACGCAGTTTTTTTAATTAGAATTGCAAAATCTTCTAACGATTCCGCAATTTTGTGCATTTTTTTTTGCGAAATTTCGATGTCATTTTCGTAGTTCCTGGAGCTGACGCCCCTCCATCGCCGCTCTCTCCACTCTCTCTACCGCAGAGTGGGGGAGGCCTCTGAGGCAACTTGGTGCCCTACAGCCTCTATATCGTACTGTCCCCACTACCAACCAGGAGCTACTACATCACAACGTAACGGCCTACAGAGGGGAACCAATCAAGAGGCAGGCACAAGCGCCGCAAGTCAAGAAGGGATTTTCGGCCAGGATCTGAACATCCACAGGTGTTCCCCCACCACGAAGCTCGCCATGATTAAGAGAAGAGAGGGAAGCTCTCGGCCCTCCTAGGCATCTACAGGCCTCGGAACAGACTTCCAGAAGATTCAGCTTTTCGCCACCAGAGGAACTGGCTCCTCCCATACTCTCTCGTCAACGGTTTAAGGTCCACGTTCAGGATATAAACGAAGAGCCCCGGGCCGCCAGAGTCAGTCGCTACCGAGGACATGAGACGCTTTGTAGCTGAGGCCTGGGTCATCGCCAACAAATCTGGTCCTTGTATCGTGTACGTTGCGATCCAAGCCAACTAATCTGGTCCTTGTGATCATGTACGTTGCGCCCAGAAGCTCTAACAGTCGGCTGCCAACTAGTCTGGTCTTTGTTACCGTGTACGTTGCGCCGTTGAGCTTTTAGTCGGAAGTTACCAAGTGTTACGACCGGAGTCGGGGTCTGAGAGCAGAAAGGCGCTTCTGCAATGGTCTCCGCGTTGACCAATAAGATTGTGGGTTCGTTGTTCGATAAAGCGCTAAAGCGCAAGGAATTGCAGGAACTTTGAAATGAAACTCGAACTCGAAGATATAAACTTTAACTCTGGAGTTTATTCAATTTAAATAAATACTTTGAAACTTTGACAAATAAAATAAACTTTCCACCGTGATTCTATACAATTCAAGATAACGTAGAGTATAATTATAAATGGCGACTGACACTAAGATGTGATCAGGGCGCTTGCACTAGTGCAACAGAACTACGGAGCTTCTCATGTGCTCGGTAGCGACTGACTTTGAGCTTGATTCCTCTTCCTTTTATAGTCCTCGGGAAAATCTAGTAGTGGGAGCAAAGACCAATCAGAGACGTTTTCCCCTCTCAAGTGGGAGGAGCTCCGCTGGAGAATTCTAGTTTTCTAGGTTTTCTCTCGAGTGTGGGTGTGGCTTAACTGCTTTTATCTTCGAGAGTGGGAGGTATCTGGATTTATCTGGTTCCTTTGTTTTCCTTTAATTGCGTCCTTGATTTCTAAAAATAGAAGTTTCTCCGAATTGTTTACTCCTCTGTTGGGAAATAATTCTTGGAAATTCTAGATGGTAAATAATTCCTGGAAAAAAAAGATGATAAATATTTCCTAGAAAAAAGAAGAGCGTTTCCCTGAGCGAGTTTTATCCTGATATAATTTATTTAATCTTAATATTAATAGACTCCTAATTATTATTATTAATGCCTAGATTAATTGTTATTATTTTATTTGAATCGCAATCTATTAATTATCAAATTGTTGATCATCTGTCCATTATTTATTTAATTACGTACGGAATTTGTATTTATCGTCAGTCATTTATTTCTATTCACGTTATCGTAAATTCGTTTATTATTTATTTATTATTTATTTACGGAACGGTTATATAATTTATTTGAAACAAATTAATGATTTTATTGTTAAAATCTCTAACAGGTTTTTATTTTATGGGAATACGTTTCAATACGTTTGCTATTTAACTGGTTGATTTATTTAATATTTATTTTGAAATCAATCTTTTAAAAGTCGAAATATCATTGCAGACCGATCCTAAATATTCTGCTACTCGTTCACGCGAACGCAGTTCATAACACAAGTACCTCAAAGCTTAGTAATAGTATTGCATTAGTGCGCGCAATCCGGTTTATTGACGAGTCACGATCACGCTAACCGAATAATTGTTAAAGACATTAATTCAAGTTACTTTAATTAAATAAATTGCATCACTACGAGTAATCTGGCTCTATCTTAGTGTCGGTTAAAGTTTATATCAAGTCACGAACACGTTACGAATAATTGTTAAAGACATTAATTCAAGTTATCAATAATTTCAATAAATTACATCATTAACTTTAATATTCTCGTGAGTGTTTATTTCAAACTACCCGCAACTCTGTGCGCTTTAGCGCTTAATTGAGCAACGTTCCCAAATTCTAATTGGTCAACCCGGCGACCATTGCAGAAGCGCCTTTCTGCTCTGAGACCCCGACTCGGGCAGGGTTGGTCACTCGATGATTCTGAGTTGCACCGAATGGCTACCTTCAGAGCACGGCGAGCGAGAACTGCACTATGCGGTTAATTTCAGAGTGGCCGAGCGAGCACAGCGAGCAGAAACTATAGAGTGAGTCGAGGCTAGGTTACTTAGAACGTTTACATTAGTTTATTATGTACGCACGTGTAAGAAATTTATTAAAGAATTTTCTTATTATTTAGTGAAAGAAGATGGAGATGTATTTCTACATTTATCAGATAAGTATAAACTGCATTGCTTTTTTATTGCTTTTTTTGTTAAATATAAAGAAATTGATTCTTTGTGTTTTTTTTGTATACGTTTCAGCTTATTCATATTTGCGGTTATTTGGTAATAACGTCTGGCTTAATTAGTTGGCTCCTATGAAGAATGAAAGTTTGTAATCAACTTAATAAAATAATCGCTATTTCAACAGGCAGAACTCTTGCTCAAATTAAAACTGAACTAGAAAAAGTTGGTGGTTTAGGTAAATTTATTAATCATTATTTAAAGAACCTTTTACTAAATTTTTTATGCCATCAATTTAAAATAAATATTCTGCTATCTATTTAAACTTTGAGCAGTTTCTAATTAAGAAAAATTATTTCAAAAATGACTCAATTTAGTAATGTTCAATCTTTTTCATTACAGGAATCATGGCTAAAGTGGTTCAAATCTAAAGGTAACGTTTCAATCTCCCCCACTGATAGTCAGCAAATTATTATCAAAATTTAAAGAAATTATCAACGATAAAAGAACTGATACTTGTGGAAATTTTCATCTAGTATATTAGGATGAAAAAAATGAAGATAAAATTATAAAAGTATGAAATCTATTTTAACAGTGTATTAATTATTAGTAACTTTTTTATTAATTTATTAATATTAATTTTAGTAACCTATCTCCTTGTAAGTTTTGGATGATGGTGATGAAGACATTTACAGATAACGGGCGAAAGTGGTTATAGAAAAAAAAGAAACTATAAAATAGATAATTTCTTTAAAGTTCCATTATGTATATGACAACAATTATATAAGTCAGTAATATATTATATAAGTCAATAATATATTATATTTAAGTCAGTAATATATTAATTATTGCAATTTTTGTTTCTTAGGTTTGGAGGTGGATGGATTTTTATTGCGGTATAGAATTTAGATTGAAAATGAAATTGAGATGGGTTATTGAGATGGATTATTTAGCATACTTTATTTTAGGTTTCACTAGCATCTGCATTTTAGCCAAATTAGGTGACACGTAACCTAATTCCGCCAATATTGAAAAAATAGTACAAGGAAACTCATAAACTCTAAAAATTCATAAAATTTATGTTTTTAAATATATAAAAACTCTATTTAATTATTAACTTCTGTGAAGAATACTAAGTATAAAGGAAATAAATGATTTTTTTACATTATAATGCATTATCTATATAAATGATTTTGGAATTATATATGGGAGTTTGCCATAAACTGAACAAAAAATTCATTTTGATCAATGAAATTGATTATTGCTAATCATATTTTTAAAGTTTCTTCTCACAAAAGGGACACATAAATGACTTTATGAAAGTAATACTAATTTTACACCTTCTCATATTTATTGGATCATATCTTTTTTACAGATTGACCACATTAGGTGAATTATAGACGCGAAAGTATTTTGCTTCTACAAATTGCAAAAAAAATTATTTTTAATATTACTTTCATACTAATTTCAAGGCAAAAATCTCACCTTTCTGCCTGTATCACTTTCAATTGGTCTTTTTTTGCTTATATTTCAACTTATGACGTGTGTGTGTGTGAGTAAGTAAGCGATTCGATTAATTAAAAAAGTCCTAAACCAAACTAGTTGAGGGACGAGAGGTCCATGCAATAAAAGGGGATTACCCAGACGTGCGGCAGCATAGGGTGACTTCACCAGTGAATGAACGAATAAGGAAATTTTAATTTTTGTTATTTAGTTAAGAGAATTAAAAATGGATTAAAAGCAAAAATCTTTTTTAATTAGTATTTTAAAATCTTCAAACTTTACGTGAGTGACACAATTTTAGATAAAGAATAAAAGTAGAAATTTTGTTTAAAAGAAATCTGTAAATATTTCCTGAAAACCAGTAAATGAACATGCGATCTTAGTATCTAAATACGTTTCGCCAGTAAATGAATACTTCGCCAGTGAATAAACAATCAATAGCGGCGATTTTATGATTTTATTCTTAAGAAGATAATTTCTTTTATGCAGAATCTTTATGTAAAATGAAATAAAAATTTTCAAAGATTCGATAATTATCGTCATGTTAGATAAAAAATACATAGAAAGCTTGATATTTTCATATATTTAAAGAAAATGTTCGTTAACTGGTGACTGTTCGGATATTGGTGAAGTCACCCTATAAGAGAGTCGATTATGTTAAAGTCTTAAACCTAAATAGTCGGCAGAGACACTTTTTCAAATAATCGACTCGATTACTGTTGCACGTCTATACGTTACTCCTTGTTTTGCGTGGACGTCGCGTTCCCCGGCTATTTAGGTCTGACTGTGAGACTTCTTTAATTAACCGATTCGCTCACTGTCGCACATGTGCGTAAGTAAGGCCTTTTTTTGCATGGACTTCCCGTTCATTTTGGACCTACCGGCTATGTTGGTTTAAGAAAAAAATAATAAGTAAATAATTAAAGTAGAAAATAAGAGCTTTAATTTAAGCTGAACATGGTTTAAAATTACACAATCCTGTACAAAGTTACGTGTATTTCAAAATCGTGAAAAATTACAAAAAAAAACGAGCGATTTTTTCAGAATTCACGTAATGCGTAAGATTTTCATCATTTTTCGTTATTTTTCGCGACTTTATAACTTTCCACAGCATTGTCGTAGTGATATCTTTTATCCACCTCGAGTGCTAATTCGGCTTCCGGGTAACTCGCAAATGGTTAGCGCATTACCATCTTTTATACAATATTTCTGACCATATCTAGCTATTGATCAATGCTGGGCACCCAAACTATCTTAAGGTTCTTTGAGTTTTTAAGTGTTTGTCTCAAATAATATGAATATATCTAGAAAATACTATTAAAATCGAATTTTTGTGAGAAGTGCCACTAGAAGTGTTACAAAAACCTGCTCAAAAATTGTCCTAAAATATGTGTACCATCAACCGCAAAAATATATCCCCCATGTAAGGCACATTTTTGCGTATAGGTATGATCGGTCCATCCAGAAAAAAGGTCTTAACAATTATGTATTACTTTAATATATCAGTAAGATGATGGCTCCAACGACAGCATTTACTTGTAGTGTAGGTAATGGTCTCTGATTATCTTGCTGTCCAGTCCAATGTTGCGTGTAGATGGAAAAAGGATGGATTATAATGTATATGAATCTTGGGGGGGGGGTCCAAAGTTTAGACGACTCACTTGAAAATTGAAGTCAACTATAGACGTGCTCGAAAATCATATTTTCGAATCTAACAATTCACCTACTGTCCAAAACATCGAATTTCATCAATACGATTTCAAAGCAAATATAACTTGTTTCTAATGATTTATTTCGAAATATGTTTATTGTATCCCTATTAAAATTCTATTAATGAAATTCGATGTTTTGGACAGTAGGTGAATTGTTACATTCGAAAAAATGATTTTCGTAATTTAGAATTTCGAAATTTTGCACAATCTGCAGTACCTTATATCGAAACCGAGCACGTCTATAGTTGACTTCAATTTTCGAGTCGTCTAAACTTTGGACCCCCCCCCCGTCAGATTCATTACTTTTCTACAAAAGTTATCGGGGCCCACTCTCCGATTTATCCCAAATTTTTTTTTCTAAAAGTATCTTAAAAAAATAACTTTTGCCAAGTTTCAGTCCAAAAGGTCTTATTAAACGTAACCTAGAAATTTTTAATCTTTCAAAAACTGCTCAATATAGGTCATTTTTAATAAATTACCTGAGCCTTCTATTTAAGCTTTTAAAGCGTTCAATACGGCATTTTATCGTCTTTCTGCCAATTTTAAGAATACATTTTTTTCGTTTCAATGCCTCGCTTTTAGGTAACGCTACATATGTAAGAACGTAAACATTAAAATTTCAATTTTTTTTTGTCATTTTTAAACTCAAGCTGTTCTCTCAAATCAAAAGATAATTGGATTTAAAAAAGCAGTTTTTACGTCTTAAAATAAGCTTCAATTCCTTTTTTGGTGTTTTAAATTTTGATATTTTACACCAAAGTTATATCCATTTGAATACAACGCTTTTTTGAAAAATCGTAATTTTTAAAGTGCTGTAACTTTTTTCAATATAAATATTTTTACTTGAAATTTTGAGGAAAACTTCTTCATTTCATATATAATTGATCCCCAAAGATCCATATTTGCGAAACACTTTCGGGCAATGTCAGAGATACTTTTCCATGCTCATTTTCTGTATACTATTATATGGAGGGGGTTCCTAGTTCAATATGATGAAATACTTATCTATAGGACTCGCAAACAATCAATGGAATTACAGATTTAAACATAAGAAAAAATAAGATGTGGTCATTTATATATACACTTTTCCGGTTTTGTCCCACCATAACCTCAAAAAAAAACGGAATTTTTACATTTTCATTTACTTTCCACAAACAAGTGATGAAAAAATCTAAAAAACTCTAAAAATATTGATGATAATATAGAAGAAAAAAATTACTTTTGGGTATAAAGTGATGGGGAGGGGGTTTGAGGGGAGTGAGAGAAGCAAGAAGTGCTTTTGAAGATACTAAAACTCATATATATGTAGACGGATTTGAATAGTGTTTTGAGGGGCATTGAGGGGGGTATTGAGGAATGGCGAGGGAAGTGAGGGGGGTTGGTCGGTCAGATTTTTTCTTACAACTATAAATACAGGGATATACATGTGCAAATACGCGGACTATAGACAAAAACGGAAAAAATTTTTGTTGAGGGCACACCTCCCACATAAGGTTTTTTCAGTACTTTGGGGGTCCCCCAACATGAAAATACTCATGAACACTCATTATCCGTTGACAAACTTTTTTGCCGACGAAATCAATTTTTCTTATGGAAATTTAACATGGGAAAAATTGACGAAAAGTAGTCATTGATGATTAACCAACAGCAAACTATTGATGAGGCCAAACCAAAGTCCATAAAAAAGCGATTAAAGTTCAAGAATAGAGCTTTAATTTAAGATGAGAATCGTTAAAATCGATCGATTCTGTGCAAAGCTACGTCAAGTTGAAAATTTTTTCCGTTTTCGTACCCCAGTTGTTGTCTGTAGTCCGCGGATTTGCACAGAATCGATCGATTTTAACGATTCTCATAAAATTGGCAGAAAGACGATAAAATGCCGTATTGAACGCTTCAAAAGCTTAAATAGAAGGCTCAGGTAATTTATTAAAAATGACCTATATTGAGCAGTTTTTGAAAGATTAAAAATTTCTAGGTTACGTTTAATAAGACCTTTTGGACTGAAACTTGGCAAAAGTTATTTTTTTAAGATACTTTTAGAAAAAAAAATTTGGGATAAATCGGAGAGTGGGCCCCGATAACTTTTGTAGAAAAGTAATGAATCTGACGGGGGGGGGGGGTCCAAAGTTTAGACGACTCACTTGAAAATTGAAGTCAACTATAGACGTGCTCGGTTTCGATATAAGGTACTGCAGATTGTGCAAAATTTCGAAATTCTAAATTACGAAAATCATTTTTTCGAATGTAACAATTCACCTACTGTCCAAAACATCGAATTTCATTAATAGAATTTTAATAGGGATACAATAAACATATTTCGAAATAAATCATTAGAAACAAGTTATATTTGCTTTGAAATCGTATTGATGAAATTCGATGTTTTGGACAGTAGGTGAATTGTTTGATTCGAAAATATGATTTTCGAGCACGTCTATAGTTGACTTCAATTTTCAAGTGAGTCGTCTAAACTTTGGACCCCCCCCAAGATTCATATACATTATAATCCATCCTTTTTCCATCTACACGCAACATTGGACTGGACAGCAAGATAATCAGAGACCATTACATACACTACAAGTAAAAGCTGTCGTTGGAGCCATCTTACTGATATATTAAAGTAATACATAATTGATAAGACCTTTTTTCTGGATGGACCGATCATACCTATACCCAAAAATGTGCCTTACATGTGGGATATATTTTTGCGGTTGATGGTACACATATTTTGGAACAATTTTTGAGCAGGTTTTTGAAACACTTCTAGGGGCACTTTTCACAAAAATTCGATTTTAATAGTATTTTCTAGATATATCCATATTATTTGAGACAAACACTTAAAAAAGAACCTTAAGATAGTTTGGGTGTCCAGCACTGATCAATAGCTAGATATGCAGCACCGGATCTTGTGGTCAGAAATATTGTATAAAAAATGGTAATGCGCTAACCATTTGCGAGTTACCCGGAAGCCGAATTAGCACTCGAGGTGGATAAAAGATATCACTACGACAATGCTGTGGAAAGTTATAAAGTCGCGAAAAATAACGAAAAATGATGAAAATCTTACGCATTACGTGAATTCTGAAAAAATCGCTCGTTTTTTTTGTAATTTTTCACGATTTTGAAATGCACGTAACTTTGTACAAGATTGTGTAATTTTAAATCATGTTCAGCTTAAATTAAAGCTCTTCTTTTCTACTTTAATTATTTACTTATTATTTTTTTCTTAAAACAACATAGCCGGTAGGTCCAAAATGAACGGGAAATCCATGCAAAAAAGGCCTTACTTACGCACATGTGCGACAGTGAGCGAATCGGTTAATTAAAGAAGTCTCACAGTCAGACCTAAATAGCCGGGGAAATCGCCGCTATTGATTGTTTATTCACTGGCGAAGTATTCATTTACTGGCGAAACGTATTTAGATACTAAGATCGCATGTTCATTTACTGGTTTTTAGGAAATATTTACAGATTTCTTTTAAACAAAATTTCTACTTTTATTCTTTATCTAAAATTGTGTCACTCACGTAAAGTTTGAAGATTTTAAAATACTAATTAAAAAAGATTTTTGCTTTTAATCCATTTTTAATTCTCTTAACTAAATAACAAAAATTAAAGTTTCCTTATTCGTTCATTCACTGGTGAAGTCACCCTATGCTGCCGCACGTCTGGGTAATCCCCTTTTATTGCATGGACCTCTCGTCCCTCAACTAGTTTGGTTTAGGACTTTTTTAATTAATCGAATCGCTTACTTACTCACACACACACACGTCATAAGTTGAAATATAAGCAAAAAAAGACCAATTGAAAGTGATACAGGCAGAAAGGTGAGATTTTTGCCTTGAAATTAGTATGAAAATAATATTAAAAATAATTTTTTTTGCAATTTGTAGAAGCAAAATACTTTCGCGTCTATAATTCACCTAATGTGGTCAATCTGTAAAAAAGATATGATCCAATAAATATGAGAAGGTGTAAAATTAGTATTATTTTCATAAAGTCATTTATGTGTCCCTTTTGTGAGAAGAAACTTTAAAAATATGATTAGCAATAATCAATTTCATTGATCACAATGAATTTTTTGTTCAATTTATGGCAAACTCCCATATATAATTCCAAAATCATTTATATAGATAATGCATTATAATGTAAAAAAAATCATTTCTTTCCTTTATACTTAGTATTCTTCACAGAAGTTAATAATTAAATAGAGTTTTTATATATTTAAAAACATAAATTTTATGAATTTTTAGAGTTTATGAGTTTCCTTGTACTATTTTTTCAATATTGGCGGAATTAGGTTACGTGTCACCTAATTTGGCTAAAATGCAGATGCTAGTGGAACCTAAAATAAAGTTTGTAAGCTAAATAATCCATCTCAATAACCCATCTCAATTTCATTTTCAATCTAAATTCTATACCGCAATAAAAATCCATCCACCTCCAAACCTAAGAAACAAAAATTGCAATAATTAATATATTACTGACTTAAATATAATATATTATTGACTTATATAATATATTACTGACTTATATAATTGTTGTCATATACATAATGGAACTTTAAAGAAATTATCTATTTTATAGTTTCTTTTTTTTCTATAACCACTTTCGCCCGTTATCTGTAAATGTCTTCATCACCATCATCCAAAACTTACAAGGAGATAGGTTACTAAAATTAATATTAATAAATTAATAAAAAAGTTACTAATAATTAATACACTGTTAAAATAGATTTCATACTTTTATAATTTTATCTTCATTTTTTTCATCCTAATATACTAGATGAAAATTTCCACAAGTATCAGTTCTTTTATCTTTGATAATTTCTTTAAATTTTGATAATAATTTGCTGACTATCAGTGGGGGAGATTGAAACGTTACCTTTAGATTTGAACCACTTTAGCCATGATTCCTGTAATGAAAAAGATTGAACATTACTAAATTGAGTCATTTTTGAAATAATTTTTCTTAATTAGAAACTGCTCAAAGTTTAAATAGATAGCAGAATATTTATTTTAAATTGATGGCATAAAAAATTTAGTAAAAGGTTCTTTAAATAATGATTAATAAATTTACCTAAACCATCAACTTTTTCTAGTTCAGTTTTAATTTGAGCAAGAGTTCTGCCTGTTGAAATAGCGATTATTTTATTAAGTTGATTACAAACTTTCATTCTTCATAGGTGCCAACTAATTAAGCCACACGTTGTTACCAAATAACCGCAAATATGTATAAGCTGAAACGTATACAAAAAAAACACAAAGAATCAATTTCTTTATATTTAACAAAAAAAGCAATAAAAAAGCAATGCAGTTTATACTTATCTGATAAATGTAGAAATACATCTCCATCTTCTTTCACTAAATAATAAGAAAATTCTTTAACAAATTTCTTACACGTGCGTACATAATAAACTAATGTAAAGGTTCTACGTAACCTAGCCTCAACTCACTCTATAGTTTCTGCTCGCTGTGCTCGCTCGACCACTCTGAAATTAACCGCATAGTGCAGTTCTCGCTCGCCGTGCTCTGAAGGTAGCCATTCGGTGCAGCTCAGAATCATCGAGTGACCAACCCTGGACTCGGGTCATAACAACGGAATGTGTGCGCGACGCCACCTAATGGCAAATTTTTGTACATTACCGCCATCCTCCTGTGATAAAGTAGTTTTGTTCTTTAAAATCGAGTATGGCATCCCTTTAATACTAGCTCTCTAATCATTGTTTTACTATTTTCAGGTAAATTTTGATAATTTATTTTTTGTAATAACTTTTCTTCTCGATTAACCTCTTGTAGATCTTTTGTTGAATCCTCTTTTTCTATAAGATTTATTGATCCATATTTAAAATCTCATTTTCGTCTATGTTAAAGTCTTCTGTTATTTGAAAACCTTCAGGCAAATTGTCTATTTCATAAGAAATAAAGTTATATTATTTTTCATTTCCATAAAATTTATTATATTCTTCTAAATCTACTTCAATCTTTTTATTTATTATCGTCAAAAATTGTTTATAATCTATTGATCCGATTTTCTCAAAATCGATTGTTTGGTCATTATTTTCAAAAGCAATATTAATATTATTTGTTAATGACTTAATATTATTTTCGTTATTTTCCATAATTTTTTCATAATGAAATGATTTATATTTTCTGGTAAAATTTCATTTAGCATTTTCTGTTATAAATCTTTTCCTTCTGCCTCTAATATTGGAATCGTTAAAATTTTTGTAACGTCATCGTAAAATGTTATTTCCGATTTTATATTTACTTCATTATTATCATACAAAATTACGACACGCACATGCTTTCGCGAAGTTGGTGGCTTGCTGTGCTTTGCCGAAATGCTGCGTCGTTAAATTCGCAATCAAATAATTTTGTAGGTCAAGAAATTACTGATGAGAATATGAATATCAAATGTAAATTAAGGATATGTCATGGACGTAACAAACGAGTCACGGGCTGGCGCTACTCGACGCCCATCCACGATATCAAAATCACGCGAGGCCGGCATCGAGTGCGCCCTCGTGTACTCAATGGTTAATAGGCGTCGGCGAAAACTGTGGAATAGGGATTGCGTACCCTGGGTCCCCAGCACAAACATACGCAGAACACTAACGTGTTAACATGAGAAACGCCTGAGTTAAAATTATCTGAACTGTCCTTTTCAATTTGATATGTATGGTTTGCAGTGATATGTACAAATGCTACTTAATTATTATCACACACTTTTGAATTATGAAAAAATCCATGTAATAAATATTATATTTTTTTTAATTTATTGCTAAATGGGTTTCCTCTTTCGCTGTAATTTACATTACAGTAACTTATGCTTTTATATATATATATATATATATATATAATACAACTCTGACGATCGTCAGTTTGTTGACAACATTGAAGTGCATCTAATACAACGTTTTGAGAGTGAATATCGTTTGCACTATAGGAAATTGTGCTGTATATATATATATATATATATATATATATATATATATATATATATATATATATATATTTATCTATATATATATATATATATATATATATATATATATATATATATACTTGCAAATCATAAATATTAAATTAAAAAAAATCAAAATGACTTGTTACAATTCAAGACACGCACATGTCAATACTCTTTAATATTTGTGAAGCTATTTTATAAATACAGTGCAACCCCGGAATAAGCGCTCTCGCAATAAGCGCGTTTCGCTAGTTTCTCGCTCAATTCTAAGAACAGAGTATCCCCACTCCGACTCAAACTACCAGCTCGAGTTAGACTTCACAACCTGTCCTCTCAATAAGCGCGCCAAGCAAAACAGAGTTTAGAAGAGACTTTTTAATAGAAAAATTTCAGTTTAGTCAACACACGTACACTTAAATATTCTGAAAAGTATAAATTTTTATGCACAGCACAATTTCCTATAGTGCAAACGATATTCACTCTCAAAACGTTGTATTAGATGCACTTCAATGTTGTCAACAAACTGACGATCGTCAGAGCGCTTATTGAGAAGTCACGCGTCGAAGAAAGAGAGAGGGAGACAGAAAGCGCTAGATACTTGTGGGGAAAGTGCGTGGAGGGGGTATACGTCTATGTAAAAAATTCTTCCCCTTACGGGCCTAGGCGCGCTTATTACGGGGTTGCACTGTAAATGTGAATTGGCAATAAATATAAATTCGCTCTATGGTCTTGTACTAAATCAACTGATATTTAATCTTTTTTGTTAAGAATAATGTATCTTGGGAAAATAAGCTAAAATGCAATTATTAATGTAGCTTAGCCTTATGTGCTTACGACACGAGGGATAATATGAAAGAGCATTGGCATTTTGTAGGGCTTTACTACTGATGATACTGATGCTACTGCATCTTTATTATACTGATAGTTCTAGTAAAAATTGATTAGTATAAGCTTACAAATTATGAGGTAGAAAATTGAAAAAATTGGATATCAGACAAACTATATTGGATACGCTAATTTATTCCAGCCTAACACCAGGCTAAAATAAACTAGCGTATTCTATATAGTTCGTCTAATGTCCAATTTTTTCAATTTCCTTAATAATACTTATACGAACAATTCAAAACACACCGTAAAAATTATGAGGAATTTTATAAATTCTAATTAAATGTTCTTATTATAACTAAATAATTTTCCATCAATCATTCCCAATTAAAATATATCAAGTTAAAATTCTCTATAATAAGATACTAGGCCAGGCAAGAAAAATTTTATAGTAATGGTTCACCTATTATTCGTTAAACATAAGTGTGATATTGAAAGGACAACAGCGATAGTGTAAGATCTAAAATCATATAAACTGTCATTGTTGTTTCATACTGCTACCTGAGACATAGCAACAATATAAATTGAATATTAGTTGTGCGTGTCTTGAACTATCAATAGTCATTCTGTTTTTTTTTTTTTTTTTTTTTTTCTTTTGAAGTTATAGTTATGCTTTGCAAGTATTCTACATATAGAGTATTACAAGTTATTGTTATATAACTTTCATTGTTAGAAGAAACACATACATAGGTACTAAATGCTACTTGATCATTAAAATACAGCTTACAGCTTGTACTCTAAATACAGCAGTAAATTTCAAACAATATTATTTTTATTACATAGCCTTTTACAAACTGTAAACTGTATTTCAATGATAAAGTATGTTAAAGAAAATGATAAAGTAGCATTTAGAAATACGGCATAATGGTTTGCTCTTCCACTGTAAGTTATATAACAATAACTTATACTTTTGTATGTGGAAAACTGGCAATCCATAAATATTAAATTATACAAAACAGAATAAACAATTTCAATCGAACACATGCACCTGTCAATACTCTTTAATATATGAACGTATTTTATAAATATATGTGAACTGGTAATAATTATAGATGTGTTACCTTGGAATCCAAACATACAGCTATCAGTCTAGCAGGCCTCCTATGGGGCGTGCTGGATCTCCCTGTCTTTTGGCCAACGCCCGAAAGCGCTATGCCTGACCATGTTACGGAGACCGAGGGAGCAGATCGGAGGATTTTACCCCCTTTTGCTACTGGCCGACGTTCGAAGCGTTAAGCCTTTAGTCGTAATGGAGGAAGACTGCAAATCAAATTGTTTTATCTGATAAGTTTATTTTACCCTGAGATTTACAAAAATCTATACCTTTCCAATTAACAAAACAGTTTGCTCGCTATCTGCAGATCGTCGTCGCGATGGATCGGTGGTTCAGCTTGCGATGGTGTTGTTCCTCCGTCACGGGTGACCTCGCCGCAGGGAGCGTTGTGTATAAGGGTTGTGCTCGTTGTCGGCAGCTCTCCGTTGGGACCAGTATATAAGCTAGGCTGGTTCTGCCCCACCACTCGCCCACCAGCCGCTCGGTGCAGCGTTCTGATAGTTGAGACAGGCGGGTTTGGCTCCGCCCACTTTCGAGAAGCTTCTACCCTTACGTAATGACGTCATCGAATAAAAAATTATCCGTATTTTATTGTAACATTTTTGCAAATCGTTCAAATTGTTATTTACTAGCGATCCCGGGCGTGCGGCGGCGGTGGCGGCGCTTATAAGCTCATATATGAGCGGCCGAGAGTCTAGCCTCGGAGCACCTCCCGCTGAGCACACGTGTAAAGTCTTAGCCGCGGGCGCGTGCCGCTGAAACCGAGCGTGACCCCTCTCATCACTTTTCAAGCTTTTCCGATGGGTCGCTCAAGCGAGACAGAGCTAAAAATAGCCGTTAAACAGCTTGTTTTCAGAGAGACAACGCGAAGGAGGAGGAGGCGGAGGACGTGGAAGAGATAGAGAGCATAGGTAGAGCGACAGGAAAGAGAGAGATAGCGAGTGAGAACGAGTGAGAGAGAGAGAACGAGTGAGAGAGAGCGAGAGAGAGAGAGAGAGAGAGGGAGAGAGAGTTTTCGAGGTGGCTTGCATGTATGATATGACTCTATCTCAGTAAGTATATTTCGGCTACAGCATGCTGAACTGTAAACCCGGCTGGCTCGACGCAACAGGATGTATAGTTTTTTATCTCGTGTGATGCCGTGTATGCATCGGTCGCGCGGACAATTTTATACGCCGCATGCTATAAGCGAATGCTTCGCGCTAGCAATTTTATTTGATGATTTCCAAAGATCTATGGGTAAAAGAAATTAAAACAGTAATATATGATATTCATGAAGTTTATTAAACATAATTTTTACAAGTGTTGTACACGTTTTCATATTATATTAGCATTAAAGTGTACATTGAATACAATCTCTTCTTGAAGGTGGCACCAAAATCTCTAGACTAATTTCTTAATATCCCCACTTATGGGATTATATTCGATAATACGGTCGTGTAAAATCAAGCAGTAGGCTGATGTCTGTGCTGGATAATTTTCTTTAGCTTCAAATTCAAGACGAACATCAACTGGGGCCTGCTTCAGCGACTCGTTCTATTTTGAGCAGTCGATGACAACTAAAGGAGCATTCTGTATATAATCTCCTTTCTTGAGCATTGGTTCAATTTCTTTTCCGTAATACGCATTTTGAAAGTTAGCATACATATCGTATAATAAAGCAGATTGATTTTGATCAATATTTAGATTGAGATTTCCGTAAGGATAGTATTGAGAATTGAGAAATAGTTTCACATTACTTATTTTGCAATGGTCAAAACAGCTAGCGTTAGCTCCATTTTGTCCTTTACGATTGGTCTGAAAGCCTAAAATGACGAATCGTGGTTTTTCTAATTGATTCGATGTCTTCACTGTCTAAACATGCTGCGATGTGGTTGGGAGTGGATACTCGTACAGCTCCCAACTACGGAAACTCATAGCAATGGGAGTTTCCCTCTGCAAGTAATGAAGGAGACGTATTTTATGCTTATCGGATAATAGCACATATGGCATTAACCATTCAATTTTAACAAGGTTAATTTTGAACTCTTCTGCTTGCGCTTGCACAATAGCATTTATATCAGTTTCAGATCTTGTAAGAACAAGCTCATGTTTGCAATTTACTATAATTTTACGATAGTCTTCCGCAAAGCCAAGAATCATACTTAGTGGTATTGACACATCAAAGTAGCCAGCATTATCGGTTATTTGCCGAGTTTCTGCAATATCAATCCAGCCTGCGTTTTCCAAGTTTTGCGTAGGATTGAACGATATCAAACCCTTCATTAGACTTGTCAAACCAAAATTTTTACATTTATCAATCTCTACAGCATTAATTTCATATCGGATTTCTTCGAAAAGATGACAGAGGGCGTTGTTTACAAGCTTTGTGATAACTGCAGCGGTGCCATCTGCTTTTAATAATCGGCCATGAATATGTAATGAACTGCGTGAAGGTAGAAGGTAGAGATCTTGATGCTGTATGGCGATACGCATTTCATCACTTTTATTGAAAGCGGACGAAGTATAAGGCTGATGTGCATGCACTTCATAATGAGCGACAGATTCATCGAATTTCACAGATGACTGTACGTTTAATATGTCGTCCATCTCTTTGACTGTAAAAAACCACAGGAAAACAGACAAATTATTTTTCTCCAGCGTTTCTCCTGACCAGCAGTCCTAGACTTTTTAGGAAGCGAATATTCTGAGTTGTTAGCTCTTTCACTGTTCGTTGACGACTGATCTTCTGATGACATGATTTGCTTTTAATATAGCTTTTGCTAACTTTGCTATTGTATACGATTCCCATAATTACGATGCTGCTTTGATGTGCAGTCTAATTGTTATAATTTCTCCACGAAAAAACTTGGGTTTGAGGCTGAGTACTATGCTTTTAGGTGCAAGTATTTCCTGTAGATGGCGTTCAATGTCTTCAATCTCCCAGCTACCTGTTGGTAATGTCACTATCTCTTCTCCCACGTAAAACTTGTTATTGTCAATATCGATATTGGGGATTGAATTAAAAGTTAAAAGTTCAATCAACCCTAGAACGTATCTTTTATTTGTCAAGAGTTCAATTGGTGAAAAATATTGAGTCTCTAGTACAGATGACGTTCCAGATAAACTTAGCATCAATGATTCGCTCATGAGTGCTCAAGTAATACTAACTATGTATCACATATATATTGTTTTATATAGCCGTACACAAAAACTTTAAACAGAGATGCCCACAGTTATATGCGCTGTAATCTTGATATCTCTCGAGGTTATACTTTACAGTGTTAACTCCTAGGTAATTCATAAGTTCTAAAGGTGGCTGCAGGTCTCCAAACCTATCAAAATACACAACACTTTTACCTCTTTTCCGATAGGCTACCCAATGTGTACCAGATCCGCGTTCATCATCGAGATTAACGATTGCTGACTCGTAATGTCGTGGACCACGAAAGTATGGAATTTGTAAAATACGAGCATACTTTAGCAAGTCAGCGTCAGTCAGTGCTCTGTGAGGCAATTTTACATCGAAGTTTTTTTTTGCCTTTTTTATTAAGTTCATGTCCACTATAGGGTTTTAGATAGATGCCGTAGCTTGTTTTATGGGGTTTAAGGTAGAGACCTTTACCAAGTGCAACAGCTTCCGTCGGTTTGTTATAGACTTTCGTTAATGTCTTCGACTTTCTTCAAATTGACGTTTAGCATTTCTTGCATCATTTATTGCTTTAGTTATACCCGCAGTGCCACCTGCTAGTGCACCGGTTGCACTTAGGCCTGCAAATAATGGAATCAGAAATGGTAGGAATCCTCCAATTTTCGATGGAACTGCTAGTACGCGAGGAATGTGTACTTTTGCTTTGCCTCCAGCCTTCTTCGCAACATTTCGAGCACTTTTCAATGCAGCTTGAATAACTTTGCGCGAATTTTTACTAAAAATGCTCGGTTTCGAAGCTGCTTTAACTACTTTAGCTAGTGTGGTATTTGGCTTCTTTTTCAACCCCATACCAAATTTTGATTTTAACTTCATAGTGTTTGTTACAGTATAAGCTGCTACTTTCTCACCAATACTAGCGTCTTTAGCAAAAACACGTTTCCAGGCTTTATCAGCTAATACTCTATCAGCAGCGTTCCTAGCCTCAACGTTCTCTCGATTCCGAGAGTAGGTTATATCGTGTTCTTTACAAGCTTGGTCTAAAGGATTAATGCCAGGGTCACCTCGAGCAAGACGCTTTGTAAGCTTAGTTCCTGGTCCGCAGTATTGATAACCAGGCAGATGTAATTCAAATGGAAGCTTATTAATGACTGTATTTGCTAAGCCTCGACCTTTACGAGTATTGCGTTTACGCTGCTTATGCTCAATCATGATGTTAACGACTCGGAGGATAAATACATACTAAGTTGAAATGTGTATAAGTAAGCTGTATATATGCACTAAAAGTCAGTTGTATTTGAGACGTCGAAGATAAAGTATGGAGTTCAAGGAGCAAAACGTCAAGCTGCCAGTTATAAACTTTGACAGCTTAGTAGTGCAGCAAAAATCAAAAAAGCGTCATGGAGAACTACTTCCCAATAATATTAGAAGTATATTTTGTGGACCCTCAAACTGTGGCAAAACTAATGCACTACTCTCTCTTATTACTCATCCAAGCGGATTAAAATTTGATAATGTATATGTTTACTCAAAATCACTGGAACAACCCAAATACCAATTTCTTAAACTTCTCTTGGAGCCCATAAATGAAATTCAGTATTTTCCATTCAAAGATCATGATGAAGTAATATCAGCAGAAGATGTATTGCCAAACTCAGTTATGATATTTGATGATGTAGCCTGTGAAAAACAAAATAACATCAAGAATTTCTTTTGTATGGGACGCCACAAAAATGTGGACTGTTTCTATCTATGTCAATCTTATGCACGCATTCCCAAACATCTAGTACGAGATAATGTTAATTTATTAGTATTATTTCGTCAAGATGATATGAATTTAAAGCATGTATATAATGATCACGTAAATACAGATATGTCATATAGTCAATTTAGAGATTTATGTTCAATCTGCTGGAATGATGATAAGTATGGCTTTCTTGTTATCGACAAAGATAGGACACTTGATACTGGTCTACATAGAAAGGGCTTCGATCACTTTCTTATAAATATAGCTGCCTTGAAATAAAATAGGTTAGTATGATTTCAATCATTCATCAGTCGGCATGGCACATTTTCAGAAAGAGCAAAACTTTCTCAATGAAATTATAAAATCGAGAGAAGCAATAATGTGAAAGTACAAGGAGTTGAGGCAAACCAAAACTGACGTGGAAAAAGTTTTAGATGAAACATTTAAGCCTATTATAAGTCCGCTTGAAAAACTTGTCGATGCTGTAAAAAAGAGAAAAGTTATTAAAATAGCATCAGAAGAGCAAAAACCAAGAAACGTTATAGAATTCAGTACAAATAACGATAGAGAAGAGGAAGAAAAGGAGCAGGAGGAGGTGCGAGAGGAGTCACAAAGTGATCTCGAAGAAACTATAAGGATCGGAGCAGCGGATACATCATTTGAAACAGCTGAAAGCGAAGTGGATGATGAAATATCAGAATCGTTTACACAAGACGAGGATGAAACAGAGTCATTTAAACAAGCTTAGTTACAGACTTTTAAAAAGCGTACCAAGTCGCTTGATAATACATATGGAGTATGAATAGAAGATGAATTATTGAAAATCGGCAATTCTCCGATACATTTTACAAAACATTATGTAAAAGTACAAAATGTAAGTTATCCAAAAACAGCTGGTCTACTTCAATTGCTTTTTCAGAAGCAACCTGATTTGATGCATATAAGTTCGAATGATATTCAAAATTATCGAAAAATCGTAGAAGTGACGAATGCTTTTAGGAAGAATTATAGTGAAACAGAACCTCTACGTAAGTCTACTAGTAAAAAATATAAAGATTATATAGCTCCCTACTTCAATAAATCACCAAAGAGAAAACCTATTGAAGGCTCAGGCCTCTTACCTAAATATAAGTTTGCAAGAAAAGATATGCATATGGATTATGTATACTGGGATGAGCCTAATGAATTAGTTGATCGTTTTCGCTTACTCTTGGCTGAACTGGAAGCCGGCAATCAGAGCCACACAAATGAGATTCATTTGATCATTGAAGATCTCAAAGAAGCAGGTTACATATATTAAGATGTCTTCGAAGAGAGTTCACTTTGATGCTAAATCAGTTATTCATGTGATGCATGTGTGATGCTATGTCAGTCGAGCTGCACGTCACGGAGAATGGGAACATATAGCACGTGATGGAGAGCGTTTTCGAATGCGAATTCAGAGACTATCAGAAATTATCAAACCAGTGCTCATACATAAATATAATACATATTTGTGCAACAGTATAAATTGATTTAACTTGTTGGTATTGCAATCAGTTGTAACATGAGTGTCGATGTATTCGGACGTAACCTCGAGCGAGTTGGAGGCAGTTGAGGTCCTCCAGGTGTTGGATTCAAAGTCACTTCTGACGGACAACACGACATTGATAACAAGAGGTTATGTAACGTTGCCGAGCCTACTCAAGCAGGCGATGCTGTTAATCTGGAAACCCTGCAGCGTATAGTTGGAGTGGAAATTAAGAGCTTGCATGAAGTTATTGCTAAAATAAGAAAAGATTTGGATACTTTAGATCTTATTGTTGAGGCTGATCGAGATGAGCTGGATGCGAAATTATTAGCAATACAGTATGTAATTCGGAGTAAAGAAAATGCATCAGCAAGTAGTTAAGGAGCTTCATAAGCCTGCACGTCGAAATTATCGTCGACGCAAGTTTATCGTACGTGGTTTAGATGAGACGTGGCAAGCTGATCTAGTGGAGATGCAGCCTTATGCTCGAGAAAACAACGGCCATAAGTATATGCTTACTATCATCGATGCATTTTCTAAGTATGCATGGGCTGTTCCTGTAAAGCAAAAGACTGGTAGTGATGTCACAGCAGCAATGGAGTCTATCTTGCAGCAGGGTCTCAAACCAAAAAATTTACAAACCGACCGAGGCAAAGAATTTTACAATGCTACATTTCAAAGTCTCATGCAAAGTTATAGAATTAATCTGTACTCGACATATAGTAATCTTAAAGCATCTATTTGTGAGCGTTTCAATCGTACACTTAAGCACAAAATGTGGATGCAATTCAGCTTACGTGGAAAGTATAAGTGGCTTGATATCTTACCTAATTTGCTAAATGTGTATAATAACAGCAAACATCGCACAACCGGAATGAAACTAAAAGATATAACATTAGTCAATGAAGCAGAAATACTTGCGAGGTTTAATCGACAGTCAAGAATAGTTACAAAACCAAAGTTTAAAATTGGAGAAAAAGTAAGAGTGAGCAAGATACAGCAAGTATTTGAGAAGGGCTATACACCTAATTGGCCAACAGAAATTTTTACAATCAGCCAAGTTATGGCTACTAATCCGGTTACTTACAAGCTAAAAGACTATTGCGATCAATCCATTGCTGGCGGTTTCTATGAACAAGAGCTGCTTAAGGCTAATTATCCAGACGTCTACCTTGTGGAGAAGGTGCTTAAGAAGCGAAGAAATCAGATTTATGTTAAATGGTTAGGATTTGACAATTCACACAATAGTTGGATAAGCAAATCAGATATGTAAAGGTTAAATAAATAAATAAATGCCGAATAAAAAATGATAGTTTTTTCTTTATTTATTGCCCAATATTTTATTTATAATATACATATACATATTGAAGATTGATACACCCACCCACACACACACACACACACACACACACACACACACACACACACACGCACGCATATATATATAATCATAAAGTTGATTATATACATACATACAATCAATCTTCATCTATTTTATATATTTTATAATGCCCCCACGGCAGAGTATCTGTTTCATTTGATATGAGATATCTCTTATTGTCATGTGGACTCAGAGCTAATTTTGTTTGTTTCACAGTACGCACTACGTCAGCTTTAGACTGTATGATACACTGCTGTCTGCATTGTGTAGTTGAATTTAGTAAACACTGAAGATAGTCGTCGAAATTGATGGTTTTGCTAACAACTCCACTTTTTACACCTTTAGCTTTTTTCATGTGGTCTTGGCCATTGACCCGTATGCTATACATTTTACTACGTAGTCGAACGAATTCTGTCATAATGCGGCCATTGCACTTATCCTTCATTAATCCTACAACCTTCTTATTGATTTGTGGAATTCCAAATACATTATTAGATGAATAGTCCGAAGTATCAAAATTTGCAATATCGCTCTTAATCACTTCATAAATATCATCATTTCTTATTTCATATATTAAGCTGTCAGTGTCAGTATATAGCAGTTTACAGCGATCCTCAAATTTCGTTTTCATATATTTGTAGTGAAAATCATATACTAAAGTCTTCGATAAATCAAGTACACACAGTCCTACGTAAATTGGCTTGTTAATATGTACTTCAGTTTTTGCTAACTCTACAATAGCAAGATTTTCATCGATGATAGTACTGCTATTAAATTCTGGCTGTGCAATGCGAGCTTCTGCTCCATATCCATACCAACCTTCCCATTTAGTTAGTAATTTAACATTAACTCTTTTTCTCACATTTTCCATTGTCTTTCCAAAAACAGCATTATTCATTAATTTGTAGAGATTTTTTTCAAAATCATTTTTAGATCCTTGTCGCATTCTACTGTTTAGATCAATGTATTCTTTGAGCCAGGGTCTTTGATTAAATTTCAGTATTCTATGAACTTTTTTGAGTTTTAATTCACTTTCTAGAGCTTGCTTCAAATTGCGATAGTGTAGAATGTATCGCGATTTCTGCTCAGCAGTCGTGAGAAGTTTAGCTTGTGAGGAGCCTGGTAGTTTCTTGTGCTCTGGACAAAATGGTAGATCTTTATGTGTATTGTGTAAATGTTCTGGATATTCCAAGTCTACTTCAAGTATGTATCCAACTGGGGAATTATCCGGAATATTGAAATTTATTCGTTCTACATCATCAATCCATTCAAAGCCACTGTAGGGTAGATATTGTTGCATAGCCTAGCCATAGAGATTATTTACATCAAAGTACATGAGATATTTGGACTCCTTATCTACTTCATAATCATTGCCCATGTATTTGTTATTGGCTTGTGCATAACGGTTGGAATATTGACTCACTCCACCGCGTATACCGCGTTCAATGAACATAACCTGATCAATATTTGTAAGTAATTCGAGCTGTATTTTCGTATACTTGAGCATAGCATCCCAAGTTAAGCCTGGAGTTGTGTAATAATGTGCCGGATCTAAACCGTAAGCTTTCAGACAGCTGTCGCGGAAATTTTCAAACACTTCTACCAAAAGTAGAACATCTGTTTTTAAGTACAAGTCTGAATATTTGCCCAAACTTGATATATTAAATGCTTCCAAACTTTTTTTGCGTCTTCATAATCCTCGTTTGATATATGGCAGCTATTTAGTTTACTGTAGAATTCATCTTTCAATGGTAGCTTTGAAACTTCAAGTCTTTCCTCAGAGTCTAAATAATCATATGGAAAGACTCCTTTCCGTTTAAGTAATTGAAATTTCTCTTCAGTTAATAGTTCATCTCGTGAGAACTCTTTCCGCAAAATTCTAAGTTCCTCGAGATATGATGACAAATTGTCTAAGGATGCTGCCATAAATCGGTAAGAATCTATGAATTTAAAGTTAATATCGTTTCCCTCAATGTGTTTGGTGAATGAGATGAAGCGTTCCTTATTCACTGGTAAAAGATCTACTCGTCCAGGAATGCTATTGGCAATATCCTTTATGAGAAAATGTGAGTCATAGCCAGTTAAATTATGAAATACCACTGGAATACTGTGTGAATCTTTATACTGTAAATTGCAATCTTCATGAGCAGCACCTCGATACCTAAAACATAAGAAAAGAAAAAAAAACATAAGAAAAAATGCAAAAATTTCCACTTGAAGCATATTTAATTTTCTTTTAATCTTACCTTCCAGTCAGATGACAATGATCTCGAACACACTTCTCTGCTAAAGGTTTCTCGCAAATGTGGCATTATGATGTATTTCGAAATTCTTGTTCTTGTTTTAAATTTAATGTTTCCATTGGTACTATGAACTTGAAGATAGCCTCAAAATTTTCTGCTAGCCTTTGCAGCTGCTCTGCAAACCATTTATCAGGATCTTTTCCTCTGTAGCTACTGTAGTGAGATAGAGAGTCATCATAACTGCACTTTAAATAATATCCAATATTAAATGCTTCATGTTCTTGATAAGCATTTCCAATTTCCACAGCTTTTAGAAGGCACTCAAAATCTGCGTATATGACGAATGGCACTTTTTCTTTATGATTAAAATTTTTAAACTGTAAATTTTGTCTCTTGGTGTAGGCAAAGTTACTTTGTACTTGTTGACTTGTATACAATCTTGTTCATGCAAGTTCAATTTAGAACCATTTCTGAAATAATGTAGACACCGATCACAAATAAACTGCTTATGACTCCGTTTTGAAAGTTGTGTAGATACTAAACGCGATAAATCTTTGATCCAAACATAGTGGAATATCGATGAATCATTTTCAAAGTTTTCCTCCTGTTTATTTTCCTCATCATCTACGTAATAGTTTTGTAGAAGAAGAAGGTTGATATGAGTTTCCTTCTTACATGATGTTATGTGAAGCGGCACAACTTTAAAATTTCCACCAGACTTTTTTAAAATATAAACGTTAACCGAGATGTTATTTTGTTTTTCAAATTTCGGAATTTGTTTGGGGCTCACGGGAAATTCTATTCCATTAAAATTCAATTTATTCTCATAGACTTTATACGATGATACTCGGTCAGAGTGATTTACAGGGTGCAAAGCTGACAGTATTGCCCACTTAAAACATGCATCATCGAAATTTTGTACATTGATACATGCATGCTTCTTTTGTATTTGCGGGGGTAGACTGATGTATGAGCCTCCTCGCATTGGATTATATTTATTCATGTGTACAGATAAATTAAGAATCTGTCGAAGTGTCCAGCCGGAATCTTTCTCCTGAAATTCTTCCATATCTTTTTCAATGCGCTGTTGAACATTCTCAGTAAACCATTGCTTTAAATCAGTTGTTCGTAAAATCGGTTCCGCCTTTGTATTAAAGTACTTGATTTCTACTATCTCTTTGTCAGCTTTTATTATGATGTATTCAGCTGACAAGATAGTATACACTTTGAGAGCCTCTTCTTTTTTCAACACATTTTTCATTTGAGATTGAAATAATACTTGAGCGTCTTTCATAAATCTAGTTATATCTAAATTTTTTAAATTGCTAATCGCCCCAGATTTAATACGATCACTGAAAGCAGACTCCACATTTTGCCATTTTACTCTGTCACTTCTTATTTTACGCAAACCCGCACCACTCTTTAATAAACGCTTGAATCTTCCTTGAATGCCTTTAAGTAATCCAATTGTAGATATAAAACTTTGTTTTTCTGCAACAGTGTTTCCATTTTTAAGCGAAAGCCTCCTCAGATTTCTTAGATTCTGGCGGCCTAGTTTAATCCACTTCGTAATTTCTTCAGGATTTGCTTTTTTATAGGCTAAAAGCCCATATGCTTCTAGCATAATATTCACAAGTTTTTTACAGTCAAACGCTGACATAGTGATCACTTAAAACTTCGTTGCACAATGAAAGAATTCCAGCACCCTCGTCGTATTTATAAGGCCCGTATGACTGATTATGAATATAATAACAAATTTTAAGAATTTATTGTTATCTTACGTCCTTTCGAGGTAGCAAGTTTAACGAGAATAAACTAATAAAACTGCTGTGACTGTGGCAAGTAAATATACTATTAATTCAAAACACGACTGTTCTGCTCTCGTCTCCGAGCAACACTAAAAAGCTCTCCGTCTTGTCTACTTGTATGGGCCTACTTCAGCGCCCTCACTCTTATCGTTTGTATAAACAGTTAATCAAAACAGTATTTTGATTTACCGTGGAAAATTCCATGAAATACTATTAAGTTTTGGGAGTAATATGATTTGGGAGTAATATGATACCTTTTTGAGCACAACATGCGATGACGTCACCGTGTGCTTCTCATCGGAGTTTGCTTCAGCGTCCACCCCGTGAGCATGTTTTCTTCGAAACATTACTGAGATTCAAAATACACATCTTATGAAAAAAGGGTGGGCATCGAAAAGACTAGCGGCACTATATACGCACTCCAGATGTGAAAAAAGGAACAACACTTCCTCAAACGTGCACCCGCACTATGTGCATGGGTCAGCGTCGTAAAAATACGACCCTATTCACGCATCAAGCACACTCGAGATAAAAACTATACATCCTGTTGCGTCGGGTCAGCCGGGTTTACAGTTCAGCATGCTATAGCCGAAATATACTTACTCAGTTAGAGTCATATCACACATGGAAGCCACCTCGAAAACTCTCTCTCTCTCGCTCTCTCGCGCGCTCTCTCTCTCACTCGTTCTCTCTCGCTCTCTCTCTCACTCGTTCTTACTCGCTATCTCTCTCTTTCCTGTCGCATCTCTACCTATGCTCTCTACCTTTTCCACTTCCTCCGCCTCCTCCTCCTTCGCGTTATCTCTCTGAAAACAAGCTGTTTAACGGCTATTTTTAGCTCTGTCTCGCTTGAGCGACCCATCGGAAAAGCTTGAAAAGTGATGAGAGGGGTCACGCTCGGTTTCAGCGGCACGCGCCCGCGGCTAAGACTTTACACGTGTGCTCAGCGGGAGGTGCTCCGAGGCTAGACTCTCGGCCGCTCATATATGAGCTTATAAGCGCCGCCGCCGCGCCCGCCGCACGCTTCGGATCGCTAGTAAATAACAATTTGAGCGGTTTGCAAAAACGTTACAATAAAATACGGATAATTTTTTATTCGATGACGTCATTACGTAAGGGTAGAAGCTTCTCGAAAGTGGGCGGAGCCTCACCTACCTGTCTCAACTATCAGAACGCTGCACCAAGCGGCTGGTGGGCGAGTGGTGGGGGGGGGGGCAGAACCGGCCTAGCTTATCTACTGGGACCCACTGCGGGAGGTAGTCGTTAGTAGTATACATTCTACTATGGAGAGACAAAACAAATGACGTCACCGCCCCCCGCCCGGGCTATCTTATCTTTGTTTATATAAACAGTAATTAAGATATCTTAATAGCCTGTTGTTATGGGTTGTTTACATAAACAAGCAATAAAGAAACAATTAAGATATCATAATAGCTGTAAATATAAATAGAGAGGTCCCGTACGGGAATCAGTGACCCATTTTCGTCTATCTCCATAGTAGAATGGCGTTCTCGGGGGCAGTGATGCGGCCCCCTCTTATTATTATTATTATTGGTGTTCAACAATATAGTAATTAATGTGTCTTTATTGATGTTATTATTGATTGTTTATATAAACAAGCAATTAAGATATCTTAATTACATGAACAAACATAAAAATGTTTTTACAAAACAATTAGTATAACATCAATTAAGATATTTAAATTAATGTTGCTAAACAATAGATAAGAAATTGTCCCGTATCGGGATCGATGACGTCACGAGCCTACGCCATAGTAGAAAATATACTGATTTATAATTTTAATTAATCAATAGAAAGTTAACGTCATTATATACACTTAGAGCCTGTGAAACATTTATAATTATTCGCACATCTTTATGGAAGCTCTGGACGCCATCTGGGGCAGTTATGGCAGAATAACCCATGTGTGTGTGTGTGTACGTGCGTGCGTGCGTGCGTGCGTGCGTGTGTGTGTGTGTGTGTGTGTGTGTGTGTGTGTGGTGTGTGTGTGTGTGTGTGTGTGTAAGAAGATATCGAATAGTATGTTTTTACGTGATATTATATTGTGGTCTTGAAAAGAACCGTTTTGATAAAAAATTAACAATAAACGATTATTAAAATCATTTGTACGCTTGTTTCCCTGGAAACGAGAATGTGTTTTCTTATAGAAGCCATTCTGCGATGACGATTTTGATGATGCTGATGGTGATGATGATGATGGCTGTATAAGCGGCTGCCTCTCTTTATCGCCGGTGTAATTTTTCGTAGCGTTCTTGCTTTGCGGTGGCCCCATACTTCTTGCTTGTTTGGCGTTCAATATGAAAATGGTACCTCTCGTTTCGCTTATCGCATTATAAATGAATATACTATACTTTGCATCATGTGGTGTAGAGACCATGCGGAGGAACTGGTGGCGCCAAAATGAAGTATACTCGCGCGCAGGATGTTTATAGCGATAGTGCGTAACGTGTATGTTAGGGTATTAATTACATATATACCCGCTTTATCTTGAAAAAATAAAATTGAATTCGTTCGAAGAAATTATATTTATATCTGGAGCTTCGATAAAAATTTGCCGATATGAAACTCTGCCTCGTGTGCTTCTCATGTTTTGCCGAAACGTAACGATTTCCCGTTCTTACGCTGTGTACACTGAGCGAGGGATAAAAATGGTGAGATGCGTGTGTCATTTGATTTATATTTTGTCTGGAGATAATATCCGTAAGCATTATAAAATCCTGCCTTGCGTACGCATCAGCAAAATAAACCGCTGCCAATTCATTGGCCCGTAGCTTCCTCAACCGTAATTTGTTGATTCCTTTAATTAATTTTTAATAACAAAGTTTATAATTTTTTAAAAAATTTATTGCATAATTATAATTAAATTCATTTATGAACATTAAAAATTGTTTATTTTTAGGCACGACCGCTACTCGGGAGAGCCTTATAATTTCACCAGAGCGAAAATTGTAAGAATTCAAATACTGAAAAATTAATGTGTAAAAACCATGTTCCACTCAGAGCGAGTGCGTTTTAAGCGTTTTCTGAGATGTATCTATGTCTGTACGTCCGTATGTACTCAAGTTTCTCGATTATCTCAATGAATTTTCGACCGATTTCATCGAGATTGCGGGAAAATACTCCTCCAATTATACCTAAGTGCTGGTTCTATATTGAGATAGATCGATGAAAAATTTGTCAAATGCGAGCACAAAGAAATATCTCAAAAAATGGATTTTTAAGCCTAATGTCTAGAAAAATTAATTTTAAGCTGATATGTACAGGTCTATCTGCTAAAACTAATTAAAATACAGCTTTTTTATGTTGAACACTTTTTTGTACGAGCAATATTTTCCAAGATAACTGCGAAAAATGGCCAAAAATGGTCAAAAATGAATGATTTTCGGCTATAACTTCTCAGGATTTGATTTTACACAAAAATGTTAAATACAAAAGTTGTAGACAGTATTGAAACAAAACTTTTTTCCATTTAATATTTTTTTGTAAAATCAACTCCTGACGAGTTAGACTTATAAAAACGATTTTAAACGCCAAAATACACATAAAATGAACGATTTTCGGCTATAACTTCTCAGAATTTGATTTTACATAAAAATGTTTAATACAAAAGTTGTAGATAATATTAAAACAAAACTTTTATCCATTTAACATTTTTTTGTAAAATCAACTCCTGACGAGCTAGACTTATAAAAACGATTTTAAACGCCAAAATACACATAAAATGAACGATTTTCGGCTATAACTTGTCAGGATTTAATTTTTCACAAAATGTTTAATACAAAAGTTGTAGACAATATTGAAATATAACTTTTTCCCATTTAACATTTTTGTGTAAAACCAATTCCTGGCGAATTAGACTTATAAAAACGATATTAAACGCCTAAATATACATAAAATGGACGATTTTCGGCTACAACTTGACAAGATTTGATTTTATACAAAAATGTTAAATGTAAAAGTTGTAGATAATATTTAAACAAAACTTTTTTCTATTTAACATTTTCATGTAAAATCAATTCCTGTCGAGTTAGACTTATAAAAACGATTTTAAACGTCAAAATTTAAAGACAGGATTTGATTTTACACAAACATGTTCAATACAAAAGTTCTACATAATATTTAATCAAAACTTATTTAATCAAAACTTTTTCCCATTTAACATTTTCATATAAAATGGATTCCTGACCGCTTAGACCTATAAAAGCGATTTTTAATGCCTAAATACCCCTGAAATAGTCGATTTTCGCTTATCATACAAGAATTTGACTTTCAATAAAACTGTTAAATACAAAGCATGTAGATATAGTTTAAACAAAACTTATTCCCAATTAACATTTTTATGTACAATAATTACTGGATCATCTAAACGTATAAACATGATTTTTAATACCCCAATACACGTATAGTGAATTTTCGCTTATTATTTCACAGAATTAGATTAACACAGAAGCATTCGATACAATAGCTCTAAATAAGGTGGAAAAAATCGACATAACATTCCAAAGATAATATAATTACAAAAACATAATAATAAGACACAAAATTACATTTGATTACAATATTCAATGGGATAAACATATTGGAAGAATAATTAAAGAAACAAAATATCTATGTCCCTGTTTTCTACAAAAAGATTTTTAATAACAAATTTAAAAAATTTGATATAAGATTACCCAGCTTAACCTACTATGTTCCCAGGACCTAAGCGATTGAACTAAAAGAATCAAAATTGTGTAATATTATATAAGTACATGTTAAAGGAATATCATATATACAAAAAAAACTTTTGTGTAATGTATGAGCTATAAATGTTGTAATATGGTAAATTTCAATGCATAAAGAATGCAATGTTCTAGCTAACTCAATCTTACAGCATGTAGAAAACTATTAAATAGGCAAGTCTCACTGGGTAGAAGTCTGCGAAATACATAATGATGTATTTTAATACAACAGATACCCTGAAGCGAGTTCTTACACCCTGACTAAACTTAGAAATTAAATAGACGAGCTAATATTACCAGGGACAACTACCTACCCTTATCGCATTCAACAACACACACAGCACTTATATAATATTTCCCAGTTCCTATTACCTACCCCCTCACACTTTAAAGCACTAACACTCGAAGATCACTTAGAGCTGCAGAAGTTGCAAAATAGGGCTGGACGGTCTAGGCTGGCACTACTCCATGGATGCCAGTCTGCTGAGAATCATCTAACAGCGATCCTAGGAGGAAAGTACTGACAGAGACCGTCAATTATGTTTCAATGTCAGGGACTGCCTCAGCCTAGGGATCAGTGAAGCGCATGAACAGCAGATCAGTCCCTATTCTGGGGGACAAGCGAGGAGAGTTGGGCACCTAAAAACCACATATGACTAATAAATAGATGACTCAAAAAAACATACCATACAAAAGAAAAGTCTGCAGCAATGGCTGTTGTTCACTCACTGTACCAGCTTCCTGTAACAACTAGAGGGTAAGAACTGGTGGAGACCTTAAACCGTTGTTTCACTGAAGACGCTGAAGACACAAGCAGCAGCTTAATTGTACACATAGTAACTAGTGTAAGAGCCAAACAAGGAACGTTGAGCACCTAAAAACCACATATAATTAATAAATAGATGACTCAGACAACATTTACACATCCAAGAAACAGTCTGCAGCAGTGCCCGTCGTTTACACTACTCTCGCTGCCACAGATACCTGCAACAAGCGAAAGTACCATCAGCTCACCCATCAGTGAGGTTAGGAAAGAGAAAATGCTTACTAAATCTGCTCTCGCCGCTGACACACTGCCTTCCCATCTCCGACGAATCATCGACAATCGACGAACACGATGAAAGGGCGAACACGATTCACCAGGGCGGCATACTACAGCAGCCACAGTCATCGCTGGGGACGCCGGGAGTCAGACGATTCGATTGTTGACAACACACACCATGGACACATGTGCGCTACGGCTGACTATTCCGCAGTAGCAGAAAGCGCGCGCGATCATATATATAGATATATCTTATACCTCGCGGTCGCACGAGTCGCATGTGTTTTTCCGCTCTTCTTGGTGTGCGAACGCAGCCTAGCCGAGGCACGGTAGTTAAGTACTTATACATAGGTCCGGAAAGTGCGTACGACCGTAAGCCGAGGTATCTAGCGTAGCCGTTACGACTGCTGCAGTATAAGTATTCATGCATGCAGGTCGCAGGGCTAAGCCAGATTGCCGTTGCCGAATGCATCAATATTAAGCATTCTCCTTCTGTTTTTCTCCTTTTCGCGGTATTAGTGTATATATATGCATATGTACGCAAGTATTTTTTTGTAATTGAGATTGTATAGGTATATGTAGTTAGGAACACCCGTGAGTCCGTGAGCAGCTAGTTTTTTATTATTATTATATATTTAATTTTTTTTTTTTATTATAAATATCGGAAGTGTTGCAATTTTCGCTTTTATAAAAATACAAGGTTCTCCTGAGTATTGCGGTCGTTCCTATTATGTAAAAACGAAGTTTTTACATAGGGAGGGGGCGGGCGACGAGCGAAGCGAGGAGCAGGTGTGTGTGGGGGCGGGGGGGATGGCATGCCGAAGGCACGCTGGGGGCGCAGCCCCCTAGTTAAATTTATTTATTTATTTATTATTTATTTATATCAAATTTATATAAATTTTGAGCTGATAAATAAAGTTATCATTTGAAATAGAACTAAAATATCTATATTTTATAATAAAACAAATAGCTATCACGGTTGTTTTGTTATTAACAAAAACGTGTTTTTTTATATTTCATAATTCATATTTTTTAAGAAAAAAAATGTATAGCTATCATTGTTCTTTTGTTATTAACAAAAACCTGTTTTTTTTTAAAAGTTGATAACTCACAAATAAATTATAATAATGCAGAATATAATGCATTCATAATGCATAATTCATAATTATAATAGATTATAATAGATATAATTTTTAAACATTTTAATTCATTTTGTTGGTTGGTTTTTTAAAAATTAAAAAAAAAATCATCGCATGCCTACTCAATGACGTTTCCTCATTCCGCACCACCTAGCGGTAGATATCACTGCGCGTTTTTTAAAAATAAAATATAAATCCTTTTTAATTTAGAGATTAAATTAATTTTTGTAACAGATGAATGATTTTCGGCGTTTTCCTACATAAAAACATTTTCTAAAAAGTAACCTTTTTTACCTATCGTGTAAAGAAATTCATTCTCTCCCTCTGCTCTAAAATTATATTTCCAATATGGCGACAAATTATCGAAGCACTAGAAAATCCCTTATATGTACGCACAACGCACGACGCACCGCACCGTGTAGGCGTGTATACAGTACTGCGGGATTCGTGACTAACCCACAGCTTGTTGGACCCGGCCGGAATACATACTGCACTACACGCTACCCCGATCGGAGCGCCACCTACTCTTATACTATTTTAATTATTCATCAGTTTAGAATATTAAACTCAAGAATTCAATCTTGAAAATTCAAAGATATTACATTTTGCCGCCAATACTATATATTTTATAATATACTGATGATAACATCATTGGAGTTATGAGTTTAAAAAAAAATACGTTTTTGTTTTTGATGATAATTAAAGAACCGTGATAGATATAAAATTCATTTGTTTTAGAAAATATAGGTGTTTTAATTCTCTTTCGAATGCCACCCACCCCATTCAGATACATAGAGCCGTTCTCGAGAAATTACGATTTTAAAAATATCTCAAAAAATGTTTAACCTCAAATATCTCTGAAATTTATAGACCAATCATTTTGCCCAAAGAACTCGACCGAGAACTATAAAAAATCTACCTCTAAAAGGAATTTTGAAGGCATTAAGTCAATTTTACTCTTGTAATCGTTGGACATACAAAACTGATTTTTTTCATTTTTCAATTTTTTACTCAAAATCTAGCCTACACAATGTATTCAAATTTTAACAGATTATAGCTATTTATATTCTGTATTATCATGATTTTTTCAAAAAAATTGACCGTTAAGTTTAGGAGTTATAAGCATCTAAAAAAAAAACACGTTTTTGTTAATAACAAAAGAACCGTGATAGCTAGAAACTTTTTTTTTAGAAAATATAGGTATTTTAATTCTCTTTCGAACGCTACCTATCAGATTCGAATAACTCGATCCTATCATTAAAAAAAATCAAAAAACAGTTTTGAGAAAATCGAAAATTTGAAAAAGCAAAAACGCATCGCCCCAATCAAAAAACGGATTTTTGACCCGCCATCACGCGAAAAAAACAAAAAAAATCAGACCTGTCCGGTCAAAATCGACCGAGTAGAAGCTGAGATCCAGGCGTACACACACACACACACACACACACACACATCCATACAGACATTTTTCAAAAACCATGTATTTTGATTCCTAACACCTCGGAACACAGTTATAACATGTTTTTACAACAACTCAAAAATTTACTATCACAAAGCTTCCTCTAGGAGGAAGCAAAAATTCGTTCGAAGAAATTATATTTATATCTGGAGCTTCGATCAAAATTTGTCGCTGTGTGCAATATGAATCCCTGCCTCGTGTGCTTCTCATGACTTCATTATTTCGCCGAAACGTAACGGTTTTCTGTTCTTATGCTGTGTCCTCTGAGAGAGAGATAAGAAGGGTGAGATGCGTGGATCATTTGAATTATATATTTTTTTGTCTGGAGCTAATATTCGTAAGTATTATAAAACCCGGCATTGCGTACGCATCAGGTCAGTGTGCTGATGCGTACGCATCATGCTGACTCGCTTCGCTCGTGCAAAAAGTCACACCAGCTAAATAATCGACTTCCCCACCCGTGTCGAAATGTACTATATCCTCATTTTTTTTATGACAAAAAAATATTTGTTATGCGTTTTAAAATTTTTAAGCCTTAGAAAATCTTCTCGCTGATGATGACAGCGACGCGTCAACAATTTTGATGAACTACAGCGGGCGTGAAAATCCCGTAGCACGTCAACTAGAGTACGAGCGCGAAAATGAGCCTATAGGAATGAGCCCAAGCGAAACCGATATCTCCAGTAGCGAAGGAGAAAAAGAAGAAGAAGGAGCACAACAACAACCTATACATCAACAACAACAACAAATAATCCATACAGCAAATGAAGAATATGACGATAGGCGCTCGAATATTTTAGTATCCGACAATGAGAGCGAAAGCATGATCAGAATAGACTTGTCGGATGAAGAAGATACTAACATAGGTTTAACGCGCGGATTAAACTTGGCGCTCACCAATATCGGAAACCACGGGTTGCAGTGGAGAAGCCATAATGAGCGAGGGCCCGCAGCCGTCGACTAGTGGAAACATCGGTTAGCTTCGCGCAGGGATGCTTCATAATTTTTATTCAACTAGAGCACCCCCGACGGAGTGGGATTTTCATAATATCGAGGATAGCCATCGTCTCGTTTGGAACAGTTTCTTCGAAACTAGTCCTCTAGATCGACGAGTCAACGAATGTAAGAATTTTTTTAATTTGAATATTTTTTTCATGTAAAAGGCTGTTTTTACAACTTTTTCTTTTTTCAAAAAAAGTTATTCGGAAAAGAAACAATAGCGGTGACGGATTGGCCACTCCGGGTTTCGACATACCATTTCTATTGATTTACGCGAGGAGAATTTTGCATGTTCAGCGTGCGCAAGAATTGCGATGGTTTCACGACCAGGTCGAACATGAAGATTCTCCATTACATACGTCAAACGAAATACAAGATTTGTTGGAGCGCGTGCGCGATAACTAAGAACATTAACTAAGAAGATTAACTTTTTGGTATTATAATTGTGAAAACATTTATTTTTTATTAATCGTTTTTAATAAAAATCACAGCGGACGACTCGTTGTCTACAAGCTCAGTATGGCCATCGCTCCCACCATCGCCTACAGTAGATGCAAATTAATGCATAAGAGAGAGCGGAGAACCTCTGCAAGTGGGATACCGCCACAACGATGATGGCATGGCCGTCGATTACGACGGAGGCGACGAAGAGGAGGAGGAAGAGGAGAACAGTGGCAATAATGATACTGCAGAGGAGGAGAAGGAGGAGGACGAGGAAGAAGTGAATAATCTCGATATAAGACCGCCCGGGGTAAGATTTATTGTGATAGACGAAACCGAAAACTTTGTGCAGCGATTTAGAATAGTTGGGCGCTATATTAGACTGCGTATCAAAGAGCCGCCTACCGATTGCGATAATCCACTTGTATGGATGGAGGCAGCAATGCGCGACATTCACGCACATATTATTTCGTTGATACCAAATGAGGAAAGGTTTTTGATCGGCGTGGTCGTTAAAAGCGAATACGTTGCGAATGGCGCCGGAGGACTATCTTTTCGCCCGATTGAAAATTTTCATTACGCTGATCTTTGGGATTTGATTGCAAATTCTGACACAAAGTAATGAAAATCTTCAAATCGACGAAAGGTTTATGTTACACATAACATATGTAAGTATACCTGAAGGCTTGGGAGCACGTAGAGCGAGAAAATTAACGATCAATTCGGTGACATAAAGATCAATAGTCTCTATTGTAAATAACGATAATTTATGCCTACCGCGTTCGTAGTTGTAGGTGAAACTTATGTCAAATTACGTACGAACGATTCGGATGAAGCTCGAAAGGAATGAGGTGTCGTGCGCAATGGTCGACGTAAACTACAACGAGAACGCGCCGAAAAATTAATGCGCGATGCTAACCCACGGATGCGGGTTTCTTCGAAATTGAGCAATTTCAAAATTATTATTTACACAGTGGTATAGCTATAGTAGTATACGATAAGAAAACTTTTGGCAGCGGTGAGCTGCCATTTTTTGATGGGCGTACTCTTGTAGAAAGACAGACGGGATGTGAAGCACAGCGTATAGTTAATCTTTGTTATGATTCTAATGCGAAACATTACGATACAATACTGAACGTAATCGGTGTTGCGCGAACCAAATTCTTTTGCACTTTTTGTAATAAATGTTTTAATTTCATCGACGAACACAAATGTTTAAAACATGTTCCAAGTGCTTTGTCTCTCCCGCGTGTAAAACAGATAATGGCGATTTAATTAAATGTTCGCAATGCAATAGAAATTTTTTTGTAAATATGTGCTACGATAATCATTTAAAAGATGGCTCTTATTAAAAAAAGAACAAAAAATTGTGCGATGTAGTAAAACTTTGCAATAGATGCAATAAAGTTACAAATTGTTTTCGTTCGAAACACACGTGCGGAATGATTTGGTGTAAATATTGTAAAAGAAAACATTTTATCAACGAATTTTGTTACATGCAACCTATAAGTGATGAGATTAATAACGAACAAAAATTTTTGTTTATTTTTTATGATTTTGAGACGCGACAGGATGAAGCTTATCTTAATCATGAGACTTCAAATCTACATATTCCAAATTTATGTATCGCACAGCAAGCGTGCTCGGATTGCATCGATGATGATGATGTTTCGCGATGGTGTAATACTTGCGGCGTTCGCGAACATGTTTTTCGAGAGAACCGTGTCACTCAGTTGATCGAATTGTGTATTAGAGATAAGACAAAATTTGCCCAAATCATATGCATTGCCCACAATGCACGAGCATTCGATGCGCAATTCATATTAAAAGAATTGGCAGAGTGTACTACATCTGAAGTTTTGCCGAGTATTATTTTAAGTGGACAAAATATTATTACTATGCAATACGGGCGAACGAAATTTATAGATAGTTTAAACTATTTCCAAATGAAGTTGAGCGCTCTTCCCGCTGCTTTTGGTTTGCCGGAAAGCAGTAAAAAGGGTTATTTCCCACACTTATTTAATACTTTACAAAATCAAGAATACACGGGTCTTTTGGCCGATGCGAATTTCTACGCGCCGAATTCTATGAGTATCGATAAGAGAACAGATTTTTTTAAATGGTACGAAGAGAACAAACGAGACTATGTATTTAATTTTAAAAGAGAAATCGTCGAATATTGTCGCATGGATGTACAAATTTTACGCCGCGCGTGTCTAGCTTTTTGAAAAATTTTTCTCGATATTGGCGACACCAACCCCTTCGTTTCCGCAACTACTATCGCCTCAGCTTTCTCTTATTTGTATCGAAAAAAATTTCTCAAGCTAAACACCATCGGAATTTTACCGCCTACTGGCTACAGACGCGCTGATAACCACTCTCAAAAAGCTGTTGAGTGGCTATTGGAGTACGAGCGCGAAATTGGGCGAGAGATTATTCACGCAGGCCGGGCGCGCTAGTTTAGATTACTCGAAGGATTCTTGGTAGATGGATGTTTCCCACCGTCATCGAGCGTGTCGACGTCAAGCGGCAGTACCGCGGCCGCAGATAAAGGTACAGTATTCGAGTATCAAGGATGCTACACACATGGGTGCCCGCGATGTTTCGAAAACAAACGCGATAAATTAACCGCCTATAATAGAACTCGCAACGAGGCTTACGAGAGCACTCGAACAAAGGTAGATAAAATAAAGTCACTGGGTTACGAGGTTCGCGAAATTTGGGAGTGCACATTTGACCGGCGTAAAATTGAAAATCCTCGAATCGCAAATTATGTGAATAATCATCCGTTAATAAGCAAAATAGTTTTAAATCCGCGAGACGCGTTTTTCGGAGGTCGCACGGAAAATATAGCTGTGCATTATAAAATAAGAGAAGGAGAAACAATAAGATATACGGATATTTGCTCTTTATATCCGTATATCTATAAACGAGGTCGGTTTCCGCTCGGACACCCAGATATATTTGTCGGAAGTCAGTGCGACGCGTTGACGGATGGAAATAACAACGATCTATCACGAGTAGAAGGTTTGATCAAATGCAAAATATTGCCTCCTCGTAATTTGTTTCTTCCTCTCTTACCAATAAAAATGCATGGTCGATTACTGATTGCTCTTTGTCGCTCTTGTTGCGAGGAGATGCGACAACAAGATTGTACTCACGAATACATTCACGAGTGCGAATTCACGGGGAAGTGGATAGCCGATGAACTGCGATAAGCCATCGAGTTGGGTTACCAAATAACGGAAATATTCATAATATGGCGATATAAAGTAACGCAATACGATCAACAGACTGGGACAGGCGGATTGTTTGCTGGCTACGTGAACGCGTTTTTGAAAATAAAAGAACAAGCCAGCGGATAGCCATCATGGTGCGAAAGCAATGTAGATAAGGAACGTTATTTGTTAGAGTACGAGCGAGATGAGGGTATACGAATGGAGAGAGAAAAAAATCCGAAAAAATGCTGGCTTGCGCGCAGTGGCGAAACTTTGTCTTAATTCTTTTTGGGGAAAATTTGGGCAGCGTAGCAACTTAAAACAGACCGAAATTGTAAAAACACGCGAGGCCCTCCTTAAACTTTTAGTTGCGCCGGAAAAAGAAGTATTTAGCGTGTTGCTCGTAAACAACGAACTTTTATATGTAAAATGGCAAAATATCGTCGATGCTGTGGCACAAGCGTCCAATTCGAATGTAGTAATCTTTGCGTACACCACGGCGCAAGCTCGACTCAAATTGTACGGTTATCTTGAGAAACTCGATCGACGAGTTTTATACTTTGATACCGACTCTTGCATATTCATTTGTAATGAGCGCACGAAGGACAAGGAATACAGACCACACCTCGGCACGCTATTAGGTGATATGACGGATGAACTCAAGAGTTACGGACCAAATGTACATATTGAAACATTCTTATCAGGCGGTCCTAAATTTTACGCTTATAAAGCAATCGATTTATCGACAGGAGAGACATTTGAATGTTGTAAAATCAAAGGGATAAGGTTAAATTATGCTAATTGTCTAAAAATAAATTTCGATAGCATTAAACAATTGATCGATACCTTTATGAATGGCGATGATGCGGGTAATATTAAATTATATTTTAAAGTCATAAGGCGCACACCCAAGTACGATGTCATCACGCGAGATGAATACAAGACATGTATAGTGTTGAAAAAACGGCGCTACCATTCAATAAAAGAATTGTCATTGCCTTTTGACTATAAGCGTTAAAATATTTTATTAATAAAAAGTAAGACTTATTTGTAAATGTTGTTGTTGTTGTTTTTTTTTTCTATTTTCCTCGGTCTCAATGCTTATTTTAGAAAAATAATTTTTTTTCCGCAAATTATTTCAGGCCCTTGCTGCAACAGCTAATTTGCTCGTGCAAAGAATAGGCTTTTTCAACATGGCGAATATCAGCTCGTACGCGCAAAGTAAAAGCTTATACCGCGCGGAGTACAAACTTGTACACGCGACCGGCGCGCGTTGTAGCAGCTGATACACGCGCGCACGCGCGCACACAAAGTATTCGCTTTTAACGCTGCGAATATCAGCTTATACCCCGCAGAGTACAAGCTTGTACACGCGCCCGGTGCGCGGTGCATATCAGCAGATGAGCACTGCGCCGCGCCGCACGCGCGCCGGGTGTCACTGGTGAGACAGTTGGTTTTTTTTGTGTTTTGAAAAAAATATCATGATAAAAGCATGAGCAAATTGGGTTTAGTTGTCAGTCTCGAAAATGGTTACGCGCTGGAAACATCCATTTACGTGTTGCGTGTGCGGACCTATCGGATGTGGCAAAACGCAGTTCGTCAAAAAATTTCTCGCAAATTTACCGACAATCTGTAACGTACGCTTCGATCGTATACTTTTTTATTACACCGAGTGGCAAGAAGCCTATGGGACGGAGCTGAGACCCGGTGGTGGTGTTGGTGGTGACGCACCGCGTATCGAATTTCGGGAAGGTCTACCTCAAGCGAGCGATTACTCTAGCGATAAAAAGAAATTACTTATTCTCGATGATTTGATGCGTGAATCTTCATGCGATGTGATATTAGATTTGTTCACGAAGGGCAGTCATCACAAAAATATTAGTGTTATATTCATAACGTAAAATATTTTTCATAAAGGAAAGTCACAGCGCGATATAAGTCTGAACACAAAATACATCGTACTGTATAAAAACCCGCGTGATCGCGCTCAAATACAGTACTTGGCGCGTCAAGTGTATCCGGAAGATCCAAAATTTTTGCAAGAGACCTACCTCGACGCCACGCGAACCCTAAATACGTATCTTTTTCTCGATTTATCGCAAGACTGTGTCGACGAATTTAGATTTCGCCTTGCATAATTTCCGACGATAAAAGGCACTAAGCTTATGTGCCAAAAAATTCAAAATTTCGATAGTTTAATTATATTTAAGGTGAAGGAGAGGGGGGTGAAGCAAAAAAAGGAAATAGATATGTCAGACGCGCGAGCCCTCGACACAGTTAAGAGATAACGATGGCAGGAGCAACACGGATGAATTCTAGACGCTGTTTGCCTTGTACTAAACGTTTTTCCAAAAAACAGTTGGCACTTTTGGGTGCTCTATCACACTGCGACGGCAAACAGCGTTCGGCCATCCTTCGCATGGCTGACAAATCGCTCGTCAAGTGCATATGCGAGTGCGCATTAAACGTTTTACACGGTGTAGTGAAATTGAGAGATTGCGAGAAGAAACAGCTGAATAAGCACAAGCTCGTATTGCGCAGATTAATCAATCACAAGTCATCAAGTTGGAAAACTAAAAAACGCGCAATAGTGCAGAACGGAGGATCTTTTTTGCCAGGTCTTCTAGCGCCCATCGTAGGCGCACTCATATCTAAATTGTATGGAGGAGGAAGAGGAGGAAAGCAGTGAAAAAAAATAATCAGAGAAAGCGGTATGGAACGTGCTCGTAAAATGGTAATCGTGCCCGAAGACGCAATCAAACGCGTGCAGTCTACACCCGTCGAAGAAACGAAAAATATTACCCCGAGCGAAGTCTCCGGCATAAATTCCGTGCAAACTTCCGGTGATAATTTAACCAGATTAGACGCCGAAATGTTCGATATTCTTCACTCGAAAAAAGGGGTGAAGGATGTTTACGAAAAATGTCAAAATTACTTACAAGTTTTGCGACGCTATCTTTTTTTCCGTGAAAGCAAGCACAACAGCAGCAGCGATGCACAGCAAGAAATCGACGAAATTGATGATACACTAGCACCACTCACCGAAGAAGCTATTATCGATGGTGTACCCAAGGCATATCAGCGCAAGGTTCGGCTTTTGTTGCGTCATTGGAAAACAGTAGCACCCGAACGTCTCAAGTGGAACAATGCCAGAACAGTGAGTATAGATGGCTGCACGGTAGAGCGTTCAAATATTATAGAATTACTGAACGATGTGGTTAGAAGGGAAAAAAATAACGACGACGAAGAAGCACCAGTTGATCGCATGAAGTTTTCTGAATGTGTTAAAACTTCCGATACTCTGACGAATTTAATAGGCAACAGCAAAGTTTTAAAAATTGGCAGAGTACTCACAGCGCTTTTGCTGAATACGCGCAAACAGTGATGGGCCCCCGGAGTTCGGAAACGGGAAATAATAACTAGATCTAGTTATTTTAGACCATTGCTAAGTTCAAGGCAGAGAATTTGCTGAGAATGCAGCATGGGGATGGGGCCAGCCTAACTAGCCTGCCCTGACTCTGAAATACACGTTGCAACGTCGCGCTTACACTCGGTTACTCACTAAAGCAAATTCTCTGCCTTGAACTTAGCACTGGTCGAAAATAACTAGATCTAGTTATTATTTCCCGTTTCCAATCTCTGGGGACCGATCACTGCTCGCAAACGACGACTGAATAAGGAAGACACGAATGCAGAGCCCTCTCCCGTGTTTACGAGGAGAAGAAAGGCTGAACAAAGTAAAAAAAAGTGGTTACGATTCCAAATATAAAACCGGCACGAGTACACAAACGCGTCCACGCAGAGACATGATGTACGAGAAACAGTATTACGATCTGTCGTACGAGGCAGGATACGCGGGTGCAAGTAATCTCGTAAGCGTAAATAAAGAGAGAGGTAAATCCAATGAGAAGGCTAATATATACGCATGGCTTAGCAACCAAGCGCGTACACGCTTCATTATCCTATAAAACGAAAATTTCCGAGACTACGCCACAACGTGATGAACGTGGACGACCTGTGGGAGTGTGATTTACTACAGTTAACCTCGATAAAAGACTACAACGACGGCTTCTGCTATATTCTCGTTGTTGTGGATGTCCTCAGCAAGTATGCGTGGGTCGAACCATTGCGCGATAAAACAGCGCGCAACGTTGCCGGCGCGTTCGAAAAAATTCTAGACAGAGCAAGCCTGCGAGTACCGGTGTGTTTATAATCCGACCGTGGCAAAGAATTTGTCGGGTCAGCTTTCCAAAGCCTTCTAAAAAAATATGACGTACAATTTAGAGTAGCGCGAAATTCCGATATCAAAGCGGCTGTAGTCGAGAGACTCAGCAGAACAATACGAGAGCGTATGTGGGGTTATTTCTCGCACAAAAATACAAAAAGGTATGTTGACGTAGTACAAAAAATTATATACGCTTACAACTGCACATTGCACAGTGGAACAAAAATGAAACCATCAGAGGTAAATCTGTAAAACGCAGCAAAAGCCCGTGAAAATTTGCAAAAGCGTGCTCTTCGACAAAGTGCAGTGCAGAGAAACGGCCGCAAGAGGGCTCGCCAAGCGATACCTAAATTCAAGGTGGGCAACTTCGTTCGAATCAGTCGGACTAAAAATACCTTTGAGCGCGGTTATGAACAAAATTTCAGCAAGGAAGTGTTCAAGATAAAAAAGGTATCGCGACGACAGAATATCTGTACATACGTTCTCGAAGACTTAAACGGTGAAATTATCAACGGATTTTTTTACACGGAAGAACTTGTATTGGTTGGCCGAGAACGCATCACAAACCATCAAACATTTAAAGTGAAGCGCATAGTTCGTACGCGCGGACGAGGGGCAAATAAGCAACTACTAGTCAAGTGGTTAGGCTACCCTGACAAATTCAACTCTTGGATAAAGGCGAGCGATCTCGATAGTACCTGAAAGAAAAACCGCTGCCAATTCATTGGCACGTAGCTTCCTCAAACTTAATTTACTGATTCCTTTAATTTATTTTTAATTCCAATATTTAAAATTTAATACTTTATTTTGTACGGTGAGACTATGTTAAATGGTTTGTGACTTTCTATTTTGACTCTTCCTATTTTTTATCATTAAAAAGCAATTATTATTATACAATTTTATATTTTACAAAAAAAAAATTCATTGCCCACAAAACAAACAAAAAAATGATCATCACGACCAGATATTCGAGATTAAAAATTTTTTTTTAATGTTTTTTAATACTGATATCTCAGAGAATATTTGATCAATTTGAAATTTTAACCAATTATTACAATTATTTATTACAATATATTATTATTTAGTTAAATTTTCAAGAGATTACCTTTATTTCTTTTGATAAAAAAAGTTATTTAAAAAAAAACTTGTGTTTTTATTAAAAAAAAGCAGAAAATTTTGTTATAGCTTTGATTCAAAAATTTTCGAAGTTAAAAAAATTTATTTGTCTTTGAGAATTTTCCATTTATTTTCCATTTATTAATCAAAAATTCAACGCTCATCGTCCGTCATCGCCTTCGGCTTAGAAACATACGCATGGAAAATATACGTTATTATCAATCTATTTATTGTTTTGATATCATTTCCACACCACCTAGCGGTAGATATCATGGCGTGTTTTTTTTTAAAGAAAATATAAAGCTTTTGTATTTTGAGATTAATATTAGTTTTTGTTACAAGAGCGTAAAGTTGAACTTTACGTCCGCTTTACGCTTGTTTTGCGAGCATTATTTTTCGTTATATTAGACCTAAACATAAAGTAAAACGCGAATATGTGTATGAGTTGCTGATGAAAAATTTAATTTTACGCTTATAGTACGTAAATAAATATTTTAATATTTTTGTTGGGATATTGGTAGGTAGGAGTACGCAATAAAGAGGAACACAATACAATTTAAGTAAACCATGACTTTATTCAATGCTTCGCATCTCTCTTACACACACAAGACTTCCTCTGACAACGGACCCAGTTCGACTGATGGCGCTCTCGCCCGGCGCTCGCTTCAGCGCTCCGCGCCCCTCCCCTCTCTACCAGAGTTCGCAGTTTACAAGGTGTTACTGCCTAAAACCCAACACTCCCTCTCAGTCACATTCTTTTATACATTAATAACGTACTCTGGTAACTACAAACATTCTCTAATAAATTTTAAATTAATATCGCGCTTAATACTGAAATTTTGACTATCTTCTGTCTTATGTTTTGGCTGATCTCATCTTCCCCAATTTTCTCCACGGTGCTGTGAGATAAGTCACTCTTCGTCGTCCGATTTCTCTTTCTCTCCTGTGAACAGAACAAATTATTAAACATCATTCTTATTAAGTATTTCGAATATTAACCTTTAACGAAATTTTCTCGCTAAATCCTGTGTTGTCATATTATCCCTAGAAGAAAACACATTCTTAGAATACCCATTTCATTTAATAATAGTTTCACTGAGTAGTGTAATTCCATCGAATTTCGGCAAGTCCCACTCAACGCTACGTATTCTGCTTTGTATGAGAACAGCGCAGCACTCGTCTATTGAATCGTTCTTCTTGCTACAGAGTCACCATAGGTATTAATTACAAACCACACGTTGTAAGAATGTTTTGCTGTTTGTCAGACTCGCATTCGAATGAGTCACCAGTCCTTCCAACTCAGTCTCATATATTAACTCGTAATATTTTGTCCCTGACAAATTCTGCATCACTCGTTCTGCCAAGGGTGCTGCTACTGAGTGAACATTTTCATCTCCTAATTTCTTAAGCATGTTTGTTGTATACTTTCCATGACTCAATTTCAACTTTTGACAAATCTAATCTCGTTCTGTCTTAATTCCCAAGAATTCTTTTGGCTGACCCAGATTTTAACTACGAATAACTCACTTAATCTATTTAAGGTGTGTTCGAATTTGCACTTATTATGTCCCTTCATCAACACTCATCAATTTACAATAATATAAACATCTAACTAATAGCAATCTAGAGACTGGCGAATGTGTTTCTCTCAATTCATAATTGTTTCTGTCTTTAAACCCCCTCATAACTAATCTGGCTTTATATTTTGTATTACATGCCTCATCCCCTTTTTTATTTAAAAATCCACCTAGAATCTAGAAAATTATTGTTAGCTTTGCCCCTTAACAAGTTTTCTCTTTTCACAACCTCAAACACTCCTTTATCTTTAATTGAATTTAATTCAGATTCTACAGCCCACTTCTTATTTTCTCCCTCTGCTGAGTTAATCGCCTGTCGATAAGTTTGAGGATCTCCCGGTATTTTAGCTAGCAATGCATGATACGTTATATTTCTTTCATTAGCATCTGACTCTGATTCACTATCTGACTCAAATACTCCCTCTGATCTCGACATTGTATAATGAACTTCTTTCTTTTCAGATTTATTACTTTTCTCAAGGCTACTCAACTCCTGTTTATTCGCAAGTTCCGTACCTCAGGTTTTAATTTTCCTATACATTTTGTTTTCTAGAAATTTCACATGTCTATTCTCATAAAGTTTCTTATACTAGCAACACATGCTTTCAAATGTTCTGAATTAAGTTTCATTGGATAGTCTAACGCAACACGAGAATAGTCGTCTACAAAAGTTACTGCAAATTTATAACCTCTAGGATGAGATGAATTGTTAACTGGTTCCATTGTATCCGTGTGTATCATTTGAAGAGGTTTATCTGCTCTCACCCGTGTGCTACTGAAAGATAGTTTACCACATTTTGTTGTCAGACAAACTTCACATTTCTCGATTTTATTTTCAGACTTTCCATCCTCTTCAATTAATACTTTCGGATTTTGTTTCGCAAGTTCTAACAAGTATTTTCGTGATACATGGCCCCTGTATCATTTCATTGCTTACTGCTTTCTATCTCATCTGAATTTTATTTGCTTAACTCTTTAATTTCCTCAAATTCCACTTCTTTTGAATCGAAATTTGCATTATGAATTTTTCTGTTGTCACCGGCGGACACTAAGTCTAATCCCTTTACAGTTCTATTATCTTTCTTATCTGTTTCTGACACGTTCGGTTGACTAACTTTATTCGAGTTTAATTTAGTTTTGCTTCTAGTACTAATCAAAGCGCTCTACTTATATCTTTCTTTTACCTCATCTTTGTTTTTAATAACTTAAAATTTTATAATCCAAAAAGGGATTTCGATATACTCCTGATACTATTCTCTCTTTAGTCGAAGGATCATAAATATTTATCTTCTCATTATCTAAATAGATCTGCAATCCCTGATAAGCAACTTTTTGAGGCAATAAATTTTCAGACAATTCTTTCGAGTACAAAACATCCTTTAGTACAAACTCTTCACCTTTGTTTTGAATTTAACTGATCCTGAGCCTACTGTTTTTAACGAACTATCTTTATTGGTACATTTCACTGTGTGATTAATATTATCATCTAGCTTTTCTAATATTGATTCTTTTCTACTCAGATGCTCTGTCGCTCCAGAGTCTGCTATAAATCTTACAGATACATTGCATTTATCTTTCTTAACTACAGACGAATTTATTGAGTTACCTTCATCTTCATCCTCCTCTCCATACTCGTCTCTCGCTGCCGTCATTCCCCAGTTGTGTGAGGCACGGCTGCCTCGACCTCTGCCTCCACGACTTCTGCTTCCAGAGCCTCGTGCGCTGGCTGTGCCACGTGCTGTAGAATTGGATGCACCTGTAGTGCGATTTTCTCCTTCGATTTCAATGTCCGACCGTCTCTAGTCTCGTCTTGTTCGTTTTTCAGAGACTTCTTCACGTCGCTCTCCCTTTCTCTTTCGGTTCGTACAGTCTCTGGCCTCGTGGCCAGGTTTATGACAGACATAGCAGACCCGCTGTCCAGGTGTGGGACAGCTCCGAATCAAGTGACCAACAAGGCCACAGGAGTAGCGTCTCGTCTCTGATGCACTGGTTTGGTTACGGTCAGCTCCTCTCATATCTCCACGGCCTCGCCCGCCGTCTCTGTGATGACCTCGCCTCGCAAACATGTCTGCCTTTGGTGCTTCTCTGGGCCTGATTGTATTTTCAACCTGTAACAAATAATCTTTTAGTTGCAAATAGGACACATCTTGCCCAGTTATTTGTCTGTTAAGACTGTTGAAAACTTCAATGCCTGGCACTGCATCAACAATGGCATGCTTGAAAATATCTCTCTTTTCTTTTTCTGATATTTTACCAGCATCTTGAACATTCTCATATATTCGAACTTTCCTCGATTTTGTCCCAGAACTTGGCAGCCATTTCTCTCTTAGGATTAAATCTCCTCTCATACAACTCTTTTCTAGCAGACACACTTGTAACTCTTGTCTCCAGTCTTTTATATTCTTTTAATTTAATTAGAATCTCTTTAGGCTCTTTTATGCTTAATATTTCTCATCAACGCGCTTACTATGTTTCTCACCTTGTGGTTGTCGTCAACTAACTTAATTTCAGGTACATTATAAATTTGATTTATACCTGAGAACTTTTCAAACACATTTTTCTACTTGTATTTGTCTGTCAAATTTACTCCTGAATTTGTGCGCTTGTTTACTTTACTCTGTTCTTTTAACAAACTATGTACTCTCTCCGAAACTTTCTGATCTATCGACGCTTTTACATTAATTTTTCTTGTCTCGTTTGTCTCACCTTTATTTTCATATTTGTTTTAATAAACAGATTTGTTTTACTCACCATTGGTCTGGTTTTCATCCGTCTCCTCAGTTTATCATGTTCCGTGTCCCAATCCTTCACACTATTTTGAATGCTAGACAGTTACATACTTTCACCTGTATTTGATGCCTGCAGCATCTATCCAAGATTAGTAACCAGCCCCTTCATTAGCTGTTTATTCATCTCTCTCTGTTCTGCAATAATTTCGAAGTGGAATCGGTTGAGATCTTCCTGTATCTCCTGTTTAATCTCCTGCTTTTGTTTCTGAAGCATTCTCTGAACGGCCTCCATTATAACCACATCTCCTCTCATCTCAGTTTCTTGTCCGTTCCTCTGTTTCCTTCAACTGGGGAATTACAAACGGTACAACTTTTGTCTCTGTTGACCAGATTGACTCTACATAGAAATATAGGTCATCGCTCATTTTGGTATCTATTCTCACGATTTTTGATCAGAGAACATGAAATGTAATGTTCTTTTGTTCCCTCTAGCAACAAAAACTTTCTCATTTCGATACTCCGAGTGCAGCTGCTCCTGCACCCACACCTCATCGAACACCCGTTGAACCTCGTCAATCCAACCTGTAAAATACACACATTTACTTTAGTTTATAATCATCATATTTTACTTAACTTTAGCTTTCTAACTTTAATTAATTCTTATCTCTCTCTTTCTCTTTCACACTTTTCAATTTGCATATGGGAGCGTCCAGCAGAAACGGGCCACCGAGCGCGCGCGGTGCCTTTTTTCGCGTAAAAGGCGCTCTGTTTAACTCGTTCATAATCATATGCTGCGTCTTTGAAAAAAAAACCAAGGACCTATATCGATAGATTTTTTCCTGCTCTTTCCAATGGTGCCATTGTTTTTATTGCGAAACACTTTCTTCCGGACGAAAACTCGAGTTGAATATTGAAAGCCATTTTTCTCAAAGTATATCATGTTTTTTTTCAAAATAAACTACACCATTGGAAAGTACAACTCTTAAGCTTCAAACCCCTATCTTGGAGAAGTTGGAGAAATAAAGGGTTTAAAAGTAACAACATGAAAAAGACAGCGCGAGCCCCTCGCGCCCGTGCGTACGGCACGTTTAAGGTGGCTCATGCGATTTCTTATAAAAAAGCAGATACATCTTAAACTTAACAAATATGTTCTTTAGACATTAAACTTTCGATCTGTACTAAGAAAATTGTAGGTCAACGACCAAATTATCGAAAAAACAGAGTTTATAAATAGGTACGTTTAACACATAACCTTATGGGAATGAACAGTTTATTGCTTCGTAGTAACTTGTAAAAAAGTAGTTTTTAATGTACAATATATGAAATTAAAGATTTTTTTGTGAAGAATCTAATGATATCATCAGAATTATAGGTTAACGACCAAACAAAAAAGATATTAACAATAAACGTTACAAATGTGCTACTGCGTATGCGCACTGCGACCAATCATATAAATGTAGCGACAAATTAGCAAAGTTTTTACTTATTTATGAAATCTTTTTTTTGTTTGAACATTTAGAAGTTATTTACAATAAATTTACGTAAAATACGTTAACTTAATTTGGCAATAATAAAGAAGCCCCTTGCGGGGCCCCGACTTGATACGGCACCAAACGCATGCGCCACCTTAAGTGCACGCTCTATTCAATTCGCTAATAATCGTGTACCAAGTCTCTGAACAAAGAATGTGATGGAATAGGTGCTTCCGTGAAAAGCAATGCCAGACGAGAAAGTTTACGGAAAGTATCCGACAATTATATATTGACGCCCCAAGATTTATACAAATGGGCAACTGAGTATTTCAAAAATATTGAGTGCTTTTTTTCATCAAAAGACGATTACTTAAAGGCTACAGAAAAGCTACAAAACAGGCTAGCCTCAGCTAAGACAATACCTGGAACTCAATTGTTTCATTGTATTAAATTATTAAATGATCCCAAAAAGTTAGAACTTAAAAGATTTTCAGCGTCAGAAGATTCTCAATTATATCCACCGATCAAAAAAGAAAAAGTACTTAAAACTCAAACAAAGAAAGAAGCGGATGTCGCAAAAAGGACAATTCTTATAAAATCAAAAAAATGTAAAAAAATTAGAATTTAAAGGAAAAGGTAATATTGCTATGCCAGATTAAACAATCTATAAGGTTATTTTAAATTTCTGTTTCACTGCTTTCAGTGCGTTCATGGATATTTTTATGTTTAATATATTATGTTTTTCAAATTTTGTTATATAAATGAACAAAGTTCATTGTAATATTATGCTAACTGTTACAACTAGATCCACAAAATTATGTCCATGCATTGGCATTGTAAGTTACAAAACATTTTATATTTACAAAAAAGAAAGGGCGAAATAGCACATCGCATGTATTAATCCGTCCTTGAGCATAGCGTAAAAAGTTCGGGCAGCCGCTATCTTTTTGATCCTACTATTTTTGAACTTTTCAAATTTCAACTTAAAAATATAATATTTTATAGTTTAAGACTTGTACTTTTGAAGAATATAATTCATTTTGAAGAAAAGACTGATATTTTATTGAAAAAATAGAGTTTAAACATTCAAATGGAATTTTCAACTAGAAGGAAGCATTTCGGAATAAAAATAATAGCACCATTGGAAAGAGCAGGAAAAAATTTATCGATATATGTCCTTAGTTCTTTTTTCAGAGACTTGGTACACGATTATTAGCGAATTGAATAGAGCGTGCACTTAAACGTGCCGTACGCACGGGCGCGAGGGGCTCGCGCGGACCCTCGGCGCTGTCTTTTTCATGTTGTTACTTTTAAACCCTTTATTTCTCCAACTTCTCCAAGATAGGGTTTTGAAGCTTAAGAGTTGTACTTTCCAATGGTGTAGTTTATTTTGAAAAAAAACATGATATACTTTGAGAAAAATGGCTTTCAATATTCAACTCGAGTTTTCGTCCGGAAGAACGCGTTTCGCAATAAAAACAATGGCGCAATTGGAAAGAGCAGAAAAAAATCTATCGATATAGGTCCTTGGTTTTTTTTCAAATACGCAGCATACGATTATGAGCGAGTTAAGCAGAGCGCCTTTTACGCGAAAAAAGGCACCGCGCGCGCTCGGTGGCCCGTTTCTGCTGGACGCTCCCATATACAAGTTCTACTTAATTAATTGCATATATGTATATATACGTCTATATATACATATTTATATGCCTCCTTTATTTCTCCTCAGTCTCCTTTTGCGCGCGACTTTCACTAACTAAATTCTCATCTTTTCCTCATCTCTTATTTTTCATATAGCTATATTCGCATCTTTTTCTCATCTCTATCGATTCGAATCGTGACGTCTCTGACCTCTACGTCTGCGCCTTCACCAACAACACGGTTTTTAGCTGTTAAATATTTCGTCTCAATATTCAGCTGAACTCATCTCTACTCCTTTAAGGCGACTTACATTGTCTCCTCGAACTAGTTTTGACGTCCTGACCTTTATTTGCGCGACTTAATTACTCATCTTGGCGTGTGCACACTCGCGTCTCTCTCGTCTCACCCCCACTAGTTCGAGACCGTGTTGTTAAACGACCTCCTCCCACGTTGACATGATGTCGCTAGCAAGGATCGGTCATGTGTTTCAGAGGCGCTTTCTCCTCTCACGCACACATCGCTACGTATGTTGCGCGAGCACAGCACACAGCCCCGCGCCGACACATTCGGCGCGCCTGCCTGATGTGCTCTTACGCTCGTCTGCTTATCCCGCAGCGCGTATCTACACTGTCTCTCTCTCTCTCTCTCTCTCTCTCTCTTATTCGCGCTGTGCACCGTACATTTGCGCGGCAACTATCAGCGCGCCTTTTCTCGTCTCACGCACACTCTGTTACCTACAGTGTGCACGCACGGCATACAGCACCGCGCCAACTCTCTCGGCGCATCTCTCATGTGCCGCGCCGGGCGTCCCGTCTTCGAACACCTCTCGACAATTTCTGCCTTACGGGGCTATCGCGGCGTCCCGCTAGCTCCCACCACGTCTGTCATTCTACTTTTTCACGTCGCTCTCTCGCTCTCTCTCTCTCTCTCCCCCTCTCTCTCTCTCTCCCTCTATCTATCTATGGCTATCCTATCGCGCGCCGCTTCTCAGCGCAGCCACCGACACTGCACTCACACATCGCGTGCCGTCTTCTCCGCGCATACCTCCTTTGCGCGACCAGCGATTCTCTCTCTCTCTCTCTCTCTCTCTCTCTCTCTCTCTCTCTCTCTCTCTCTCTCTCTCTCTCTCTCTCTCTCTCTCTCTCTCTCTCTCTCTCTCTCTCTCTCTCTCTCTCTCTCTCTCTCTCTCTCTCTCTCTCTCTCTCCGTGTATACATATCGCCGCTACGCGCGAGCTCCGCCGACACCGCACCGTCGCCTCTCCCACAGCGCGACTATGTATGCGTTCCCTCTTCGCAGCGCGCATCGACTTTCTCTCTCTCTCTCTCTCGTATTCGCGCTGCACACGTTGCACACGCGCGACTCTCGTCGGCACACCTCTGTGTGTTGCCGTACGCGCTCCCCCTCCGCGCGAGTCTATACTCTGCTGTGCGCGTTTGCTGCCGCGCCTCACCTTATCACCACGACCACTCTCTCTCTCCGTACATACGCACGGCCGTCGGCTCTCTCTTCATGCGCGCTGCCGCTGCGCGCGAGCCTCTTGATACGCGTCGATGCCATGAGCGCGCTCCCTCCCCTCCTTACCTTCTCTCCTCATGCATGGCGCTCTCTTGGCGGGAAGACGGAAGCCACGAGGCGACGCCATGACACTCGACGCCATGACACTCGGCCCCTTGACGCGCTAACCTGTTGCGCACGCGGGAATTCGACAAATTTCCTTTCGCATTTCCACGAAATTTTACATGTTTCGACTCGCGTTTTTCTGTTATCACTTTCTGCGTGTCTTTCTACTCAAAATTTTACACTTATCAGTTCGCGCTTTTCATTTCTATTTTTCCGCGCGTCTCTACTCGAAATTTCCGTTTCGATTCGGGCTTTTCACTTCTAATTTTCCACGCGCCTCTACTCAAAATTTCACACGTTTCGATTCGCGCTTTTCATTTCTAACTTTCCGCGCGTTTTTCTTACTTTTCACGACTCCTAGTTTTCGCGCCTTTTCGACCGAATCACTTTCGCACTTCACTTCTCACTATTCTTACATACCTTTATCGGTCGTTTCACCTGGCCCACCAGCCGCCATTTTCGCCTCGATTAACCGCCCTGATAAAGTCGCTGCTTCCTGGGGCTGCGTGGCGAAGTAAAATACGAACAGGGAGATACTCTCTTCTGCCCTTGAGTCCTTTCTTCCGTCTCACTTCACGCACACACGCAAGCACCTCCCGTCTTAACACTTTTCAAATCCAAAAGCATTTGCGCAATGGAAGCGTTTCCTACCGGCCCATAACCTGTTGGGATATTGGTAGGTAGGAGTACGCAATAAAGAGGAACACCACACAATTTAAGTAAACCAGGACTTTATTCAATGCTTCGTACCTCTCTTACACACACAAGACTTCCTCTGACAACGGACCCAATCCGACTGATGGCGCGCTCGCCGACGCTCGCTTTAGCGCTCCGCGCCCCTCCCCTCTCTACCAGAGTTTGCAGTTTACAAGGTGTTACTTCCTAAAACCCAACAATTTTTAATTTACTCCAACTCAGCGTAAATTTCAACTTTATGCCCGTAAATCATAAATATATTCGCTTATTTTACGCATAGTATTACGAAAATTAATTTATGCGTTTATATTTTCTGAAAACAAGGTTTTATATGTTAGAAAATATGATTTATTTGAAATGAATTATTTAAATAAAAATAATATATAAATAATATTAAATAAAAATAATATAAAATAATATTATATGAGATATATAAATTTTACAAATTAATTTAAACATTTAAAAAAATAATAAAACCTTGTATTTAGTGGTGTCGCCATTTGCATAATATAATATGTATATTTCGCCTTAACTTTACACTTAATTTATATTATTGAAATTATTTTTTAAAATAATATTATGCAAAAAGACCTAATCTCCACTTTTGCTTTCATTTATTTTATTATTAGTGAAAAAAATAATAAATAATTCAAGAATATATTATCATGTCTCTTCTAGGAAAATAACATATAAATCTTTACTGTATTTGGGCCAACTTTGTTCTTTTACCTTTAAATCATCTACTTTTATCCATTTATTATTTTTTCGTAACATATTTGTATAATGTCCTTCATCAATGCTATTACCATGATGGAATATTGCATTCGAAACTTTATATATTTTGTCATCAATATTTACATTCGTGGTAGAAATATTTGTTTGGTTAAATGTAGCCAATGGTAGGTTTTTGGTGTAGTTATAGAATTTGTAGCTAATGGCCGTACTACCAAGGTGTTTTTATAAGTAAAACAATTATTTACAACGTTTCGGACATTTTATTACGTCCCTCTTCAGGTTCTAAATACAACAATTATACAATTATTTTTTACAATTCACAATAACTTAATTTCGCATTAATAAATAAAACTTATATTTAAAACGTATTGTCAGATTCTTTTACGGAAAGTAATCCGTTCGTCACTGCTTACAATTCGGATTTTTCGTCGTATTTATACAGATGTTACGCATATATGTGTGTGTATAAGACGCGCGTACAGTGGTGGGGATGCAATAGACGATTTTCTATCGTAATATATATATTTAATAGAATAGAAATATTTGTTATTTTACAGTTATTCAGTTTGACTATATTGTTTGATTCATTCATTGTAAATAATAGTAATTGTAAAATTAAAATTTGTTTTTCTTCAATTTTCACATTAATTTTTTGTTGCATTTTCACTTTACATTTATTGCATTCAGAATCTAATGTTGTCCAATTATTTAAAATATAATTAATTATGTTTTGTAGGGATTGGGATTGATTTACTTGTGGTATCGCTAATGTGATAATTATGTTATCCGTAGTTTCTGTTTTTGCATATTTACAAATAGAGCAACTTATTTTTGTAATTATTTGGTGTTTTATAACAAAATTTAAAAGATGAGATTTGTTTGAAATGTCCATAATAAATTCAGGTACATCCTGTTGATAACCTTTTTTTAAAAAAAGTAGGTTTTTGTTTTTGTTAATAACAAACGAACCGCTACAAGCTAGGAATAAAATTTTTTTTAAATATAGGTATTTTAATTATCTTTTGAATGCTACCCATCCGATCCAGATACATAGAGCCGTTCTCGAGAAATTACGATTTGAAAAGAAGGTTAAAAAAATTTTAACCTCATTTTTAGACCAAATATTTTGCCCAAAGAACTCGATCGAGACCTATACAAAATCTACCTCTACAAGGAATTTTGAAGCGATTAAGTCAATTTTACTTCCGTAAACGTCGGGCATAGAGAAAGCGTTTTTTTCATTTTTCAATTTTTTTTCTCAAAAACTAACCAAAGAAATGGATTCAAATTTTTACAGATTATAGCTATTTATATTGTGCATTATCGTGATTTTTCTCAAAAAAATGGACCGTTTAGTTTGTGAGTTACAGGCTTTAAAAAAAATACATTTTTATCAATAACAAGAGAACCGTGATAGCTAGAGAATTTTTTTTTTAATTATAGGTTTTTTACGCTCTTTCGAATGCTACCCATCCGATTCAAAAATTTAAATCCGATCATTAAAAAAAATCTAAAATAAATTTTGAGAAAATCGAAAATTCGAAATAAAACAAAAACGAATCAGCCCAATTGAAAACCGATTTTTGAGCCGCCACCACACAAAAAAAAACAAAAAAAATGAGACCTGTCTGATTAAATCGATCAGAAATCGAGTAGAAGCTGAGATCCAGCTACACACACACACACACACACACACACACACACACACACCCACACACACACACACACACACACACACACACACACACACACACACAGACACACACACACACACACACACACACACACACACACACACACACACACACATCCATACAGACATTTTTCAAAAATCATGTATTTTGGTTCCTAACACCTTCAATAACACTTATAACATGTTTTTACAAGGACTCAAAAAATTACTATCACAAAGCTTCCTCTAGGAGAAACAAAAGAAATGGGGAGTCAAGATGAATTTTACATGGTGTTACCGAGTAACAGCAGTATGATTTATTTCAGCGATAATACTACAACTTGCTTCACCACGCATTTACAGCGCGAGATTAGGCTGCACGGTGAATGGCTCGTAGGTCTAGCTGAAATTTAGGGCACCAGAGACATTGAGAGTGTTAGACCTGCTTCATTGCCTCGCGCTGTCCCTGATCAAATGTACGTTTATACGGACATTTGCGAACCATACACAGTCGGGGACACTCAAGCACTCTTCTACGTATAGTTTCAGTCACAGATCCAAATTATAAATTTGGTTGTAACTACGTGCAGCGTTTTGCTCCGATACATTGCATTCCGTTACTTTATCACAATTTTCACAATATAGTCGGCATGTTCTTGTTCGTACACATACGAATTGTGCACATATTAATTGTGCACACTTTAGCATTGGTATATATCTATATATTTAGATATGCACCAATGCTGTCCGTGCACAATAAATATGTGAACAATCCTTATGTGCACAAACAAGAACATGCCATATAGTCATAGATATAAGGGATCAGCATGGCCAACCTATACCATTCGGGTATGGTACGTTCACGGTTACGCTATATTTCAAACGCAACCGCTAATAAATTATAACCAATATGAGTTTAACTATAACTACATTTTACAATAACTTTATTTTACAATAACTACATTCAATGCTACGACGACGACGAGCAAGTCGGGGGTGGGGTTAGGAGAGTTTTCGCTGGCTCTACTTATCAAAGAGGGCGAGGAGTGGGAGCAGGGTTAGGTGGTCTGTTTCGAAAAATGCTGCCTCACATCTCCAGTGGAGCGAAAGCTGTAGGAAAAGAAACTATACGAGCGGGGTTAAATATTTTCGATGGCATGGCGAATAACAGTGTCAATTTCAAAGAAGCAGTGAAGGTCAGAGCCAAAGAATCTAGAAAAAACTTGAAGAGAAAAGCAGCCGAAAAAATATCCGAGATGATGAAAGGCTTGGGTTATAAGATGCCTGCTCACAGACGAAAACGTCAGTTGAGGAAGACAAGCGATTCAGTTCGCATCACCGAGAAAAAAAAAGAAGAAGAAGAAGAAGAAGGGACGAACAACTGCAAGAAAGGTGGGAAAGTTAACAAGAAGAGGAAGAAGCCCGCGTTTAGAAATATTAACGACATCTTCGGCCCGAAATAGAAAAAAAATGGCGTTCTTACATTCTCACTCGACAGAATGTATGTCTAGTGAGTTAGACATTTTTTCTCTACCAGCGACTCAAACTTCCATAGAGAGTAGCAGTTTCTTGCACTACAAGCCCGTATCATCGCTCAGCGACGAAGGAGATGCTCCCATAGAGTTTGTGGTGCCAAGTGGTAGTGAACATTACATAGACCTTGCGCACACGATGCTTTACATTCAAGCAAAGGTTGAACCAATAGCGGAAAACGTCAAAGTCGCGTCAGTTAACAATTTTCTTCATTCGCTATTTAATCAAGTCGACTTTTTTTTTAATCAAACGCTCGTTTTGCCTCTCAACAACGCCTACCCCTATAGAGCGTATATTGAATCGTTGTTGAGTTATTCTCCGGTTGCTAAAGAATCGCATTTAACTACAGCACTTTGGTACGATGATACGTTTGACAACTTTGAAGCTGCTCCGAATATTCCTATAGAAAATGCTACCGCGAACAAAGGAGCCCTATAGCGTCAAGATTACATACTTGGAGGGAAAACCGTCGATATGATTGGTGATTTGCATTGCGACGTATTTGCGAAGGTATCTCGAGAACGTGCTAGAAAGGTGCGTTATAAATCTCGAAAAGTGGAGGTCGCCATCGTTTAGTAAATTAGAAGGACTATTTCCGAATTCATTAGTGTGTGCAAGTCATATCGAAAAACATATAGAAAATAAGAAAGACTTTTGTGCACTTCTCAAAGCAAACCTACTAAGAAAATGGATGTACAGTACACTTCCAAAAGAGTGGCGCGAAGTAAATGAAACCATACAAAGCGAAAGATTTTACGCTGCTCTTTGCAAGTATTGTAATGAACGCAGAAAGTCTTTTCGCTTTGGTGAACCAGGTGGAGTAGATGTAATCGATGGAGATGACGAAGACAGCAGTACACACGCGGTAAAAGCAAACGACGACGACGACTTCAACATCGTATTCACTGAGAACGTTCCCAGTGGAAAGCCTGTAAATACAAATATATTCACGGAGAATCAATTACAAGATGGACACAAGGACAATAATGCATGCGATACGTGCGCTAAGAGCGAATACAATAGGTGTGTATGCTGCTGATCAAATTCCAAAAATGTTAAGTCCACCTGTGGCTATAATGACCAATCTAGATATAACACATAAACCAGGATCGCATTGGGTTGCTATTTACATAGACAAAAATGGATACGGAATATATTTCGACAGTTACGGGATCGCCCCCACCTCACCATTCCATCTTGATCGCCTACGAAGAAACTGCGTGCGTTTCCAGTGGAACAAGAAACCATTACAAAGTTTTGATTCAAAAGTATGCAGTGAATATTGCATTACGTTTTTGCATCATATGTGTAGTGATAGTTCTTTACGCGCGTTTTGTAGCATCTTTTCATATAATACATACAAAAACGAGAACATAGCTACTAAATTTTATAAAGTTATTTCACAAAAGCGATCCAGAAAGGTGAATACTTACAGAAATCGCTTTCTTCCAATAGATACTTCATTCGGAACTGGGCAGAGTAATCAAACATGTAACGCAAAATTATAATTTTTTTTTTGTAATCATACATGTAAGAGTAAAATATGTATACTTTTGTAAGTTCTTCGTAAAATAAAAATTGTATTTGAAACAAACTTACATTTAGTGTTGGACTCTTTTTCACATCCTTACCTACCTGATTCCCCTGCATGCTTTCAAGAAATTATCACGTTAATATTATATCGGCTGCGATTGTAACTGAAATTTTATCGCTTAATACAAAGCCAAAAGTAAGGTTAGGTTACATATAAGAATTTATTTCGTCGTCATCTTTATCTCGTATTCGTTACTGTTTAAGCTTACGTCATTTCAAACTTTTTTATCGCGAATACAAAACGGAAAGTTGGTTCTGTTACATTCAAGGATTTCTTTCATCATAATCTTTCTCCGAAACCATTATTTTTATCTCGTATTCGCGTTACTCTCTAAGCTCACGTCATTCCAGCGTACTTTTTTATCGCGAATACGAAACGGAAAGTGAGGTTATGTTACATTCATCGATTTCTTTCTCGGAAACCGTTATTTTTATCGCGTATTCGTTACTCTTTAAGCTCATGTCATTCCAACGTACTTTTTTATCGCGAATACGAAACGGATAGTAAGGTTATGTTACATTTATCGCTTTCATCTTGTTGAATTCTATATATTACAACGGCATCACTCCGTTCACTGATTGGACGAGGGAAATGGGACGTAACGGATTCATCGGCCAATGGGGAAACAGAGCATAGTGGGGACATACGTGTAAAAGCTGGAGCCCGACATGCTTGCCTTCAGTCACGAGTATCCATTTCATTTGAGAGCACGCTCCCACGTGGATATTCCAGTGTCCGTTCAATCTCTAAGTATACTCTTGCTTTAAAATGGACAAAAACGAAGCATCAGCAGTGCTTCCTGCACCATCAGCAGCATCAGTAGCAGCTTCAGTAGCAGTAACTCCACCACCACTACCTCCGCCATCAGCTGCACCACCACTACCTCCACCAGCAGTAGCAGTGGCAGTAACATCGCGAGTTAATAAAAACATGGATCTGCCAATTCTCTTCCTGTCAACAACCTACGCTATCAATAAATCAAATTCCAAAAGAGTCGTTGTTGGATTGGAACACCACGCAGGATTTTATAGAGCTGTGGTGAAACTCTGTTGTACAGGATCTCCTGCAAAGTAACTCGAAAAAAACAGTTGGAAACTGATCAGCGACCAAATGGACGCGATGATGGGGTATGTGCTAGATTCATTCACCTTCTACAAAGAAAGCACTGAAAAAGCGAAAAATATTTTGAAACACACTGCTGCGTTCAAACAATATTGCTCATTGCGTAAAAATGAAATTAATAATAGAGCAAAGTTGCTCATGGAATTCGGTAATATGAATAAAGATTTGTACGACATTTTTCTTATGGAATTTTATGCATTTGGCTTATCCAACTTGGCTCATGATATGTACGATTATATGTAAGCAAATTAATTTGTAATATTATTCGAAGGCTTAAACAATATATATTCAATCTTTAATTAGAAACCAACAATCTTTTTATTTTTTACCTTCTATCCTATCAACCAAACCTTTCTTATAAAATTCATATATCATAGATATACTCTGCATACTCCATTTTGGCGCCATCAGTTCCTACGCATGGTCTCTACACCACATGATGCAAAGTATAGTATATTCATTTATAATGCGATGAGCGAAACGAGAGGTACCATTTTCGTATTGAATGCCAAACATGCAAGAAGTATGGGGCCACCGCAAAGCAAGAATGCTACGGAAAATTACACCGGCGATAAAGAGAAGCAGCAGCTTATACAGCGATCATCATCATCAAAATTGTCATCGCACAATAGCTTCTACAAGAACACCTTCTCGTTGCCAGAGAAACAAGCGTACAAACGATTTTAATAATCGTTTACTGTTAATTTTTTATCAAAACGGTACTTTTCAGGACCACAATATAATATCACGTAAAAACTGTAACATGGGAAATTGTCTGTTACTGAAACCGAGGGGGCGAGAGCACGGCGGTTACGAAAGACGACAGACCGACGCACGAGAACGTGCACACGCATGCACACATACTCCTACGCGCACACTGTCTTTCCCCGCACCCGTGTCCCGGCGCGCACCTTCCCCAAACGTTCTCCCACTCTACCGCTCGGCCAGAAAAGAAGACAAGCAGCAGCTACAGCAGGAACAAGGAGGACAACAGCGAGCTCGCTCTCCCAGGCCGCTGACAGGAGCAGCCGACGCGCAAGAGAGAGGGAGAGAGCGAGAAGCACTGTGCCGTAGCGCCGTCGGCCGTCCATGAGAGACACCGCGCGCGAGCAGCTGGAGTCATGTGGACTGCTTGCTCACGCCGCGGTGAAGAAGACGGCCGATCGGCAAACTGGAGCGGAGAGCAGAGCGAGCACGTCGGCCGGCATTTATGCATTCTGTCACCTACCGCCGTGCCGCGTGCCGCTACACAGATTTGGCGTCCGGAAACCTCGCGCGGATGTGCCTAACCAGCGTCGTCTTCGCCGAGAGAGAGAAAGAGAGAGCTGCAACGACGGTCGTCGTCGTGGGTCGGCTGTGGAAGATCGTCGTCGTGGGTCGGCTGTGGAAGCGAGAAGGAGAGAGAGAGAGGCCTGCAGCAGCGGAAACTCCTGGCCGAGGTTTGCCCTTTTATTTCCCGTCCCCGTTGTTCCTCGTGTAGTGTGTGTGCGTGTCCGAGTCAGGAGTCGCGAGAGATTACGAACTCGCGCCAGCTGCAGCTCGTGCTGTAGCTGTAGCTTAGATTAGAATTTTCTGCTCCCGGCTGAAGCTAGCCGGCGAAGGCTTAGATCGGTGCGAGTGACGCGTGCACCTGGCGCCCGTATTAGTGTATTCATATACATTAGATTGATATTAATAAAGTACTTAGAGTTTTACCCTGTTGTTCTGTGAACGTAGTAATTACCCGCGAACCTCTGCCTTGATCCCCGGCAGAGCGTTACAAAACATACTATTCGATATCTTCTTACACACACACACACACACACACACACACACACACACACACACCCACACACACACACACACGCACACACACACACGCACGCACGCACGCGCACACACGCACGCACGCGCACGAGCACGCACACGCACGCACACACATGGGTTATTCTGCCATAACTGCCCCAGATGACGTCCAGAGCTTCCATAAAGATGTGCGAATAATAATAAATGTTTCACAGGCTCTAATGTGTATATAATGACGTTAACTTTCTTGGAAGATCTACAGAAAGCTTTTTTTAACTGTCTGTTAAAAAAAAATCAATAAAATAGAGCCAAAATGTCAGTTCCGTAACCTGTCCTAAACAAGATTTTCAATATGCAACCTTGTGCCACGTGAAAATCAAGCGAAGAAGCGTAATTCCCACATATACATTGTAAATTGCAGGGTTTTTAATATATTTTTCCATTATTTTCAAGGTCAAATTCAACAAACTACTATTAAATCACGATAGATACTTTTTGTCCAGCGATTTGCACGAAAATGTTGATAATACCATTTATTGCTTTGAAAACAGCGCTACTTGGCTCCACAACGCTACCTAGTGGTCGATTCCTCCAGCGCGAGCACACGGACGAATGATGGAAGCGGCAAAGCCGTTAAAAATTAGAAAATCCGCGAACGCGAACTACTTCTTTTTCTAATTTCACAGCGTACAAATATTTTAGTCAGTTCCATCCCCCGTGTAATACACTGTTTAGATTATGTTTAATGGTAAGTAAAATGCATTTTTTTATAGTATTTGGTGGATATAAGAACAACCTACGCGAAGAATAGGTAATATTGAGTATACGCGACGTGCGAGCCTTTTAAACTTAAAAATGTCAGTTCCATCCCATATAAGATTAAAATTCATTATTAAATGTTGAATACTTTTGCTTCCTAGAGGAAGCTTTGTGATCGTAAATTTTTGAGTTGTTGTAAAAAAATGTTATAATTGTGTTCCGAGGTTTTAGGAATCAAAATACATGGTTTTTGAAAAATGTCTGTATGGATGTGTGTGTGTGTGTGTGTGTGTGTGTGTGTGTGTGTGTGTGTGTGTGTGTGTGTGTGTGTGCGTGCGTGCGTGCGTGCGTGCGTGCGTGTGTGCGTGCGTGCATGTGCTGTGTGTGTGTGTATACGCCTGGATCTTAGCTTCTACTCGGTCGATTTTGACCGGACAGGTCTGATTTTTTTTTGTTTTTCTTGCGTGATGGCGGGTCAAAACTCAGTTTTTTGATTGGGGCGACGCGTTTTTGTTTTTTTTTCAAATTTTCGATTTTCTCAAAACTGTTTTTTGATTTTTTTTAATGATAGGATCGAGTTATTCGAATCTAATGGGTAGCGTTCGAAAGAGAATTAAAATACCTATATTTTCTAAGAAAAAAAAAGTTTCTAGCAATCGCGGTTCTTTTGTTATTAACAAAAATGTGTTTTTTTTTTAGAAGCTTATAACTCCTAAACTAAATGGTCAATTTTTTGAGAAAAATCATGATAATACAGAATATAAATAGCTATAATCTGTTAAAATTTGAATACATTCTGTAGGCTAGATTTTGAGTAAAAAATTGAAAAATGAAAAAAATCAGTTTTGTATGTCCAACGATTACAAGAGTAAAATTGACTTAATGGCTTCAAAATTCCTTTTAGAAGTAGATTTTTTATCGTTCTCGGTCGAGTTCTTTGGGCAAAATGATTGGTCCATAAATTTCAGAGATATTTGAGATTAAAAATTTTTTGACATTTTTTTAAAATCGTAATTTCTCGAGAACGGCTCTATGTATCTGAATGGGGTTCGTGGCATTCGAAAGAGAATCAAAATATCTATATTTTCTAAGAAAAATTAATTTTCTATCTATCACGGTTCTTTAGTTATCATCAAAAACAAAAACATGTTTTTTTTTAAAAACTCATAACTCCAATGATGTTATCATCATTATATTGTAAAAGTATATAGTATTGGCGTCATCATTATATTATAAAAGTATATAGTATTTGTTTTATTATAAAATATAGATATTTTACTTCTATTTCAAATGATAACTTTATTTATCAGCTCAAAATCAAGGAGCGCGGGAGCGTTCCGAAGGCAAGTAGCTGTCCAATGTAGAAAGAGCCTGAGGGACGACCGCACTACATATACTTTGAAATGGGCGCCCGAGAAATTGAAATATTTCCTGCAATTTTCAACGCTTTTATATTAACTCAAATAAAATAACAAGATGCTTTATATTGTTATACTATGTTGTACAAAAAGTTTCATGTAAAAAGATGTTCTCATTTTAGAGATATTAAATAGTGAAAAATTTTATGTCTGGTTTCCGATTCTAAAATTTCTTCATGTTTTTCCATTCGATCCGACTTCCGGTTATATATATACATATCGTTTTCTTCCGATTTCCGGTTATATATATACACACACACACACACCCTTATCTGGTAGACCTAACCTTATTACACATAATAACATGTCAGTATTTTTTACATATAGAACATATACAGATTATTTCATTTTGCATTTGATTGGAAAAATATAACCTATATAAGCAGCTGTGAATATCAATGGGCAATAGCAATGTATTACAATCAGATAAGTAGCAAACTTTTATTATAAAGTTAAAGTTTTAAATCAATAAAGTTTATAATAAGTATTGTTACTTTGTGAAATCTTGTTTTTATTTTTATAGACCCTGGCGAAAAAATCACGTGATTAATCATATGATTTACCACTTGATTTCTCACTGGATTTCTCACGTGATTTTTCACGTGATTTCTCACGTGACGATTTGGCGCGATTTCTCACGTGATTAATCACGTGAAAAATCATGTGACAATACAAATATAAAAAAATAATATATAACGCTTATTCGTTAATGAAACTTGTTTCCTCAATGGATAGCAAATACATTATCGCAGAAAAAAAGATACATCAAATTTCCGACCCAACCGAGAATCGAACTCACGAACTTTGGGTTCCTGCGTAGGCACGCTGTCCATTACGCTATCATTCGCCTGAAAGATTGCGGTCATTTTCACCTACATGAGCTGCATTCTCCATATTTATTGCTATTTCAATTTGATTATTTATGTAAAATAGCAATGGTTGGTAAAAATTATTTATTTATACACTATTTTAATAAAATGCGTAACTTATATTAAAACATTAATTAATTTAATTCGAATAACTTAAGAATGTAGGGCCGGTAAAGTAGAAATCAGGTAAGTACAAAATTAATTTTTTTTTTAAAACAAAATACCGAGTTATTTTTATAAAATGTTATGTATATAAAATTGTAAATAATGATCATTACATTTTTAAAAATTTGTATTACTTTTGAAAAAGTTATTCGAATTTAATTATTTAATATCTCAATATAAATTACTTATTTCAAAATGATCAAAATTAAATAGCAAATTAAATAATCAAAATTAAACAGCAATTAAATAAATATTAAGGACGATCATTTATCTAAAATATCAAAAATTTCTAATTATTATTTATTTATGCACTATTTAAAGAAAATGAGTAACTTACATCAAAATATTAATTAATTAAATTCGAATAACTTTTTCAAAAGTAATAAAAATTTTTAAAAACGTAATGTTAATTATTTACAATTTTACATTCATAACATTTTACAAAAATAATTCGGTATTTTGTTTAAAAAAAAAATTTAGTTTTGTAGATACCTGATTTCTACTTTACCGGCACTACATTCTTAAGTTATTCGAATTTAATTAATTAATGTTTTAATGTAAGTTACGCATTTTATTAAGATAGTGTATAAATAAATAATTTTTTACAAACCATTGATATTTTACATAAATAATCAATTTGAAATAGCAATAAATATGGAGAATGCACCTTATGTAGGTGAAAATGACCACAATCTTTCAGGCGAGTGATAGCGTAATTGATAGCGTACCTGCGCAGGAACCCAAAGTTCGTGAGTTCGATTCTCGGTTGCGTCGGAAATTTTATGTATCTTTTTTTTCTGCGATAATGTATTTGCTATCCATTAAGGAAACAAGTTTCATTAACGGATAAGCGTTATATATTATTTTTTTTTTGCATTGTCACGTGATTTTTCACGTGATTAATCACGTGAGAAATCGCGCCAAATCGTCATGTGAGAAATCACGTGGAAAATCACGTGAGAAATCCAGTGAGAAATCAAGTGATAAATCATATGATTAATCACGTGATTTTTTTCGCCAGGGGAGTATATCAGAAAATGTAAGGATTATTATCAAGTAAATCGATCAATGTTAAAAAATAGTTTTTAACAGAAGAGTTCATTAATTATTATTAATTATTCAAGTTCATCGAAAAAGTAGAGTAGGCTAACCGAATCTTCTGTATGTCCATGAGTCTCAAGAAATTTTTAAATCTTAAAGTGCTTGGAAAATAACCTATATAAGCAGCTGTGAATATCAATGGGCAATAGCAATATATTATAATCAGATAAGTAGCAAACTTTTATTATGAAGTTTTAAATCAATAAAGTTTATAATAAGTATTGTTACTTTGTGAAATCTTGTTTTTATTTTTACAGAGTATATCAGAAAATGTAAGGATTATTACCAAGTAAATCGATCACTGTTAAAAAATAGTTTTTAACAGAAGAGTTCATTAATTATTATTAATTATTCGAGTTCATCGAAAAAGTAGAGTAGGCTAACCGAATCTTCTGTATGTCCATGAGTCTCAAGAAATTTTTAAATCTTCAAGTGCTTGGAAAATAACCTACATAAGCAGCTGTGTATATCAATGGGCAATAGCAATATATTATAATCAGATAAGTAGCAAACTTTTATTATAAAGTTATAAATCAAGAAAGTTTATAATAAGTATTGTTACTTTGTGAAATCTTGTTTTTATTTTTACAGAGTATATCAGAAAATATAAGGATATTACCAAGTAAATAGATCACTTAAAAAATAGTTTTTAACAAAGAAGAATTCATTAATTATTATCTTACAGATATTATACGAGAAGATTTTTTTCGATTCATTTTGGAAATATGGAGATATACGTAATATAGCCAATAATGTTGACTTCTAATTAGGTACTGTCTGAAAAATCTAATTTTGAATTAGTAAAAATGAACGAGTGCCCTCATGATCCTGGTGGTTATTTTATTATTAATGGACAAGAAAAAGTTATTATAATACAAAAACAGACGCTTAGGAATAGAATAATTTATATTAAAGAAGATAGTAAGAATATAGTACTACTCAAGAAAGAAAAGCCAAACCAATATTATTATGGAAGAGCAGGCAAATACTATTTACGAAACAATATTTTTCAAGATGTATCTATATATTCTCAAAATGAAAATTTTTCATATAAGATATAATTTTAGAAGAATATTAAAAATTTGTCTTCATATTTGACAGGGCAAATAGAGTGCGTGGATGTCAATGAAGAAAATGACAGTTTCATTGCTTTCAATGAATCACACATAAAACAAACAACAACTAAGATGTTTATTTAGACAGTATTGGATTCAAAGTACGAAAAAAGTATTATGTTTTGAAGTAAGTTTTTCAAAATAAGAAAAGAAAATTGTGATTTTCATAGATCGCCTATCTAGTTGAAAATTATATTGATAATAAAAATCTTGTGATTATTAGAAAATGACATCTAATCAGTGTTGTATGTAATAAATAAAATAAAATACCAGTATGATGTGTTGCATGAAGTGCATATATAATCAAATTTTATTGATAACAAATAACATACTGATTAAAAAAAGGCATGTAATCAGTGTTTTGTGTTAAATAAAATAAAATACTGGTATGATGTGTTGCATGAAGTGCACATATAATCAAATGTTATAGATAACAAATAACATAGTGATTAAAAAATGGCATCTAATCAGTATTTTGCGTAATATAAAAAAATAAAATACCGGTAAAATGTGTTGCATGAAGTGTTATATCAAATTTTAAAACTTCTACTTAAAATCAGTTAGAAATGTTTTGAAAATAGCTCAAGTATGTATTAATAAGTAATTACGTGTTATGAGGTTCATAAACTTCATAATACGCTTTTGCATAGAAGAAAATATTGCTGAGTGATACACGAGGTTATATATATATACAATATAATTTTCAGTGTTTTGTGTAATAATAAATAAAATATAGTATGACGTGTTAATATGTAGAAGCAACCCATTTATACATTTTATCTGATCTTTAAACATATGAATATTAATATGAAAATGACCATGTTTTACACCTTGAACTGCAAATCGTCGGGCCCGCCAAGTATGTATGGGAAATCGGAGGACCACCCCTGCTAGAGCAGCTCTAGACTTCTCTTTTCCTCCCAAGGTGCGTAATATTATAGAAAGTTCGAAATTGAGAAAGAATAATGAAAAATAGTGATGTGTTGGTAACTATGTAATTTTTTTATATAGGCTTTGACTTTTCGTAAATATCTGAAAAAATTCTTATGAATTTTAGAAATAAAGAGAAGGCATTATAGTTATATAATTAAAATAATTTTCGACAACACGGGCGTAAAGTGCGTAGGTTCTATAAAGTTTTGTAAGAGTACGTGAGCTATTGGGCCTGTTGGGCGCTAAGTAGTATTTTATGCCCGCTGGCTGAATAATTTTGAAGTTACAACGTGGGCGTAAAATGTAATTTTACACGCGAGATACGAAAAGTTCTATTATGTCAGTCAAGTTAACTTATGGCCGGTACTTGACTACAATAAATTGATTTCAGTACTTTCTTGTGTTTAATTTGTATAGCTCAGAAAGATGAACAAATTTGAATACATGTCTGAGAACAGTCATACAGTAGTTTCTGAGAGTTGTTTGCATTACTTGACTATCGATAATTGATTTCACAACTTTCGTTTGTTTGATTTGCAGTGAACAATTTGAATGTACTTACTTACATATAATTTGTTCAGCATACAATGACTCAAAGAATTAAAAGACTTTTTCATTCGTATTTATTTGATTTCTTTTACAAAATCATAAATATTATTATTTTACAGATTATTTGTACAGTCATGAAGAAAGCTATTACCATTTGTAGAGAGTGCTTATTAAATAGATGAGATTCGAAGAAATAAAAGGACTAGACAAATTGTGTTGCTTTTTATAGATTATCCAGAAAAAACGTCTATACTTGCCTTATTTTATACTTTCGTAGAAAGTTTTATACTAGCAATATTATTATTTATACAGTCATGAAAAAAATTATTACCATTTGTAAAGAGTGCTTATTGAATAGAAGAGAGTAGAAGAATTAAAAAGACTAGATTTATATAAATGTGATATAAATGAATAATAAATAAATAAATAAATTTAAAAATTAACAATTTTTAATATTCATAAATGAATTTAATTATAATTATGCAATACATTTTTTAAAAAATTATAAATTTTGTTATTAAAAATTAATTAAAGGAATAAACAAATTACGGTTGAGGAAGTTACGGGCAGCGGTTTTTAATTGAAATGAAATCTTTGGTGTTCGGACTTTTCTTATTTCTTATCATAAAACTGCTATTCCATACGGTTTAAAATCATAAATTACATATAAGATTGAGTAAATTCATATAAATAATGAATGATTTACATAATTGTGAAATCTTTAAAATTTCTATTTATCTGCTTATATAAGATCAATAAGCACTCTCTACAAATGGTAATAATTTTTTTCATGACTGTACTAATAATAATAGTGTTGATATTTAAAACTTTCTACGAAAGTGTAAAATAAGGCAAGTATAGAAGTTTTTTCTGTATAATCTATGTATAATCTAAATATAAAACTTTCTACGAAAGTATAAAATAAGGCAAGTATAGACGTTTTTTCTGTATAATATACTCTTCCTCTCTCTCTTCCCCCGCCCTCTCTCACCCTCCCCCCCCCGCCCCGTTCTTCCTCTCTCTCTCTTAACATCCGTCAAACTCTGTACCAAAAACTTTAATCACAGCTTAAATATTTTTGTTTAATACAATCAACATGTTTAAAAAAAAAAATAATTCCTTAAGTACGTTACGTACGTTAATTAAACACAAGAAAGTACTGAAATCAATTATATTGTAGTCAAGTACCCATAACTTAACTTGACTGACATAATACAACTTTTCGTACCTACTCAAAAATATTCAGCTAGCGGGCATGAAGTACTATTTAACACCCAAGAGGCGTAATAGCTCTCATACTCCTACAAAACTTTATAGAACCTACGCACTTTACGTCCGTGTGGGCAAAAATTATTTAAATTATATATAACTATCTTTTACTTCGTCGAGTAAATGTATACTGAACAAATTATATGTATGTAGATTCAAATTCTTCATTGCAAATCAAACAAACGAAAGTTGTGAAATCAATTACCGATAGTCAAGTAATGCAAACAACTCTCCGAAACAACTGTATGACTGATCTCAGAAATATATTATTCTAATTTGTTCATTCTTCTATACAAATTAAACACAAGAAAGTACTGAAATCAATTTATTGTAGTCAAGTATACCCATAAGTTAACTTGACTGAGATAATAGAACTTTTAGTACCTTGCGTGTAAAATTACATTTCACGCCCACGTTGTAACTTCAAAAATATTCACCCAGCAGGCATAAAGTACTACTTAACGCCTAATAAGCGGAATAGCTCACATATTCCTACAACACTTTATAGAACCTACGCACTTTACTCCCGGGTAGACGAAAATTATTAATTAATTACTATTATGCCTTCTTTTTATTTCTAAAATTAATAAGAATTTTATCAGATATTTACGAAGTCAATGCCTATATAAAAAAATTACATAGTTACCAACACATCCCCATTTTTCATTATTTTTTCTCAATTTTGAAATTTCTATAATATTACGCATCTTGGGAGGACACGAGAAGTCTAGAGCTGCTCTAGCAGGGGTGGTCGTCCAATCTTCCATACATACTTGGCGGGCCCGACGGTTTGCAGTTTAAGGTGTAGACATTGTCATTTTCATATGAATATTCATACGTTTAAAGATCAGATAAAATGTATAAATCAATTGCTTCTAGATATTAAATACTGATCCGTGAATATATTACTCTTTTTAAATAGAAAAGTCCAAACACAGATGAAAATTTCATATGAGATGTCATATGAGAATATCGGACATCAGATCCCATATGAGATCACATATGAGGTCCCATAATATATAAAATTGCAGATGACATAACATATATGAGTCTTATCTGATGTCATGTCCGAAATACTCATAACATGATGTCTTATCTGATCTGATGTCTGAAATACTCATATAAGATCTCATATGATATTTACACGCGGGAAAAGGATAAAAATAGGTGGCTCATAAAATAGTTAGTAAAATTTAAAGCTCTTTTCAATAGACTATGAATTTATATGTATCTTTTTATTTCATTCCCATATAAAAAAAGACGAACACAAGGAAAAATATTTTAGGTAATAAAAGTAAATCATGATTATGCACACAGTACATGTAGGGATATTATATTTAAACGGTATTTATGATGGACTTATAGGTATATGCAAAAATCTAGTATTCTACATTTACAAAGCTCACCGGTAAACTGCAAATCGTCGGGCCCGCCAAGTATGTATGGAAGATTGGACGACCACCCCTGCTAGAGCAGCTCTAGACTTCTCGTGTCCTCCCAAGATGCGTAATATTATAGAAATTTCAAAATTGAGAAAAAATAATGAAAAATGGGGATGTGTTGGTAACTATGTAATTTTTTTATATAGGCATTGACTTCGTAAATATCTGATAAAATTCTTATTAATTTTAGAAATAAAAAGAAGGCATAATAGTAATTAATTAATAATTTTCGTCTACCCGGGAGTAAAGTGCGTAGGTTCTATAAAGTGTTGTAGGAATATGTGAGCTATTCCGCTTATTAGGCGCTAAGTAGTACTTTATGCCTGCTGGGTGAATATTTTTGAAGTTACAACGTGGGCGTGAAATGTAATTTTACACGCAAGGTACTAAAAGTTCTATTATCTCAGTCAAGTTAACTTATGGGTATACTTGACTACAATAAATTGATTTCAGTACTTTCTTGTGTTTAATTTGTATAGAAGAATGAACAAATTAGAATAATATATTTCTGAGATCAGTCATACAGTTGTTTCGGAGAGTTGTTTGCATTACTTGACTATCGGTAATTGATTTCACAACTTTCGTTTGTTTGATTTGCAATGAAGAATTTGAATCTACATACATATAATTTGTTCAGTATACATTTACTCGACGAAGTAAAAGATAGTTATATATAATTTAAATAATTTTTGCCCACACGGACGTAAAGTGCGTAGGTTCTATAAAGTTTTGTAGGAGTATGAGAGCTATTACGCCTCTTGGGTGTTAAATAGTACTTCATGCCCGCTAGCTGAATATTTTTGAGTAGGTACGAAAAGTTGTATTATGTCAGTCAAGTTAAGTTATGGGTACTTGACTACAATATAATTGATTTCAGTACTTTCTTGTGTTTAATTAACGTACGTAACGTACTTAAGGAATTATTTTTTTTTTTTAAACATGTTGATTGTATTAAACAAAAATATTTAAGCTGTGATTAAAGTTTTTGGTACAGAGTTTGACGGATGTTAAGAGAGAGAGAGGAAGAAAGGGGAGGGGGGGGGGTGAGGGTGAGAGAGGGCGGGGGAAGAGAGAGAGGAAGAGTATATTATACAGAAAAAACGTCTATACTTGCCTTATTTTATACTTTCGTAGAAAGTTTTATATTTAGATTATACATAGATTATACAGAAAAAACTTCTATACTTGCCTTATTTTACACTTTCGTAGAAAGTTTTAAATATCAACACTATTATTATTAGTACAGTCATGAAAAAAATTATTACCATTTGTAGAGAGTGCTTATTGAATAGAAAAGACTAGAAAAAATAAAAAGACTAGACAAATTGTGTTGTTACATTAATAATACTATTTGTTTTGCTGATTGTTTTAAAAAAATATTTAGGTTTTCATTAAAGTTCTTGGTTCAGAGTGTGACAGATGTTGATTAATTATACAGAGAAAACTCATACATTTGCCTTAGCCACTATTTGTTTTACTGATTGTTTAAAAAAAAATATTTAGGCTCTCATTAAAGTTCTTGGTACAGAGTTTGACATATGTTGAGGGAGAGAAAGAGAGGGGAGCGGGAGAGAGTTATAAAATAAATACATTGTAACTAGCCACACTACTGCAACACAATCCGCTAGCAAATTAAAATATTGGTTGCAGATAAAAAAGTAGCCATTACAGTAATTTATATATTATGGTTTCATATACGGTAATTCACAGAACAGATAGCTACTCTGAAACATTTGGCGCCCATCACGATAAGCCAATCACTATATAATAATTACATTATATTTTCAACTCTTAGATTCGTTGAAATTTTAACTAGAAACCAGTTGAATTAATAACCAATCAGACACATCTTGCAAAATTAAACACAAAAGTTTATGAACTAAGAATCATTGAGAGAAAAAAGCTTTCTCCATTCTTTTAAAATATAAAACATCTTGAAACATCTTGAATTTCTGATAATAAAAGCTTCCGTAACATTCTTGTATACTTTTTGAAATAATTATCTGAATCTTGTGTAGAAAAATATTTACTGAGAACTCCTCTGAAACATTTTGACGTCTCCCACCGTGAGAAAATTATAAAATTAGATTAACTGAGCACTTTTATCCGTAGACATTTTCACAATATTTACTGAGAACTCTTCTGAAACATTTTGACGTCTCCCACCATGAGAAAATTATAAAATTAGATTAACTGAGCACTTTTATTCACAACAATAACACATCATTTTTTCTTTTTTCTCTATTTTATTGTTCACTTAACATAATCTTTTAATTGATGTTTAAGTAAATAAATATGCACAGCGCCAATATCAATAAAGTTTCTTGACAAAAAATGTTTTTTTTTAACCAAGGCTCTGACCAATATTTTAAATTCTGATTTTAAGTAGAGGTTAGAAATTTGTTATCAACACTTCATTTAACACATCATACCGATACTTTATTTTATTTATAGGCACCCATTGCCATAAGCCAATCACTATATAATTACATTATATTCGACACTTAGATTCGTTTAAATTTTAACTAGAAACCACTTGAATTAATAAGCAATCAGATACATCTTGCAAAATTAAAAACAAAAGTTTATGAACTAAGAATCATTGGGAAAAGAAAGCTTTCTCGACATTCTTGTATAGTAGAAACTCATGATTGCCACACATCTTGTATCAGTTTATGAACTAAGAATTTCTGATAATAAAAGCTTCCATAACATTCTTGTATACTTTTTGAAATAATTATCTGAATCTTGTGTAGAAAAATTACTGAGATCTCCTCTGAAACATTTTGACGTCTCCCACCGTGAGAAAATTATAAAATTAGATTAACTGAGCACTTTTATCTGTAAACATTTTCACAATATTTACTGAGAACTCTTCTGAAACATTTTGACGTCTCCCACCATGAGAAAATTATAAAATTAGATTAACTGAGCACTTTTATTCACAACAATAACACATCATTTTTTCTTTTTTCTCTATTTTATTGTTCACTTAACATAATCTTTTAATTGATGTTTAAGTAAATAAATATGCACAGCGCCAATATCAACAAAGTTTCTTGAAGTATAGACAAGAAATGTTTTTTTTAACCAAGGCTCTGACCAATATTTTAAATTCTGATTTTAAGTAGAGGTTAGAAATTTGTTATCAACACTTCATTTAACACATCATACCGATACTTTATTTTATTTATAGGCACCCATTGCCATAAGCCAATCACTATATAATTACATTATATTCGACACTTAGATTCGTTTAAATTTTAACTAGAAACCACTTGAATTAATAAGCAATTAGATACATCTTGCAAAGTCTTATATATCACTATTTCCGGGTTTTAATAATGCTAGTTTACCTTTAGAAATCATAGGGCCAGTAAAGCATATCCACAATTAAAACACCATAAAGTAGAACGAGGCTTGATCTGCTAGAGCGAATATTATCAGCAACAGTATTTCTATTTTTTCTACTACAGGAGGTTGCGTGCTTTGACAGACTTGAACATAATTAATCTTTTGGTGGCCTTAAAATACAAAATAATAATTTTGAACTCTTCTATGTTACATACTATTTAAAGATGATCTACTTGTCAATTATCCTTGTTCTGATATCTCTGTAATAACAAAAAAAAATATTTCACAAAGTAACAATACTTATATTAATAACATTATTTTTTTTATTTTATAATGATAGTTTGCTACTTATCTGAAAATATATCTGAGATATACCAAGTCCATTTAATATCTATCGAATTTCAATGATGTAAAAAGTCTTGAATATAACTTGTATATAAATGATGATTGTATATGGACCAATGCGTAATATTGAAAGTTTTATGTATACATAAAATAATAAGGTTAGGTTGGTTGACCAGATATATATATATATATACCATATACGGATTCTCTCTCTCTCTCTCTCTCCGTCGCTCTTCTCTTTCCCTCTCTCTCTCTCTCTCCGTCGCTCTTCTTTTTCCCTCTCTCTCTCTCTCTCTCTCTCTCTCCGTCGCTCTTCTTTTTCCCTCTCTCTCTCTCTCTCTCTCTCTCTCCGTCGCTCTTCTTTTTCCCTCTCTCTCTCTCTCTCTCTCCGTCGCTCTTCTCTTTCCCTCTGTCTCTCACTCTACCCACTCACTCACTCTCTCTCTCTCTTTTGCCAGTCGGTCGGACAAAAATGCTATACTATGTACCGGTCGGACAAAAATGTATAGTTTGTGCGTACTGAAGAATATGGAGATTCGGAGATTCGGAAATAGTACATAAAAATATTCAGATCTCTAAATCTTTTGAATGAGACAATCTTTTTAAATGAAACCTTTCGATTTGAGTAGAGCAATGAAATGGCTTTCGATTAATAGGGATATGTTATATAGTTAAAACTAACGCAATAGGTATATAATCGCATTGAATTTCTCGTACATCCATTTCAAAGTATATAATCACGCGGTCGTCCTAAGGCTCTTCTATACTTGCCTTCGGAACGCTCCCGCGTTCCTTGATAAATTTTGAAAAATGGCTCTGACCACGAGAAACGCAAATATTCTGAAGAAAAAGCAGCAAGTTAAACAAAGAAATACAGTAAAAGTAAAATTTCAAAATGTTGAGAAAGCCGTTGATGTATGGACTCGTAATTCAGTGAATTTGCACTTTGTCCCATGAAAATCCATCATGCGGTCACAGAGAAAAGATACAACAAACTGTTTTCTTGTAAATGCTGTGTTACGTGAGAGGTTAGATTTCTCGCACGTAAGGGCAGAACTATAAATTTATTTTGGATGTCGCCCCAGGACATCTATCATTCCTTTTACCTATAATGCTAAGTCGCCTTAATTCCGGTAACTACACAAAGAATTGAAATCTACTCCTAGGAAAATGGCTAATATGAGGGCTGGGTTCCCTCACTTGTTCCGTACGATGCCTGGTATATCCTCATAATCATTTTAATCTTGTTCTTCCTTGTGTATCTGAGGCTATTGTGGGACACTTTACGTGTGTTAGTCCTAAATCTCGACGGATCGTACACTCCAATCTTCAGTAGTTTTGCCGATTCATAAAAATTAATAAATTAATAAATGAAGATATTAGGCACGTAACATGCTGTAATTGAGGATAAAATGAGTTTAAGGACCTCTATCTAGGTTCATTTTATTGAAGATAAGTTATATTTACAATATATTTTCATTATTTTGTTATAATGATATTTTTTATCATTTTTTTATCACTATAGGTGTAAGACCGCATTAACAAATTTTTAAATATTATATTTTATTAAATTAATTAAAAAATGAATTTGGGCGGCAAATAATCGGGCAAGGATAAGGTAAAACTACCTTATCAAACACCTTATACTTGTTTCAATACTTTTATAGAAAAGTTCTTTTTGAAGCAGTGTGTGTAAAGTATTTTTACGCGAGAAGTAGCGGTTACGGTTGGGCAAGGATCGGCGTCCGCGTGGCGCAAGTGATAGCGCAGCTGCCCGGTATGCAGAAGGTTGTCGATTCGAATCCGATCTGGGCCATTATTTGTCCGTTCTCGTTTTTTCATCCTTGTGTTTGATAAGGTAGTTTTTATTTAAACACTAATCCTCGGGCGTATTCCATTTTGAAAAATTTATTAAATTAATTTTAAATCCCTAAAATAACACTTTTTAAAAAAAGTAAAACTTTGGCGAGTATAAGTGTATTTGTAATCTCTCTCTCTCCCTCTCTCTCTCTCTCCCTCCCTCTCTCTCTCCTCTCTCTTTCTCTTCCTCTTTCTCTCCATCGCTCTCTTTTTCCCCCTCTCTCCCCCAAAAGAATATCATAGTTTAAAACAAACACATGAAAGAAGTGGAACCAATTATTATTTTATATAGACAAGTACATTTTTGTAACATAGAAATTTGGAATTATTTTTACAACAAAAAATCGTAAGTACTACTAAAAATAAACTCATGAAACTGGTGGAATCAATTAAGTGCAGGCAAGTCAATTATTATAACACAGAGAATTTTTAAAATAAAATTTGTTTAATATATACTGTCACGGCCTGCCGTACCGACGTCGATAATAAATCGGCAATATATATGTTCGTAGTAACGAACGTTAGATGGCGCCTCGATGCAATATTGGAGCTGTATCGAGAGCATGACGAAGGTACCGGCACAGACGCGACAGGCATCAATGTGGTTGTTATCGTTCGGACAGAAACGCGCGCGGAAGTGAATTCGCGGAGAGATCGTGTTTCCCGCGATAAGTAGTGAAGTGTTTCACTGTTTCAACCTCAGGAATGCAAGCGTGATGCATCCTGAGGCTAATATCATTGTTCGATGGACGTATTATTCTGTACTTTCGACGGAAACACGAGAAGAACTCAGAGATAGTGCTACAGGCTAGGATCACCTGTCACACTCTCAAACCAGCAACATCCTCGTGCAGTAAGCCTGTTCGCCTGGCATGAGAGCAGCAGAGAGTATCACGAGAGTTGATAGTACGAAGCCAGACGAGCAGCGAGGATGTCCGCGAGGAACCTAGGCTACACCGTATCAATGTAACCTAAAATAACGGTAAGCGTGCACGTATCATCCGCGCCGCGAGTAATTACGTCTAACCGCTCGTCCAGGTTCGTCGCACTTGGACAGCGGCTTCGATTAGGCGTTATTGTGCGGAGAGAGCGAGCGCAGAGAGCACAGGTCCGCGACTTATTTTGCAGAAGGTCACCGGCAAGGTTTGGCTTGCCGACAGTTTGTAACTGGCAAATGCACGTAAGAAGTGCGCTGACGACACAGCGTAGTAGCCTGATCTCTCTCGCGCTAGGTTAAGTGTGTGTGTGTCGCACAGCGAGCGCGACCGCTCTCATCACTCACGTATTCGACAATGACTGCGTGACGTAGAATACTGTGTACGCGCGGTGTATGATACCGCGCGTGCGCGGCGTATATTACCGCGAGCGTGACGTCAGCCTCCGAGACAGCTGACGTCTGATTATATGTGCTGGCGCACCGTTAGGTAGAATCTAACCATGTTTTAACGTAATCATTTTATTACACAAACTTTTAATCATCATTTAACTTCATCATCTTTTATTTAATAAACAATAGTCTTTTATTATTAACTTTAACTGCTCGAGTTATTATTTCGCGACCTTAGTCATTCCCCGCTCCCCGCCGCCTCCGCGGTCGTTATGTAAGAGAAAACGTATTGTTTCATCTGAGCAGCCGGCACACGAACCAGTGCACGAGAGGAGAGTTCGAGTCACTGGTGAGAAACAAAGCGCAAGTCTTCGACTTGCGTGTTGCACGGTAAGTCACCAGGTTAGGTTAACATTGCACGACATTGTAGCGTCTGTTACCTAATCTGGCTATTATATCTCCGGGAGTTGAACCGAGAGATATGGAATTGAACCGCTAAGGTACGCAGGTGAAACGTGTCGTAGCCCAAATAACCACCCCGTGACAATATTTACTATAAAAATTTTTGTAAAAAATAATTACGTCTAACAAAAAATATTACAAAAATACTAACATAATAACTGTAATTGAAACACAAAAAGTTAAAAAATTTTTGCGTAAACATTTTCGAAGTATAGATTATAGAAGTCTATGTAAAATAGTTTAACCATGAGCTGTTATACATCACAAATTCATGTAAGCTTTTCTTACGCAAGTCAATCTACCTATTATCTGCAAATATGAATTTTAATTAAACATCTTCTTAAAATGTTAATGTAATTTTTAAAATTTTGGTAAATTTTCTTTTAAAGATAGAAGATACTTGCCCGACGCATCGTTTTGTAGTTCAAGGTGCGTAGGACGGGAATCGCAACCTTCTATGTATTTAGTTATTGATCACGTAGTATGTAAATAATTATAATAAAATGGTGATAACAGTTCAAGAAAATAAGTATATTTCGATATTTGACTAGAACAAAACTTACACAAAACTTGTTCGTTATATAATGTTAGGAACAAGCATACGTAATATGTCCATGTACATACGCAATGTAAAAAAAATATTATTATCTTACTATAGAATTAATAATAATTCAATTTGTATAATGAATTTGTATAATGAAGATATTACAATGAAATTATAATGAATTATAGAAATTATAAAGATTGATATAAAATTTTTGTAAAATTAGTAGATATAATAGATAGATATAATATAATTGAAAAGTTTTTATAAAATATAATATATAAATCTTATTCCAAAAAATAATGATATAAAAATAAATATTTGATAGATTACCTAAATACTACAAAACGATGCGTCCGGCAAGTATCTTCTGTCTTTAAAAGAAAATTTCCCAAAATTTTAAAAATTACATTAACAGTTTAAGAAGATGTTTAATTAAAATTTATATTTGCAGATAATAGGTAGATTGACTTGTACAAGAAAAACTTACATGAATTTATGATGTATAACAGCTCATGGTTAAACTATTTTACAGGGTGGTGACTTCTATGATCTATACCTCGAAAATGTTTACGCAAAAATTTTTTTACTTTTTGTGTTTCAATTACAGTTATTATGTTAGTATTTTTGTAATATTTTTTGTTAGACGTAATTATTTTTTATACAAATTTTTATAGTAAATATATATTAAACAAATTTTATTTTAAAAATTCTCTGTATTATAATAATTGACTTGCCTGCACTTAATTGATTCAACCAGTTTCATGAGTTTATTTTTAGTAGTACTTACGATTTTTTTTTATAAAAATAATTCCATATTTCTATGTTACAAAAATGTACTTGTCTATATTATATTTTTTTTATATTTATTTAAACCAGAGTAAAGTACAAAAAATTACAAGTTTGTAACCATTATACATAGTTTACATTACAAAGTAAGTACAATGTAATCCAGCAGAGGAAAAATTCCTGTTCGCTGGTCCGGCATACTAAAACTAACTTAACCTAAAATTAATTTGGTTAATATTTACTTATGATTAATAATTTGAGTAGTAGCTATGAGAGTTGCTGCAGCTTGATATTCCTAGGAATATTAAGCAGAGCCCACTCTCAGTTTTGGTATGTGTTTATAAAATTTGTATGAAAATTTAACAGTGTTTAAAATTAGTAACAATTTATATAAATTTTTAACATTAATAACTATCAAAATTTTTATACTCTTGATGCATCAGGTACATTCTCGTATCCATTGCTTTAGTTTTGGTTTTCTGCTTAGTTTGTTTCTAATTGTTTTTAAATCATTTGGTAGGTTATTGAAATGTGTTATTGCTCTAATATAACTGTTCTTAATGCTAACGGTCAAGTATCTTTTTGGAATCTGTATACTTCTGTTTCTAGTGTTGCTATTGGAATTTATATATGCTGACTGTAAGACTTCGTAATGATAAGACAGTGATTCATAAGTAAAAATTTGATCTATGCTCATAGGATTTTTGTCGACTGCAAATTTGTTTTTATTGATTATTTTAAGTATTCTGTTCTGTAGTTTAATGAGCAGGTTTTTACTGTTAGAATACGCTCCTCCCCATGCTATAATTCCATATGAAATTATGCTGTGAAAGAGGGCGTAATAAATCATCCTTAGAGTATCAGTCGTCATAAGTTTTGATAGCTTATAGAATACGAAAATGAGATATTTCGTTTTGTTGTATATATATTGGCAGTGTTCGTTCCATCTCATATAACTATCGAAGATTATACCTAAATATTTGGTATTATCAACTCTTTTGATTTTTGTGCCTTGTATATTTATGTCTAAATTTTTTGGTGTGCTGTCAACTTGATTCCCAAATTCAATGTATACTGTTTTGTCCGTGTTTAAGGAAAGCTTGTTAAGAGCTAGCCATACTGATATTTTGAGTAGTGTTTCGTTCATTTTGGTTTCAACTTCTTTCCACGTCTTAGCCGACGTCACTACTGCTGTGTCATCTGCGTATGAGACTAGCGTATCTTCCGGGATATCAAGTAGCAGGTCGTTGATATATAGTAAGAAGAGCAGTGGTCCCAGAATTGTTCCTTGTGGAACACCGACATTGACAGATTCGAGATGACTTGTTGTATTATTTAATTTTACTTTTTGTAGTCTGTTATCTAAATAACTTTTTATTAGGTTATGGGCACTTCCTCTGACACTGTAATTATATAGTTTATCTAGTAATATTTGATGATTTACAGTATCAAAAGCTTTGGCGAGGTCCAAAAAAATTATGGCAATTGGTGTACTCTTATCTAACTTACCATATATTACATTTGATATTAGTGTTAGCGCATCTTTTGTACTCTTGTTTTTCCTAAAACCATATTGATTTTTGGCAAGTATTTCACATTTGTTGATAAAAGTAATTATTCTTTTATGAATTATTTTTTCTAGTACTTTGCTATATTAGAAATAAGAGATATAGGTCTGTAATTATTGGCAATATGCTTTTCTTTTGATTTATGTAAGGGTATTACATCTGCTATTTTCAAGGCATCTGGCCAGATGGCCTTATCTATACAGTGGTTAAAGATGTGGGTTAGGGGGTCTACTAAGAATTCGACCAGGGTTTTTAATGTCTTGGCATTAATATTATCATTTCCTCCATTTTTGTTTTCCATGTTATTTATGATATTTTCTATTTCATGCTGGTTTGTTGGCTCAAAGAATATACTTTTGCTGTTCATTGGAGGGAGTTTAATTTCCTCATTTGCCGGGGGATTTATTTTATCACTTAACTTTTTGCCGATGTTACAAAAATATTTGTTCAAATGCTCAGCAATTTCTTTAGGCTCTGATATTTTCTTGTTGTTTTCTATTACATAGTTGATGTTATTTTTCTTTTTACTATTTTTTTCAAGTTTTTGATTAATCACATTCCACATACGCTTCATATTATTCATGCTTGATTCTATAAGTTTTTTGTCATACAATTCCTTTGCTTTAATTATAATATCCTTAAGGATATTCGTAAATTTCCTATATTCTTCTCTTTTTCTATTATTATTAGGATCTTTTTTCCATAATTTATATAGTTTTTCTTTGGTTTTACATGATATCATAATTGCCTTTGTTACCCAATCTTTCCTTGGTTTCATGTAGTTAGTATTATTTGTTTTTTTGGTAATTTCAGCTTTGCTAAGACATATTTTTATTTTATCAATCAGGTTATTTAAAGCAATATTCGTGTTGTTTATTTGTGACAATTCACTCCAGTTTATAGTGGAGGCAACTGCCTTGAGTTTACTGTGATTTATGCTATTTCTATTATGTACATTTTCAATTGTTCTTATCTTATTTAATGACATAAATAGTGGAAAATGGTCTGTTAGTGGTACTCTGAGTGTGAATGTTTTATAGGCTATTTTATCTAGTTTAATAAAAATATTGTCTATGCAAGTTCCTGAGTTACCTGTTTTATCAGATGGTCTGGTAATATTACAAAAGCCTGGACAATAACCATCTTCCAAGAGTATATGTAAAAATTCTTGATTAATTGTTTCTTGATTTAAAATGTCAAAGTTAAAATCTCCTATGATCAGGTTATTTTTATATATTTTGTTATGCTCTATTAATTTTTTGAGATTTATAATGAATTCAGTCTTTTTTATATTGTGGCATCTATATAATGCAGATAATATTATTTCTTTATCATTTTCTATTGCAATTTTTGTATTAATTATTTTGAGGTTATTTATATCTAAAATTTCCGTAGTTTCATTAATGTATTCACTTATGTAAACTACCAGGCCATCATTTTGATTAATATTACCGTGATTATAGTAAATTTTGTACCCTGCTATGTTAAAAGATTCAGGGTGTTCAAGTTTTCTGGTTTCACTACAAACTATAATGCATGGCTTTATAACAAGGTTTTTAATGAATACAAGTAAGTTATTAAAATTTGCATTTAGGCCTCTAATATTTACATTCAAAATTACTTCCTTCTCTAAAGCCATACGTTTGTTTAGTTCACCAATGTTATCGCATTTACAGTCTCTATAAATTATATTGTTTTGTAAATCATCAATTATATTAACACTGTTATCCATTTTGGTTAGTTGAAGTTGCTGTCACCAGGTTTCGTATTGGTGTTGTATTCTCTATGTTACGTGATGCTTGCGAAGTTGACGAGTCAGTACTCGTAAGTCTCGCTCTCCTAATCGGTGCCGTCCGCTGATATTGTAGTTTTTCTACCTTACCAAAGAATCTCGGGTAGGTAGGTTGCGTCGGGTAATCAGTCATTTCAATGTATTTTTTGATTTTTGATTTTAATATTTCACAAAGCTCACTATCAATTGCACTGTGGTTAATATTATATTTGGTATTGAACTTTTTATTACTATAGTCACAGTTTGCACATTTATTTGTTATACTTGCGCACTTAGAGGTTTCGTGGGCTTCTGCACACTTATTACACGTAGCACTGTTGGTACATTTTTTACTGCTATGCCCGAATCTCGAACATTTATTGTACGGAGTAGTGTTTATTATGTCATAAACTCTACAACTTTGGTGTCCGACAAATAATCTGCTCTTGTTATCTTTAATAAGTTTATAAATATTAGATGTTACCTCAATAATTGCACATTTTCTATTTGTTCTTTCGTTCTTGTACACGTGAAGAACTTTGCATTTGTCTTCAATGTTATTAAAATTTCTCTGATTAATGTCTAGTTCGATCTCACTATCATCACTATTATCAATATCAATCTCAATTACCTTTAGTTTAGGTTTGTTAATTTGCTCTTTTTCTATTTTAAAATTGCTTGACAGTTTTTCTCCCAGTGTATTCACAAGTGAATTAATATTTTCCTCATTCATGCAGTTTATAATAACTGTATCATTGTTCTTGCATGCTACACTTTTTGTTTGAATTGTTTTATCTTGAGTTAAATGTTGTAAGACTGTCTTTTCTAAGTCAGTGCTGTCTTTCTTGTCTGTTTTTTAATAATCAATTTTGGCACTCTTTTGCTTTTTGGTTTTTCCTTAAATGTAACTTCTGCGTAGGTCTTGGAGTTATTGTTTTTGCCCTGTTTTTCCTTGGTAAGTAATTCGTTTAAGATTTTGTTTTTATCTTGTAATTCGAAGTTTAGCTGTTTTAGCAGTTGGTTTTCTATTTTTAGCGATTCAATTTCATTAAACTCTTCGTAGATTGTCTCGTTATGGCCTTGTTGTTTGTTGTTGAGTGTTTCCAGATTTATTTCACTGATTATTTCTTGTTTGATTTGCTCCTTCGTTGTAAGTTTGATCTGTGCTATTAATTGCTTGGCCTCGCTGCTTAGCGCGCCATATGGCAAGTTTGAGGTTAAAGCCACGTTGGGATGGTCCTGGCAAATCATTAGTGAATTACTAATGAGTTTCACTGGACATCCTGCATTATACTTTGTCACTATTTCATTAGTGTGATAAAAATTTTCACACAATAAACACAATACCGCTCCTACTTTTAATGTTGGGTGGCATTTGTAGAATTTAGTGAGGATGGTATCGGGCGGCTCCTTGCCTCCCGGCGCCATGTTGGAAACATGGCAACTATATAAAATAATAATTGATTCCACTTCTTTCATGTGTTTGTTTTAAACTATGATATTCTTTTGGGGGAGAGAGGGAGAGAAAGAGAGCGATGGAGAGAAAGAGGGAGAGAAAGAGAGAGGAGAAAGAGAGAGAGAGGGAGGGAGAGAGAGATTACAAATACACTTATACTCGCCAAAGTTTTACTTTTTTTAAAAAGTGTTATTTTAGGGAGATTTCACAAGTTTCTGAGAGCTTCAATAATAATTACAAAGTTTTATAACGGTAAAGAATGATGGTACCATATTTCATAGATTTAATTTTCGTGTGGGTACATGATGATAATTGCATCGTGTGAGGCTGCTGTATTTGTAAAAAAAAATCGAATAACACTTTCATTGTATCAAGAAATCCCTTTTGCCAGATATAATAATAGTATATATACTCTTCTTTTTATAGACAAATTAATTTATTGTATAGAACCGGCAAGATAAAATTGTCAGAAGAAAATAATTATTTATTATTAGAATCCCTTTTCATAGAGTATAAGTTTTTTATTCATATTTTCATATGTTACAGAAACACCTTATACTTGCCTTATATCAAGGAACGCGGGAGCGTTCCGAAGGCAAGTATAGAAGAGCCTTAGGACGACCGCGTGATTATATACTTTGAAATGGATGTACGAGAAATTCAATGCGATTATATACCTATTGCGTTAGTTTTAACTATATAACATATCCCTATTAATCGAAAGCCATTTCATTGCTCTACTCAAATCGAAAGGTTTCATTTAAAAAGATTGTCTCATTCAAAAGATTTAGAGATCTGAATATTTTTATGTACTATTTCCGAATCTCCGAATCTCCATATTCTTCAGTACGCACAAACTATACATTTTTGTCCGACCGGTACATAGTATAGCATTTTTGTCCGACCGACTGGCAAAAGAGAGAGAGAGAGAGAGAGTGAGTGAGGCGGTAGAGTGAGAGAGAGAGGGAAAGAGAAGAGCGAGAGAGAGAGAGAGAGAGAGAGAATCCGTATATGGTATATATATATATATCTGGTCAACCAACCTAACCTTATTATTTTATGTATACATAAAACTTTCAATATTACGCATTGGTCCATATACAATCATCATTTATATACAAGTTATATTCAAGACTTTTTACATCATTGAAATTCGATAGATATTAAATGGACTTGGTATATCTCAGATATATTTTCAGATAAGTAGCAAACTATCATTATAAAATAAAAAAAATAATGTTATTAATATAAGTATTGTTACTTTGTGAAATATTTTTTTTTTGTTATTACAGAGATATCAGAACAAGGATAATTGACAAGTAGATCATCTTTAAATAGTATGTAACATAGAAGAGTTCAAAATTATTATTTTGTATTTTAAGGCCACCAAAAGATTAATTATGTTCAAGTCTGTCAAAGCATGCAACCTCCTGTAGTAGAAAAAATAGAAATACTGTTGCTGATAATATTCGCTCTAGCAGATCAAGCTTCGTTCTACTTTATGGTGTTTTAATTGTGGATATGCTTTACTGGCCCTATGATTTCTAAAGGTAAACTAGCATTATTAAAACCCGGAAATAGTGATATATAAGATTTTGCAAGATGTATCTGATTGCTTATTAATTCAAGTGGTTTCTAGTTAAAATTTAAACGAATCTAAGTGTCGAATATAATGTAATTATATAGTGATTGGCTTATGGCAATGGGTGCCTATAAATAAAATAAAGTATCGGTATGATGTGTTAAATGAAGTGTTGATAACAAATTTCTAACCTCTACTTAAAATCAGAATTTAAAATATTGGTCAGAGCCTTGGTTAAAAAAAAACATTTTTTGTCTATACTTCAAGAAACTTTGTTGATATTGGCGCTGTGCATATTTATTTACTTAAACATCAATTAAAAGATTATGTTAAGTGAACAATAAAATAGAGAAAAAAGAAAAAATGATGTGTTATTGTTGTGAATAAAAGTGCTCAGTTAATCTAATTTTATAATTTTCTCATGGTGGGAGACGTCAAAATGTTTCAGAAGAGTTCTCAGTAAATATTGTGAAAATGCCTACAGATAAAAGTGCTCAGTTAATCTAATTTTATAATTTTCTCACGGTGGGAGACGTCAAAATGTTTCAGAGGAGATCTCAGTAATTTTTCTACACAAGATTCAGATAATTATTTCAAAAAGTATACAAGAATGTTACGGAAGCTTTTATTATCAGAAATTCAAGATGTTTCAAGATGTTTTATATTTTAAAAGAATGGAGAAAGCTTTTTTCTCTCAATGATTCTTAGTTCATAAACTTTTGTGTTTAATTTTGCAAGATGTGTCTGATTGGTTATTAATTCAACTGGTTTCTAGTTAAAATTTCAACGAATCTAAGAGTTGAAAATATAATGTAATTATTATATAGTGATTGGCTTATCGTGATGGGCGCCAAATGTTTCAGAGTAGCTATCTGTTCTGTGAATTACCGTATATGAAACCATAATATATAAATTACTGTAATGGCTACTTTTTTATCTGCAACCAATATTTTAATTTGCTAGCGGATTGTGTTGCAGTAGTGTGGCTAGTTACAATGTATTTATTTTATAACTCTCTCCCGCTCCCCTCTCTTTCTCTCCCTCAACATATGTCAAACTCTGTACCAAGAACTTTAATGAGAGCCTAAATATTTTTTTTAAACAATCAGTAAAACAAATAGTGGCTAAGGCAAATGTATGAGTTTTCTCTGTATAATTAATCAACATCTGTCACACTCTGAACCAAGAACTTTAATGAAAACCTAAATATTTTTTAAAACAATCAGGAAAACAAATAGTATTATTAATGTAACAACACAATTTGTCTAGTCTTTTTATTTTTTCTAGTCTTTTCTATTCAATAAGCACTCTCTACAAATGGTAATAATTTTTTTCATGACTGTACTAATAATAATAGTGTTGATATTTAAAACTTTCTACGAAAGTGTAAAATAAGGCAAGTATAGAAGTTTTTCTGTATAATCTATGTATAATCTAAATATAAAACTTTCTACGAAAGTATAAAATAAGGCAAGTATAGACGTTTTTCTGTATAATATACTCTTCCTCTCTCTCCTGCTCCGCCCTCTCTCACCCTCTCTCCCCCCTCCCCTTTCTTCCTCTCTCTCTCTTAACATCCGTCAAACTCTGTACCAAAAACTTTAATCACAGCTTAAATATTTTTGTTTAATACAATCAACATGTTTAAAAAAAAAAATAATTCCTTAAGTACGTTACGTACGTTAATTAAACACAAGAAAGTACTGAAATCAATTATATTGTAGTCAAGTACCCATAACTTAACTTGACTGACATAATACAACTTTTCGTACCTACTCAAAAATATTCAGCTAGCGGGCATGAAGTACTATTTAACACCCAAGAGGCGTAATAGCTCTCATACTCCTACAAAACTTTATAGAACCTACGCACTTTACGTCCGTGTGGGCAAAAATTATTTAAATTATATATAACTATCTTTTACTTCGTCGAGTAAATGTATACTGAACAAATTATATGTATGTAGATTCAAATTCTTCATTGCAAATCAAACAAACGAAAGTTGTGAAATCAATTACCGATAGTCAAGTAATGCAAACAACTCTCCGAAACAACTGTATGACTGATCTCAGAAATATATTATTCTAATTTGTTCATTCTTCTATACAAATTAAACACAAGAAAGTACTGAAATCAATTTATTGTAGTCAAGTATACCCATAAGTTAACTTGACTGAGATAATAGAACTTTTAGTACCTTGCGTGTAAAATTACATTTCACGCCCACGTTGTAACTTCAAAAATATTCACCCAGCAGGCATAAAGTACTACTTAACGCCTAATAAGCGGAATAGCTCACATATTCCTACAACACTTTATAGAACCTACGCACTTTACTCCCGGGTAGACGAAAATTATTAATTAATTACTATTATGCCTTCTTTTTATTTCTAAAATTAATAAGAATTTTATCAGATATTTACGAAGTCAATGCCTATATAAAAAAATTACATAGTTACCAACACATCCCCATTTTTCATTATTTTTTCTCAATTTTGAAATTTCTATAATATTACGCATCTTGGGAGGACACGAGAAGTCTAGAGCTGCTCTAGCAGGGGTGGTCGTCCAATCTTCCATACATACTTGGCGGGCCCGACGGTTTGCAGTTTAAGGTGTAGACATTGTCATTTTCATATGAATATTCATACGTTTAAAGATCAGATAAAATGTATAAATCAATTGCTTCTAGATATTAAATACTGATCCGTGAATATATTACTCTTTTTAAATAGAAAAGTCCAAACACAGATGAAAATTTCATATGAGATGTCATATGAGAATATCGGACATCAGATCCCATATGAGATCACATATGAGGTCCCATAATATATAAAATTGCAGATGACATAACATATATGAGTCTTATCTGATGTCATGTCCGAAATACTCATAACATGATGTCTTATCTGATCTGATGTCCGAAATACTCATATAAGATCTCATATGATATTTACACGCGGGAAAAGGATAAAAATAGGTGGCTCATAAAATAGTTAGTAAAATTTAAAGCTCTTTTGAATAGACTATGAATTTATATGTATCTTTTTATTTCATTCCCATATAAAAAAAGACGAACACAAGGAAAAATATTTTAGGTAATAAAAGTAAATCATGATTATGCACACAGTACATGTAGGGATATTATATTTAAACGGTATTTATGGTGGACTTATAGGTATATGCAAAAATCTAGTATTCTACATTTACAAAGCTCACCGGTAAACTGCAAACCGTCGGGCCCGCCAAGTATGTATGGAAGATTGGACGACCACCCCTGCTAGAGCAGCTCTAGACTTCTCGTGTCCTCCCAAGATGCGTAATATTATAGAAATTTCAAAATTGAGAAAAAATAATGAAAAATGGGGATGTGTTGGTAACTATGTAATTTTTTTATATAGGCATTGACTTCGTAAATATCTGATAAAATTCTTATTAATTTTAGAAATAAAAAGAAGGCATAATAGTAATTAATTAATAATTTTCGTCTACCCGGGAGTAAAGTGCGTAGGTTCTATAAAGTGTTGTAGGAATATGTGAGCTATTCCGCTTATTAGGCGTTAAGTAGTACTTTATGCCTGCTGGGTGAATATTTTTGAAGTTACAACGTGGGCGTGAAATGTAATTTTACACGCAAGGTACTAAAAGTTCTATTATCTCAGTCAAGTTAACTTATGGGTATACTTGACTACAATAAATTGATTTCAGTACTTTCTTGTGTTTAATTTGTATAGAAGAATGAACAAATTAGAATAATATATTTCTGAGATCAGTCATACAGTTGTGTTCGGAGAGTTGTTTGCATTACTTGACTATCGGTAATTGATTTCACAACTTTCGTTTGTTTGATTTGCAATGAAGAATTTGAATCTACATACATATAATTTGTTCAGTATACATTTACTCGACGAAGTAAAAGATAGTTATATATAATTTAAATAATTTTTGCCCACACGGACGTAAAGTGCGTAGGTTCTATAAAGTTTTGTAGGAGTATGAGAGCTATTACGCCTCTTGGGTGTTAAATAGTACTTCATGCCCGCTAGCTGAATATTTTTGAGTAGGTACGAAAAGTTGTATTATGTCAGTCAAGTTAAGTTATGGGTACTTGACTACAATATAATTGATTTCAGTACTTTCTTGTGTTTAATTAACGTACGTAACGTACTTAAGGAATTATTTTTTTTTTTAAACATGTTGATTGTATTAAACAAAAATATTTAAGCTGTGATTAAAGTTTTTGGTACAGAGTTTGACGGATGTTAAGAGAGAGAGAGGAAGAAGGGGAGGGGGAGAGAGGGTGAGAGAGGGCGGGGAAGAGAGAGGAAGAGTATATTATACAGAAAAAACGTCTATACTTGCCTTATTTTATACTTGCGTAGAAAGTTTTATATTTAGATTATACATAGATTATACAGAAAAAACTTCTATACTTGCCTTATTTTACACTTTCGTAGAAAGTTTTAAATATCAACACTATTATTATTAGTACAGTCATGAAAAAAATTATTACCATTTGTAGAGAGTGCTTATTGAATAGATGAGACTAGAAAAAATAAAAAGACTAGACAAATTGTGTTGTTACATTAATAATACTATTTGTTTTGCTGATTGTTTTAAAAAAATATTTAGGTTTTCATTAAAGTTCTTGGTTCAGAGTGTGACAGATGTTGATTAATTATACAGAGAAAACTCATACATTTGCCTTAGCCACTATTTGTTTTACTGATTGTTTAAAAAAAAAATATTTAGGCTCTCATTAAAGTTCTTGGTACAGAGTTTGACATATGTTGAGGGAGAGAAAGAGAGGGGAGCGGGAGAGAGTTATAAAATAAATACATTGTAACTAGCCACACTACTGCAACACAATCCGCTAGCAAATTAAAATATTGGTTGCAGATAAAAAAGTAGCCATTACAGTAATTTATATATTATGGTTTCATATACGGTAATTCACAGAACAGATAGCTACTCTGAAACATTTGGCGCCCATCACGATAAGCCAATCACTATATAATAATTACATTATATTTTCAACTCTTAGATTCGTTGAAATTTTAACTAGAAACCAGTTGAATTAATAACCAATCAGACACATCTTGCAAAATTAAACACAAAAGTTTATGAACTAAGAATCATTGAGAGAAAAAAGCTTTCTCCATTCTTTTAAAATATAAAACATCTTGAAACATCTTGAATTTCTGATAATAAAAGCTTCCGTAACATTCTTGTTGTGACGTACACGACCAGTTCATAGTATACGCATCCATTCATGTTATATGCAAATTTTCCCATTCATAAACGCGAGATCAAAATATAAACAAACCAAAGGCACAAATGTATACAAACATGCGATTGCGTGCGCCAGCGAAAATTTTATTCATTTATTTATACATCGTCTCTGACGTCACCGTGTAAACATAAATATTGTCATGCGCAAGAGAGAAGACCAGACAATCGACTAGTATATAAAGGGCTCCGATTCTCGGAATCGGCACGCACTTGTGTCCGAGCTTGCCTTGAACACTGACCGATAAGCATTGCGCTTAGGTGAGTGATGCTGGCGACCCCTTGCGTTCGTTAAACTTTGTAAATATTCTATTGTAATCTAATTTCATTTCCATACAAATAAACTCATTGAATATCATACTTATAGATATACTATTTGTCAAATCATATACCTAACCCTGGCATACTCAAGGAACTCTACCTTACCTACCTCCCACGGCACGATAGAAGGCCCTCTGCGCTGACTATTTACCCGGCAATCCTATCTCTCGGCACGATAGAAGGCCCTCTGCGCCGACTATTTACCCGATTCCGACGCAGCACGGTAGCAGCCAATCAGCGCTAACTACTAACCTGCATAACCCACCTACCTTCTATCTGTATCTACGGCACGGACTCCGGCACACTGCGCGCCGGTATCTTACCCGAGAACAGAGGAAAAATTCCTAAATCGATATATGCTCGAGTCCAGTACATGAACTCTTAAAAATTATTATACTCTACCAAGTAACGACACCTAACTACATTTAAATAAACTCAAGTGTTAAAGTAAATACTCAAATCTGAGAGTTGTCATTACTTCGGTACGTTACAACTGGCGCCCGAACAGGGACTCGAGCAAACTAAAATCGTATAGCGGGAAATTTCAAAAAACAAAAAGGGTTATGATACCAGATCGGCATAATATCTTTTTGGAGAGTCGCATAGAAGCGCGGATTGTAGATATAACGACACGGGTCGATGAAGTCGAGGAAGCAGATCAATAGTATCACGCGGCGACTCAATATTTAATGGGCCAGATAAAAGAATTACGCGGTATCGTGAGTAAGCAAGGCCATGCTTTATTAACTATGTCAGAAGATCTTGCGGAAGCAAGGCAACGGGTAAATGAGCTTGACAGAGAAAACGAAAAATTGGGATTCACGGTAAAAGTTATCGCGAGTAAAATTTGCAAGAGCGAAAGAATGTTAAACATGAGGATGGATAGTATCGAAAACAAAATTCAGGATATATCCGATTCACTCAAAAAACTGTCGATCCGCGATAATTAATATATATTCTTTAAACAGGGAATAAAAAATTCCAAGTAAAAATTAGTTTTTTTACATAAATAAATAAATACGTTAGAGTCAAATTTCTACGTGGTAATTTCAATTAAAATTATATAGATTCTTTTTTCTTATTACTATCCACATTAAAGTTCCGTTCAATCATATATTCTATTAAAAGTTAAAATGGCGAAAGACCGCAAATCGGGAGTATTTATGCGCGAAATAAAAGACTCATTTAACGAGGAAGTAGAGAACGATAAGGAACGAAAACGTTTCGAATGGGAATGGGCGGTAACTGATGAATTACGATTGTTGGATGAACGGCAAAATGAGCTCTTAAATATGCTCGAAGGCCAAGACGAGGAAAATGACACGTCAAAATCGCCGAAATTAAGGGCAACGTTAGTCGCGATAATTCGAAATGAGATAAAAGAGAAATATGACGCATTAACACAGTCGGTCGAGAAAACTCGTATGGAAAAAAAAACGGAACGCGCGGAATTAGTTACGGAAATAAATAAACTAAGAGGTCGGGTTCAGTTATTAGAAACCGAGAACGACAGTCTAATAGACAAGATATCCGCGCTGTCTCAAAACGATAATCAATCGGAAAATAACCGCGAACTAGACTCTAGGCTCGCAGAGTTAAAAAGAAATCTTTCACGAGAAGTTGATCAAATGAAATCGAACTTTGAGAAAGAAATTCTAGAATTGAAAAATGTGATTAAAGACTTAAAATCGCCGATGAAGAAAGGCAACTCTGGGAGCGAAGCGTCTCAAAAATAAAATTAGACATCCCCAAGTATCGAGGACTTGAGAATGAAAGGCCAGTTAAATTCTTGTCAGAGTTCGAAAAATATATAAATGTGGTTAAACCAAATTTCGATCAACTCTTATGCCTTATTTCTCAAGCACTCGAGGGTGATGCCAAGGATTGGTGGTACCTACAAGAGTCAGAAATCGACTCGTACGACCAATTTACAGAACGGTTTCGCGAACGATACTGGAGCGCGAATACACAAAGAACCGCGAAGCGAAAGATAGAATTCGGTCAGCACCAGCCGGGGCAAGCTTAATCGCGTTGAATACGCAACGAGTTTGTTCGGTTTAGGCAAAGAGCTAGATCTCGAGTATACAGAGACTGAGTTTGTTGTACGCATTAGCGAACATTTCGAAAGAAATATTCGGCACGCGGTTTTAGGACGGCAAGTCAAAGATAAAAATATGTTGTTGAAAATATTAGCTGATTATGACGGAGACGACCAACGTCACCGAAAACACGACAAAATGGGCCACAGCAAACCCAGTCCTCCTTCAGATACGGCTAACACGCAAAATAAATCGTATAACAAGCCATACCAGTGGCAATCGAAAAATGTGAACATAAACGAGTTACAAACAGCGACGCCGCCGGAAATAAAGGAGAAAACTCCGCCAAAAACGAATCAAACAAACGAGAAAAAGTCAGCACGAAAGCAGAGAAACGAACGGAATAAAGAATTAATCCGAAGCTACGACGAGGTTGACGTGAATAACATAAATTTAGAAAACATTAATACCGAAAATTCGGGAAACGCATAACAGTTGCTTGCTGCATGTCAAAAAGTAAACCGCAACAAGCAACTCAATCGGAGAATAAAAATTGTAATAAAGATATCTCTTCTATACTGGAGGACCCGCGAGAAAATCTTTTGTACGATGTAGAACCAGAAGGTCTAAATACGAAAGAAACGCGTTGTCCGGAGGTAAATATCAAAGTCGAAGACATAGAGGTAAAAGCCCTAATTGATACAGGAAGTGAGATCACTTGCATCTCCGAGGAATTTTATTACGCTAATGCAAAAGCATTCGGGACGCGACCTAAACTACCGATAAGTGGAAAATTCATAAAGGGAGCAACAGGCGCAAAGTCGTCGCGAATAAAACTCCAAGTTCTTCTAAACGTTGAAATTGCAAAATTAAAACTAGATATTGTATTTATAGTAGTGCCAAAATTGGTCAAACCATGCATCATTGGATATGATACGCAAAAAGCTCTTAGTATGCTAATAGATACCGGCAAAGAAGAAATACTCTTAACCATTAACGATCAATATGTTCATTGTTCTTATAAGGAGACCATAATGTACTCAGAAGAGTATGCGTCTCTTAGAATCGAACGATCGTATGAGTCCGAATGCGGAAACGCTGACTCATACGATGATCTCATTGCTTATGATCTTTCTTACGAAGTCTCGATAGAAGAGATCGAAGAAAAGATCAAATTATGCAAAAATCTAAAAAATTCCCAAAGGGATAAACTTAAGTGCTTAATAGTACAATACAAAGAGGTATTTCAGAAACGCCCAGGTCTATTATCTAACTATGAGTATACGTTTAAAATAAAAGATGATGCACCCTTTTATTCAAAACCGTATCCCATCCCTATAAACTATAGAGATAAAGTTAAAATTGAAATCAACAAATGGCAAGAACTTGGAATAATTCGGCGTTCGACGAGTCCATATATAAACCCTCTCGTAGTTGTAATTAAAAAGACGGATCCATCCGCCTATGCTTAGATGCACGTAAACTAAACGAAAAATTAGTAAATGATTATGAATCCCCTCCTGGTGTAGAGGAGATATTTTTAAGATGTAAAAACGTAAACTTTTTATCCAGCTTTGATTTAACGAGTAGTTTCCATCAAATAAAGCTTTCAGAAGAAAGTAGGAAATATACCGCGTTCATTTGCGAAAATAAAGTTTACGAATTCAATGTAGTACCATTCGGTATAAAAACGAGTAGCGCAGCGCTAATAAGAGGTCTAGACCTAGCCGTCGCGGGTCTCGAAGATTTTCTTATAACTTTTGTAGACGACTTACTATGTATTTCAGAAGATTTCGATAGTCATTTACAAAATATAAAATCATTATTTGAGAATTTACTAAAAAACAATCTGAGGATAAGTTTTAAAAAATCAAAGTTAGTACAGGAAGAAATAAAATTCCTGGGTCATATGTTAACACCTGAAGGAATAAAACCAGACCCAGAAAAAGTTAGAACAATTAAAAACTTTAAGAAACCTAGAAATGTTAGGGAACTGCAAGGATTTCTCGGGTTTGTGAACTTCTATACGAAATTCGCGAGAAATTACTCGGCTCTTACCGTTCCGCTTCTAAACTTGTTAAAACAGGGTAAGAAGTATGAATGGACAGGCGAGCATGACAAAGCTTTCAATGACATTAAAAATATATTCGATGAGCATATCATATTAAAATATGCGGACCCGCAACGTCCATTCATACTCACTACCGACGCGAGCGACTACGCGATAGCTGCAGTGCTATCGCAGGTAAACGATCAAAGCGAAGAACAAATTGTCACGTTCGTTAGCCGTACGCTGAAGGGGAGTGAATGCTCTTACTTTACAACTGAGAAAGAGATGTTAGCTATAGTTTGGGCTTTAACACGTTTAGATACGTACTTACGGGGGGCACCGAAAATCATCGTACGAACCGATCACGAAGCTCTCACTTTCCTCAAACATTGTAAATTTAATAATGCTAGACTACGGAGGTGGAGCCTTGCGATCCAAGACTTCTGCTTAGAACCGGTATACTTGCCGGGACGCAAGAACACCGTCGCCGATTACCTAAGCCGTCAGGTACACGACTATCCAGAGGAATCGGGTCGGGAAAATGAAATCATAATCGCTTCAATACTTATGCAAAAACCGAGTCGCGAATTGATAAATAGCTTTAAAAATTTGAAGACATTACAGAAAAATGACCCGTATATTAACAAATTAATTACGGAGATTCAAAATAACGAAGGAATACAAAAACGTTATGTGCTTAAAAATGGTTTAATGCAAAAAATTGCATTAAATAATAATAGAATCACATTACCCGAAAGCCTTCTGGATAGTTTGATACGGGAAACCCATGAAATACATGGCCACATTGGTGCTTTGAAAATATATAAAATGATAAATGAACATTTCTCGGCACCGAAATTAAAACAAAAAATTTATACAATACTTCGTACATGCGATACGTGCCAACGAACAAAATACTTAACGTATAAACTTAATGAACACGTCCAACCAATATTAACAGAAAAACCCAATGACACGCTGTCAATAGACTTTTTTGGGCCTTTACCGACGTCAACGGGGGGCGTTAAATACCTGTTAACAACGGTAGACGTATTCAGTAAGTACGTGGTCATGTATCCTATAAAAAAGGCAAACACTGCGACCGTGATCAGAAAAATCTTCGGTGATTACGTTAGCAACTACGGTAAACCGAAAGCGATACTTTCTGACCACGGGACACAGTTTACTTCAAGTAAATGGGAGAAAAAACTCAGAGAGGAAGGAATACAACCGGTATTCTCTTCCATCAGACACCCACAAAGTAACCCGGTCGAACGGGTACACCGAGAACTTGGGCGTTTTTTCCGAACGTTTGTAAGGGACCGACATACCAGCTGGGCTAGATACGTTGAGATTATACAAAACATTATTAACGTAACGCATCATGAGACCACGGGGTTTACACCGATGGAGCTCCATTTAAATATCAAGCCTACGCGGATATGGGAAAAGTGGTTGCCCATAATAGAGACAAATAAAGTCACGCATGAACGAAAAGTATTTCTTGCTCGCGAACGAGCGCATTCATTCTTAAAAAGCGAGCGTTCCGAAAAAACGTCCAAACGCGACACTTTGAGTTTAAGGTAGACGATAGGGTTTTAGTAAAATCACTAAACGTATCAGATGCGGCGGAAAGAAAGATCGCGAAGTTCTTTCACGTATACGAGGGACCATACACGATTACGCAAAAAATCGGGCCCGATACGTATGTATTATTAGACGTAGAAACAAATAGGGAACGCGGAAAGTTTCATGTACAAAATTTAAAGCCTTACTTTTAAGTATTTATTGTTTACTAAGGGTCTCGGTGAAGGTAAACATACACCGAAACTCGTAGCAGAATAAATGTAAATAAGAATTTCAAGAAAAATTTAAATCGAGCCATATGATGTCAGTCGTTTGTCAAACATGCCCGAGCAAGGTACTGAACGGGAAAATTTCTCGAAACGCGATGCCGCGGTTCAAAGTGATACAGTGGTGTGGCCCCCGTGGCACATTAAGTGCTCATCGCGGAGAAGCGCATCAGGGAAGCCATGGGCAACAACGCACGGCGCATACCGGAGCGGACGAGCGGTCCAGGCGAAACCGCACATGGTCAACCGGTCCACCCAAACCACCAGGGGGAGCAAGGTAGATCCACCACCAACTCCACCACCAACTCCACCACCAACTCCATCTACATCTCGGCACGTAGTAAAGGAGTATGTGCCGACGCCCATACGTCGTCCTCCAATTGACGAATACTTAAGATTACGTCAAATCGCCCGACGTATGCAGAACGTGCCACGCCCTATAAGCCCGTTGTCCCCGGAATTTTTGCCGGACCCACCACCAACGTCATCACCACCAGAGCCATCGCCGTCTTCACAAAAAAAACGAAGAAATGAAACGTACCAGGGTGCTATCACTTTCTGATTTTTGTACATAGCGCAAATAAAAACTTAGTCAAAATTAAAGGTTTCTATTGTATTCATTTTCCGAACAGAACCATTTAATTTGGGGGGCAATGTGACGTACACGACCAGTTCATAGTATACGCATCCATTCATGTTATATGCAAATTTTCCCATTCATAAACGCGAGATCAAAATATAAACAAACCAAAGGCACAAATGTATACAAACATGCGATTGCGTGCGCCAGCGAAAATTTTATTCATTTATTTATACATCGTCTCTGACGTCACCGTGTAAACATAAATATTGTCATGCGCAAGAGAGAAGACCAGACAATCGACTAGTATATAAAGGGCTCCGATTCTCGGAATCGGCACGCACTTGTGTCCGAGCTTGCCTTGAACACTGACCGATAAGCATTGCGCTTAGGTGAGTGATGCTGGCGACCCCCTTGCGCTCGTTAAACTTTGTAAATATTCTATTGTAATCTAATTTCATTTCCATACAAATAAACTCATTGAATATCATACTTATAGATATACTATTTGTCAAATCATATACCTAACCCTGGCATACTCAAGGAACTCTACCTTACCTACCTCCCACGGCACGATAGAAGGCCCTCTGCGCTGACTATTTACCCGGCAATCCTATCTCTCGGCACGATAGAAGGCCCTCTGCGCCGACTATTTACCCGATTCCGACGCAGCACGGTAGCAGCCAATCAGCGCTAACTACTAACCTGCATAACCCACCTACCTTCTATCTGTATCTACGGCACGGACTCCGGCACACTGCGCGCCGGTATCTTACCCGAGAACAGAGGAAAAATTCCTAAATCGATATATGCTCGAGTCCAGTACATGAACTCTTAAAAAATTATTATACTCTACCAAGTAACGACACCTAACTACATTTAAATAAACTCAAGTGTTAAAGTAAATACTCAAATCTGAGAGTTGTCATTACTTCGGTACGTTACATTGTATACTTTTTGAAATAATTATCTGAATCTTGTGTAGAAAAATATTTACTGAGAACTCCTCTGAAACATTTTGACTTCTCCCACCGTGAGAAAATTATAAAATTAGATTAACTGAGCACTTTTATCCGTAGACATTTTCACAATATTTACTGAGAACTCTTCTGAAACATTTTGGCGTCTCCCATCATGAGAAAATTATAAAATTAGATTAACTGAGCACTTTTATTCACAACAATAACACATCATTTTTTCTTTTTTCTCTATTTTATTGTTCACTTAACATAATCTTTTAATTGATGTTTAAGTAAATAAATATGCACAGCGCCAATATCAACAAAGTTTCTTGAAGTATAGACAAAAAATGTTTTTTTTAACCAAGGCTCTGACCAATATTTTAAATTCTGATTTTAAGTAGAGGTTAGAAATTTGTTATCAACACTTCATTTAACACATCATACCGATACTTTATTTTATTTATAGGCACCCATTGCCATAAGCCAATCACTATATAATTACATTATATTCGACACTTAGATTCGTTTAAATTTTAACTAGAAACTACTTGAATTAATAAGCAATCAGATACATCTTGCAAAATTAAAAACAAAAGTTTATGAACTAAGAATCATTGGGAAAAGAAAGCTTTCTCGACATTCTTTTATAGTAGAAACTCATGATTGCCACACATCTTGTATCAGTTTATGAACTAAGAATTTCTGATAATAAAAGCTTCCGTAACATTCTTGTATACTTTTTGAAATAATTATCTGAATCTTGTGTAGAAAAATTACTGAGATCTCCTCTGAAACATTTTGACGTCTCCCACCGTGAGAAAATTATAAAATTAGATTAACTGAGCACTTTTATCTGTAGACATTTTCACAATATTTACTGAGAACTCTTCTGAAACATTTTGACGTCTCCCACCATGAGAAAATTATAAAATTAGATTAACTGAGCACTTTTATTCACAACAATAACACATCATTTTTTCTTTTTTCTCTATTTTATTGTTCACTTAACATAATCTTTTAATTGATGTTTAAGTAAATAAATATGCACAGCGCCAATGTCAACAAAGTTTCTTGAAGTATAGACAAAAAATGTTTTTTTTTAACCAAGGCTCTGACCAATATTTTAAATTCTGATTTTAAGTAGAGGTTAGAAATTTGTTATCAACACTTCATTTAACACATCATACCGATACTTTATTTTATTTATAGGCACCCATTGCCATAAGCCAATCGCTATATAATTACATTATATTCGACACTTAGATTCGTTTAAATTTTAACTAGAAACCACTTGAATTAATAAGCAATCAGATACATCTTGCAAAATCTTATATATCACTATTTCCGGGTTTTAATAATGCTAGTTTACCTTTAGAAATCATAGGGCCAGTAAAGCATATCCACAATTAAAACACCATAAAGTAGAACGAGGCTTGATCTGCTAGAGCGAATATTATCAGCAACAGTATTTCTATTTTTTCTACTACAGGAGGTTGCATGCTTTGACAGACTTGAACATAATTAATCTTTTGGTGGCCTTAAAATACAAAATAATAATTTTGAACTCTTCTATGTTACATACTATTTAAAGATGATCTACTTGTCAATTATCCTTGTTCTGATATCTCTGTAATAACAAAAAAAAAATATTTCACAAAGTAACAATACTTATATTAATAACATTATTTTTTTTATTTTATAATGATAGTTTGCTACTTATCTGAAAATATATCTGAGATATACCAAGTCCATTTAATATCTATCGAATTTCAATGATGTAAAAAGTCTTGAATATAACTTGTATATAAATGATGATTGTATATGGACCAATGCGTAATATTGAAAGTTTTATGTATACATAAAATAATAAGGTTAGGTTGGTTGACCAGATATATATATATATACCATATACGGATTCTCTCTCTCTCTCTCTCTCTCCGTCGCTATTCTCTTTCCCTCTCTCTCTCTCTCTCTCCGTCGCTCTTCTCTTTCCCTCTCTCTCTCTCTCTCTCCGTCGCTCTTCTCTTTCCCTCTCTCTCTCACTCTACCCCCTCACTCACTCTCTCTCTCTCTTTTGCCAGTCGGTCGGACAAAAATGCTATACTATGTACCGGTCGGACAAAAATGTATAGTTTGTGCGTACTGAAGAATATGGAGATTCGGAGATTAGGAAATAGTACATAAAAATATTCAGATCTCTAAATCTTTTGAATGAGACAATCTTTTTAAATGAAACCTTTCGATTTGAGTAGAGCAATGAAATGGCTTTCGATTAATAGGGATATGTTATATAGTTAAAACTAACGCAATAGGTATATAATCGCATTGAATTTCTCGTACATCCATTTCAAAGTATATAATCACGCGGTCGTCCTAAGGCTCTTCTATACTTGCCTTCGGAACGCTCCCGCGTTCCTTGATATTAAATAAAATCATGCAAATACAGTATTAAATAAAATTATGTCAATACAGTATTAAATAAAATCAAGCAAATTTACAACTACAGCATTCGATTGCAAATTGATGAAGTTACCAATTACTATAGATTGCTATCAAATCAATCAAAGGTTTATAACATAGCAAATGGCCATGTCCCAAAGAAAATAAATGCCAGTTGACTTTGTCAGACTTACATCGTGGCAGAAAAACCTTAGCTAGGCAAGTCTCGCTGGGAAGTCTGCGGAATACACAATAATGTATTATTATTCAACAGATCCCCTGAGTCGAGTTCCCATACCCTGGTGAAAACTAGAAATTACTAAAACGAACTAAGCGATGGGTTGAATCTACCTATCCGCATCACCTCTAAACACACACCCTACACCTTTTAAGTTTCCCTCTGCTTTCTCTACCTACCCCCTCACATTCTAAAGCACTGACACTCGAAGATCATTGAGGAAGCTGCAGAAGTAGCCCAGTGGGGTTGGATGGTCTAGGCTGGCTCTACCTCATGGACACCAGCCTGCTCACTACGATGATCAATCTGCTAGCAGCCCTCCGTTAAACGATCAGCTACATCAACTAGGAGAAAAGACGGACAAAGATCTTCAAATTACATCATTGTCTGGGACAGCCACAGCAGGGAAGTTGACATAGCCCAAACCGCAGAGCAGCTGATCATCTGGGAGCCACGCAGAGAGAGTAGAGCACCTAAAAACCACGTATAGGTAATAAATAATCGACACTAACAACATTGCCAACTGGAGAGTACAGCTGACAGCTGTGGTGGTTGTTCGCTCCTCTCGCTGCCCCAGCAACCTGCAAGAAAACATCAGTACCATTAGCATACCTATCAGAGGTTAGGAACGTCAGAGGTGCTTACCAGGTCTGTTCTCGTCGTTGACCCCGCTGCCGTGCTGCCCCCACCGAATCGCCACTAGCCAGCGGACACAAGGAGGAGAAATACACCTGCCGGAATACCGTATTTACTTCAATCGAAGCTGTCATCGCCGAGGAGGGCATACAACGTAGTCAACACCGGGAATCGGACGACACATGTGTTTATGTATACGGCACGCACGCACGGAAACTCCGAGCGTTGATACTACGGCGTTAGTACTCCACACGGCCGCGTAGATACACGGCGCTAACGTCCAGGCGCGGCGGAAAGAAAGCAGCGCGAGCTCCGAAAGAACACTTAAACAAACATATGCAATGCTTTCGAAACCAACCAATCTCTTCTATAGCAATTTGTATAGATATGGAAAGAGTATACGGTCTTGTGTGGCGCAACTACTAATAAATCATAAAGTGACAGACAATATTATGTTCCTGTTCAGTAGGAATTTCACAAACCGAACTACTGAATCGTGTGCCTTGGCGCACGGCACATTATGTAGACACTCCTTAAAGAAAATAAGAAACGAACAAAATTCAAAATATGCCACTATTTAATATCTTAAAACATATGATTTTTAAAAAAATTTCCCCATTGTCTTTATGTATTTATTTTTGTTTTTCTTTATATGTTATTGTTTTTTTCTGTTTTTTTACTGTTTAGTTTAATTATTTAATAAAATAGAGTTTGGTAATTTTGTCATTGTCTTTATCTATTTGTTTTTGTTTTTCTTTATATGTCATTTTTTTTTCTGTACATTTTTATTTTTTTTTGTTTTTTTCTGTTTATTTTCTATATCCAATGTTCCAATTCGTACAGAAGAAGACAGAATAAAACAGAAAAAAAATTTTAAAAAATCGAAACGATTAAGAATAAACAGAAAAAAACAGAAAAAAACACAAAAAAATAGAACTATTTTCTGCCAGGCGAGAGCTTTTGGTAACACCTGGGGTCTGTCACCAGACAACGTAAGGTGGATGTATGAAGCTATCATCAGGCCCAGATTAACGTACGGAGCGCTGGTATGGTGGCAGAAATGCTCACTAAACTCACCAGAGCTCTCTAGACAAAGTACAAAGACTGGCAATAGGGGGCATAACGGGCTCTCCGAGCACTACGCCCTTTGCAGCCCTTGAACTAATACTAGGAATACCACCACTGCAAGCTTTTATCAAAGGCGAAGCAAGCAAGACATGGTGGCGCATTAGAGATGTCATTAGGACAGGGGGATGGTTCGACCAAGAACTTGGTCAGGTCCTACCCCCTGGTATCGAAGCATCGGGGTGTGACAAAATAGGGCGAAGAATTATATTCCGGAAACCCTACAAAGTTCACATCTCCAACAGAGAAGTGGGGCCAACGGTAGCCACCCCTACACCTAATCGGGCGTAGTGGAGTTCACAGATGGCTCCAAAAATGAGAATGGCGTGGGAGCGGGTGCCTGGGAGCAAGGCAGCTCTACGGAGCTGGTGTACACACTTGACTCTCACGTATCGGTGTTCCAGGCAGAAGTAAGAGCCATAGCGGAGTGTGCTGCAGTACAACTAACTAGGGACAACTGGGGTTGCCCCATCACCATCTGCTCAGACAGCAAAGCTGCACTGATGGCCTTCAGCTGCACCAGCATTTACTCCAAGGAAGTATTACATTGCATAGAGATCCTCACGGCCCTGGCCTGCAACAACGCGGTCACTCTGATTTGGGTGCCGGGGCATGTGGGGATCCGTGGCAACGAGAGGGCGGATCGCCTCGCCGGGTCTCACTCTTAATGAGGGAGGAAATACTCAAGAAATGGCGGGAGTCGCCAGGTTTAAGGCAAGCCAAAAGAATCTTAAGTGACTCCCCGCCAGAACAATGGCTTCAAGACATAAGCAGGCTGAGTAAGCCTAGGCTAAGAAGGGTAGTGGGCTGGCTCACAGGCCACTAGTGGGTCAGATACTACCTCTACAAACGCACAATTTTAAACGAGGGAAACTGCAGATGGTGTGGTGATGGGCCGGAGAAGTCAACCTTCCATCTCCTCTGCCGGTGCCCGGCCTTTGTGGGTACTAGGCGGGGGATGTGGGGGGAATGCTTCCGTCAGCCTGAAACTTTAAGAGAACAGAGCCTTCAGTCCATCTGCCAAGTTACAAAGCGGATGGACAGAAGGCTTCAGCGCAGCGGAAATTAGAAAAAGTTAAAGCCAAGAGGTACAGCACAATGGGCGTAAGCCTGAGTGCTGGGCAGCACGTCTCTGAAAAGTGCCGCTCGCCCGCCTCAACACATAGACATAGAGATAGACATAAATATAGACAACTTAGGCACACACATGTCAATAATCTTCAATATGTGAAGTCATTTTATAACTATATGTGAATTGGACATAATAATATATGGGTGACTTCATGACAACTGTCCAGCTCAAATTTTTTTTTCTCATTCCAAATTAGCCCCAAAACAAAAATATAAAGTTTTAGAGCAAAATATGCAATCGTTCTAAAGTTATAATTAATTGAAAATTCAAAATGTTCAAATTTTCAATTAATTATAACTTTAGAAAGATTGTATATTTTGCTCTAAAACTTTATATTTGTGTTTTGGAGCTAATTTGGAAAGAGTAAAAAAATTTTGAGCTGAACAGTTCACATGAAGTTACCCATATGCTTTTTATTTTCTAGTACATGGAGAAAAATTTATTTGTAAACTTTACTCTTTTTATAAGAAAATTTATTATTTTTATAGTAGTTCTGGGACACACTCGACATGTAATAATAAAAATTAATATTTAAAACAGGATAAATCCCACATGTTGAGTTTGTCCCAGAGCTACTATAAAAGTAATAAATTTTCTTATAAAAAAATTAAAGTTTATAAATAAATTTTGTTCCGTGTAATGAATCAACTAATATTTTTTTTTATAGCAGTATGGAAGAACACTGACATTTGATATGACATTTCATATGCCTTTAGATCTAGACAACACTATCGCTGCTGTCCTTTCAATACCACGCTTATGTTTAACGAATAATAGGTGAACCATTATTATAAAATTTGTCTTACCTGGCCTAGTATCTTATTATAGTGAATTTCAACTTGACATATTTTAATTGGGAATGATTGATGGAAAATTATTTAGTTATAATAAGAACATTTAATTAGAGTTTATAAAATTCCTTATAATTTGCTCGGAGTGTTTCGAATTGTTCGTATAAGTATGATTAAGGAAATTGAAAAAATTGGACATTAGACGAACTATATTGGATACGCTAGTTTATTCCAGCCTGGTGTTAGGCTAGAATAAACTAGCGTATCCAATATAGTTTGTTTGATGTCCAATTTTTTCAATTTCCTACCTCATAATTTGTAAGCTTATACTAATCAATTTTTACTAGAACTATCAGTATAATAAAGATGCAATAGCATCAGTATCATCAGTAGTAAAGCCCTACAAAATGCCAGTGCTCTTTCATATTACCCCTCGTGTCATACGCATATAAGACTAAGCTACATTAATTGCATTTTAGCTTATTTTTCTAAGGTACATAATTCTTGACAAAAAAGATTGAATATCAGTTGATTTAGTACAAGACCATAGAAAGCATTTATACTTATTGCCAATTCACATATGAGGTGTTTCGCCTCAACTCTCCCAGCGCGGCGCGCGAGCGTCAAATCATGCTATTTTCAAGTCGTGTTTACGATATCAATATGAATTTCAAAAAATTATGTGATAAGCGTTTCCGACGTATTTTTTCCTCAGCTTTCCAATGGTGTAAGTGGTTTTTCCGAAATTTTCCATTTTCACCCTCAAAAAGTATAAAACATACTATATCTCGGAAAGTATATTTTTAATATTTTTTTTTATCATCTAGATCGAAAGCTGAGCATTTTTTACGTCGGAAAGGATTTTTTGCAAAATTTGCTCGAATGTTTTTCTTAGAGAAACAGAACGCGAAAGAGCAGACGCAGCGTCTCCTTCGTGCGCGGTATGCGGCGCGCTGTACAGCGCGTGGACTAGATGTATTTCGCTCTCTAGTAACCTTATTATTTTTATTTATCATTTTTAATTCTTTATGGAATATCTTTTTGCACTTCGAATTTCACTTATATGCACGATTGACATTTTCATAGGTTATTTCGCAAAAAAAAACCGCTGCCAATTCTTTGGCACTTAGCTTCCTCAAACTAATTCATCGTTTCCTAATTAAAAATTGAAATTCTGAAAATACATTTTTCATAAAAAGGAATGCTAAAGAATTTCAATAATACTTTGAACCGATGCGTCTTATACCAGTTTCTTGCAAAATAGTATATTACGTACCTATTTTAAAAAAAGCTTTGACAGACCACCAAGTTTAAAAAAAATTGAGATTAAAAAGAGATAAAAGAAGGGGCTAAAAATGACACTATTAATACGTTTTGATATTTTAATTTACTACATTATATAAAAATATTAAAATGATAATTCTCGAAAATAAATGTATAATATATATTCATATAGATAATCACTTAAAATTGCAACACAATATTGCCACCAACAAGTGTAATAAGTAACAGTTAAAATTTCAAGTCGATAAATAAATTATTTTTGAGATATTAATTTTTAAATATAAAAAAGTTTTCATTAATAACAAATGACAGAGTGAAGATATTTTAAATTTTAAATTTTAAAAAAGAAAATGTAGGTAATTTGAATACCTTTTAAGAGAAGTATATTATTTTATGTAATAATTACTATAAGATACGAAAAAATCAAAAAACTAAAAATTCAAAATCGTTTTTTGGTTATAAAACAAAAGAAAATCAATAAAATCCCAAATCCATCAGGGTACTTTCCTTTTGCCGCAAGACGAAGCGAATAAGCTTTACCCGACGAAAATCGGTTGATTAGTTTCGGAGATATTAAGAGTTGAAATATACACACACACACACGCACACACACACATACATACATCCACGAAATCAAAAATCATCAAAATCAAATAATATACACATATACCACCATAAAACATCTTTTTGAAGACTTTTTTTCGAAAATTTTTTCACCGTTACAAAGCTTCCTCTTTGAGGAAGCAAAAACATTACAATCAATTTGAAATAGCAGACGCAACGCTTCTCACTTACTTTTTACCCGATAGGTGGCTTGCGTATAGAAAATTTTTGCCCGAGAGTAATTTGTTGTATCCAATTATATAAGTCTGATGAATTTTCGATCTTTGTTATCCTTGAAATTGTTTAAGAATTTTAACGCTGTTTCCGTTATATTTGTGTTCTTCGTGTGTTTGCTGATTAAATCATAATTTATTTTTGGTTTATTTATTGCATTTATTTTCTCGCTACTGAAATGGATCCAGCTTTGAAGCTGAAATGCATAAATCCTTTTAATAAAATTAATCACTCTGTGCGTAAAAATTTGTCGAATTTTCCTTCAATATTTAGGAGTGCGTATCCCCTCGTACCAGAAAACGCGAAAATTTGTTCCAACTGTCAACGTCAACTTTATAAACATAAGTTAGATTTACCTTCATGCGATGCCAAAAAAGCTAAAATTGAATGTACTGATGAATATCATAAAGCAGGCGTGGCAGTTCTCAACCAATTGAAAAAAAATTTTTAGAATCACCGGGTAAGGAAGATAAAATTCAGCTACTCACGCTTGCTCCTGATTTTTGGTCTCGCAGAGACTTAATCAGAGAGTTCGGTTGTACTGAGTGGGAAGCTCGAGAAGCGAAAAAGTTAGTAACTGAAAGTGGAATTTTTTCAAAACCTGAAAAGAAAAGGGGCAAAATATTTCCAGTTGAAAGTGTAGATTCAGTTAAACGTTTTTATGAGAGGGACGATATTAGTCGTGTAATGCCCGGATTAAAAGATTGTATATCTGTTAAGCAGGATAATGGTAAAAGAGAACATGTACAGAAAAGGTTACTACTTGGTAATTTACGTGAAATTTATTGTTTATTTAAAAAAGAGCATGAATCTGTTAATATTGGCTTCACTAAATTTACTCAATTGAGGCCGCCACATTGTGTTCTAGCGGGAAGCAGTGGTACGCATAATGTATGCGTATGTGTACACCACGAAAATATCAAGCTGATGTTAAATGCTATTAATTTACAGAGTTTAACTGAAGGTACTCGACTATTTCTTAAAAACTACCACGATTGCATCCAAGCAATCGTATGTAGTAATGCTAGTTCGAAATGTTACTTGGGAGACTGTTTAGATTGCCCCAATATGCCTGTATTACGGAAACATTTGCTTGAATGTTTTGAGAGAAATGATATTTTTCAAATACAGTATGAGTCATGGCTTCAGACAGATCGTTGCACAATAGTACCTACAACTGTAAATGTTTATGAATTCATGAACATACTGGGAGAAAAATTAATAAAATTTAAAACTCATGACTTCTTTGCGAGAGAACAATATCTTTTCTTAAGCGATTTGAAAAAAAACCTTCAAAAAGGAGAATTCCTTGTTTGTTGTGATTTTGCAGAAAACTATGCGTTTATAGTGCAAAATTCAACACAATCGTTCCACTGGAACAATAATCAAGCAACAGTTTTTACAACAGTGGTATATTATAACGAAAATCAAGATCTTAAACATATAAGCATTGCTATAATTTCTGATAATCTAAATCACGATACTGTTGCTGTTTATGAATATCAAAAAATTATAATATCGTATTTAAAAAGTAATTTCATAGTCAAGAAAATTTATTACTTAACTGATCGAGCAGGTCAGCATTTTAAGAACAAGTCTACCTTCCAAAATCTTCTGTTTCATCAAAAAGATTTTGGAGTTCCTGCTGAATGGCATTTTCATGCAACAGCGCACGGTAAAGGTGCGTGCGATGGTATAGGCGCAAATTTGAAAAGAGGGGCGAAAAGAGCAAGTCTTCAACTCTCTTCGAGTAATCATATTTTAACACCAGAAGACCTTTACTACTGGGCTTTACGTAATTGCACAGAAACTAAAGTTTTTTACAGCACTAAAGAGACCTATGAAAAAGCCGTTTTGAAACTAAAATCAAGGTTAAGTAAAATTAAATCTATACCGGGAACTTTACAGTACCATGCTGTTATTCCAATGAATAAAACAACATTAATACTAAAAAAAACGTCAATGAGTTCAGAATATCAAATCTTCCCTAAAAAACCCGTAAAACAAAACAAAATAAAATTATCTACTTTAAAAAAAAAAAATTATTAATATAAATACTAGTTTATTGTTGCTGTTATTAAGGAAATCAAAATTTTAAGTGGTTGTTAGAGAGCGAAATGCATCTAGTCCACGCGGTGTACAGCGCGCCGAAAACCGCGCGCGAAGAAGACGCTGCGTCTGCTCTTTCGCGTTCTGTTTCTCTAAGAAAACATTCGAGCAAATTCTGAAAAAAATCCTTTCCGACGTAAAAAATGCTCAGCTTTCGATCTAGGGAGTAAAAAAAAATATTAAAAATATACTTCTCGAGATATAGTATGTTTCATACTTGTTGGGGGGGAAAATGGAAAATTTCGGAGAAACCACCTACGCGATTGGAAAGCTGAGGAAAAAATACGTCGGAAACGCTTATCACATAATTTTTTGAAATGCATATTGATATCGTAAACACGACTTGAAAATAGCATGATTTGAGGCTAGCGCGCCGCGCTGGGAGAGTTGAGGCGAAACGCCTCATATGTAAGAGATGCAGTTAATACATATGAGGCGTTTCACGTCAAATGTCCCAGCGCGGCGCGCGAGCGCCAAATCGTGCTATATCTAGCTCATGTTTACGATACTAAAATGTACTTAAAAAAATTTTATGATAAGCATTTCCGACGTATTTTTTCCTCAGCTTTCCAATGATGTAGGCAGTTTTCCCGAAATTTTCCATTTTCCCCTTCAAAAAGTACAAAACGTGTTATATCTTAAAAAGTGTATTTTTAATATTTTTTTTGACCCTCTAGATCGAAAGCTGAGCATTTTTTACGTAGGGATGGATAGTTTCCAAAGAGTGCCCGAAAGGTTTTCTGCGAGAAATAGAATGCGAAAGAGTAGACGCATCGCCTTTCCGGCGCGCGGGACTACGCGGTACAGCGCGCGAGCTGCGCTCGCCTCGTTGCCTAATAATAATCTTTTATAATCTTTAATTCTTTACCTTTTTTTTTATTCTTGAATAACGCATGGAGTAATATTTTATTAATTATTTCATAAAAAAATAAAATTTCAAAATTAACAGCAATATTTGCAAACTCTTGTACTAACGTTTGTTTTTCAGTGTAGATAATTTTTTTGTTTTTTTTTTTTACGTGCTATATCTCGAAAAGTATATTTTTAGTATTTTGTTTTACCCATAATATTGAAAGCTATCCTTTTTTAGGTAGGAAAGGATATTTCCCAAAAAGTGTCCAAGATGTTTTATGCTATGCAAATAAAACGCGAAAGATTATATGCACGGCAGGGCGAAAGCATATTCTACGCTACGCGCGGTACAGCACAGTTTGCCGTACGACACGGAATCATTTATTTTTCATTGGGTAGGTGGCGTCCACACTTTTTACTCTGTATGCAAATTATCACGTCAAAAGTATATAATTACCATAACTTTTTATCTTTTTCCTCCTCGAATTTTTTCGAATTTGTCGTTGATAGCAAAGAAAAAGCTTGCCATTTCTGTTATAAACGATTAAAATGGATTCACATTGGAAATTGAAATGTATAAATCCTTTAAATAAAAATGATCACTCTGCATCTAAGAATTTGACTGATTTTCCAACACTTTTAAGAAGTGCATTTCCTTTAGTACCTGAAAATGCTAAAATATGTTTAACCTGTCGACGCCAAATTTATAATCAGAAATCAAATTGACCTCAAACTGATGCTAAAAAAGCTAAAATAGTGTGCGATGATGAATATCATAAAGCTGGTGTTGCAGTTCTCCAACAAATTAAGAAAAAATTTTCAGAGTTAACAAATAAGCAAGAAAGAATTCAGCTATTAACTCTTGCACCAGAGTTTTGGTCTCGTAAGAACTTGATGCGAGAATTCAATTGCAGTGAACGGGAGGCTCGTGAAGCGAAAGATTTGGTAGCAAATAGCGGAATATTTTCAATACCTGCTAAGAAACGTGGCAAACTACTTCCAGCTGATACTGTAAATTCTGTCAAATCTTTTTATAAGAGAGATGATGTAAGTCGAATCATGCCGGGTTCAAAAGATTATCTATCTATTAAACAGATTAATGGCAAAAGAGAACATATTCAAAAAAGATTACTGCTTGGTAATTTAAATGAATTGTATAATTTATATAAAAAAGAAAATGAGTACATTAACATTGGTTTTACGAAATTTACAGAATTGAGGCCACCATATTGTGTTTTAGCTGGGAGTAGTGGTACACATAATGTATGCGTGTGTGGGCATCACGAAAATGTGAAGCTCATGCTAAGTGCTATGGACATAGAAAATTTAACTAAAGACAACCAATTGCCCCTGAAAAACTATCACGATTGCATCCAAGCAATTGTGTGTAATGATTCACACGATAGATGTTATTTGGGTGACTGTTTGGATTGCCCCAATACGTCTATATTACGAAAACATTTACTTAAATGTTTTGATGAAAATGATATTTTTCAAATCGAGTATCAATCGTGGTTTCAAACAGATAGGTGTACAATAGCTTCCAAAACTGTAAATGTGCACGAATTTATGGACATACTGGGGGAGAAATTAATGAAATTAAAAACTCACGATTTTTTTGTTAAGAAACAATCACTTTTTGTAAATAACGTAAAAAGCAACCTTTAAGAAGAAGAATTTCTCGTGTCTTGCGATTTCGCAGAAAATTATGCTTTCATTATAAAAAATTCTGCACAGTCCTTCCACTGGAATAATAACCAGGCAACAGTTTTTGCAATTGTAGTGTACTATAAATAAAATAATGAACTCAAACATGTAAGCATTGCTGTGATTTCCGACAACTTAAATCATGATACCATAGCCGTTTATGAATATCAAAAAATAGTAATATCTTATCTTAAAACTAATTTTGCAGTCAAGAAAGTTTATTATTTGACTGATGGAGCAGGTCAGCATTTTAAAAATAAATTCAATTTTCAAAATCTTCTTTTTCACGAGAAAGATTTTGGAGTTACAGCTGAGCGGCATTTTCATGCCACAGCACATGGCAAAGGTGCGTGCGATGGTATAGGCGCGAACCTAAAAAGAGGTGCAAAATGAGCGAGTTTACAAGTTTCTTCTAGTAATCATATTTTAACGCCAGAAGAGCTGTATAACTGGGCTAAAGATTACTGCAAAGAAACGAAAGTTTTTTATAGCAGTAAAGAATCGTATGAAGAAACGTTTTTGAAAATAAAACCAAGACTGAACAAGGCTAAATCTATACCAGGCACGTTACTGTATCATGCTATTATTCCAATAGATGAAAGTACATTGAAGCTCAAAAAAAACCTCTCTTAGTTCTGAGTATAAAATCTTCCCTAAGAGAGCTGTGAAACCAAAAACAAAAAAATTATCTACACTGAAAACAAACGTTAATTTAAAAATTTTATTTTTTTATGAAATAATTAATAAAATATTACTCCATGCGTTATTCAAGAATAAAAAAAAAAACAGGTAAAGAATTAAAGATTATAAAAGATTATTATTAGGCAACGAGGCAAGCGCAGCCCGCGCGCTGTACCGCGTAGTCCCGCGCGCCGGAAAGGCGATGCGTTTACTCTTTCGCATTCTATTTCTCTCAGAAAACCTTTCGAGCACTCTTTGGAAACTATCCTTTCCTACGTAAAAAATGCTCAGCTTTCGATCTAGAGGGTAAAAAAAAATATTAAAAATAGACTTTTTAAGATATAACACGTTTTGTATTTTTTGAAGGCGAAAATGGAAAATTTCGGGAAAACTGCCTACACCATTGGAAAGCTGAGGAAAAAATACGTCGGAAATGCTTATCATAAAATTTTTTAAGTACGTTTTAGTATCGTAAACATGAGCTAGATATAGCACGATTTGGCGCTCGCGCGCCGCACTGGGACAGTTGACGTGAAACGCCTCATATGTATCAGAATAAATTCGCGAATACATCTTGCATTACAATATATATATATATTTTAGTAAACTTTTATAAATAGTATATGTAAAAGAGCGTGTAACGTGGTTTTACAAAGATTTTAATTAAAGTACACAAATATCATTATATTCTTATTTTTCATTTTATTTATGAGTTTGTTTATTATTTATTACTAAAATGAAGTTGTTGTGAGGTGTTTTATTTAATTATCTTTACTTCTACCAGGCCTATTTTCGTAAATTTTAGATCAGCGTAATCAGAAAAATTTAAATTAACATAAGTTAATAACTACAAGTTAAAATGTAAAAATAAAATTAGCTATATGTAAAGTCGAAGGAAGTTGTAACGGTCGAAATTTTATGGCTTTTCGGCGACGCGTAGGCGCGCATGTGCACAGCTCGAGTGGCCTGCCTTTCGGGGTAAGGTCGTAAAATCTTTCCCTTTTTTTTCACATAGGAGGAAATGCTTTCGCTCTTGATGAAAGTTTCCACTTGCATGGTGTTCTGTTTTTTTTTATCTTATTTCGTAGGAAAGGATCGGAATGCAGTGTCTTGCATCTGCATGACATAAAATCTGACCGTTACTTAGTGCGGACCAATGTTTCGAATACGAGAATTCTTTTGGACTGTTTGGAAGAAAGGTATATTTTGCCCTTTTTTTTTTTTTTAAGCAGATGTTAAGAGGATTCAACGTAGGTGGTCGAGAAGACCATCAGACGTTACATGGAAGTTCTAAATGAAAATAAAATTGCTGATAGTGTTAAAATGCAAATTAAAAATATTTGTGAAAATCACAAAAATATTTTGGGAAGTGTTAAAATTGAACATAAAAGATTCGAATTACTTAAAAGAGAAGATCTAATTAATTATGAAGAAATTGTGTGACGTCCAGTCAAGGCCGTCAATACTATTAACCACTTAGCCCTTTTTAGCCTGGAGTAAACCAAGAGCTAAGGATGGCCAAGTCTTACAAACGTTTTATTTGAACTTATCACTGAAGGAGGGAGGCACAAAAAAAGGTTAATATGTTTGAGGAGACAAGCGATTCCAGCTCTACCCATTCGACGCAGAACGATCTGAACGCTCCTCGGAAGTGGGTATATATGAAGGAGTAAGTTGGGAAAAGATTGGAGAGAAGAAATGAAATTCGAAGACAATTTTTTCACTTACACTTAGGTTTATTCAGAGTTTCCCTCCCTGGGTTAGAAGTGGTGTGCTGGTGGCTGGTCGAGTCCGATGGTGGCGAGGAACTTGTCTCTTCAACTCTGATGGTAGCGAGGATCTGACTGACGGCGGAGGGACGAGGGAAAAGCTTAGTTCGATTTTCTCCCTCTTCCCTCCCTCTCCAAGTACGGTTTGGCGGTACTCTCCGTGGGAGAGCTTACAAAGATTTTTGGGGACAGTTGACTGGTCGCACAAGTATGAGTGGAAAAATAAGGGTGGGCCTAAGGCCCTTTGACGCGGCTAATTGGCTGCGTGGGGGAAAGGACCATCCCCCAGCTTTCGGCTGTAGTTTCGACCGTTTCACAGAGATGACGTTACATGTGGTGTTTCTGCGCCTATTTTCATTAATGTTAAATACATCGTTTACATAAAAATTCGGTCAACTATTTATTATATAGTGTTAATTATTGTATAAGAACTTAACAAATGACTTATTTTCTAATTAAATCTAATTTTGTTGTACAAATTTGCACACACTTAATATTTTAATATTTCCAAAATACGTGGTTTAAAATCTAATTAACTATTGAGTAGAAAATACATATTATTTGTACATTTATAAGCTTAAAACTAACTTAAAAATTAATAATAGTGTCAAAAATATAACGAAGTGACAATTTTTATTCATTCCTTTATATAGGAACAGATTTTATAAGTTAAACTAAATTATTCTGGCGAGACGCTTGTATAAGAATTGTTATTTATAACTAAATTTTTATGTATCGTTGCAATATATTATTGTAAATGATTACACTTTACGAGTTACAGAACCTATTATTTATTATTGTTGTCAGTTATCCTCGTTGTATAGTAAAAGAAAGTAAAGAACTTGCTTCATTTTTGCAATACTCTATGTGTTTATATATATATGTAAGAGATGCAGTTAATACATATGTATCAGAATAAATTCGCGAATACATCTTGCATTACAATATATATATACATATGCCTATACTTTAGTAAACTTTTATAAATAGTATATGTAAAAGAGTGTGTAACGTGGTTTTACAAAGATTTTAATTAAAGTACACAAATAACATTATATTCTTATTTTTCATTTTATTTATGGATTTGTTTATTATTTATTACTAAAATGAAGTTGTTGTGAGGTGTTTTATTTAATTATCTTTACTTCTACCAGGCCTATTTTCGTAAAATTTAGATCAGCGTAATCAGAAAAATTTAAATTAACATAAGTTAATAACTACAAGTTAAAATGTAAAAATAAAATTAGCTATATGTAAAGTCGAAGGAAGTTGTAACGGTCGTAATTTTATGGCTTTTCGGCGACGCGTAGGCGCGCATGTGCACAGCTCGGGTGGCCTTTCGGGGTAAGGTCGTAAAATCTTTCCCTTATTTTTTCACATAGGAGGAAATGCTTTCGCTCTTGATGAAAGTTTCCACTTGCATGGTGTCCTGTTTTTTTTTTTATCTTATTTCGTGGGAAAGGATCGGAATGCAGTGTCTTGCATCTACATGGCATAAAATCTGACCGTTACTTTGTGCTGGCCAACGGTTCGAATACGAGAATTCTTTTGGACTGTTTGGAAGAAAGATATATTTTCCTTTTTTTTTTTAAAGCAGATGTTAAGGGGATTCAACGTAAGGTGGTCAAGAAGACCATCAGACGTTACAATTGTAATTGGCAAAACGTACATCGAAAAAATTGTTAATGGTTTGCCGATTTTTGAACAGAAAGAGTTATATGCTTTGCATATACCACTTAAAGAAACGCTCAAGAAATTTTTAGAAATTCCTAACATGTTCAATCAAATTACGGATTATTGTAAAACTCTTCTCAAAAACACGTGCATTACAACAAACATAATTCAATCAGTTTTATGGAAAACTAAATATACTAGTTCTGTTAGTAACGATATCGTTTTGCCAATTTTCTTATATTATGATGATCTGCAGGCAAAAAATCCACTAGGTAGTCATGCAGTATCTAATAAATTTGGCGCCGTTTATACTTCTATCGCTTGCTTACGCCACATATATCATCGCGATTAGATAGTATAATTGCTTGCTTGATTGTACATGTAGGAGACAAGAAAGTAGTCGGTAACAAAAAATTATTTAATATACTCATCGATGAACTAAATTTCTTACGAAGAACAGGAATTTTTATTAATATTAATAATTGCGTTAAAAACGTTAAATTTCAGTTAGTTTTAGTATTGGGCGATAATCTCAGCTTAAATGGTATATGCGGCTTTGTGGAATCGTTTAAAGCGAATTATTATTGTAGAATATGTAAAGTCTCATTTCAAGAATCTAGTACCTTAGTTACTGAAGATCCAATGAAATTACGTACACGAGAAAGCTATGAAATTGATGTATTACAACAAAGCTATACAAATACTGGCATTAAGGAAAAATGCGTATTTAACGATGTCGATGGCTTTCATATCACAGAGAACATCACAGTGGACATGATGCACGACGTCCTCGAAGGTGTTTGCATGTACGTGATGAGAACAGTGATACACGCGTACATTTTCAACAAAGAAATTTTTACTTTACACGAACTTAATGCAAAAATTCAGTGCCATAGTGTAAATTCTACTCAGAAATTAAATAAACCTCCAATGATTACACTTGACTACCTAAAAAAGAAATTAGATTTGAAGATGTCAGCTTCAGAGATGAATTATTTAGTTCAGAATTTTGGATTAATTGTCGGTCACTCGATTCCAAAAAATGATGACCATTGGAATTTATACAAAGAATTACGTCACGTAATGGACATTGTACTTTTTCCAAGAGTCATACCAGCAGATTCAATATCATTGGATCAACATACTCAAAAGTTAAACACGCTATATTTACAATTTACAGGAAAATTAAAGCCAAAATTTCACCTAACACATTACGCAAGAGTCTTATCAAGAAATGGACCGTGCATCAATTTTTCGAGCATACGTTATGAGTCGTATCATGGCATTTTGAAGTCTTCCGCTCAAGCAACGAGTTGCAATAAAAATCTGTTGCACACTATTGGAATAAAAGTAACTTTGAAGATGTGCAAAGCGATGTATTCAGTACAATTTGAAGAACGCATTAAGCTTCGATTCATTAACAATATCCAAAATCGACATAATTATTTTAGCGACTCGTATAAGAATAGTAATTATAATTCATACAAAGAGGCGGATATCGATGGTATTATATACAAAACCGGAAGTATTGTTGTCACTGATCTATCAGATAGCGAAATTCAATTTGCAGAAATCATTGAAATAATTTCTGTGGAAAATGAAATTTATTTCTATTTATCATTTTTTGAAGATTCATTGTTTGATACGCATATACATGCCTACATTATTGAAGGTCATCAAGAAAATAAATTAGTTCATTTTAAGCAAATTCCTGCCATTGCACCACCAGCATGTATTGTAAAAGACAATATACTGTATGCAAATCCTATATATGGATTATAATAAAATCGACGTTGCTGAATCCTAAAATTATTTTTTTTTGTGAAATAAAATAATATTTTTATATGAATAAAGCATTTTATAGTACAAAAAATTTTATTTCTCTTTTTTCCATTCTCTTATACACTAAAAATGAAAATAAAATTTCGATTCGGGTATAGAATTTAATTCATTGTTCGACGAGACGTAAATAAATATACGAGATAAATCATTTTCTTATGTATAATTAGTATCTAATAATATTTTATATTCAATACAAGCAGAAACATCACATGGAAGTTGTGATTTTAAGGTTATAATGGTATAAATAACATAGAACTATCGTTTTTAATATTAACATTATTTAATAAAATAAATATATCGATAAAGAACGTTCAAATTCCCACTCCCTTCCTGTGGAACGATATTCATCTTCTTTGAGCGATAAGACTCGTCCCTTCCGCTAAAGGTCTTAGTGCTCTCGTCATTTGGCACGTATATCGTGCCAGAAGCGGGTGTTTTGTCATGCCAATTACAGAAAGCGCTCTCGCATGCCGAAATACGCGTATAACGTGCCAGAGTTTTTTCAGTGTAATATTATTGAAAATAGATATTTATAATGTTCTATTTAATGCTCTAACAAAATTCAGTGGTACGATCCATGCCATAAGATGTAGGAATAATATTCAGTTTCATTAATCATGTTATAAAAAATTGAAATTACGAATTTTGCTTGATATTTTAAAAAATTGTAAATTTTTAAAAAATAAAATTACAAATTATAAATAAAATTATAAATAAAATTATAAATAAAATTTATAATAGAGCAGTATTTGTGTCTTGTTATTGGAATATACACTTGTCACGGGGTGGATTTTCGGGCTAAGGCACGTTTCACCTGCGTACCTTAGCGGTTCAATTCCGTATCTCTCGGTTCAACTCCCGGAGATGTAATAGCCAGATTAGGTAACAGACGCTACAACGTCGTGCAATGTTAACCTAATCTGGTTACTTACCGTGCAACACGCAAGTCGAAGACTCGCGCTTTATTTCTCACCAGTGACTCGAACTCCTCTCCTGGTCACTGGTTCGTGTGTCGGCTGCTCAGATGAAACGATACGTATTCCCTTACGTAACGACCACGGAGGCGGCGGGGAACGGGGAATGACTAGGTCGCGAAATAACAACTCGAGCAGTTAAAGTTAATAATAAAGGGCTATGATTTATTAAATAAAAGAAGTTGTGGTTTGATAATAGATCAGAAATATAAAAGAATTGAATTTCGATTCGCGTATTCCCTATCTAAACGGTGCGCCAGCACGTTACCTCTGACGTCAGCTGTCTCGGAAACTGACGTCACGCTCGCGGTAATTTACACCACGCACGTGAGGTATAATACGCCTCACGTGTGCGGTACTCTACGCGCGTGCTCACCGAGTAAAGCGACGAAGTGTGAGAGCAGTCGCGATCGCCGCGCGATGCACACACGTATAAGTGTGAGAAAGAGGGTAGCCGGCGGGTTTACACGTGTGCGCACCTGCTGTGCGCACTCACCGGCTTTGAAAAAGCCGGTGGTTTGACCTCGCGTTTAACCTTGATGAAGTGCGAGCCCGATGCCTACACTCTCTCCTCGCACTTGCTCTCACCGCACGAGAACGCCTACTCGAAGCCAATGTCCAGGTACGACGAGCCTGGACGAGCGGTTACGCGTTATTACTCGCGTCGCGGATGATGCGTGCACGCTTACCATGTTAGGTCTTCGGCGAATTTGATTCGGTGGCCTAACATCCTCGCGTGCATCCTCTCGACTCATCTGGCATCGTAGCTCGGTTCTTCATGATCTCTCGAACTGTAGCAACGCCAAGCGATCGGCTCTTCTGCTCGCGGAAGTCACTTTTATTGACAGTACGGCAGGTAGAATCAGCCTGCCGTGCAGTCTCGGTATACTTCACGTACTTCCCACGTAAGTACGTGAAGTCACACTTTTCCGGCAGAGTAAATGGCCTCAGTAAAGCACTACTTCTTTACTGAGGTTGAGCGAGTGACAAAAAAACATTGTCACTCGCGAAATTCGCGATAACAAAATCCGCGAACTCGCACGCGTGTATCTCTCACGACCGGTAACAACAAGATGGAAACCGGGCGCTCTCCCGCGCCGGCTCGCTCGTCGTCTCGTCGATGCAGCTCCAATTCTGCATCGACGCGCCCTCTAGCGTTCACTACCAGGAACTTACTAATTACCGACGTCGGTACGGCAGGCCGTGACACACTGCATAACTGTCTGTTGCCTGATTTTATTTTGACAGCCTTATAGTAATTAACCTCTATAGCTTAATTTATTATTAATTCAGTATCGCTTATTGTGTAAGCCTAATATTATTGAAAATAGATATATATATATATATATATATATATATATATATATATATATAATGTTCTATTTGATGCTCTAACAAAATTCAGTGGTACGGTCATAAGATGTATGAATAATATTCAGTTTCATTAATCATGTTATCAAAAATTGAAATTATGGATTTTTCTTGATATTTCAAAAAATTGTAACTTTTTTCCCTTTGCTCGGCCAGTATTGATCAAAAAAGCATTTTGAAGGGTTTTCGAAAAAGAATATAAAAAAATTTTGTCGAATAAAAAATATTTGGCCGCAGCCTCAATATCCTTCGATGAGGGTATACTAAGAAGCAGCCAATCAGATACTTTCAAAAAGGGTCATAAAATAAATACTTGCATATTCTACCGAAAAAATGCAAACTTTTTGCCAATCAATGTTCTATACAAAAAGTTTCAAGATTTTGAGTTAAAAAATGAATAAACTTGGATTTTAACCAAAAATTGCAAAAAAATTGAATTTTCAATCTTGCATAGCTTTTTTATTTTTGCAAATATCGACCTAAAATTTGAGGAACATTTTTTTTTCATAAAAAACTAAAAGAAAACGAGTTTTGAGCGATTTTAAAATTTTGAGCTGCTGACTTCACCTGAAATATCCCATATACGAGGGTCATTTGATAAGTACCTAGCCTACAAATGAAAACACCAAAATTTTACAAAAAATAAAATTTATTTTTCAATGTAGTCTCCTTTTAGTTTAATACACTTGGTCCAGCGGTGTTCCAATTTTTTTAACCCCGTTGAAAAAAATGTTTTCTCTTGGTTTGCAAAATAGGCCTCCGTGGCGGCGATTATTTCGTTATTGGAGTGGAATCTCTTCCCGGCGAGCGAATTTTTTAGGTTCGGAAACAAAAAAAAGTCGCACGGAGCCAAATCTGGAGAATACGGTGGATGGGGCAGCAGTTCGTAGCGTAATTCGACCAATTTAGCCGTAGCGAGTGCAGAAGTGTGAGCCGGTGCATTATCGTGGTGGAAAAGCACTTTCTTTTTAGACAAATGGGGCCGTTTTTCTTCTAACACGGCGTCAAATCGGTTCAATAGTTCGACGTAGTACTGTCCTGTGACCGTTTTGCCCTTCTCCAGATAGTCAATAAAAATCACACCTTGAGAATCCCAGAAAACAGTGGCCATCACCTTTCCGGCCGACGGGACCGTCTTCGCCTTCTTCGGAGCAGGTTCACCGGGTAAGGTCCACTGTTTTGACTGCTCCTTGGTCTCTGGAGTATAGTAGTGAATCCATGTTTCGTCGACGGTCACGTAACGACGCAAAAACTCTTTTGGATTGCGATTAAACAGCTCCAAACACTGCTCTGAACTGGTCACACGGATGCGCTTGTTGTCTGCAGTCAGCAAACGCGGCACCCACCTTGCTGACAGCTTCCTCATGCCTAAAATCTCATGTAGGATATGCCATACGCGTTCTTCTGAGATGCCTACTATCGCAGCTATCTCGTGCACCTTTAATCGGCGGTCTGACAAAACGATATCGTGTATTTTTGTCACGTTCTCCTCCGTAGTGGCTGTTTTCGGAGCACCTGGGCGTGGATCATCAAAAACCGACGTACGATCACGTTGAAACTCGTTATACCAACATTTAACGGTCGCCATCGAAGGAGAAGCATCCCCATACACTGCATCCAAGCGTTCTTTTATTTCACTGCGCGATTTCCCTTCCAAAAACAAGAATCGAATCACCGACCGATATTGTTCTTTCTCCATTTTTTCAAAAATCAACGGACACATTTGCTTTCACACGCTCTCAAAAATAAACTACAACTCCGATCCGGCTGAAATTTCGTCTGTAACCGTTTACAGGAAGATACTGCACTGTAGTGTATTTCTGGTGCGATAGTGGCACCATCTGGCGGTGAGGCTAGGTACTTGTCAAATGACCCTCGTATATATTACTCTTACAATACTGGTTTTATAAAATTTAATATAATTTTGTACTATGCATATAAAAATTGGAACAGTTGCAGTAAAAAATCCATTCCATGCATCAGTTAACTCTGAATAAGTGTGAAATTATCATAAGCCCAAAAAGGTTTAAATAGAAAAATAGACAGGAAAAATACCATAGAGAATTAATTGCCCACTATAAGCATATATACATGTCTTACTCTGCTAAACTATTAAAATTACAACAATTCATGAAAATTAAAAAATTTAGTTAAATTAGTAGTTTAATTAAAAAATTAAACTACAAGTATAATTACAAAATTAATAAAAGTATTAATAGACATTTGTGAACACGCATTATACTAAAAAAAAATTGAATCAGCTAAAAGAGAAAAAATATACACCACAGACATATTCTTCAGGAAAGCTGTGCACCATGTACACGGTGTATCTTTAATCTTGTTAGTTATTTGGTGTATTCTACAAGCCTATAAATTACTGAGATGCCAGTAATAACGGTTAAGACTTGTTTTCTTCCTATAACAATGCATTAGAAATACTTTTATTAACTTGAATATGCTAAAATTTAATAAAAAATACACTTATTTATAGATAAAATATTTTTAGTTATTTTACATCACCTTATTGAACTAAAAAACTGCATTTTTTTCAAATCACACATTTAATCATTAAAACTTGTTTCCTTTCTGTAACAGTTCATTAAAAATACCGTAGCTTCTTACCATAAAGACCAGTAACTGAACGCGGCTGATGATGTAGTGAAACTGTGAAAGCAGCAACTCAAGATGATCTCATCCACAGGAGCTTTTTGCCCATATACAATACACGTTTCCGTCATCTGGTCCCAATAAAAAACGGTAATTGTAGGTGTTTAGGACGCCGTGATGTTGTCTGCAGGAGCTCTTCGCCCTAGGCCAAAAACATAATTGCAACAACAATCTAGATGCTAGATGAAAAGTATAAGCAAATAAACTTTCTTACAGTAAGCTACTCACCAGATAAGTTTTTCAACGAGTTCAAAGGTTGTCAATGTCCACATAAAATATGTCAATCAATTCAACATATGGTCCCAATAAAAAACGGTAGCTGCAGGAGTTTACGACGACGTGATGTCGTCTGCAGGAGCTCTTCACCCAAGGTAACATAAAGAATAATTAAAACATGAATAAATTAGTAACGGTAGAAGCACAGTGAAGCCATGCTCCTGCCAAAAAGAAGGGAATAGTTGCAGGATAGGTGCTAGCTGTAAAGTAAACGAGAAAACATTCTCACAGCAAACTACTCGCAATATAGTGTTAGCGTGTCGATAAGATCATACATAGCACTATATATTTACCAAGATATGTTGAGAGAATTGAAAGGGGTCTTTGGACTTGAAAATCGGAAAAGCGCATGTGCATTTTTAACTAAGACCACCTGACCCTTCTACAAAGTTTACCAGAATCTCCGCAAACAATGCAATAGATACAGAGGGTACATGCAATGTCAGATCTACTCAATCAGCCATTGTCTAGGAAAAGACATTTTTTCTTGAAAATTTCCTGAAAAACACATAGAAAAGGTGATAGCTTCACACTTGCTGATTATTTAGATTTGAAACTTGATATACAATCCCTCAGCAATTATTGAATGGTGTGTGTACACTTTAAGATATAATTATCGAATGGAAACGCATCTTTAGGCTCAAAAGTCGAAAAGCCGCATGTGCATTTCCTACTAAGACAACCTGACCCTTGCTCAAAGTTTACCAGAATGTTCACACACAATGCAATGCATGCTGAAGCATTGTATATTAAGTTTCAGATCTACTCCATCTGCCATCAGGGAGTTTGGAGGAAATTACTTTTCTTTCTTAAAAATTTCCTGAAAAAGCACAAAAATTGCAATATCTTTAGACTTGCTAATTATGTAGATCTGAAACTTGATAAACTGTCCCTCAGCATGTATTCCATTATGTATGGAAAGTTTAAGATACTTGTAGGGAATGGAAAGGGATCTTTGGAACGAAAAGTCGAAAAGCCGCATGTGCATTTTCGACTAAAACCTCCTCACCCTTTCTCAAAGTTTACCAGAATATTCACACACAATGCAATGTATGCTGAGGCATTGTATATTGAGTTTCAGATCAAATAAATCAGCCAGTTTGGAGAAAATTACTTTTCTTTCTTAAAAATTTCCTGAAAAAGCACATGATTAAAGTTAAATGAGCGTGCAAAAAAAACTTCTATGAAATATTTGGTTGATTTATTGAACTGGACGTCGTGCCATCCTAGGCTACATTTCTCGGTGCGCTTAGTGTGGAGCAGTAATCTAGTGTGTGCTCTCTTCGGCTCTCCGACTGTGACTGTCTCTGCGTGCGGATGTTGAAGGAACGGGGGAGACAAAATTTGTTTGTTTGAGAGAGCGCAGCGTGGATTGGTGGAGCCAGATCGGGCGAGCGTCGACGCCACTGTGCGAAAGACAAAGCCTTTTCGCTCGCGGCAACCATTTACCGCCCACTTTCGTCCGCCGGACGAACAAGAGTCTGAAACAAAGCGTGAACTTGGCAGGCTAGGACAGGTTCTGAGGTTCAGCTGGTAGCAGTGGTATCAGCTTGACTGAAGGTCTTTTGAGGACTACGGTAGCCGTTCTGATAGTGGCCACTCTTACGAGGCCATCCGCGCCTGGATGAACTTCCACGACCCTGCCCAAGGGCCATTTGCTGGGTGGAGTGATCTCGTTTCTAACAATAACGAGGTCTCCAACCTGTAGAGATTGAGATGAGCGTTGCCACTTGTTGCGAAGTTGAGGGGTGGTCAAGTACTCTGTGGTCCAGCGACGCCAAAAGTGTTGAGCCATTTGAGTAACAAGCTCCCATCGCTTGCTGAGAGACACTCTTGAAGACGTCAGATCTGGTTCAGGCACTACAAAAGAAGATCGCTGAATCAGAAAATGTGCTGGCGTAAGGGGCTAGAGCTCAGAAGCATCGTCAGACAGAGGTATGAGGCGGCGAGAGTTCAAGCATGCTTCAATCTTACATAGTAAAGTGGAGTATTCCACGAACGTCAAAATCTGGTCACCTATCACTCGCCGGAGGTGGCGTTTCATGGACCTAACGGCAGCCTCCCACAGACCGTCAAAATGAGGCGATGCAGGGGGGATGAAATGCCAAGAGGTCGAAGACTTAGCAAGGGAGAAGACATTCTGCTTGTAATATTCGGAAGATTCGGTGAATATGTCTCTGAGTTGACGATTAGCCCCTACAAAATTAGTGCCATTGTCACTGAAGAGCTGCGAGCAATGACCTCTACGCAATGTGAAGCGGTGAAAGGCGTTGATGAAAGCCTCACTGCTGTAATCTTCGACAATCTCGAGGTGAATGGCGCGAGTGACCATACACACAAAAATTGCTACATATCCCTTTAAAGTCCCTCGGCCACGGGTTTTTGACAAACGAACAGCGACGGGACCGGCATAATCGACTCCAGTTCTAAGAAAGGGTGGTTCGGGAGTGACTCGAGAGAGGGGCAAATCACTCATCATCTGTGCTCTCGAGGAACCTGAGTAACGTATGCAAATGGGACACTTGTGAATGCAGGCCTTCACAGTCCGTCGTCCACTCACACAGTATCCAAAATTGCTGCGGAGAGTGATTAAAGTTAATTGTTCACCGCCATGCAACGTGAGTTGATGAGCTTGCTTCACTAATAATTCGACCAATCGATCTTTGGAGAGCAAAATGAGGGGGTGCTTGGCATCTTCATCAAGAAGCGAGTGACGGAGACGGCCGTCTACTCGAAGAAGACCCTTTCGCAAAACGAGATTTAATCGCAGAAGTGTACTCCTAGAGAACAAGACCCCTTGAGCACTAAGTTGCTTGATCTCCTCAGAGAAATGCTGCCCTTGAACATGGGAAACCCAAAGCAGTTTAGCATTTTCTAATTCTTCAGGCGTTATCGAGAGGCCGCATGTATCCCCAGAAAGCCTAAAGAACTCAAATTTAGCGAAAATGGGCGTAACATCTGCCGTTGAAAATTTTGAGCGATACTTATTAACTAATCTATACAAAAATCTTAAACAATAGGAAGTAACACGAAAAAATTTAGAAGTGCTTGAAGCGTTTTCAATCAAGCTCCAAAAATCTGACTGATAAGGCAGTAAAATTTGAGTTTTCTTAGTCGAGAATACTGGTGCGTTTACGTTAAGACAAATCCTAACACTAGAGTTACTATTAGCGGGGTTTGACGAAGCCATTACACTGTCGATAGTAGGCCAAGATGACGAGATTTCAGTTAACCATTTAGGCCCTAGCCACCATAATTGAAAATCACGAAACGTGCATGGATCAATACCTCTCGAGGCTATGTCAGCTGGATTATCACGTGACCGTACTTGATTCCAAAATGCGCTTGGCAACAACGTCAAGATTTCGGCACAGCGATTTGCAACAAAGACTGGCCAGCGAGAGGGTCGATCCTTTAGCCAACACAAAACGTCAGTGGAATCAGACCAGAGATGCGTGCTCTGCACGTTAATAGGCAGAATTTCTAAGGCATGTTTGACTAACTTAGCGAGAAGATGACCAGCGCACAATTCTAATCTAGGTATACTAACAGTTTTTAAGGGAGCCACGCGAGTTTTGGCGACAAGCAACGAGACGTGTACCGTACCCTCGTGGACGATTCTGAAATAAACCACGGCAGCGTATGCTTGCTTTGAAGCGTCAGCAAAGCCGTGCAGTTAGATAATTCACCACGGGCGAGAGCCAACCTATGGGGTCAAATACGCTAGCTACCTTAGATAGAATTGATCGCTTAGTTATCGGGCCTTGAATCGGCGATGATTTGATATCGAAGCAAAACTCATCAGTTTGAGGGCACCAAGAGACCCCCAAGACTGCTAAAGGAGTAAGCTTCTCCGTGAAGGATAAAAGATCTACAGCTAAAAGATGAGGAGGTAACCAGTCAATAATTTTCTCCTCATTAGATGACCACTTCCGAATAGGGAAACCGCCCACTTTGAGTAATTCAATCACTTCAACTTGCTTAGTTTTAGCTTCGACAAGTGAGTGCGCCCCTGCAAACACATCATCCATGTAGACTTCACTTCGGATAACCTCAGCACCTAGTTGGAAGTCCTTCTCGTGATCGGTGGCAAGCTGCTTTAATACTCGCTGAGCGATAAAGGTCGAGCTAATGATACCGTAAGTCACTGTACGAAGGCGAAAAGACTGGGCGTCAGAGAGAGGGTTATCTCGCCATAAAATTGTTTGAAAGTGTTGATCGTGGGGATCAACTAGGATTTGCCTGTACATTTTTTCGACGTCAGGAGAAAAGACATAGCGATAAAGACGCCATTGGCAAATTAAATCAAGGAAGTTGGGCAGCAAATTAGGGCCAGAGTGCAGCAGATCATTTAATGACAAACCCGATCTTGTGCGAGCCGAGCCGTTGAAAACGGTTCGAAGTTTGGTGGTGGAACTGGATTCCTTCCAGACACCATGGTGTGGGAGAAAGAAGCATTCTTCAGACTTCTTAAGCACTTCAGCGTCGTAAGAAGGAATCATATGATTCAAAGTGCGATACTCGTTCATAAACTCATGATAGGCAACCCGGAGTTTCTCGTCTTTCTCGAACCTAACCTCCATACGCTGAAGAAGGCGGAGAGCTGTGGTGTGAGAGTCACCTAAAGAGGGAACTCTTTCAAGAGTTGATTTGAAAGGCAAGCGAACAATATAATGTCCGCTCGAGTCCCTAGAGTGAGTAGAAACAAAATGATTCTCGCACTCCTGCTCCTCAGAGGTGTGAAGAACTTTAGTAGGCAGTTCTTCGACATTCCAAAACCTCTGAAGGGCCTCATGCAAAGAGGGCGACTCAGCGCAGTAAAATGCGACGAGAGCGAGGTTAGGTTTCTCTTCTATATTGGGAACGCTACCAGAGAGAAGCCAGCCGAGCAGGGAGCGCGTAGCTATGGGTTCGTTCTCCTTCCCTCTAACTACTTGACCTTCTACAATTCGAGCATGAATAGCAGCTCCTAGAAGCAGATCGATATGGCCTGGATCCATAAAATTAAGATCAGCTAGGTTGAGACCTGAGATGTGAGACATCTCAGAAGAAGAGCAAATTGTTGGGGGTGAATACGCAGAAATGCGAGGTAACACCAATGCTGAACTGAGTGAGAAAAGGTTGACTCAAAACGAGGCCGAATGGTGAAAATTGCAGACTCTGAAGAGACGGTGGTGGTTTCACTGCCCAAGCCGCAAAGAGGCACGTGAGCAGGTTTGGCTTTCAATCTCAAGCGTTGACAGAGAGATCGAGAAATCACTGAAACCTGCGAGCATTGATCAATCAGTGCTCGAGCTATCACCTTCAATCCGCTAGGACCCACTACATGCACACGCGCTGTTGCGAGCAACACTTGATTGTAAGGGAACCTAGGAATTTTCGTTAAGTGAACAGCAGGGGAGACACCTTGTGGAGAGTCTTTGAACTTACTTAAGTCAGAAGATGACTGAACATCTTGTGCGCTGACCACTGGCTGATTTTGTTGGGTGTGCAACAAAGTATGGTGCTTTCCTTGGCACGAAAAACAACGACGAACTGAGCGACAAGCTCGCGTGGAATGTTTTCCTAAACAATTCCAACACAAGCTTTCCTTCTTAACGAATTCCTTTCGTTCAACTAGAGACTTTGCTTTAAACGATTCGCAAGAAGGGATGAAATGAGATTCTCGACAGCAAGAACATGTTTGAATGTTCTTTTGACTGTTCTTTCGAGGGGTGGTTTGCAAAGAGTGAGCAGAAGCATGCTCTTTATTTTGCTTTCCTATGGACTGACAGTTTCTGGAAGAATTCGAAGTCGATATCTTACTACTACCATCTATCGACTCTAAAGTTAAGATTTGAGTACTCAAAAATTTCTTTAATTGGTCATAAGTAGGAATCTCGGTCGAGTTGCCCTGCTCTTTATCCCAATCCTTACGGAGACTGGTTTCCAGTTTACTAACGGTGAAGAATACAATAATATCCCCCCATTTATCCACTGGCCTTTTGAGAGAAGTTAAAACATCGAGAGGGGTAGTAATTTCTTTGAAAAGTCGCTTGAGTTCGGTGGAAGTTTCAGACTTCATAGGTTTCACACCAAACAATTGAGAAATGTGGGAATTAACTAATCTACGTTTATTCTCATAGTAATCTGTGAGTTCTTTCCAAGCCTTCTCGTAATTTTCGTTAATAAGAGACAAATTTTGTATCTTATCTAGAGCATCATCAGTGAGCGAAATGCGTAGGAAATAAAGTTTGAGAACTGGAGTCAAATCGGTTCTGTCACCGATGATCGAGAGAAAGATATCACGAAAACTCTCCCAGTCAGAATATTTTCCGGAATATTTAGGGATATCTATCTTTGGCAAAGACTTACTGAAAGAAGCTATTCGAGAAACTTCGTTAGGTAGTACAACGGATTGATCCCCATCGAACGACTGACTAGAAGGTTCCAAATAATCATTAAAATCCCCTTTTCGATCATAATAGTTTTCTTCGGCAAGCGAAAAGAAACATTGCGTAAAGTATTCATGATCAGTTGGGGCTTTAGGTAGAGCCAAGATTTCAGTGTGATTTTCAGTTAATAACTGAAAGGCAGACTCAAGATCCTCCAACCAAGCCTTGGCGTTGCCTCGAGTCATCTTAGCTTGACCTTTGGACTTAAAATTCTTAAATGAATTTGCAATTTTTGTGGAGAGAACGAGGTGCGTTTTGTATAACTCTTCCATTGCAATCAAGACAAAATTACCAGAGTGAAATTTTTGATGAAAGAAAAACATCCAAAGCTGGAACAACTAGCAACAGATTGTAGTAAACACAATCTTAGGATGAGAAGATAACCTAATTTTGAAGAGAGCAACTGAAACCAGTAATAAATACTGAAAGGTTTACACAGTGATGATGAGACTGAATTATATTTTAACCTAAAAGTGAGATCACACTTCACTGGCTAAGACTTCTAAACAATTAACTATTCACATCTTGTTATTTGAGACTGACAGTCTATAAACTATGACTGAATGTTGAGACTAGAACAGCGTTTATCAATTCCGGGTATTGCATGAATAATTACAAGAGTCAGCCTCAATCACATCAGCATAGGTACTCAATTCATTCGCAACTTCAACAGCTGAAATTACATTAACTTCATAAGTAATTGTTAATCAAATTTAGTACACAAGTTAATTATTAGGTATCATTACCTACGAATTAAACAAATTAAACTCAATCTAAATTTAAAGGCTTACTCAAAAGGTTCAAATCTCTCACTAAATTTAAATTGCAGCAACGTCAGTTGATATTTATGGTTAAATATTGGAAATGATTATCAGTAGTCCATAAAGGGCAATATTCGAGACTTTTACAAGTGAAAATCTAATTATATAAATGTTATATAGAAAATTAAATCACTATTCAAGGCTTTAATTAATTCCATTTGAATAGTGTAAGATAATTTACTAAATGTGAACTTTAGTAGAAAATAAATGATAATATTAAATACTATACAACTCAAAACAATCTCACGCTCAACCTCTGCCTTTCAGAATACTCCCTTGAGCGGCCAGCACACTGAAGAACGTGGATGGTAGACTGGGTGCGGATTGGGCAGTGGAGCTCTTTGATGAATGTTGACTGCAGTTGGCAGCATGTGCCTGACTGCGAAGAAGATCTAGATGATCTAGTAGAGGTGACTGCAGTTGGCAGCAAATGCCTGACTGTGAAGAAGATCTAGATGATCTAGTAGAGGTGACTGCAGTTGGCAGCAAGTGCCTGACTGCGAAGAAGATCTAGATGATCTAGCAGAGATGACTGCAGTTGGCAGCAAATGCTTGGCTGCAATGAAGATCTAGATGATCTAGTAGAGGTGCGCGTGATCGGCAAATATGCCTTGCCACGACAAATGCAAGTTGCGACGACAAACAGCGTGTTATTGTGCACTGGGACAGAATGCTGCACTTCTAAAGCAGAGAGAGAGAGAACGAATGAGTGCGTGCGTTTGAGTTAAACAAGTGCTCAGCTGCTTAATAGCAGCGGGCCGGTGATATGATGTCGCTAGAGCACGATGATGCAGGTGCTCAGCATCAGTAAGGCCGCTCAAACGCAGCAACTATCTCGTCCCGTGTTCTGCTGCGATAAAGGAGTGCGATGTCCGTGCGCACGATGTCACGCTTGAGTGAGAGAGAGAGAGAGCTGTATGGCTGATGGAGTGCGACGACGTCAGCGAGGAGAGTGCTAGGCCTCGCTCGAAAATGTCCGTTCGCCTTCCTCCTGGCAGCGAGAGATGAAGCACGTATATCGTGCGAGAGCGCGCCGCGTGTTCGCCTGTGTGCGGTGACGTGGCCGAGCGTAAATGTAGGCGCTGCGCAATACGTCTGCTCGTCTTCCTCAAGGCAGCGAGGATGGTTGAGCACGTACGTTGCGTTCGAAACTACACCGCGTGATCGCCTGTGTGCGGCGACCGCGGCTGAGCGCGAACGTGCGAGTCCGCGTTGCGCAAGATGGCCGCTCGCTCTTTTCACGGCAGCGAGGATGACGGAGCACGTGCGTCGTGCTCGGAAGCGCGCCGCGCGGTTGTCTCGGCGCGGGCGACTACTGCCGGGCGCGCGTAAGCAAGCCCATGGAGCGCAACATGGCCGCTCGCCTTGTCCCGCGAGCGAAAATGCGTCGTCGCTTACCTCGATGCCCGTGGCGGCAAAAGCCGATCGCAGAGAAGGCCGTGAGCGAGAGTATGCTGCTGACCCTCTTCTTGCGTCGACGAAGGCGGGCGAGAGAGACAAGGCGACTTGGTTTCTCGCGCTGCAGAGAGCGAGATTGCACTGATGCCGGTAACAACGGCAACTGCACCGAGTATCGGGGAGCCGAGTATTGTGTCACGTCCGAAGGATTTTCCTTAGCGTGGACGATGATGCCAATGCCGAAGTCCCGCCGCTCCAAAGTGACTGACGGGCGTCTAGATGAAGTGCGACTTGAGTACTCAAACAACACTCGAGATTTTAACACTTCACTGCTCCACACTAACACTTATGCACGAACTCCCAATCCGGCTCGAAGGACCATGATTAAAGTTAGAGTGAAAATAGGCCGGAGGGAGTTAAATGAGCGTGCAAACAAAACTTCTATGAAATATTTGGTTGATTTATTGAACTGGACGTCGTGCCATCCTAGGCTACAGTTCTCGGTGCGCTTAGTGTGGAGCAATAATCTAGTGTGTGCTCTCTTCGGCTCTCCGACTGTGACTGACTCTGCGTGCGGATGTTGAAGGAAAGGGGGAGACAAAATTTGTTTGTTTGAGAGAGCGCAGCGTGGATTGATGGAGCCAGATCGGGCGAGCGTCGACGCCACTGTGCGAAAGACAAAGCCTTTTCGCTCGTCGCAACCATTTCCGCTTTGTGTAACTGCCTTTCTTCAACAGCACAAAAATTGCAATATCACCAGACTTGCTGATTATGTTGATCTGAAACTTGGTATACTGTCCCTCAGCATGTATTCCTTTATGTACGGAGAGTTTAAGATACTTGTAGGTAACGGAAATGGATCTTTGGAACGAAAAGTCGAAAAGGCACATGGGCATTTTCGACTAAAACCTCCTCACCTTTTCTCAAAGTTTACCAGAATGTTCACATACAATGCAATGCATGCTGAGGCATTGTATATTGAGTTTCAGATCTACTGAATCAGTCAGCACGGAGAAAATGACTTTGTTCTTAAAAATTTCCTGAAAAACACACAGAAACCGCTGTAACTCCATACTTGCTGATTATTTAGATCTGAAACAAGGTATATAATCCTTCAGCATGCACGATATGATGTGTGTAAAGCTGAAAATATTTTTAGAGAAAGGAAAGGGATCTTTGGACTTGAAAGTCGAAAAAGCGCATGTGCATTTCCAACTAAGACTAACTGACCCTTGCTCAAAGTTTACCAAAAATGGGTCTGAAGTTTGCATCGTCGGAATGCAACGAATCAATTTTTTAAGATTGATTAAAGTTATTCAACAATGGACATTTTATCTAAACCTTTGTTTTCAAATTAATGTATACTATAAAACACTAAATCTACACGCAAAATTAATATTATTTAATATAGACTCTTGCTAAACGACCGTCAGATTTCATGAGAGCGCATATACCTATATATTGGTAAAACCTAACCTTCAATTTTCTGTAGTTGAAGAATTGACGCTTAAATAAAGAAAAAAATAGACAAGGATTGAGGTTTGACTAAAGAAATAATAGTCCCTTCCAGGTCAGACTCTCAAAACAACGGTTTTTACGTGTTTTTAAATATGTTATGGTTATTTGGCCGTCAGATCTGACGGTCGTTTAGCAGAGGCGTTTAATATAAACGTGAAGCAAAATGAATTTTTTTTTTATTTCGTTGGACTCCAACGTTGCAAACTTCAGACCCATTACCAAAATTTCCTTGTGAAAAAAAGATGAAAACCCTGCAAGATTAGAAAGAAGCTAGTATTATTGAAATAATACTTACTCAAGGAAAAGACCACAACTAAATTAGCAGAGGACTCGACCAACATCAATATCGGTCCATAGAAATCTAGGAGACACAGTGACTGCTGATAAACATTGATGACTGCCGTCTGCCGGACTGCCGTGCGCACATGGTTGACATGGTGGATGAGAGCCAGAGAGGAAGCGAAGCACTGTACTTAGCGATTATACGTTATATGTAATAGGCAGCTTTCTCGTGTTCACTCCGCACTGACACTTTTTCACTTATTTTCGCGAAGTTCGGCCCAGCCTTTTTCTGGCATCATCCGCGGCGCTCTGTCACTTACGCAAACAAGTACAACGAGCCAGACAAGCTGAGCAGCTGAGCTGCAGCACATGCGCATGCGACCGACCCCCTTCCAGCCGTAAGAATTTTTCAGTTTTTCTTATTTTTTGACTAAAGAAGTAATCCATCTTTAACAAAAAATTAGCTCTTGTTGTATTTTTATTTTCTCCATCCAGAGCTATCTTGCAACAATATATACTCCTAAAAAATTAGTAATAAAAAGCTAGGATGTGTAATTATCATTTTTTCACGTTAACGGTAGCATTTCCTAACAATCAAAAAAACTGAAGGTAGAGCCGAATAGAGCAAATAAAACTACAATAAGAGCTAATTTTTTGTTAAGGGTGGATTATTTCTTTAGTCAAAATAATAAGAAAAACTGAATAATTCTTACGGCTGGAAGGGGGTCGGTGCGCATGCGCGCACACGCAGCTATGTAAGGAACTGGCGTTCCTTGGAATACAAAATGGGTGCAAACCGACCTTTAAGCCCCTTTTGCAATGGGAGCAATCGATCGAACCCTTTTACACTACTCATTCATGCGTATTGCTAACATGAGAATAAACCTTATGATTCGTGGAAATGATTGGAAATAATAATAATAGGTTAAAAATTATAACAAATACGGAGATTATTATTAATAATACTACAAATGCTATTAAAATCTTGAGAATAATTGATGTTCTGATAATTTAAATAACAGAAGCAACGCTGTCATAATTTCAGCTTAAGAAACAACCGTATAATAATAATTAACAAATCATGAGCATCACCGTCGCTGATAATTAACTGTTAAAATATAACGCTTATAATTATTTAAGCATGCGCGGTATTGTATAGCAAACGTTGCGCGACGTATAATCGGAGGATAATAACGTTGTGCAACGTTGTGTAAATAAACAAATATAATAACTAAAAATAGTTAAGGAGTTGATTAGCAACAATCATCATAACCGACTAAGGATATTAATAATATTAATAACAATAATTTATCACAAGGGCTAAAGATAAACAATAAAACGCAATTATAGATAATTAACAACAAATTTAAGAACAATTTCGAGTTATCCGGACAATTGGCTATTTTTGGAGGTACTGACGCGTAATAACAACAATTGTTTATAATTAAGTAGTTTTCCGGGACAATAATATAACCAAACGTTGCTCAACGTAAATTGAAGGTTAATGATATCATGCAACGTTATAAAGTTGACGAACTACGACCTATCCGAGAATAATTAATATCAATTGCAATAAATAAATAAAGCCATTGTTATACAATTATCAACGGTATTTACTAGAAAATTAGAAGTTGTGTAATAAAACGTAACTTGAACATACAATTAATTAATAATATCATAACTATTGGTTTATTGATTAATAATGTTAATGGTATTGATAATACTAAAAATAATTGCAATTTGATAGACAATTAAGACAGTATGCAACAATATTATGCAACAATGATAACAACTAAACCTGACTTGAGAGATTAATTAAGATTAATTGGAACAAATAAACTAATCCATTAATAAGGTTATTGTTGATAATTTGCTAGTTAATTAACAATTAAACGATTAAAAGCACTTCTAATTAATAAATTGAGACTATTTCAATTGATAAAAGAGAAACGGGATACACAACGTAATTAATGGCAAATTGTTGATGATTCAAGTTCATAAATTGTTGATTAATATTGTTATTAATAATACGTCATTAAACGTAATAACATACATAATAATCTGTTGCAGAGTATTTTAACGGATATTTTATTCCTAGAACCTCTAGGTAGTAACCAATTCCACGAAATTACGTAGTAGGTAACCGACCAAAAGAGGGAACCAATGAGAGAAGCAGAATCTTCCACCACAGAAGAAGGAGGCGGAGCCTCCTTTCAGATTTTGTGGATCCTACAGCCCCGGTCAAAAATATCCAGTTGGGAAATCCAACTGGATTTTCCAAGAGGGAAATCCAGCTGGGGAAGAGTGGATTCCAGCTGGATTTTGGTGGATTTCCCGTCGGATTCCCAGTTGATGATACCAAATATTCCCACCCATTTTTAACTGGATATTTAAGTGGATTCCCACCTAGATATAACAGGATTCCTATGCATTATTAACTGGATTTCCATTGAATAGAAAAGCGAAAGTTAGATGGATTTCCATCTATATTAAACTGGATTTTTACATGGATTTCCGCCGTCACGCTGGGATTCCCATTTATTATTAAGTAGAATTTTGAGTGGATTCCCATTTAATAGAAATGCGAAAGTTAGGTGGATTCCCACCAACATTTAACTGGATTTTTACATGGATTTCCGCCTTCGCCCAGGAATTCCCATTTATTATAAGTGGATTTCCATTTAATCCAGTTAAAAATGGGTGGGAATATTTGATATCATCAACTGGGAATCCGACTGGAAATCCACCAAAATCCAGCTGGAATCCACTCTTCCCCAGCTGGATTTCCCTCTTGGAAAATCCAGTTGGATTTCCCAACTGGATATTTTTGACCGGGGCCTTTCCACAAGCGATGGATGTGTTTCAAGTTCTCGCCACCAGATGGAGAGGGATCATCTTTAACGGCTTTCAGGTCCGCGCTCACCATATGAAAGGGAGCCCAGCACCTCGACGAGCAGTCTCGCTGACAGAAAGAATCCAACCTTGGACTTATCACCACCCACGTATCTTCAAGAGTTACGCTCAGCCTTATATATACATATAGAGTTCAACACATTTCAACGAATTCCATCAAGTTCAACTTTAACGTATAACAACGAGTTTCAACAAGTTTCAACAAGTTTCAACGAGTTTCAATGAGTTTCAACGAGCTTCAACAAGCTTCAACGAGTTTCAACGAGCTTCGACAAGCTTCAACGAGTTTCAACGAGCTTCAACAAGCTTCAACGAGTTTCAACGAGCTTCAACAAGCTTCAACGAGTTTCAACAAGCTTCAACGAGTTTCAACGAGCTTCAACAAGCCTCAACGAGTTTCAACGAGCTTCAACAAGCTTCAACGAGTTTCAACGAGCTTCAACAAGCCTCAACGAGTTTCAACGAGCTTCAACAAGCTTCAACAAGCTTTGACTAGTTTTCAACGAACTTCCATCAATCTGCCACGAGTCTCCACGAGTTCCGATGTACAAAGAGTCAACCAACAACAGATAAGCATCCGCGCCAGTCAGAGTAAAGAGCGCCGTCCTACCCAAGGTTTTTGAGGCTGTGGTTTCCCCTGGGACTTCAGGGCGAATACCAGGACAACGGGTGATTGAAATTGGGTCCACGGCCGTCCAATTCAGATAAGTCAGATAATATGTACATAAAATACACACACACACACATATATATATATATATATATATTTATGTTATATGTTAGTTTCCAGGACATTCCAGATGTTTAATGTTGGTTTCGGGGACATTTGTTAGTTTTGGGGACAGTCCCTGAATCTACATATGTTTAACGTCAGTTTTGAGGACATCGGCCCCCATAAGAGACATTATTTCTTTAGTCACGTATAGGTATACAGTAACATGGGGTCCTGGGAACTAACGTTATACAAGTTTATATATATATATATATATATATATATATATATATATATATATATATATATATATATATATATAT